>CM074296.1:12918582-14118582 GCA_037194245.1 Opsariichthys bidens
CCTTCACTCTGTCTCTGAGCTCACCCGCCGGCCCGCCTGCTGGACCGTAGTGGCACCTGGAGCCAACTCAGCTGGACAGCTGCTCTGGTCGCTGGCGCTTGGAGAGAATTTAACTGGTGCCTCGTCAAAGACAAGCTAAACCATGAAATAACATTTTACCATTTTGCCATTCCAAATCCTCACTAAGTCAGTGCAATTTTGGAGATTTCTTTCAGGACGGGACCAATGAAATTCCCAAGGAATGTTCGGAAGGATGATGTTCATTTAATCCCACCAGAAGCGGCTTACCTCACTTCTTCCAAAAAATTCTTTCAGCAACTCTCCTCTACCTCAGCTCCCAATTATTGCAATGGTTATGGCCAGTAGGGGAACATAGCTTAAACCCCTTCATTATGGACAGTCAAACCTGTCCGCCCTTTTCCACGTCGCTCTTTTCCATTATATGCATGTGAAAAAAAAATATAGGCAGAAAACAGAGTACTAACTCTCTTAATGAGATTCTATGGACATTAATGCTATTATTATCTGTTACTCTATAAAGCCTCTGAACAGCCACAGAGCACTTTGTCCTTTTGAATAATTCACTGTCAGCAGCCATAGGCAGAGCGAACTGGCTTAATGATGAAGGGACAGGCACCTTACTCAGCTCTGTCTGTTGTCTGTTTGATGAAGTGAAAGAGGCCATGGGTTGGAGAGGGTTAGACAGATGACAGGGAGGGTATTTGAGGCTACTACCAGGGGCATCTCTAAACTAATGCTGTTTTTTTTCTCTCTGCAAAGATTCCGCTATGTACTTAGAGGATATTGCTTTCAACACAGAGCTTGTCTTCTCTCTAAACATTTAAAACGAAATTGCCCTGTCATTTGTCTCCTAACCATTGTTTCATTTCCCTTTCCACTTCCTGTTCTCATGACCATAGCTCACCTGTAGAGCGTTTGCAGATTTGATTAAACATAAACGGCTTTGGAATGTTTAAGAAGGTCATAGTTCCTTTCAGACCTTATTATCTGGGTACATTTTATGGAAATAGTTTTCCGAGTGTGATCATACTGCAGTTGACGTGCAAAATGAGAAAACACAGGATGTTAAACGGATTAGTTAACGTAAAAATGACAATTCTTTCATTATACAACCCTCATGTTGTTTCAAACTCGTTGGACTTTATTTTTTTACTGACGAACAAAAAAAGAAAAGTTTCTTGATTCTGATTAATGTACTTGTTATTTTCCATTACAGTTACTCATTAGAGTTTATGAGTGAAGTAGTGAACTGAACTATTCATTCATTTGATTTGAATCATTGGTCGCACTTTAGATTAGGGTCCAGCTCTTACTACTAAGTATTAACTATGACTTTTGCCTCAATAAACTCCAAATTACCGCTTATTACTAGTTATAAGGTAGTTGTTACGTTTAGGTATTAGGTAGGATAAAGGTAGAATATACAGAATATGGTCATGCAGAATAAGGCATTATATCTGCTTTATAAGGGCTAATAAACAGTGAATATCCTAGTAATATACAAGCAACTAGTGAGAATTGGACCCTAAACTAAAGTGTTACTGTATCATTTCACTTCATTGATCTGATGAACTGAATCAAAATAAATTAGTTGATTAGTTTTCTTGGTCTGCTTAAATCAGACTGAATCAATTGATCTGATTCATTGAGTCTCAAATGAATTAGTTGATCTAATGTAGAATAATTTACTCATTATTTTCTATTACAGTTATGAGTCAAAGTCAGTATAACCCATTATACTCAGTGGTACATGTCTGCACTTGATGCAACACATAGTCACCTACAGTTAATGGATTGCACGTTCGCTTGAGCTACTTCTGACACAAAGGACAAATGAATTTGAAACACATTTTACGCATCCAGTCATAGACACCCTCAAACACTTGTAATGCGACTACACTTGTGCCTGTTTAGACACATTGATAGAGTTCACGAGAGAAGTAGTGTATTCTTGAATGAATTGTTCATTTGAGTTTGATCATTTATCTGATTAACTGAATCAAAATGAATCATCAGATCATAGTGATTCTCACAGGAGATTAACACAGTGCTATCTTATGACTTCAGAAAGCTTAGAGCAGATGCATCGCATGGACCACTTTTATTATACTTTCATGGTTCTTTTGCATATTTTTTTGAAGCTTCATCCATTGTTACTATAGAGTGACTGGTATAAAAAAATTTCTCCTTTTGTTTAATAATATGGATTTGGAACAACATGAGGGTGAGTAAATAATGACAATTTTTTTTTAGGTGAACTTTTCCAACAGAAAATGGAGGGAAGTATTATTAAATTTTTTACAGTGATGATTTTTGTTGAATATTTTTCTTATTGGCTTGTACGACTCGCTTTTAATTCGCAGCATATCATTGTGAGATTATATAGTGCCTTCACTCAATCAATGCGGACTGTACACTGCAGTCCCATGCTAAGTACACCACACCCAGCTGAGGTCTGACAGAAACCTGATAGTCATCAGGTACAAGAATAGCCCTATACCCGCCACTGCTGCAGCACTCGCTTTTGTGACCTGTAACAGAGAACGGCAGACCTTCAGATAGTACCGTGTTGGTGCTTTGGTCCTTGTGTTCAAAGTTATATGAATTCGCTAGCTTATTTTGGCTGTTGCATTCATGTTTCTAAAGAAATGCACTTAAACAGAGAATCTTTATCATTGGCTATAACTGATGTTTGGCAGTGGATGCACACAGCCTTTGTTTGGATTGCATCTTAACTCGTCCAGTATTATTTTAAACATGTCTCCACATGTCAAACTTTTCTCTGGCATTCGATTTCTTTTTACTTGGTGTCAGTTCGTCAGTTTCTCTCTCTCTCTCTGTCTTTCTCTCTCCTCTCACGCGCTCTAACCCTGGTCAGAGTCAGAGCAGTAAACATCTCTGGGGAACAGCGAGCTCTTTCTTTGGGTGGAGGACTGAATCATTGCAGTGAGGGTCCCATGATCCTCCCTGTGCCTTGGGACACAGGCTGCATTCCTCCTCCTTCCTACTCAATCACTCACGTACACACACTCAAACACATATTTCCTTCATACTTTAAATTAATACGAATACACAGACTCTCCTACTACAATACACATCTAGATGTGTATATATGTGTGCCAGTAAAGAGATGGCAAATAGCATTAGACTTTGTCACAGTTATTTAGAAACTGTCAAAGCTGTTGTCAACCTGAAGAACTGTCAAGTGCATTAGATGTGCTTATTTCACCGATGTGATTAAGTCAAATATTCTGTTACGATTAGATGCACGCTCTTTAGAAAAAAAGAAAAAAAAACTCAGCCACTGATAGCATCAGTCATGTGGCATGATAATGAATAATTAATAAATGAATGGCACTACTTTGAAGTTTCAAGCATGTTCCTTTGAATTCAATATGGTCTAAATAAAAACAGCTATATATAATTCAAAACTTATGGGGAAAACTGACTATCATATAAAAGATTTAAAACTGTCTGAATGATCTTGTCAGATACAACCATATGAATTTTTTTGAAATTCTTTCTGAAGTGAAATAAAGTATGTTAGAGATACTGGGTCTAGTTGTCTCAAGGACTGTACGTCAGAAAATCCAAAAAAAAAGTCCAAAATCGTATAAGTTTTGCGCATTTTATTGTGCAAAGTAGTATTCCAATATCATTATATATTTTACAAAAGATTTTTGGAAAAACAACACAATAAAACACAAAAGGATACATATGGGTCAACAATATATTTATATGGTTAGTGTTTTTTTTTTCTTTTGTCAAGTTGAAGCAGGTTGTCACATGATTTAAATACTGTAATTTTATACCCTAAAATTTACTAATTAGTTTCTGCTGTCTAAAAAGTTGTTTGATAATTTATATTTTAACTTTAGCATATTTTGTGAATGTTTTGCACTTCATTATTTTATTTATTTATACTGAAAATCGACTGTTTAAATTGTGACAACTTACCCCATGCACGGTACAGCATGTTGTCACAAAAGATTTTGTCCATGGGCAATAACAAATGTTAAATAGTAGGTAAATTCAAGGTGACTGAGGCGATTTTGCCATTGAAATGACTTGAAAAAGTGTCCCGATCAACCTGATCAACCACCCCTACTTAACATTATATAGTTTTAATTCAATTATTTTAGAGGGGAAAAGTGTGACAACTAGCCCCAGTGCCCTTACATTAAATGTTGCTGTCTAGATTGCATGCAGTTTTCTGCCTCATCACGAATAAGAAAAAGTTAGATGGTGTGTGTGCGTGTGTACTGGTGCTTGCGCGCACGCACCATAAACAGGTGCACGCGTCAAACTTTCCCCGCCCCCAGTCTGACTATAAAAAAAATAAATAAATAAATAAATAAGACGTTTGATTCAGGCTGAATGTTTACCATTGCGCTTTTCTGTAGTTCAAGCTTGGAAATGTTTGTTGTGTCCAGACAGTTATGCTTCCTTTGAACTGTCAGTCAACATAGATTTTCAAGTCCTCTACGTGTACATGGACAGGTTGATCAGTGACCGTTTCGGACAGGCAGCAGCGCCACAGGGAGCGCGTGGTGTGAGGGGCGGGAGTTGGCCAGAGACGGGGGTCTGAGCGCCAGAGAGAGAGGTATAGGAGCCAGAAGGTAATGTCGTAAAGCCGAGTGTCGTAAACCAGGTGCAGGGAGGGGAGGTGGAGTAGAAGGGAGGGAGGGGAGGTGTGGGGGCGAGAGGAGGTGACTCTCCAGCAGCATTTAGACACAGCGAAAGGATCATGGCGGATGGCCCCAGGTGTAAGCGCAGAAAGCAGGCGAACCCGAGGAGGACAAACGGTGAGTAAAAACCCTTCGCTTTGCTTTGCGACGGCTGATTTCATTCAACTCTGGACTCCGGGCCACTGGCAGAACTTCTCGAGCCCTACAAAGTGCTGGAAAGTAGCGCTGTGTTATAGCCCCTATCTGGTGTACCGTTATACCTGCCGCGCTCGCGACTCTCTCACCGCCTAGTGGTACACAGCGCGAGCGCGGACCGTTAGACGCAGCCAGTCCCATACAAGTGAATCTCGCTTTTGTTTCCCCTTTTATCTCTCCTCGCCTTGAGTTCACTTCATGAAGCTTTCGAATGAAACAAATTAATTCGATTCGAATCTGTTGGTCTTCATCGTTGCATTTTCCTCTTTAGATTCGAGCGAAATGAAACTTATTTTCTCGCTCAAAATGTACCTGTTTGGTCCGATGCGGGTGATTTGGTTTCACATGTATCGGTTTGAGCGATTGAAGTGGTGGAAAGGCTTTCAGAAATACATGTTTGTGAATGGAGCGGTTGCTTGGGAGGATTTGGGTTTATTTTCGTTAACAACAAACTTTGATATATCTGCAATGGGCTGTTCCGCTGTCTGCGTGGTAGCAGGTAGCTAGCGAGCTAGCAGAATTCTAAGAATAACCTCTTATAGGGTGCATATGTAAACATTTCAGCGCAACGTTTATGAGTACATGGGCTTATATCGCCGACGTGACAGTTTGGCTTGTTTTACTTGCTGTGGCACAGCCACGAGTCCCACTTTTGTAATGTAGCTCAGAAGAAACTGCCTTAGAACAGCCACACGCTGCTCCCTGTGTTGCTGAAAAAAGGGGCATGTATGCAGTTCGCGGTGATGTTTGACAGGAAAGTTTCTTGTTGAACTCCGATTGAAGTTTACAAAGCAAAGAATAAGGGTGTGTTTATGTAACAGTCCTGACAGTCGGCGTCCCTGCGGAATCGGGGCTCAGAGAGCTCTGGAGCACGATGCCAGTTGAAGCAACCTGTTTGTGCAGCCAGCCAGCCTGCCACATTTCTAGTTGGGTGGTAACGCTGAAGAGAAAAGGAAAGGAATCTGAAGGGCTGTCTGCTGCTAGAACAACTGCTGCAGCCTATATAAGGAATGCGTATACATCCCGAGCAGCGCAGAGAATCCTGATAAATCGCGCTGCTGCAGCTGGACTTACTGCACTGACAGTTTATTTGTTTTGGGGACTTTATGCATCCGCTTAGTCCGTAACTGTGGAGGTTTCAGGTTTATGTGTGGTAAATAACTTAAAATCGTTCTTGCTCTCTCGAATGATGACTATTTATCTGGTAAGCCGTGTCCAGAGCAGGTATACACGTGAGCCTAAGTCATTTCACTGAGGAAATCGATCATGAGAAATGTGAGGGCGTGCTTTACTTCTCGCTTGCGCGCGCGTGATAGGGAATATAAACTCGAAAACACTTTTTTAAAACATCTTTCGTTCATCCACACTCGGTCTCTTCTAGATTACAGTGCACCGTTCATCATGTCGACGATTTATCCGTTGAGTTAAGTGTTTTTTGATGAAGTGATGAGTGAAGAAAGACACTTTTCTCCAGGCTGACGCCATGCGCGCGCCATGTATCGGTTCTCTCAGCACGCGCGTGTTAGAGCGACCTGTAAATATGTGCTTACCTGATCGGAAGGAAGACAAAATGTCACTTAGGGTTTTCATAGATGCCATTTGACCATCTCGCTATTGTTTTTTGCTACCTGAACTTGCTGACAAAGAAGGAGTCTTTCTTTTTTTCTTTCTGAGATACATTGGCTCATTTTGAAAGCAGACGGGAGGCGTTTCTCGTGCGTTGCCGCAAATGTCAACTTGTGCAGGTATAAAAAAAAAAAGATGTATGTGCAGTGTTTTTCGCATGCCTTCTCACTCTTAGCTGCTGTTGTCGTTTGTTTTTGACTGCAGAAAGGATGGGTGCCTGTTATCATTCAGCGTTTATAATGCTTACTCATAAAAGCATCGCTACAGTGCCACGAGCATCCTCGGTACTTATAGGTGCTGAAGCATCGCCCATGATCCCTTTTCCATGCGGTAAAAGCATAGGCGTGTTCTGAAATTGTTTCGAAACCTAGAATGACTTTCCACCATGAGGCTTGAGGGTCATTTTGCAGCGTTTTTCTGCGGTGTTGGCTTGATATAAGTGCTTTGTCATTGGGCGTTTGGCACTGCTCACCGCACTGCAGGTATCGAAACGCGGAGACGCACCTGAGTAGCAGCTGCTTCTACTTATTTTATCATATGATCACCTTCAGATGTAGCTTTTGTGACATATTATGTCATTATATTTTAAGCTTAATTCTTCTGTGTTGAATAAAGCTCGTTTTATCATTTTGATCGGAATCTTATACAACTGTTTTTGAGCAAATTCATCTAAGTTCGTTCTCCTTTAAATGCACGCGGGCGCTTTCTGCGTTCTGACCGTTAATTATTTGAAGTCACGGGTTGACCTCAGAGCGCTCCCGCGGAGTATCAGCGCTCCCGGTGCGTGATGAACGCTCCCTGACTGTGCGCGTCCCTGCGTCATTAGCATACGCCCCTCCCCCTCCGCGCCCCCGTAAGGAGTGTTGATCAGACCGTGTATAATTGGAATGTGGCCGCCTGAGTGCTTCACCGTTTCTTGTAAAGGCCAACAGTAAATGTTCACTGGAGGCAAACTGTCTTCTAGATGGATTCACCTTGTGTTTACCAGACTTACTTTCACTTTAATTACCATAATCAAACGAATGGAATGTTTTTCTCTTTTTTTTTTTTTGAACTGAACTCTTATCCCTAATTACTGCTTATTATTAGTTAGTAAAGTAGTTGTTAAGTTTAGGTATTAGATAGGATTATGGGATGTAGAATATGGGATTATGGGATGTAGAATATGGTCATGCAATATCTGCTTTATAAATACTAATAAACAGCCAATATCCTAATAATATGCATGTTAATAAGCAACTAGTTAATAGTGAGAATTGGACCCTAAATTAAAGTGTTACTGGACAAAGGAACAAATCCACAATTTTAGGTGTCTTTGCATTTTTTTTTTTTTTTTTTGAACAGCTAAAACTGCAAATCAGTTTGTTCCATCTTGCGGCGTTTAGTCCCCTTGTTGGTACAGTGCAGTCTCCTATTATAGTGTATTAAGTACTAAGCAGTAAACAGAATGTATTCTCGCATAGGTCATATTTTTGCGGGGCTGATCAAAAACAAAAGGTATTTGGTCACAATCAGCTACAAAACTGAAAAGCATCTTGTGTTATAAACATCCAAAATGAATAGAATAATAAAAATAAAATGTATTAGGAGTTATAATTTGCTCTTATCAAACTACATTTAAATATACGAAGCTTAAGCCCAACCCTGCTATACATTAATTTTCCACCTTCCGCTCCGTTTTGCATTTCAGTTGTTTCAGTCGAGTGAGTTTCGCCTTTTTCCATGAGCGCAGAAAGATGCATTTGACGTGTGCGCACTAGTAGTGGACATATGCGCTGCTCCTCTTCTGCTCTTTTTCCTGTCGTGGCATTTCGCAAACAGCATTGTATTACCACGCGCCCCCTTGTGGATCGGAGTGCGGATCTCCTGTGACTGTCTGTATTCGTCGACTAACTGCATGAACCAAAGCGCTTCTAAACTACAAAAGCAAACAAAGTTTCTGTGTTTAAAAAAAGAATAATTACCAGACTTTCCTTTTCTCTGTCATGTTGAAAGGCTATGACCCATCCCAAAGTTCAGAAGTAAATATGTCAATATTTATCCATCCAACTTTTTTTGGCCATCAATAAAAAGTTCCTGACTCTTACTCATGAGTCAGATTGCAGTAATACACCTTCATTTGAAGTGTTTGTAAAAGTTACGGTGGTTTCTACACAGTGGTTGAGGGGGAAGGTGATGTTTTTTCAGTGCTGAATTCTTTACCAGACACGGTGAGCATGTGACAGCAGCACTTCACCATCAGGTGAAAAATCTGTGATGTGCCTGTTGCTTTGGCCGAAGGCAGGGTGCTAACGCCGAGATGAGCTGTTGGGCAGGTGAAAAATGTTTTACAATCTAGAGAATTCATTAGTTCTCTCTGACTCTCTCTGACATTAGTTCGCCCTGCAGACTTGCCTGAATGACCTACCCTTAAAACAAAATAGACATTTAAATAAAGATATATTTTCTCTCATCATATAGCTTACCGTATTGAGTAAGTCTCTGGTAAACTCAGTAAACTTGAGGCCCGACAGATTTGGACTCTGTCTTGAAGTGGAATGCTAAATAGTCGACAGTTTTTCAGAGTATTTTAAGCTGTTTCAGGTGAAGATATCTGTAGAATGTGAGGAAGGTGAAGTGTGTCTAAACATCTTAGAAGCTGTGTGACAGTGCAGTGCAGACTTAATCAGTCTTATTTAACAGCACGCCTTGCTTGTATCACCAACCGCTTCGAAAGCCGACAGAGAGTATCTCAAGTATGTCACCAAGAACTTCGGAACATGCAGATTCTCAAAACAAAACAATTCTTGGAATCCTTTTACAGATAGGGTTCGGTTTCTTTTTAGAAGATGCTTGACCTGTGTGCCAGTGTGTCTTTTTTCACCTTTCCATGTGGGACTCGTTCTCACGACATTCCCGGCCACTTGCGGTTCTCGCGGCGCGTAACACGAAGGCGATCAGGAGCTTTAGCTGTAAACGTGAAGGTGCTAATAATCCGGAAGACGACAGGTGTTGTTCACAGGGTAGCTCTCCTTCTGTCCCTTCCTCCTTTGGCTCTCTCCAAGAGTACTGGAGGGCAATTTGAAACCTCCCAGTTTGGGAATAGAGGAATGTGGCTGACCGATATTAGCATGGCTAAGAAAATAAACATGGCAGCGGCTGCTTGGCGTGCTGTGCTTTGTAGTGGCTTTCTTTTACGTTTCAAAAGAACTTTAGCAAGGCTATATTTTTATACCGAGACATTTTTGGAGAAGGATTTACACCTCTGAAATAAGCAAGTTTTACTTGACTGCGTTTTTACAAACACTCACAGTGGAACACCCAATGAACGATGAGAAATATTTAGCTTGTTTACTATCATTACCTTCAGAGAGCTATGGTCAACGTCAGGCTACTGCCAGCTCTGTGATAAAATGGGTGTAGCGGAATTTATTTGGCTGATAAAACTTTAATTACTGCGCTGGGCTATTTCCACACCCCGGCAGACTTTCTAGGGTTTAAGTCAATAAACACACGTGCTTGTTTTTCTTTTACTTGTGCACATTAAGTTGAAGCTTTATAGTTTGGGAAATTGTGTAGTATTTTGTGCATGCATTTGTTTTTCTGTAGGCATATGTGTGATTGAGGAGCGCTTTTCTGCAGGACATGCTGCTAGGGCATTTTAAAAGCCATCTGCTAACATTTAGGGTCCCTCCCTAGTGCGTGAGGTTTAGCCGAGGAGGAAATTTTCATTTATCCATCATCCTTTCGTTGATTTCCTGCAAAAGTCCATCTGAAATGCACTCTCTTCTTCTCCTCTCCTCTTTTGACCCTTTCTCTAAGACACAGTAGCAGGGTGATGTTTAGTGACCTCTGCCATGGGCGCCCATGCATTGCCTCAAGTATGACTTCACTTTCCCCCCCTGTGCCATTGTGAGGCGTCCAGCGTAACAAATTGGCTGTGTGTTAAAGCCCCCAACACACAAATACACACTCTGTGAATAGATCTCTAGGTAACAAAGCTCAGAAGCAGCTCTTGTTTTTTTTCGTCTTACCCCCCATTCCCTTTCAGTTTGCCCCCCGTGTGGAGGTCACATGGGGGAGGGATTTGTTGAAGATGGGGGTCAGTGTTTTGGAGGCCTGCGGAGGTGACAGTGAAGGACTGTTGTAAACTGGCAAGATAGCACCTCTTCTCTCCCTTCCTGTGCTTTGCATAACAAACATGGCTTCCTTCTTGTCGAGGGCCAGTGTGTGAATATGTTTTTAAGCACGTGAAAAACACTGTGTGTGAGTGGTGGAGCATTTCTGTTTGATTGAGGTTCAGTTTGTGGCTTCTCTTGCATTGTACACTTTCTTTAGAAGGGTCAGAAAAGGAAATTGGCTCTTTTGTTTTGTTGATTAGGTGAATGAAAAGAAAAGAAAGGGAAATAGGACTCTGTTATTGGCAAAAGTGATAGCCACTCAGACCTTATTGCTACACACAACATGACGATACACTCAACATAAGACAGCATGAACAACTTCTGTAATATGACTTACGCTACCATTCAAAAGTTTAGGACAGGTGGTTTTTTAGGTTTTTGAAAGAAGTCTCTTGCTCTCCAAAGCTGCATTGATTTGAAAATCAATGCAGTGATATTGTGAAATAGTATTATAATTTGTAAAATAACTGTTTGTATTTTGATATATTTTTAAATGGAATTTATTCATGTGATGGCAAAGATAAATTTTCAGCAACCTTCAGAAATCATTCTAATATGATGATTTGGTGCTATTATGATGTTATCAGTGCTGAAAACAGCCGCACTTCTTAAATTTAAATTTTTATTCATTTTTGATCATTGTTTCAGGATTCTTTAATGAATAGAAAGTTCGAAAGAACAGCATTTCTTTTAAAAATAGAAATCTTTTGTAACTTTATAATTGTCGTTATTGTCACTTTTGATAAATTTAATCCATCCTTTTGAATAAAAGTATTAATTTCTTCCTCTTAAAAATCAAATCAAAATCTTGAATGGTTTTTTGAACGTTTTTTTTTTTTTTTAATTTTGAGTGGTATGAATTTTCACAATTAAATAATGCAGGGTGGGACTTAAATTCATAAATTAAGATTAGATTTTATGGTTAATTGGATTGACATTGTTAAATAATATTATTATTTTTTTATTTTAATATAATATTATTTTATAAAACTTGCACTGGTGAGTTATGACCCCAAATCGCCTTGGAAATTTATAGTAAATAGTGCCAATTTTAGCTTCATTTTGTCTTAGGTAAAGTAGGAAAGTAGGATTCTTTTGGTAATCATCCTCTGGCCTGTAAAAGAACCGAGATCCGTACAACGGTTCATTTCAGGTGCTGCTTAATTCCTGCAGCCCTGTCCAAATTTGGCTCCCAGCAAACAGCGCTCCAAACATCTCTGTGCTTTTACTAACGGGGATTAATGATCAGCCTGGTCATTGGTCCCACGGAAGGAGAGGAAGCATTACTCCTAAAGAAAAACCTTCTTTTTATTTCTCTCTCCTTCATCTCTCCCTCGTTTTCATTCTGCCCAGAAGAGCCCAGGTTTCATGAACCCCCTTTTTAGTTGTGCACAGTTCTACTTTATTGGTTAGTTTGTGTGTGTATTTGTGTGTGTGTGTGTGTGCACGCTTAAGTGAGCTATTGTGTTTTAAAGCTTCAGTGAGGGGGAGAAAAGGGGTTTTGCTACCTATGCAGCGGGCCACTATCGGCCATAGAGGGGCTTAGCGGCAGAAGAAAAGGACTATTGAAAGAGTGCAGAGAGGGAGGGAACACTCTTTCTCCTGCTGCCTGTGGGAAACTACTGCCCATGCGGAGACATGCATTTGCATATGACCCATTCTCCTCCGAGAGGAAGACAAGATGTGGAGGAATCCTTGTCTTTCTGCATGTCAGTGTGTAGGTGGAGCGTTTGTCTGCTTGTGATGGAGAGGTGTGATGGAGGAACAAGTGTTACAGCGAATGGGTGTCAACAGCACTGGTCAGAGGACTAAAATATCCTAAAGGTGTCTGGATGGTGGGGAGAGACATGTACACACTCATGGGCAAAAACACATCTTAGTAACGCTTAAAGACTGAGTTATGTGTGATATCCAATATTTATATCATTGATCTCTTTTTTAATATATGTAAAGCTAATTATTAATAATAAACACTAACTATAACCCTACACCCAAGGAAACTTTTTTAGAATAAAAAAATTCAGGAATGCACAATGCATCTGTCAGATATTTAATCGTGCATTACAATTGTGTATTCTAACTCTCATTTAAAGTTAATCTTTAAATAACCTAAGAATTTAATAACACTGTTGAATGTATTATAAAAAAAAGCAAATCTACAAATAAATATATGATTTTTTCATACTGGACGTAAAGTTTTGATGCATGTATAAAAATGAAAAAGACTGTTGATAGTTGATACTGTTTCATTTTTATTTTATTTATAAAATGTATAATATTTTAATAGAATATATTTAAATCTAAATAATTTTAATTGAATAATTTAGTTGTCATAATATTAATACAATATGCTTATTAGTTTCAAACAAAATCTGTGCATTTTTTTAGGCTACATTATGTATTTATTTATTTGTTAATTAGGATGTTCTCAAAATGAGACTTCAGAGCTATTTAGAGCATTTGTCATGACAAATTTGTCTTCAAAGTATAATTAAGTAAATTCAGAAACTAACATACATACAGCTCAGTAAAGTGTAACACTTCCCTGCAATAACAACAGCCAGTTCGGATCATTCACAAGTATTGTGTTGTCTGGACCCAGCAGCACACATTCCACAATGAGTGTGTGTGTGTGTGTGTGTGTGTGTGTGTGTGTTTGCTATCAGTCTTATTTTTTTCTGCTCAATGCCACTGTGTTGTGTTGATCTCATCTAATAGAGTGTGTATGAAATAGATTCTCTGGAGATAAACACTTCTCCATAGATCTCTTGTCGGTGTGAGTCATATGAACAGGTGTGTGAGGTGTATGACCTCATCTAATACAATCATCTATCCCAACGTGTATGTGTGCAGGCATGGTGGGAAGGTCGCTGCCACATCACACAGGAAATTAAGACTTCGTCCCCCCCTTCTCCACTCCTTCACTCTTTGGGGATATTATGTTTGTGTGTACACCTGTCCGAAAGACTCCGATCGGAGTCTGACAACTTAAGTGGCGTGCTCTTCAGGGATAAGCCTACGAGTATGTGTGTATGAGCGTGTGCACCTGTTAGGGTTTCTTCAGTGCACCTGAGAATATGAGTGCTCGTAATTGGCTTGTGTGGGGGGTAATTTTGTGTGTCTGTTGTGCTGATACATTTATTGTCTTTAATAATATGACTTGGGACTACTCTTAAGAGCTTGGATAGTCACTGGAGTCTCTCTCAGTCTCTCCCTCTCTCTCTCTCTCTTTCTCTCTGTCATGCATCTCCATAACTGGCCTTAAACCTAAAGTTTGTGTTTAACTGTTTACACAATATAGGGCTAGTGGACTTTTCCTGGACTGTTTTAAGTAGATGTAAGTGTAATCCAGTAGTTAAAGATCTGGGCTGGTAACCAAAAGGTTGCAAGCTCAAATCCCCAAGGAACGATCCATGAACGAATACCATTGTGCTCTGGAGCGAGCCACTTAACCTTAGGTTGCTCCAGGAGGATTGTTCCTGTAACTGAAGGTGCAGTTAGCTAAGGGATTCTGATGCCAAGGAGGATCCCTAAATGTGACAATTCCCTTGTGAGGGATTGCCTCGCTAAAATGTAGAAGCAGTTATATTATATTTGAATGAGTAATAACCAATTATTTTGTGTGCGATTTTTTTCTGTATTATAAAGATGACAAAATGAAAGTTTTTTTTTTATAATAAAAGATTAAATTAGTTTCTGAAATTAAATGATTGGCTTTAACATTGTCATTGTACTAAAGCACATTGTTAGAATATAATATGGAAAGTATTTCTTATTTAATTTCTTGAATTTAAGTATTTAAATTCATGTTGTAATTGAGATGAACACATCAAACACACACACACACACATATATATAAGCAACATAATAAATAATGTATATGTATATATATATATATTAATGTATATAAATATCCCACTTATTATGTGGCATCTATAGCCACATATTAAGCGGGATCGGGATATTTTCCATTTCATAGTGTAGACAGGGATACAGGGACAATTATGCAAAAACAACAACAAAACCATTCTGTTCAATGTGTTATATGGACATAGCAAAGGATGAGCAATGGAATTCTTATCACCACCTATAGAGTGTTTTTCTTATCTTCACCCCCTGTGTATTAAGAACCTCTGCTAAAAACGAAAAGCTATATTTTTCATTTCTTTAATCTTACCAGCTTCATGCTCACATCCAATCCCATCATCCCCATATTGCATCTATAGGCAACAACCTGCAATATCTCCTGATTGATCCACAAGACATGGCAGTCTCTTTTCGCACAGAAACAGCTCCTAAAGAGCATCAACACACCTTCAGCCATCACCGTTTGCAGCCCTGTTGCATCAGAAAGTGAAATTACAGCTTGAAATAATGCATTCTCATTTAATGCTTTCAGCCCTTATCGCATCAAAACAATGCTAAGAAGATAATGATGAATATGCTGTATACTTTTATCAGCTCGTAGGCTCACATGGTCTTATGAATACAGCTCTTATGCCGGCGAGCGGCTGCACCGATAAAGTGATCTATCAAAGTGATGTATGAAATGTCAGGGATGCTGGGAGGCAGCGTGAGATCTCTGTTCTCTGAGGTTCTGAGGAGCTCTGCAGGGTTTGATGCGTTATGATTTGAGGGGTACTCGTAATGCGTCTCTATCCACGGCTCCCTGGAGATCTGTGTGTGTGTGTGTGTGTGTCCTTGTCCATCTGAACTCCCTGGAGAAGTAGCATGTTAGGTCATACTATGAGTGTGTGTATTAGTCAGATTGTGAAAGGCTTTCTGCCACAGCGACCGTCAACACCGGTAAACATCTAGAAAGATGTGATGGGGGAAAAAAAGTGTAGCCTTTGTGAAAAAAAAAATGTTGCACTGGCCATTTATACTTTGTATAAATGAAGAAATGTATGGTCTGTATTTAATTAATGCATCACTCTGTGATGTAATATAGCCTATCACACACAAAATATAATAAAACAAGATGCCGTCACCCCAATTAATATGTTTCTTAAGGGTCTATGTGATTTGTTAGTAAGCATTAAACATGCTTGTGTGTGTGTTGGCTTGACATGTGATGATGAATGTGTTTAAGCGGTGTTTAGTAAACTGTTTGTTTCTGCTCTCCAGCTCCATATGTTTGCCTCAGGTCCCCACAGATTTCCTCTGATGTCATCTGTCCATGTGTTAAATGGCATCCTGGGAATTTCTCACCTCAACTAGTAATAATTATCCTGGGGTACCGTGCAAGGTTGAGGGGATGTCATTGCAACATTTCCTTTTAAAACTGCCCTAATGTGAACCAGATTTGGTTTCATGTTCTCGCTGTACGTGATCTGGACACTCGCTGAACACTCTTAAGCTGTGAGTGTTCACCTCTGCTGGTGCTGTCAGACTCCCCCACCCCTGCTGTCCGTCTGCACCTGGTACCTGATGGTATCAGAGCTTCCCACTCCATATTTCAGCCAATCACAGCGCAAGGAGTCGTATCCCTCCTGTGTTTGCAGTACACAGTATTTGGCCTTGCCAAGTTTACCTGATAGTTACCTGATACTGAACTGGGGTTAGACATCAAGAGCAAATAAATGACTTGTGTAATAATTTTGTTCTGTGCCTTGAACTGATTGGTGGTTAATATTTTGGCATTCTACTTAAACTGAAATGACATTTGCAACCTATTTACTTCTATAATGTTATGTATTTATTATGAGTAAAATTGAATGGATTGAGGCAGAGCAGTTTGATTACATTTTGATTGAAGATTACAAATATTTTTTTATCTTGGAGTGACATGCGACAATGAATCGTGCATTATAAAACCAGTAAATTCTGTAAAACTGTAGTAAATAATAAATTTGATTTTTAAGGATGATCTTGTGTTTTTGGTCACTTTTCTTGGAACTGATTTCACCCAGCAGATGCTACAGCATTCAGTTGCTAATGTGTTTTTTGTTCTTTGTGTGCTTTAGCTGTGTTGGCGATGATGCTCTCTTTCTAAACTGGCAGATTAAAGTCCACCTGTCCTGATTCAGGTGTTTGCAGTCAAAACAAACGCTGACCTTGCTACGTTCACCTGTGCGCTGTGTTTACCTGGTTACAACACTGACAAGAAGTGATGACTGAACTTGAGTTCAAACATCAGCAAAAAATAGTTAAGTTTTATTTGATTTATTATTATTATTTTTTTTTAATCTTTTGCACTTATTAGCATTTGATCTTTATTTATTGGTATTAGTTTTCTAAACACTTTACACTATGGTTCAATTATGAAAAGTACATTTTCAGCATTTATTAATCAAGGTTAGTTTCTACATCTACTATTTTAACATTTCAAGTTGAATTAACATCATTGAAGGTTTTATGAACAAACAAAAATGAATAAAAAATGAACTTTTAGATGAATAAATTCAGTATGTAATGTTGTTCGTTGTTCGCTCATCATACCTAATGCATTAAACTATTTGAAAAAATAATACAGTAAAGTATTATCATAATTTAATTGTCTTCCTTTATTCTTTAGCTCAGCTTAAAATAAATGTATTGATTTGAGTAGGACAAAATTAAATGAAACAATATAACAAATTAGTTCAGTCATATTAACTTTGATGAGTATTTAGCACTTTATTTTTCTTTCAAGTTCACAGAACTGATATATTTTAAGTAAACTGAACTGTTTCATTGTTTTGAGTTTTATGAACTTATTTCTTTTAATTTAGACGAACTTAAGTTCAACTGAAACTGGGCTGGGATTTATATTTCCCAGCATCCTTTGCCCATGGCACTCGAAATGGAGAGTAAATGCTAAAATTAAGTGTTGTATAATGTTTTTTGTGCATGATTAATGTTAAGTGGGAGATTTAGTCGTGATTAATGTTTTGTTAGGCTAATTTTGGAGAATTTCTCTTAATGTGGGTTTTTGGAGAGTTACCATCAGGGTGACTCAAGTGGTGCATGCGACTTGGTTTTGAGAGCAAGATTGTTAAATGCTTTATATTGGTGTACTCATTCAGCAAGTGCTATACCATGCTATCGTTAACATGTTAGCATATTAGCAAGTTAGCTTCTTATAGCTAGCTAATTTTACACAAATAAAAATGTTTACTTTGGGGTTTTATGATCATTTTAAGCTAAATGTATGAGTGTACTCAAACATTTCAATAAAAATCAGTTCTGCCTACTTAAACTTTGAATTTCTTAACTTAAATTTGAGGCAATCAGTGTTTACAGTCCATGCTTTATTCTTAAAAACTCCCAGGTTCCACTTAACATTTTCAGCACACTTTCATAATGTGTTTGAAAACGTTGTTAGACCTTTTTGTTCTCACAAAGCTTTCACAGTTCTTTTGCAGCTCCCAGCTTCCCTGAACAAATCCACGACACTTTTTCAATGTCCTTTAATGTTCCTGGTCTCCCTTAACACTTAAATAACATAATCACAGTGCTTTCACAACATTTTCTCTGCTCTTACAGAGTACGGCAGCTGCTGCTCGGCTCCCCGTCCAACTATAGCAGGTGCTGCCGGCTCACAGGAATTCCGCTACACGTCTCATAAATAACACCTGACAAAAGAGAGAGAGAGAGGAGACATGGTACCTTTGATGAGTTAGACTGAAAGACTTCAGCAGACATGGATTCTGAATTGCTTTGCTTTTAAAATACAGAGAGAGAGAAGAAACAGGTCAGTTAGGCGGAGGAAAGGAAAGAGACTTAAAAATTTCACCAAATGGAATGACGCATGAGGGTATGTGAGGATGGGGGGTTGGGGAGACAATGCAGGACATGAAGGAAATTTAATCAGAAGTTGTAAAAATAATGAATTATTTTTGCTTCTTTCACATGATTGTGGAATTTCATAGGCAGTGAATGACAAATGTTTGCTTGCTATCTCTGTCTACTGCACTTTTCAGCTTTTGGGCCTAGCCAAAGAGTGAGAAAGGCAATGACACAATCAAACAGTTAACGCTTACCTATATGGTTAAGAAATATCTGAGTTGAACAATCAGATACCGTATGCGCCTTTTATGAGCTCACCAGCTCATTGAGGAGCAGAAACACAGTATGGGCTCACCTTCAGACTACATACAATGATTGAGAAAACATTGTTTTCATTATCTGCCAATTTCGTATTTTGTCATTTGTCCATTTTTCTCACTGTTTTAAATTGAGCTTTTAAGCTTGGTATTAACTGAAAGCGTTGAGGTCACAAAAGGATTTTTTTTTTTTTTTTTAATAAAAGGCAAATGGATGTGTTTGGTTAATGGATGCTGATGAGAACATGAAAGAGTGCTTGTGAATTCAAATCAAAAAGCCGGGAGGACATTGTTCTGTTCTCTGGGAGTTTCTAATTCCATAAAAGAAAACCAGGCGACTGTGTTAATTTCGCTGTTAAAAGCCGTTAACGTCGTCAGGAATGACATTGAATGAGTGTCTCAAAAAGTGCCGGGATAATAATTAAGAAGTGCACATTAATCAGGTTAGATTGGGCATGAATAGACATGTGTAAAGTGATTAATTGAATCATTACTGTGGTCCTCTATCCCGTTTTGCTGTTCTCAGAGGTTATTTACAAAAGGCTGAAGTTACTGATGCTTGGACGTGGCATATTTTTAGCTAAATGAATCATTTCATCAATCTGTCTGTAATCTTGTCCTTCGCTGATGGCACCAGCTGGAATCGTACTCTGATGGGAATTTTAATTTCTTTTCGAACATGAAAGCTAGTGATAGTGGTTGTTTTTCCAATAGATAGAAGGAATCACCCATGCACAGAATTGAGAGCGATGCTAAACACTGCTATTTTGTTAAATCCATTTGGGAACCCAGTAGGGATGGGTAATAAAGCTAAAAAAGTTTCAGCCTTTTGAAGAAATTCCATTCATACAAATGCTCCAATGTTTTGGCTCTTGATTTTTTTTGAAAGAAGTCTTTCTGAATTTATTTGTTTGAAAATAGAGTAAAAACAGTAATATT
Source organism: Opsariichthys bidens (assembly GCA_037194245.1). Taxonomy (NCBI): domain Eukaryota; kingdom Metazoa; phylum Chordata; class Actinopteri; order Cypriniformes; family Xenocyprididae; genus Opsariichthys; species Opsariichthys bidens. The sequence continues at coordinate 12,938,239 of CM074296.1, forward strand.
ATGAAATATTTTTACCATTTAAAATAACTCTTTTCTGTTTTAAAATGTAATTAAGTTCTGTTACGGCAAAGCTGAATTTCAGCTGTCATCACTCCATTCTTCAGTGTCACATGATTTTTCAGAAATCATTCTAAATTGTTGATTTGGTGCTCAAGAAATGTTTCATATTATTAGTGTTGAGAAATGTGATTCTTAATGTTTTTGTGGAAACTGATGCGTTTTATTCTGGATTCTTGATTTTAACAATGTAAAAGTCTTTAGTGTGCACTTTTGATGAATTTAATGCGTCCTTGTTGAATAAAAAAATTAAAGAAAATCATACTGACCCCAAACTTTCTGAAGCATTTTGATATTTATGCGGTCAGTCTGAAAAGACTTGAAATGTTGATTTTTGTTAAACACAAGACATATAATACAGTAAAATGTTTTCTACACAATATGGTTGTAAAAAGTTTTATTATAATTTTATATACACTTTATTTACTTTTAAATTTATTTTTATTTTATTTTATTTACAATGCCACATGGACCATGTCTGAGTGATGATACAAATGAGATTCAAGCGGACTCTCTCTGCATTTTAATAAGATTTAAATCTGGGACGCTATTAAAATAGCCCTGCCTTATGGCGCTGTCATGTTCACAGGTCGTTAACTAAAATAATGCTTTTATATATTTTAAATATATATTGAATGGCCCTATCCCTATGACCTAAACATACCGTGGATGATGAGTCTGTGCCTACTTTCAGTGACCCCCATCCAGGCCTATGCAAACAAAACCAGGAAGAGACTAAGACAGATTACTTACCCAGGATGCACAGCCCCAAGGTCCTGCCCCCTCACAAAAAAAACAAAAACAACAAAGCAACAAAAAATGAAACAAAAACAAGGAAGTGCATGTAACTTTAGGATAAGTGTGTGATTGTTGCTGACCTGACAATGGAATTACACTTTTAACACTGCATAAGTTAAATTATGATTTCAATATCAATTGAATGAGACGATCTCTCTCGCAAACGCAGTGTTTTGAAACGATCCCGTCACACACTGGATCTCTGTTTCATCCAATGCCTCTCACTAATACCAAAGTCTTGCAACACTGCTTTTGAGGCAACACTGTGTGCATGCCAACGAGCCTCTGTCTCCTTTTGTGCTGTTTTCCCTGACTGGCCTTATTCACGCGCTGGGATAAATAAGCCTCATTCATGACCACTGAAAGCCTGAGTCTGCCCTCGCTGGCACAGACGGCCCCTCTGCATGTTTCTGCCTGGCATCCGCTTGCCTGAGAGGGCACTGCCAGCCAGGCCCACCACCCTGCCATTCTGGTTGTGCAAAGACTATCAGTAAGCAAGTAATCAAGATTTGGTAAGACTTTGCTGAGTTATCAGTGCCCATTTTGTTCAGTTTTTTTTTTTTTTTTTTTACATTTTGTGTATATATTTCCTGTATTTTCTGTTTATAAAATATAATATGTATATATATATATATATTACACTTTACTTTACAAAATATAATATAGCAGCATATATTAATCTCACAAAGTTTTTCAAGAATATATTAACTGATCCTGACAGATTAAAGTGGTGAAACTAAGACATTTTATTTCCAAGAACACATTGTATACAAAAATGCATTAATCATAGTCTTTGCATTAAGGCCCATTCACACAAATAACAGTAAATGGAAGCTCTAGCGCAAGTTCTGCCGGGAAGACTCAAATGTTATGTCACTATTAGTTTAGATCTAACCAATCATTATCCAACACTTGTAGTATATAAGATCGGTACTTACACATGTCTGAGTTCGCAGATGCTGACGTCAGCCTTCACCTCCATCCTCCCCCCCAACAACCAGGATAGTCCCTGTCCATACCTCCTGTGGGTCAGCTACGGCCTTGCCTTCATCTTTAGGCAGGAAATGCTCAGTTTGTAAGCTACGGACGGGGCCTACGCCAAGGAACTTTATCTTACCACTTTTGCTTGCTAATTGTTAATAAATATCGTTGTTTCGTTATCTTGCCTCCTGAGTCTTTCTGGTAGATATAAAGATAGCTATATTAGTGTCTACGCGTGCTGCAGTTTTGTCTTCTGCCACTTTAAATGCTGTTTAAAGCAGGACGGATTCTGATTGGCTGTCAATGTTTTTATCATTCGTCAGCTGAAAAAAATTGTTCTGTCAATGATTCCGACAATATCGTTTCTCTGTGCCGTTGTCATTATAATTGTGATGTGGACTCTGCGATTCTATTTTTATTTAGAAGCACTATATCTTTATCAGTATAGTTATTGTCGTTGGTGTGAACGGGCCTTTAATCTATAGTATGCAATGCAACTATGAAATGTGCATCAGTAACAATACTACTACTAATGGGTTTTTTAATACAGTGTATTTATTTGCAGATTTTAGGATGATGACAACTGGAGCATATGTGAGTGAATGAGATGAAATATCATTGAGACATGACAGAAGTGTTGCTGTTTATTATGAATATGTCCAGACACGCGTCCAGGGAGCGAACGGTTCAGCTTCTCATTATGAATCAGCGGATCAGGTCTTGTGAGAAGGAAGTTGACAGCCGATGATTTCCCCATCGCATCATGAGAAACTCTAAAGTTGCATTGAGTTTGATAATGCACAGCCACACAAAACAGACACGCAGAATGCTATAACCGAGTTAAGTTCCATCATTTCGAATCCGTTCTTAAATTTAGCTCTTAAGACAGTTCAAACATTTTCATGATATTTAATTTGTACAAAGACTTTGATTTCCGAACTGGTTCTTGTTAGGCTCAGCCATCGTTGTTACCGGAAATGAGTTTACCCAGCGTGGGCCAATCCGGAAGCCAAAATCCTGTAAGTTTGAAATTGGCCAATAACATGCAAAGGTTTGGAACAATATTATGTTGAGTAGATGATGACAGAAACTAACCCTTATAAGGATCACTGTCAGCCTTCTCATTGGTGGTTTTGTCACTGTGCATTTGCATAAAGTTGAGTTCTGAGTTCTTGCTCATGACCGAATTGTCTGAAATTGAATGACTTCAGATCTTTTATTTCCCACTGACTTAGAAGACTGGTTTACTTTTCTCATTTGACAAGGAAGTCAGAGTTTTAATGTGTGTTATGTGGAAAAAAAGGAAACACTTATTAAGCAATCGTTTGACAGGCAGAGGACAGTAAGAAAGACCAGAAGTGGAAGAAGAAGAAGTGGAATGATAGGAAGAGGGCAACAGAAATGGTGGAGAATGCACCCATGAGATAAGCGTGTGAGACTCACATGGTTGGCTTGTGTGTGTGTGTCTATGTGTGGGTGGATGATTTGGTTTGTGCATGCATTCCTAACCTCCACCTGAATGCTGACCTTACTCTGAACTGGACATGCATCTTCTTTTTTTCTCATCGAAAACCTTGTTTACCCTACACTCCCAACCCACTAAGCGCATTTCTTCATAGCTATGAACATTTCTCCACATTTCTGGCTTAGATGCACTCGAAAAGGGTGATAAGATAAAAAATCTGGCTCTGCTATGACAGCAGGAACAACAGGAAAAGTGCAGGCTTGTTTGAGACTGGACGCTGGAGAGAATTGCTGTTTTCACTATACCTCCACTTGTCATTTTTGTGGCAGCGTTTCTTCTGAGTCTCCCATTTTCTGACCTTTTTCCACCCACATTTTTGGTCTAGTCATGACACCGTTTACCACCAAGAGCACTGTCAGAAAGCACAGCACTAGTGGAAAATTAAACCGTTGACAATTAAGTTTCACTGGCCTAAAAACCTGATACTTCTCGGATAATGAGAGCGATTAAGGATGCCGTTAGCTGAAGTGAAACCTCGGAAGAGTGGTACAGGGGTCTGGGCTTGTGGTAAGCAGCCGAGACAGACTATACTTACCCTTTAATTTAGCCTCTGTGCAGCCAATGTGCCCTCTGCCTGAGCTGTCATTTAGAGCTGAGCCTTCTCTGTGTCCTAATCGAATCAAAGTCTAATAAATCTATTAAATCAAGGAGAATCTCTTTAGCCCTACAGACGCTGGGGATGTCTAGATGTTTATGGCTAGTGTGCCATGCTGGACCTTTGGAATTCACAGCTATTCATTCTCGTCTCCTACTACATATGAAGATGGGAGACGATATGGAGTCGTTTTGTGAGATGGCATTGCTGATTAACTGAAGTGGTCATTGTTTAGTGTCACATCATCTTTATTTTCTCATAATATATTCAAATTAATTTTTATTTGAATATTTATTATATATGTATATATATATATATATATATATATAAAATTTTTAATGTTTTTAAAAGAAGTCTCTTATGCTCACCAAATTTCTAATCTAATTTCTCAATTTTAAACTCTAATTTAAAATCATTTAAATTTATTTAATTAAAAAAACAGAAATGTATGAAATATTATTACAATTTAAAATAACTGTTTTTTGCTTGAATATATTTTAAAATGTAATTTGTTACTGTGTTGGCTAAGCTGAATTTTCTGAATTTGTCTTCAGTGTCACATGATCCTTCAGAAATGATTCCAATATGCCTTTGCTCAAGAAACATTTATTATTATTATCAATGTTGAAAAAAAGTTGTGTAAATTTTTTTCAAGATTCTTTGATGAATAGAAAGTTCAAAAGGACAGCGTTTATTTGAAATGTAATCTTTTGTAACTGTCACTTTTGATCAATTTAATGTATCTATGCTGAATAAAAGTATTAATTTCTTAAATTTTTTTGCAGAAAAAAAAAAAATCTTACTGACCCAGAACTTTTGAACGTTAATGTATAATGTTTCAAAACCTTTCTATTTCAGATGTTTGTTTTTTTTGTTTTTTTTTAAACTTTTAATTATATAAATGCAGCCTTGGTGTGCATAACTGACTTATTTTAAAAACATAAAAATATTATATTAATATAAAAAAAAAAAAAAAAAAATATATATATATTTACAGATATAATTAAACAACTATAATTAAATATTATTTACTGTAAGTATAAGTATAATAATTATTTAAATAATTATAGTTAGAGATGGCATTGGCCGATCTTTTCCAGATTATTTATTCTATGCAAATTAGTGTTTATCTAAATTTATATATATATATATATATATATATATATTTATTAATATAATATAATTAATTAATATAATATATTGATGTAATTGTAAAAATGACAATTATTTACTTGCTGATGAGTTAACTATTGTGTTGTTTTTCCGTCCGCATTTCAGTCATGCACAGGTTGTCCCATGGAGTCATGTAGCTCTGAAGCATCCCATTTAGAGAGATTAACTTACAACAACATCATGTGTAATGATGATCTTGTGGCCTGGCTGGTTATTAATACGTAAATACGGCGGATTAGTCTGCTCGCAGGCTCACGCTTGGAGACCAGGATTATGGAAAAGTGCAGGAGTTTTGCTGCATGCCGTTTGCCTCATACACACGCACATGTGCACACAAATACACAGACCACCTGAAGCACACAGAAAGAGGATGATTAGTTCATGGTTAATCTTCTCTATTGAGGTTGATCTCTGTATGTCTGACGCCACCCCTCCCCCAGTTACACCCAAGAATGGCTCGCCAGATAACGTCCAGGTCAGACGCTCACATCCACAAACACGCTTGCATGCTAAGCCTTTACATCAAAAGCTGCCCACTGGACTTTTTAGGCCCTGCGTTACACATTGATTCATATAGACTGAACATTTAAACACCAGATGGAACGGGGGAAATCTGCATCATTTTGACCTGCTTTGATAACTGTATGCTTGTTCACATCAGCCATAGGCTTCCAAACTGGCTCACATCAAAAGCCACGTCTCTCCCGTCACATGGTCTGCACAGGAAACATGATAATAGCTCCAATCATGCTGATTCAATCAGGGCTTCTCCTCGAGCATTCTGGAGCTAAATAGTTCCTTGTTGACTACATACACTCACAACTCTGCAAAAACCACAGAAAACTAGAATCTGAAGCTCTAGGCTAAGGTACAAGAAACAGTAGGGAACAGCAATAGGATTCAGTAAAATCATTTTCTCAGGCGTTCATTTTAAAGACAACTTGAAATCAATATTGTTTACGTTGTCAAATAAGCGTCTATACTAACTCAAATAACATTTCGTATTATCAGTGTTGAAACCAATTGTGCTTAGTAATATTTGTGTGGAAACTGACACTTTTTTTCAGGATTTTTAGATGACTTTTTATCTGAAATAGACATTTTTGGTAACATAGCCAACATCATTGCTGTCACGTTTGATCAACTTAAAGCATTTTTAAAAGTATACATTGCTTTCAAAAGCAAAAAAACTTGACTTCTTAATGTCATAGAAAATAATCAAACTTTAAAGCTTCACTTTCTTGGCTGTTTGTTCAAAATATTTCAAATTAAGAATATACCAAAAGGCTAATATGCATTTTTCTATATTATCAATCCATCTGACCAAATGAGCCAGTCAAATCAAGATTCATAAAATCCATTTATCCCACCAATACAGCATAATTTCCTGTTGAACATTGTTTCACTTGGTAATAGGGCACATTATGTATGTTAAGTGCGCTGCGAATGCCATTGTTTTTAAAGGTGTTAAAGTGGGTATTCATGTACAGGATAATGCTGGTCATTATCACAAAATAGCCAGTAGTCTATTCAGAACCCTGATGCAAAGCAGATTCGTTAATATAAGCCGAAATGATTTCATTACGCAGAAAGAAAAAGATCACGGATTAATAGAGACATAAAGCTAGCACAGCTATATAGGAAATCGTTGCCCTGGGACAATGGTCAATTATTCAGTTTAGCAGCCATTATACAAAAACATTTGACTGCAATTGACCAATCAGAGTGAAGTATTCCAGAGAGCCATGCAGTAATGCTCAAAAACAGCGTGCATAATTGTGAACTAGTGGATGCTCGTGTGGACCGTATTTCAGTCTCTTTGCATGCGTGGTCCTTGCGTAACCCTGCCGTGGCTCTGCTGCCGCGGGTCGGCCTTGCGATTAGTGCAGCTCAATCCATCTACGTTATGGCTGAAATAGCTCCACATGAAGTAGTAAGCACAACCTCCTGACCCAAAAATGAGGGGCTTAAGAGACCAGCTGTGTGTGTGTGAGTGTTCGTCCCAGGAGAAAGAGAGCGCATGTTTCAAAGGTTAAGCCTTTATGTGTGTGTGTGTGTGAGTGTGTGTGTGTGGGAGAGAGATTTGTAAGAGAGGAGAAGAACAGGTAAAAGTGTAGCGATAAACCCTATTTATAAATCCCTTTTCCTTTAGCGTCTATCTCTCCTAATCTCTCTCCTGTGTCTTCCATTCCTTTCCTTCCTCTCGCAGTTCCCCCATGCATAAGAGCACCTTCATAGATGTGCGAAGCGGCATTTGTGTACCTGAGTGGAGTTTTATCACCTTTCTGTCGCCATCTCTGGTTTGTTATCATGCACGATTAATGAGGTCGTTGTATGAAATAAGGCAGACTAACTGCTAACACATTCATCCACCCTATCATCACAGGGTGTGTCATCCTGGGAGAGGACGCAGGAAATGAGAGAGAGATGCTGCGGCAATTAAACAAACGCTCTTCAAACGGTGTGTGTTTCTATCTACTCAAAACGTACTCATCTCCTCTTTTTTTTCATTCACACTCTCTCTCACACTCCCACACACTCAGGGCGGCATCATAGACAATCATCGTGTCTGAGGACATGGCACAGGAAATCAGGGTTGTCTTGGAAACGGGGCCTTATTGATTAAGTGGTCATCATCGCTCAGCACATGTGGCTCAGAGGTGGACAGGGTTTTCCAACTCTCTCTCCTCTTTTGTTCTGCGTTTATGTTTCTTTTCCATTCTCTTCCTCATCCAAATCCCCACCAGGTGTTTGTCCCTCCCACACGGGACATTTTTGCTATTTAATTTGTTTTGTTGTGTTTATATGATGTGTATCATATCCGTATAGTATTTATTGGATGCAATATGTATAGGATTTTATTGTGATCCGTAATAAATAAAAACTAAACTAATTACTGAATAGTGAAACTAAACTTGAACTCATGTTCATGCTCAAAAACTAAAATAGAATCACCATGACATTTAAATAGTTTATATTTTTTTGCTATAAAACTAAAAAAAAAAGGAAATTTACTGACAAACTTAAAACTGAAACTAATTATATACATAGATTAAAAACTAAATTAAAAACATTTTACAATTTCCGTTTAGCTTGCTTAGTTTCTATTTTGACTCAGTTTAGTTTAGTTTTTCATATTGTAGCTTTCACTTTATGATAATGTTTCAGTTGTAGTTTTTGAAGAACAAACATACTCATAGATTGAAACTTATGACAAATGAAACTAAATTGGACAAAAACTAAGAATTCAAACCTTGATAATGACTTATATAAAGGTCACGCTTTAGATTTAGTACTAATTAACAGTCAATATGCATGCTAAGTTAGCATATCTCTCTCTCTCTCTCTCTCTCTCTCTCTCTCTCTGATGATATGATTCTTTTGACATTTATCTCTCTTTTTGCACTTGTCATATGCTTATGTTCACTTCATTCTCTCTGATTCGTACTTCTCTACACTTTGACTGTCATATATCAGATGTTTTGATCTCTGTCGTGGAGCAGTGAAAAGATCTTAGCATGCTAGCTTTGGGATTTACTGACGGAAATCAGGACAGAACCACAGCCGTTTTTGCCGCTGGCTGGCAGCGTGATATTTTGAGTTTAGACAGATTAAGTCAGGGTCCTGAGGTTATTTAGATCCTGAAAGAGCTTTTATGGTTTCTATGAATCTAGCTGCAGGCCACAGGTGTGTTTGTGGCTCAGGTTTTCCCCACATTGTGAAGACCAACCTGGCTTATTAAATACACTAAGTAGTGTCTTAATGAAAATCTGAAAATGCATAGAGGTTTATGTAAAGGTTAGGGGATAATATCATTAAAAAATATCTTTGGGCCAGTTTGAAAAAAAAAAAAAGCAATAGAACAGTCTAAAACAATATGTTGTGTAAAAAAATTAAAAAGATCACCTAGCAATCAAAACTCTGTCATTCCTTCTGGAAGTCAGAATGTCATGTGTAGCCTTGACAGTTGCATTGATGTAACCTCACTGAACAGACAGTGTGTGTGTGTGTGTCTGGATGTAATAGTGCATCATCTATCTCCTCTTCTGATGTGTTTCGAAGGACTGAGACACAGTGGAATGTAAATACTCAAGCAAAATAAAATGCTATTATCGGAAGTAGCCGGTGTTTGGGCGCTCGCATGTGAGTAAAGAGATGGATGTTGGTAGAAAGTCTGTGGTTAGTAGTGTTCCTGTTTTTAAATACTGTATCTAAATGTTTAGCTGGGAAATCACAGGCCTCACTGTCTGAACTCCCATTGGTTGTCGCCTCATTTGCATAAAGTTGAACTCAAGCTCAACTTTATCGCATCCTTCCTGTCACTCATGTCACCGGAAATCGCCAACTCTCATAAAAAATTACTGACGTTCAGCTGCGCAAATGTGAGTTGCCTTTAAATATGTGCCATGTAGAGGGTAACATTTTTGCACTTGCACAGATCAGCCTTGAATAAATCAATCCTGAATAACTCAATTATTGCAAAATAGTGGGTAGTCGTGGCCTAGTGGTGAGGGAGTCGGGCTTGTAACCTGAAGGTTGCTGGTTCGATTCCCATGACGGCAGGAATTGAAGGTGGGGATTGTGAATGAACAGCACTCTTGCCACCTTCAATACCATGACTAAAGTGCCCTTGAGCAAGACACGAAACCCCTCATTGCTCCCCTTGTAAGTCGCTTTGGATAAAAGCGTCTGCTAAATGGTGAAAATGAAAATAGTTCCAATGTTTCTTAAAATGCTTAGTTATCAGATGTAGATTGAGAGAGTGGAACATTTCCAGATTAATCTTTCTTACAATTTAAGCTGCCATTTAGTAGTAAAGCGTGAGAGCATTTGGGGAGTGAAAGTGCGCCACTCTTTTGAACGGCTGGGGAACATCACGTCATGGAAAACTCAAAAGAAAAAGCGTAGCGGGTCGTGGCGAGTTCAACAGGAAGTTGAGGTTTTTCCTGCCAAGGTCACGACCCAGGAAGTACATTACCTCTGATAAGGGCTGGTGGGAATTCAGCCATTGTGGCAGTGTCACGAGAAGAGAGGATGTGGATAGTATGAACTGTGAGTGTGAGAGGGATGGTGTGAAGGAAAGTTAAGCTGAATAAAGTCAGACATTGGTTGCTCTGTTCTCTTCCTCTATATCTTGAGCTCAGAATAATAACATGTGTTCACTGCTTGAAACAACATTTCATGCTATCTTAACCTGAGGCAAATTCTTTGCTTATGTGATTTCACAAGCTATAATAGCATATCTCGAATAAATGAGTGACACTTTACAGTTTTGTTCAAAAGTTTGGTGTCAGAAAGTGTTTTTGTTATGTTTTTGAAAGACGTCTCGTATGCTCACGAAGATTGCATTTATTGATTAAAAATATTGTAAAAACTGTAATGCAAATCACTCTTTCTGACTTTAAAATGTGTCTTCAGTGTCACACGATCCTTTAGAAATCATTCTAATTTGCCAAAGAAAATGATTGCCACAGATGCTGAAAAGAGATGCTTAATATTTTTGTATAAACCTGCATCCTATTTTATGAATAGGAAGTTCGTAAGATTTATTTGAAATAGAAATCTAGTGTTGCATCATAAATGTCTTTACTGTCACCTTTGAGCAATTCAATGTGTCCTTGCTGAATAAAAGTAAAGGTAGTAGGTGAGTTTGTTGTGTGCAAATATAAAACCAAAGTTAAAGCGAAAGAGGCAAGTATATAAACTGTAATTTTTTCTGATGAAAATAGTCAGGTGGCTGCCGCTAATGACTCTATTGTTCTAGTACCTATTAAATGTAATTAAAAGCCTGATTTATCATCCACTACATATGTCTGATTGCTTAAAAAAGGTTTCTTAAAAACACTTTCATCAAGCAGCATGATTTGAGATATTAATGATTGTGTTTACATGTACAAAAATGATAATGATCCAAAATCAGCTTATCATAAAAACTTTCAATGTTTATTCTTTTCCTCGTCTTTTCCATGTGCACAAGATTTTGGTTCTTAAACGGTTTGTTTACCTGAAAAAAAGACCAAGTTTAAGGCGTTTACAGGATCTTGCATTATTTGAATGAATCCCTTAGTACATGAGCAATAGTAATAGTGATGCTTAGCAAACACCGCATCTCACAATGCTAAAAGCCAAAGATATCTTGCATGAGATGCTCAGCTGCTAATATGGTAGCCTGACCTTGCTCTCTCTCTCTCTCTCTCTCTCTCACTTTGAAACTGAGACGTTGATGACTTTGGTTTGTTTTTCTTTCCTTGTCTCTCTGTTCTTTTTCTTGCTCCTTTCTTTCTCTCTCTTTCAGTTCTCTGTTCCACCCTTTTTTAATTTCTTCTGCTACATCAAAGCACAGAGTGGTGTGTAGGCGGTTAAATATGGGCCCAATGTCAACAAGCTCTCTACTTTTTTCACTTCTCCTTTTCTTTTTCTTCCTCTTCCGAGACCTGGAGGATATACCCTCCAGCACAAACACTATACTCTTCTTTTTTCCCAGTAAAACATCCCTTTCAGTCTTTTTAGTTGGTGGAAAAATGTCGCTTTCTTGTCATGGGAAATCGTGGCAGAACTGACCTGCTTCATTAGCGCCTGTTGAACTCAAATTCAAACTCGCAGTTGGAGAGACAAATCACCGAAACTTCTTAGCTTAAGATGTGGTACAAGCTTTCTCTCAAAACATACCCATTCTGCCTAGATAGGTTTTGAGACAAAACTATAATTAGAAATCAGGGGAATTTATGGTACTGACTCATTATAAATCATCTAGTAGCACCAGATATTCCTGCAAGCTCAGAGACGTCACAGTTTTTCTTTCTCGTGGATTCTGGGCCGACTTAATAAAGCTGTCTGGAGATATAAGAGGAGGATGAGAGCCAGACGCAGGGAGGATTGAGGAGAGGTCTGGAGCACACCTGGTTTACACACACATAGCACTCTAGTGTGTGTTCTGATAACTTCCATTTGTTCAGTTTCCGTTTGATTTCTTTTTAAATAAGGAAAACATGTTGTTAAAGATAGAAAAAGGAAGGGGGAAGAACTGTAAAACAGCACAGGAAAAGACGTCAAAGCGACGGCTCTAGTATGACGTGGCCCTTGCCAGTGGAGACTCTTTGGGGAACGGATTCAGCTGAAAGAACAAATCACGTACATACAAGAACACACACCTGTTGAGTTAATGCTGTCCAGAGAGTTTTTCAGTATGTCTAAACTTCTGTTTTTGTGTTTGGGTAAATGTTTGAGTCTGTACAGTGGCCCCAATAGTTTTTTAGCCACATTTAAAAATGTATGAATGCCATTGCATTACCTAACAAAATAAGTGGCTTGAGCAAATAAATGATGCTAGAATTTTTTTCCAGAATTAACTTCACTTTTCTAAACCAGTGACTTTTAATCAACTGGTGATTCACATAAATGTGTTGTTAAAGGTTTAGTTCACCCAAAAATTTAATTTCTGTCATTAATTACTCAACCTCATATCATCCTAAACCCAAAAGACCTTCATTCATCTTCGGGACACAAATTAAGATATTTTTAATGAAATCTGAGGGTTTCTACACATAGGCAGCAACATCATTCCACCTTTTGAGGTCCAAAAAAAGGTATTAAAGACAAAACCTTAATGTTACAAAGCAAACCCAAAAACAAAAATAATGACTTTATTTAACGTTTTACAGGCGGGGTATGTATTTTTTCAACAGTGCTGTTGGACATTGTTGATATTTGAAATCAACCCAAACAAACCCACCCCTCTCTTCATTGCTCCGCCTCCAAAACTCACCCTCCAATCCTAACCACCCTGCTCCGAGTAAGTCTCAAACCCCGGCTTGGTCACAGGCGAGTGCACTGACAATGACGCTAAACACCGCATTCTCTCGCAGTCGTTTACCTGCACAACTATCACTAGCTGGCCACTGTTACACACGCGATATGAGAGTGGGAGTCTGTTTATCACAGCTGACGCAGAACAAAATACTTCACGAAAAATAAAGCGCAGATGATGAACAAATGACAAGGAAGCACAAAAAATTAACATACAGTACACAAGATTACATACGAACAAGTGTTCGTTGTTAGTCGGCAACAGCACAGCAGCTCCAGAAAATCATGACACTCAAACCCATTATTACTCGTATGTGAAGTGGAATCAAAGCAGCCTCCGCGTCTTCAGGCCTTCCCTTTTAGCTCTCTCCAGCGCTGGAAAGCTTTTCTAATATTAACGTGGGTCCTAAAGTGCTTGCCCAGTCATAAACCATCATTCCATTGATATTCTTTTGAGCTCTTTTGAATTATGTCTCATCATCTCTCTTCTTGCTTTTTTTTTTTTTAAATCTCCCTCTTGCTCATTCTATCTCCTCAACCGTCATACGACCCCTAATGCTGATTGGTTAGATGTTTTTTGTTGGTGTTGGCCCGACTAACTTCCACACTGTGTTTTTGAAAAAAATACATACCCTACCTTTAACAATGTCTTTAGTACCTTTTGTGGCCTTGAAAGTGTTAATTAAATTTCTGTCAATTTGAGGAGTCGGAGAGCTCTCAGATTTCGTCAAAATTATCTTAATTTGTGTTCCGTGGATGAACGAACGTCTTTGGGGTTTGGATCGACATGAGAGTAATTAATGATGGAAACTAACCCTTTACGTACAGTATATGATTTGTACACTAAAGTATACTTGTGTTTTTTTGTTATTTTGTTTGTAATGCAATGGCATTCATACATTTGAAAGTGTGGCATAGCCATATTTGTCAGTAGCCCCGCCCACTCCACATGTCCATTAAACATCAAATATTTTCTAATTGGCTGTTATTGTCATATCGAGTAGCAGTTTCACATTCAGTGTGAACGTGGAGAGATGTTAGTGTTTGGGCCACTGATATGTTTATGGGAATATTAGAGGGAAATACTGTGTTAACTGAAGGCCTGGGTTGATTATGCTCATTTTGTGTCTGAAAGGAGAATCAGGGGTTAAAAGAGGGTGCCAGGAGGGGCAACTTTTTCCCCAAGCCTTGTGCAGTAGAGCATTTAAGCCTTGTTGTAAAGCTCTCTCTCTCTCTCTCACACTCACACACACAGAAGTTATGGCTTAGAGCACATGCTTATAATGCCGGCCTATAGTCCAGAGATCATGTCTTAGAGTAATAATCATTACACTCAGTCACAGACTGTGACTGATTGTTGCTACAAACCCACAGGTGAGTGTGTGTGTGTGTGTAGAGACGGCAATCAGATGATTGTAATCTCTAATCTCTGTTGTTTATCTGGCGTGCTGTTTGTTTGTCTCAGATTAAGAGGATGTTTAGAGCTCCGGTGTTTTTGGTATTATTATTCCTCTCTAATTGTGTGAGAGAGTGAAAGCATTAACGAATGCAATCGTTTGAGAGAGCAATTAGCCTGTTTGACCACTGGTTGTTGTGTATGTGGTGTTATTAGTGTGTGGGTGTGTGTGTGGAGGCGAGCGATGAAGATCAGCAGATGAACGGTGTATTTTCGTACACCGTGGTCTCTTTGCTACACCGATGATGATGAAGGCCCTCATGCAGATCAACAATGTCTGAATGAACAAAGACCATTCTGGATGCTTTCCTCTTGCTTTTGTGCACATCTGCATGCGTTAATGTGTGTGTATGTGAATGTTTTGTATTTGGTTATTTGGTCTGGCAGGTAAATGTCACGCATGGGAGTGTTGCCTAGCTACAAAAATCAAATGCCATTAGCCCAATGAGAGTGAGAGCGTGCTTCACATTCCTGACAAATAACATGTCCACAACACCGCGCCACTCATCTGCATATACGCACGCTTCCTGTTTCTTTTCATTTCATCAAATAATTAAAAAACAAATGATGCGTCTCTTTGAACTCTTTATTGATGATGTTCTGGGTGCTTATGAAGGACTCGTGCTTTGTTACTCTGTGCACATCTTGTTGGAATTACTGTAATTATGAGATGACAACTTTTCATGAGATTTTGCACTAAACTGCTTACAATCCTTAAAGTTATGTATTTATTTTTGGTGATAGTTGTCATAACACGAAAATGAATTGCTGTTGGTGTCTTAATCACAATATTAATGCACCTCTGTAAAAATATTGAGGAACTAAGTGTCCATTACTCATTTTTTCATTCAATTGCTCTGCTTTTCCATTGAGTTCTATGTAAGCATGTTCCGGAAGTCTTTGACCGTTGCAATCCTTGCGTCTTTTTGCAACGTCTCACACATAACCTGCCACTCAAGTTAAAAGAAGCTCAACTTTTAGAAAAACGTCTCTAGAACTTGCTTTTTCCCCCCACATCATGTATGAAATCTATGATTTGTACAAGTTGCTGATGACAGTCACAACGGTCAAGTGAGTTCCTGTAAATTTCCACATTTTGAACTTTTCATTACTAATCCCGCCAAAAGACGTGAGCGAGCTTTATTTTCAGTCCGCCAACGAAAATGATTCAGAACGAAGTCGAAACAAAATGAACAGTCCTGATAAATCCACTTTTGGAACATCACTCAGCCAATCAGATTAGAGGACTGAAACTAACAGTTGCGTAATAGAAAACAAGACAAAAAAAGGGTTTACAGATGTTTTTGTTTGTTTTATCTCTAAAGTGCGCCAACAAAACCAAAACTGCCTTTGGGTCTGCTTCAAAGCTCTCAGTCCTTTCCTTTCCTTTAGGTTTCCTTTCTTTTGCTTTTCCTCCTTTGCTCTTAAGAGGGAATCAGGGACAAACCATCTATCAGTCACTAAACACACACACTTCTCAGCACAGCATTGCGTCACACCCTCCCATTGTGTTTATTAAAAGCTGCATATGTGAGTTTCCTGGAGTGTCAAAGGATCCACAAAGTTTAAAGGACAAACGCACATACAAATGTGTGTTAAACTTGTCTTAAAAAGAGTCTTTTAAAAGAGTGCATGTGTTTGTGTGTGTTGGGAACTATCACAGGAAAGGTTGTGCTCAGGGTCACATTGACTAATAGAATTAGGTCAGTGTGGATAGTTCAATACAAATGCTCCACTCAAATGCTCTTATAATTCTATAAAACCACATTTAAGCTCTGTGTCACATTAAAGCAAATAATGAACGTGTTGTGTGCGCACTCGTCTAGGTCAGAGATCCCATTAGTAAAGGTGAGAGGAAATTAGAGATCTGTGTTGTTTTACATTGAGCGATTTGTCAGTGCGCACATTGATTTCTGTCAGCGTACATCTTTCTCTTTCTCTGTGACACACACGCGCACACAAGTCACAGACAAAGAGAAGCTTCAATATGTCAATATATCTGTCCCTGGTGACATCATCTATCTGTCCGGTCAGCCATTTTATCTGTTTTACCGTAAAAGACCCTGTGTACTATCTTGGACACATTCCTGATCTTATTATTCACTATTCATCATTCAAAGCTATTCCAAAGAGAAAAATGTTTGTGTTTGTAATCTTTCATGCATATTGCTCCGCCCCCAACCACCTGGCTTCATTCTAGTTTCTAACGCCCACTTTTCGCAATCTAATCTATAGCTGTTGGATAAAAGCCAGACCCGCACCACATTTTTTCTTGTTGAGTATCACGTTTCACTTCGAAATACAGTGCAGAACGTCACATTAGTCAAATAAAATGGGTTGAGGATGTTGTTTCATGTTGACTGTAAATAGCGCTCTGTGTATGTATCACTTGGGAGGCCGTTAAAATCGTGTGATCGGAGATCAAAGTAAAAACAGGACAACTGATCCTTGTCACTTCTTGTAATTAGTGACTACAGCGACATCTAGTCACTTTTTTTTTCTCTTCTCCCTGTGTGTCTCGGCGCACACACATACACTCTCTCATGGCTGGTTAGGTTAGATATATCTCGGCTGCCCGTGATTGTGTAAGTGATTGCTGTCCTGCCTGTTTAGTAGTGTGTAATGGAGCAGCACTGGATGGATCAGCGAGCTCTCGGAGACGGGGGCTCAACCCTACCTCACTGCCCAGGAACAAGACACCCTTCTGGGGCTCAGTTAGACAATAGCAGAGCGCAAAGAGTCTTTGAAATTACATTTGTAATGAAGTATTCTTTGTTTGTCACTTTTGATCAATTTAATGTGTCTTTGCTGAATAAAAGTCTTCTCAGTAGTGTAAATATATATAGCAAAGTGCATGTTCTTTGGAAGCAAGGGAATTAATCCATTAAAATCTGATTCGGGCTGTTGATGATAAATTTAGCAAAACCTCACACCAATTAAGCAATTGTTATTTGTCCATCTTCAAATCCTTAGCATCAGCCAAAAGTGTTCCTTGCCAACAGATATTAGAGATTAAAGAGGTAGTTTACCCAAAAATGAAAATGAAAATCACCCTCAAAAGCCATCTTAGGTGTATATGTCTTTCTTTTTTCAGCCAAACACAATCGGAGTTATACATATTCTGGCTCTTTCAAACTTTTTCATGGGACTGAATTTTTTGAAGCCCAGAAAAGCACATCAATCCATACAAATAATCCCTACAGCTCCAGGGGGTTGATAAAGGCATTCTGAAGCGAAGCTATGCATTTTTGTAAGAAAAATATCCATATCCAACTTTATATACTATAATAACTGGCTTCTGGTAATGGCTGTATGTGAGTCTACATCCTACATCATACGCCAGAACTTAACTCTCTCGTGAGCACACGGACGGAGTGATTATAGTTTATAAAATTATAATTATGGATATTTTTCTTACAAAAACGCTTCCGTTCAGAAAGCCTTTTATTAACCCTCTGGAGCCGTATGGATAGCTTGTATGATGGATGGATGTGCTTTTTGGGCTTCAAATAAATGGCACCATCATTTCACATTATAAAGCTTGAAAGAACCAGGTTATTTTTTTAAATTTAACTCTGATTGTGTTTGGTTGAAAGAAGAAAGTCATATAAATCTTGGTTGGCTCGAGGGTGAGCAAATTATGGGATAATTTTCATTTTTGGGTGAACAATCCCTTTAACTTTAGGTTATTTTTGAATAAATATTGAGCTAATTTCATTCAATCAATTTTCTGTATGTCTCAATTGCTTTGTATTATGTTTATGAAAACCTGTCAACCACTAGTGTAAATTATTTCCGTCTTTACAGTCACCAGAGAGCGAGTTGCACGGGTCTGTGTAGCAAACAGAGAGCGAAATTTGCAGATCTGTGCTTTTTCTGAGTATGACGTGAGAGAGTTTCTGGGGTTGTTTTGTTGACTCATCCCTCTGCCTCCAGTGGGAGTGTTGTGAATGTGTGTGTACGCCTGTGGCATCTCTTCACCTCTGTAAGTGTCAGGCTGTCTGAATGATCAGCTTTATGAGACCTGACCTTTAAATACAAGAGTCTGAGCAGCCCCCTCTCTCTGTCTTCCTTTCTCTGACCATGTGTGACAGGATCTGCCTCGGGCAAACTCTCCGTCCAGATGAATATGGACTTTGACAGCATTTCGTTGTCTTTTCAAGTCATTAACCGTTTTTTCTTAACCGCTGTATAAACTCACAGCCCAATCTCTCACAGATCAAATGCCACTGAATGATGTTATTTTGACTATTTTAGGTTGGAAAAAGAGGGACCGCTTATCTGTTTCCCCTCCCCCATTTCCAGCGCCCCTTTAACAAGAATAGTAATCCTTGCAGCACACTTCACCTGTTCCCACAATCCAACAGCTGAGACTGTGAGTGGGCCTCCTGTCGATCTGGACCACAGACCAGTTTAATCTGGTTCAAGGTGTTTTCAGCCTAGATTTGCTGCATTAAAAAGAGAGAAAAGAGAGAGAGAAGCACCAGCCAATCAAAATGCTGTATTTGACAGATTTCATCATAGCTGTCGTTATATTTGCTGTTGTAACCTATCATAACAGTGTTGTTATTGTTAACTAACACTATTAGAAATTGTTTTTGGTCATTGAGCATGAAGCATTTGAAATAAAATCAAAGATAAAAATTTAATTAAACTTAAAAAATTTAATGAATATTAGAATAAATATATATATATATATATATATATATATATAAAAATAAAAATGATGAATGCACATAACAAAATGACTAAACCTAAAATATTAAATAAATAATATTAATGTTATACATAAATATATATATATATATATATATATATATATATATATATATATATGGGCCTGGAACCAATCAGCTTGGCCAATCAGCATCCAGGATCAGAACTATATCTTTTGTTAAATTGTTTTGACATTATATTGTCTTCATAACAGAATGCAGTATTCTGTCCTTTTTGTCTTTGTCTGACTCAACTGATGTTCTGTTTGGGAAATGCCGTGCGTGTACACACGCATACACACACACACACACACACACACAAACACACAGAAATATACTCAGATGCTCTTAAAATGACTAATCGTGTCTGAGTCACATATGTGCTGGTTTGGATGTGTGCATAAATATGTCTATCTATCTATGTGTGCTGTTCAGTTTGGTTGAGTTAGTCAGTCAGTCAGACTGTTCAATGTTTGGTCTAGACACTGGCTTATTCATTCGTTCTTTTATTGATAATTTCATAGATTAAAACTTTTAGACCGTGTTTGTGTCCAAGAGAGTGAGCAGACACTATTACATGTCTGGAAAAACCACCAAACAGGAAAGCTTGTACATAGAGTAACTTTTTATAGCTCAATGGGTTGCTCTTTTATAGCTCAGGAGGATTAATAGTGTTCGCAATTATGTTTCATTGAAATATCGTTTCAGAGAAATAAAAATGATTTTATAAAAGAATATTGCAACTCAGATCATTTGTTTTTAAAAGGATTGAATGAGAAATGTTTATAAATCTATAACATTTGGTTGAAAATGTTGGCAAATCAAAGCACAGTTAGAAAAAGACATGTGAGTCTTTTCCTCTGGAGAACATATAAGTTTTCATTAGCTCTTTCTTTAATCTCACTGCTATATAGGAGAAACCACTTAAGAAGCTGCTTAAATCATCTTATAATATATATATATATATATATATATATATATGTTGCAGAGAGAGAAATCCCCATTTCCTGTTGACACAGGTGCGTGGTCATGTCTGTGTGTTCTCTTACAACAGTGTGGTGCTTTCTTGTGTTAATTTTGGTAGGGTTACCTTGACAACGGGACTTTCCCACCCTAAACAAAGTGTGTTATGTTCGTGTCTCTATCTATTGTGCTGACCATGGGCGGCACTGAACCTCTGTCTGATCTGCTTATGAAGACGAGTGTGAGGATAAAGAGAGGCAGATCCGATGGGGGACGAGTGGGAGGAGAGAGGGAGAGAAGGTAGTGAAACTATGAAGGAAGGTTCAGGTTAGTGAACCATATCTGCAGGTACAAGACTGACTGACTACCCAGCAGGCACAACAGATGTTTCCTCTTTATATCTACAGACCGGTGAAGCACAAACACACACACGAACAGACACGAAGTCTAGCACTGCACAGACACAGAACAGGATCTGATAATGCACGAGTGCCACAACATACCGCCCATACTTTCACTAACAGGTAATGCATTGCCATGAAACACACACTTACCGGTATAACTTCCTCTCGGACACTTAGTTTAGAGTTTATATTAGTCCTTAGCCAATCATATGTATGAGAGACCATTAAGCCTGTGAACGGGCTTAGTCTTCGAACGTAAACATACTGAAGTAAGAGCTGACGAACTGAAGCTGCACGGTCTGTTATCGTGGTGCAGGTATGACCGCGCTCTCTGGCCTTATTTAGAAGAACCCAGTTGCGCTGAGCAAGATTAGCTCAAAATACACTCGCATAGTCTCAAGGCCAAACACACCTCATGAATTCTCAAAGTCACCCTTGCTCAAGCACACGCGCTAACATGCATGTGTTCCTCACTGCATTCCTTCTCTTAGCACATCAATGTTAACACTTTTATCACTCATATGAACTTGCAGTCAAGCTAAGTGTACATTAGCAATGTGTTTGTGCTTGACATGTACTCTTCCTCAGTGAATAGAGACAGCCTGCCGCGACTAATTAGCTTCTTAGCATTGGCTGGATAATTATGCACTTGTGAAGTGACGCTCTTAGCAGGGCAAGTGGTGCCACCGCCATCCATGACATGTGTGCACGACTTCCCAGAGGGCAGGAAGTGGGAAGTGGGAAGGAAAGCATGGGAGAGAAAGGCGAATGAGATGTAGGAGTTTTTATATTATTATGCATTTTCCGTTGTAATTCATCTTGTCGCGGTTGTAGCCTATACGGTACCACTTTCTTTTACAGTGTCATCGTTACACGTGTTACATGTAGTTACTGCCGTAATAACTATAAATTATGCATAATTACATGCAATTGACCCTAAACCAAACCCTCATCCTTCACCTAACCCTAAAGTAAGTACATGTAGTTAATTGTCATTACTCAGTACTTAAATGTATAATTACAATGTAACACTGACACCTTAAAATAAAGTGTAACCACCTATATTATAAGTTGAGCTATGGTTCTCTTGCAGGAAACAGGTTTGAATATATTCCACTTTGACTTGATCTTCTTTCCTTAGGGATGCACCCCATTGGCCACTGCTTGTAGTCAGTATTGGAGATTTAATTTTAGACTCTTGTTTCAACCTGTTTTGATTGTTTTTCTTGTCTTGAAGTTTTAACTTGAAGGAGAGCGATCGTTTAAGTAGCATTTTCCCATTCTAAAGTAAGTAGTTCATCCTTAACAATTCTGCCGAAATATTAGCAATTTTTTTAGATTTCAATTTCATATCAGGCTGTGACATGAAATTAATTATCGGCTTGTAGATTTTAATATCGGTGCATCCCTAGTTTTCCCATCTCTCTTCCTCTCTGACAACAGGAACGGAGATGCACATCACATGAACGCTAAATGCTCTGCAAACTGGGCCATGCTGTGTTCCATCTGCCTCTGTTGCCTCAGTGATGTCTCCTAGGGAACAGGTTGCCCCCTACAGCCCAGAGCAAAGTGTGCAGCCTAAAGCCCAGCCTCTGAAAACTGAGAACAGAAACATAATGATACAGGCCGCATGTGGAATCCGAGTCTTTCTCAGGAGTGGGTTTGCACACTCCCCAGACGCACGGAGATGTGTGCGGTGACAGGCTTTTGTTTGATGTAATGGCTCTGTCTTGTTGTGGTTAGAGTGTGTGTGCGATAGAAAAGAATGCTGGGTGGGAATGTGGTTTAAAGCCTGTGACACAGTCTGTGTGTATTTGACAGTGAAAAAAAAAGAAAGTTTGTGTGTAATAAAGGATTGCAAGTCAATCAGAATGGTCCAGAAGGGTTTACTGCACTTTTTTCCAGTTCTGCTTCGTTATATTTCAGTTTTCGAGCAGCTCTAGCTCAAGATAAGTGTGTGTTTGTGTGTATTTAAGCTTTGGTTTATATATAGCTCAGTTCAATCATAGGGTGTGTCTTCATTCCTCCAATGCTGCTTCTGTGTGGATACATACATCAAACTATGACAAATCCATCTATGTGTTGTAAAGTTATTAGATACTTTATAAATTGTACAGTTATTGATTGGAACTTCCAGGATCTATTCTCTCAGCAGGTTTGATTTCCCATCATGCTCTTCACTGGAATGGCTAGTTCAGATTTTAGCTATGTGGTTGCTAAGGAGTTCTGAATGGTCGCTAAGGTGTTGCTATGCTGTTGCATTTCTGAGTAGATTAATGAGTTGCAGTTAAGTTTTTATAGTGTTTCTAGGGTGTTGTAGGCAGTTGTTAAGGGGTTGCTATGCATTTACTAGTGTGTTTTGGTGGGTGCTAAGACGTTGCTATGCAGTTGTTAGAGTCCTCTCTGTCGGTGCTCAGGCATTGCTAGGTGGTTGCTATATTGTTTCGGCTGGTTGCTAGGGCATTGCTATGAGGTTATTAGAGTGTTTTTGGTGCGTGCCATGCTAAGACATCGCTATGAGGTTGCTGGGGTATCCTTGGTTGGGTGCTAAGGTGTTGCTAGGGTGCTCTGGGTGCTAGTAAGTTGGCCCAAATCAGATCTCAGCTACATCCTTTAATGTACATCTATTGGATTTGTTTTCATCTGTTTAATAATCCCCAGAAAGAATTGTCTGTCAAATCAATTAACAGCACATCTATCCTCTTCAAAATGCATAATTTCAGGACATTTTCAAGTCCAAATTACAAATAGTGAGAGACTAGTTGCGCACCAAAGTTTAATACTCAGAGGTTTGTTTAAATCGCTGAAGCTAGAGTGAGCAACAGTAACATGCACCACTAATTAGCCTTTGCAGCTGAAAAGCAACAGTGCAGCATGTTCCTGTTGTAATGAAGGTTAAAAAAAAAAAAAAAAGCTAACACAGCGATCTGTCGTTATGGTCCAGCCACTCAGGGAGAGTGTTATGATTGGACATTCCACGCATAGCTTCTCTCACCAGGGTTGGAGGAGCGAACTAGAAGCATTCTCACTCCTGGATGAACAAACGAGTGCAGAAAACCCAACTATCCATTCTTACTGTAGCCTCCTTCTAAAACAAACACCCATTCTCTTGCCGCAAAGATAGCTTTGGGAAAAAAAACACATTCATAAGCCCTAAAAACAACTATGTTTGCAATGGAAATCCAATTATAGGCCATTAAGGGTTTTTTTGTAGAGATCATCCACCTTGTGTTGTCATATGTTGGTTCGGGCAGACTTACAGGCATGCAACCAGTTACTTTCCATACAAAAGTGAAAAAGACCAGCAATGCAAAGCTCAGGACTCTGGGAGGTAAACGTGGCTGTCGCTGTGAAGAGGAAAGCATGCTGTAATTTACAGCTCTTGTGCCCCCCTCAAGATCCCTTCATTGGTGATAAATCCCATGAACAGAATCCTGAGCGAGGTATCAGTGTGCCCCAGCGATTATTTTCTTACACCACAGGCCACAATGATTAATATGTTCTGCAGAGAGTGTTCCAGAAGAGAGACACTCCTGAAAGATTTAATGCACTGTTTGTTCTCTTAGCACATTTGATTCTCACTGACTAATTCTATGTATCTTCTCAGAAAAGCAAACTATGCAACAGTCAGATTAATTATGTTTTCAAGACATTAGTGGGGATGCACAATATATCAGTACCATATATTAGAGATCGATTGTTATTGTTTTGCATTCAAAAATTTGGAGTTGGTAAGATTTATATATTGTATGTGTATATGTAATTTAGGCCCTCTAGTAAGAGCTATGTGAGTAATCCTCTCTCTCCTGGCCTCAAGAGGCGCACTAGCAACTGACGCTAGAGACGGCGGTCTTCAGCGTACTTGTTAGCGCGCGCGCCTCCCATGCCAGAGAGTAGGACCGGAGGGGTTATATTGGTGCCGTGACCCGGATGTGTGAGTATATACGTATACAATGCTCAAAGGTAATCTAAATGTAAATGTATATATGTAGGGAGTGTATATATGTACTTTTTTTACATTTAGATTACCTTTACACTTAATATATGCTACCTTAAGTTAATCTTTAAAACTGATGAATTTAATAACACTGTAAAATTTAATAATCAGCAATCTCAAAATGAAAATTTTCACGATATTTTGATGCCTAAATTCACTTGTAGCATTTAAAATGACTGATTTTCCTCAGTCATTTTCCTAGTTTTCAGTTCTTTATTTTTAATTTATTTAGAGAAAAAACTCTTGAATATTAGTATCGGTGCATCGCTTGACTTTTTGTTAATTTTGAATCAGTTACATGCCCTGCTTGTCTAAATCACGTCATATTTCTGCTTGAATAACCTCTACATAGAGATTGAGAGGTCAAGTAGCAGATGAGAATGTTCTTAGCGGCAAAGACTCATGGGAAACCTCCAGCTCACCTTTCTAAATGACAAATCAATAACTCTTGTCTGCCTCAGAGTTTCATGTGTCTTTTATCTGAGCTGGAGTTTAGATGGAAGAAAGTTCCAGTTCATTGTTTAAAGTCTCCATATTTGATGTACTGTACTATTAACAAGCAGTTGAGTCCAGTTGTGTATGTGTACTTATTTAGGGAACTTTTTAATAGGCATTTATCGGTGTGCCTTGACAGATGTCACTGCAGTGCCCAAGAGGGCATTAAGTGGTCTCGAACATGTTTGCTTCGGAGAATCACCTGCAGTTCTGGGAATACAGGCTTTATCTTACAGGTACAGAGTAGGAGATTGGAGTTCAGTTTTTGCCCAGTCAACATATCACCTCACTAGGTTGATTGCAAAATCCATAGATGACGCATAGCTGGAAAACTGATTGACCAGTAGGAATGTAGACTCATTAGGCTAATGGTTTCAAAGGCTGACTTGACATATTCATAGTGCTGCGCATGCCGACAACACATGCAAAGACCATTTAAGGTTTCAGTGGAATGTCAATGTTTGTATTTGGACAAGTGTATGTGATATTTTGAGAGCTACCTTAGAAAGTGCATTTAGCAAGCATTTATATAACTGAATAATAGTAGAGCCTTGGCCTGGTGGTTAGCGCACATGCTAAAAATACGATGAGCTGTAGTTCAACATCTCTTTCTGCTATCATTTCCTGTTCTCTCTCTATTTCGGTGTTTTGGAAAATATGTTGATCATCTAAATATGTGGATTGCCTTGTGAGGAACCTACTTCCTAAAATATACAGGCAGTTTATGTTTATGTCAATATCTTTTCAAATGTAATTTATTCCTGATTTTTTTTACACTGACCTCTAACCTCTCTATTTTAAGGTACAGATGTTGAATGTTTTATGTTGTCTTTTATGTGTTTTTTATTTAGTACAGTTTGTTCTTCCCATGCCTTCACACTGTGTTAGTTTACAGCTCCAGCATAATGTGAGCTATTCCTTTCTCTGTAAAGCGTTTGTTTAGTCACTTTTCCTGTGTGTACCTCCTGAAGGCTGTAATGAAATCTCTCATGTGGAACGGTGGAACAAGGCTCGTGGCTGTTTGTCATGGATCATTCACATTGAGCTCACACACTCTCTGCTGTCCCTTTACTTCTGTCTTCTGCTGACTAGCCATACCGTTAGCTTCCCTTGGCTGAACAGCCTGATGGGATTGGTAGCATCTCCTTCACAGTACACCGAATTGACTGTTGTGGTGATCCGTGCATCACTCGGATAGGTTTGACAGAACTTCTGGCTAGTGAGCGATGGGTCTATCTTTATGATTGTGTGATTTTTTTCATTTTGCGATTGACGGCATTTTTCAACCGCGGCACATCTTGAGACTCTACTTTCAGGTACATATATAGACTTAGACACGCCACAGGTCTTTGCTGTGATCCATGACCTTAAAACTAAAGATGGAGTGTGAGATAGAGCGAAAGAAAGAGGTTAAGCGGTACATGCCCAGAACAGGTGGAGAATGAATGTACAGGCCAGAGAAATAAAAGAAGATTGAGAGTGTGAGAAGAAGAACGAGAGAGAGAGAGAGAGAGAGAGAGTTGGTTAAAGAGTGCAACAAAAAGCACAAAATCAGCTGAATGTAAATGTGCCAGATAAGCCCAGCAGAAGAGATATAGTGTGTGTGTGTGTGTGTGTTTGTGAATCTATGGCCAACCCCTCTGCTGACTTTGCTCCTCTCAAAGGAAAATTGATTTGGCCGGAGAGAGGTACTTAGATGAGTGGAAAAGAAGAATGACGGAGAGCGAGAACAGCAGGAGAAATAGAGAGAGAAAGAGAGTGAGGAGGAGGAGGACGGAGAGGAAGGCTTTTCTGCACACCTGCTGCGTATGGTCAACAATGATTCACAAGTTACAATGATAATCAGCCTTTTGTCATGTGTAAATATCTGTGTTATTTCTTTGTTTTTGAATGAGAATTCTTGCATAATTTACTTACCCTCATGTCACTCCAAATACGTCCTTTCTTCTGTGGAATATAAAAAAAGATATTTTGATGAATGTTTCAACTGTTTGGACCCCACTGACCATGGAAAAAAATTTAATACATTTTTCAAAAATCATAAAAATCCTTTAATCTTCTTTTGTTTCTCAAAAGAAAGACTAACATGAGGGTTAGTAAATGATGACAGAATTTTCCATTTTTGAATGAACAATTACAGTAATACAGATTTCTCAGGTATCCACAAACTCTATCATCCAAGACATGTTTCCAGTTTCTGGGTCTAAAACTGTCTTCTTCTTTTTTTAACTGAATTTATAAATCTGAGCGTTCAACCTCTGCTTGATTTATGCATGCTCCATTAAAGACCTTGTCCTGCCAGCACTTACCTTTAACGAATGAGAACTTGTTGGGCGATCTTACCACTCTGTCATCTACTGTTTTAATAGAATGTCAAATCACACTTAGCCTAGCATGCAAACACATACATTACTAATTAAGGTCGTCTGGCCTGTTACAGAAAATCAATGGTGTTTTAGCTCGATCTCTCTCTTTCTTTTTTCTGTGCTGCGGAAATGGAGGTCAGCCAGTCCCTCCTCTTTGCTCTTTGTCAAAAAAGTCAAGAGGCATTTAAACATTACTGGCCTTTTTTCTGATTTCACACCTATGAAAAGACATGTTTCTGGTATTGCACGATAAATTATCTCACGATTACGGCTCCTTCATCGTCATTTCATGTTTGAGATATGATTACAGCGTCTGACCATGTCCACACTGAATCGTTTGGCCACAAATGGTTTTAACACAAGCCATTCTGATTTATTGATTCGATCTCGAGTGATTCTTTGTCTTGTTTCATTGGCTCACTGAAAGACACAGGAACTGCTCCACTACTATTTGTATTTAATTGAATTATTCCCTTAAGTACACTTCATCTCTCTACATCCCTCTCACTTCAACAATTGGTTTCATCTGAGCTGCTGTGTCTCTCTTTAATCTTGTCTGGCTCTATCTTGTAGTCGTTCTCACCAGCAGCGTTTTTCCAAATCTTGAGGGTTTCATCAACCCTTCTGTGGTTTGCAAGCATTTGCAGGCTCCATATGTTACCGTTCTCTTTAAGTGTTGTGTTTTCTCTGTCTCTGCAGTGAGTAACTACAGTCATGTGCTGGAGGGCCAGTCAGACTCGGATGATGAAGATAAGCTTCACATTGTGGAGGAGGAAGGGAGTCTCCTGGACGGGGCTGACTGTGATAGCGTGGCCCCAGACGATGACCCTAATGGGACCGCCGACCCTGATGGCAGATGGGATGATGGTAAGACCATTTTGTTGTGACGCGTCATTATCAAGGAAGCTCTGAATATTGAGTCTCATTTTGGGTTCACCTGATCCTGATAAGTTTCTCTGGGAGTGTTCAAATGTTCAAAAACAGATAGATGTAATAGAACACAGGTGTTTCGAGATGCAATGAAGTTGGACTATTTTTAAATTGATGCTGTCTTGTGGTAGGATGCTGTTCCAAAAACTGTGCTAGACGTGACATCCATCTTGAATGGCTGTAGCAGCGGTGCTTTTTCATGAGGGTTCGCAATGTAAAAAGACTATAGATAAACAAAGACAGTGCACTCCTTTTACTTATGAATGGGAGAAACTGCAACGCGCAATATGGTGTAAATGAGCCAATGACTGATTGGTAAAGACATTGTCACTTCAGCTGCCGTTAGAAGGTCTCGCTTAGGACTGCACATGTGCATTGGCTGGTCTAGCCTGAAAAATAATCTATTTAAATGCTGTTTGAGCATAAGAAGCAACATTTATGGGACAATACATATAAGATTTTGTTGCCGATTTGAAATATGTTATTTTAATGTGAGTTTGACAAGCAGTTTTTGAGATTTCAGAATTCCCCTATAGGACTTGGATGCCCAAAATAGTTGTCCTGAGGCGTTGCAAATATGGTCGCAGAGTGAACAGACTTTCCTTAAAAGGAAAAAGAAAATGGAATTTGCAAGTGTGGGAACCCTGCAGATAAACTAGATAAACTAAAAATGGTTAGTTCACCCAGAAATGAAATATGTCATTAAGCACTCATCCTCACGTCATTCCAAACCTGTAAGACCTTCGTTCATCTTCGGAACACAAATTAAGATCACTTTGATGAGATGTTTTTTATCCTCAATAGAAAGCAACGTAATTACTGGAAGCGCTGAGCTGCATTCATTGTATCAACTGCATTTGAGTCTGACAGGGTAGAGAAGATAATGTCGAATCAAGTTGTTTGTTTTTGCACACAAAAAGTATTCTCGTCACTTCATAACATTAGGCTTGAACCACTATAGTCACGTTGCCTATTTTAACCATGTCATTGGTACTTTCTTGGACCTTGAAAGATGGTAATTACGCTTTCTATTGGCGATATCTTAATTTGTCTTCCGAAGATGAACGGAGGTCTTACAGGTTTGGAACGATATGAGAGTAATTAATGACAGAAATTTCATTTTTGGGTGAATTAACCCTTTAACAACAGTTGACTAGTCTGTCATAATCAACATTATTACATGAACTGTAATCTCTCTTAGAGAAAAAATTCACTACCATTCCTTCGCTACCGTTCAAGCACAGGTATTTTCTTTTTTGAAAATATAGGCCTAGTTTTTGTTGTGATGGTGAAATCTTGGCTCTGTCTGGATAATGAGCCTTTATAGAGGGTGACTGGGATACAATAGAGCTCTTTTGCTTTTTACGAAAGGCATTTCTCCTATTCTTGGGTTAATATGCATTGCCTGCAGTGTGGGGATTGTTTATGCTGGAAGAGGTGGACACAGAGTCTGTTGTGTGTGAGCTACCAGCATGCTATTGTGCATTAAGGTTAGTGTTGCGGGACGCAGACATCATGGCAGGTAATATACCGCTGCTATAACCACGGCAACTGCTTGCACAGCAGCCCCCCGCGTTCAGTTTTTTCATTTTGTACATTTTCTACTCTCTCCACTCTGTATTTCTAGGTTCGCTCCAGAAATTCATAGTTCTCTGTCATTGAAATTTTTGCCAGTATTCATTCATTCATTCCTCTCTCCCGGCTTCTCTGTCAGTTCTCTGCAGGATGGAGCTTCAGTGAAGAAGAAAGTCATTGTTTTTGGCAGAGCTCTCCAAACATTAAACACTTCACAGAAACCCTGGTTAAGCGAAAGGAACTACACACACACTCTCTCTCGCTCTCTGAAATGTTTCTTTTTACTTTCAAACCACCTTCATCTCTTTGTAGTCTTTCTTTGTCCGCCTGTTGCTTCTTTGTCGCAGAGCTCTGAATGAAATGTTGTTGTAAGTCTCTAATGTTTTCCCAGAATTCTTTGCGTCGTATTCCTTTTAACATGTTACAGCACAGGATCCAGCACCTGTTGCACCTTTTCTCCTTCGTTTCATAGCTTCTGCCTCTCCAGTGGCTCAGTTGCAGCAAGAGGCCCAGATATACGAGCCATTAGGAGGTGTGTCACATAGAGAAATTGGTCTGCTGAGATGTAATGTGCATTGTTCTCTGTTCTCAGATGTCGTGTTTGAGTTATATACACTTCTCTGCCTAAGCTTCCCATCATTCATTGAGCTCTGGGCTGTAAAGCAGCCACACTAGCCATAATGGTCCAACACTATCAGTCCAAATCTCACTCTCCATTCCAGGCTACCTAACACCTTTCATTACTTTCTTTTTTCTTTCTTTTAATCTTGGCAGCCATCTCTGTTTTAGAGTACCACCTAGCTTAGAGACAGTACGGCTGACTCTCTGTGGCCTCTGTCTGTGTTTGTTTTAAGGCTACAATTCTCGTGCGCCCCTCTACCTCTACCTCAACCTCTGCTTTTATTTTCTCTCCATCCGTGCTACTTTTGTGCACTTAATTCTTCATGATCAGATGACTGGTCAGCTCTAATGTTCTCTGAGATGAAAATGCCCCTCTCGCAGTCATTTATGGTGTAAATACTCCATAAACCAATACATGATTACTGTTGCATGGATAGTGACGCTGCATATCCAATTCGATATGTCACACCACTCCATTCCCCTATAATTTAACCACAGGTTTCTTGAACAGGCATTAGGAATCAGCCATTTACGTAATGCGGTGAGCATAGGCACCTAGCTTAATGGAACAAGGAACATGGTGGATGGGCTTACCTCATTTTTTTACTGCTGGGGAGGATTACATTCTATATTTGACTCTTAGGTTTTAAAGTGCATGAGCATATGGTGATGGAGTAATGGTCACTGGGGAACGTGCTGTAAGTGCCTGACTCATAATGGAAATCCCACCAGAACTTTAATCAGGAAAAGTGAAGCTGGTGAATTCTGGGAAATGTAGTACTGGCTGATGGACTACGCTGAGAGGCGCACAATAAGACTCAGAATCACACATTAAAATGGTGTCCTGTTCATATATGTGAACATTTCTTGTACATTACTATCATATTAAAGATTACAATTAAACAAAGAGCCCAAACTATTAAATTCAGTTGCTATTTAGTTTTAGATATAATAATCCACACTCAAATAAACACAATGTAAATTGCATAAGGTTTTGCATTAACTTCTAAATCTAATTATAAAATTATTTTATAATTATTTTTATACTACTATTCATTTTTTAAATATAATTGTTTACACAGTTACTGTCATAAATTGTTTTCATGAAAAATACATTTAAACATATTAAATAAGACATTACTAACAGGTACTGTAAATATAATGAATATATAAGCTAATGTAGTGCATATATTTAGTGGAACGCTTCCCTCTAGAGTTCATTTCTCTAGTGAACTATTATGCTGTGGACACTAAATGACTTGCCTGAGGTAAATGTAATGCTATGTGAGATATTATTCTAAAGCTGTTTTATTGATGTCTTACACGGTTGAAACACTGATCATCTGTTCTTCTTCTGCACTTTTTTCTGTTGTGGCGATTAGCAAACATTGTTGCGTCACACGCCCCCCTTCTGGATTGGAGTGTGAGATTGGAGCTTGAATGTAAGATTCTTTGATGATTATAAATGTAAAACAAACAGCATTTATTTGAAATATTTTGAACACTATTATTATCACTTTTTATCAATTTAATGCATTCTTGATGCATAAAATGAGTAATTTCTTCCTAAAAAAAGAATCTTACTGAAAACTTTTGAACTATTCGTATAAATCAAGGCAAAGAGATCGTAAAGATTCAGAATTGTATTATGTGTGGTCATTTTAACATCTTTACCGTCATAACTGATCAATGTACAGTTTGTAACAGTGCCTCCACCTGGTTACTTCTGACAAACAGTTTAGGAGTGTTGTCTGTTCAAAGCAGTATCTGATACAGGATTCATTTAAAGGGTCATGTGAACAACCTCACAGAAAAATTTGATTTGAGCAGAAAATCAGATTTGGTTCACATTCAGCTCCGGTGAGAATGCCATAGTCAACCATAACTCTTTTGTTTGTGGGTTTAATGGATAGTGGAACTACGCTTACAAGATTTGCACATATTTCTTCGGTTTCTCAAGTTAATCGTTCCAAGTTAAAATATATCTATGGACTGGGTGAGCTTTGACACTCATGTGACTAAGCTCTATCATGCAAACTAGTGCATTATCCTCAAATCCAACCAAGTCCATGACAGAGCACTCATGCACTTTATCTGACCTTCATCCTTGATGTGTTTCACAAGGTCAGGACGTCATTTATATTTAAACTGTTTGTGCGTTAACCTCTTCACTGAGCTTAGACTACAACACATATCTTATTTGTATATGTTCAAAGAAAGTTTTAGTTTGTTGTACAATCACAAGATAATCTCTGTCTCTGTCAACAGCTTATTATTGCAATACCTGAGGGGATAGTGTCCCTCACAAGATGTCACAGGACTTTAATGTGGCGTAATAAAGTGTTGAGCCTAGATTGTGAATATTTCTTGGAAATGGTGTAGTGTGAAAGATCTGAGTGTAGAATGAGGAAGGACACACTCTCGTCCAGCCTCACTAACATTCATGTCTCAATCTCTGGCCCACTTATAATGTGAGATTGTCACGGCTACAGTTGTGTTGTGATGTCATGACAACAGCGTGCTGTAATGGCTGGATAGTGCAGGGCAAAGCTTGGAGTAAGAGCTCTTGTAATCATCTGTTTCTTTACTAGCGGAACATCTCACACCCAGATTTCAACACGATTTAAACCTCTCAGGAACGTTTGGGAGGGACCTACTGAAACATTTGCCATTGAACTCACTTGAGATCATGATAGAGTTGATCTTTTCTGTGTGTTCATGGATTTTCTGTCTGCAAATGCCAAGAGCATAGTTTAAATGAATATGCAAATGAATCTATAAAATTTGCATAGTGTTCTGTTACTCTTTTATTCTAGTGCCTACTTACATGATGGGCAGCGTTACTCTGCTCAGCAAGATTAATGACAAATATGTTCGTTTGCCGAAGGTTATCAGATGAAGAGAACGAAAAATATTATGATGTTAACAATATATTAAAAATGTTTTTAGATTTATTTCCACTTGCATTTGGTTGGGATCTTGATTATACCCAAATGTTGGATACATGCTATAAATTAATAAATGTTTCTACTTGTGTAAATTATCGTAAACTAAAGACATGACACTTCTGAGGAAAATGGAATAAAATGTATAAATAATAATTATATTTATTTATTTATTATTTAAAAATACTGTAACAAATAAATAAATGTATCATTATATTTTATAAATTTATTAGAATAATAAAATATTGAATATTTAATATATATAAAAAATGAAAATAAACTAAAATTTTCAGGATAAAAAAGTAAAAATGAAATTAAAAAAACTTTAAAATAATAATAAAAAATAACACTGATGACAGGACGTGTCTTCTTTGTATAGAACCAAGGACGTCTCCTATCCCGTGGTGAGAAAATCCTACTTGTCAGACAAATAAACAGTGTCAGTGTGAATCAGCGTCCCTTACGGAGACATCACTACTGACAACGGTAGAGTGCACTAGAGAAAGAGCAGCTGAAAAAGAGAGTGAGAACAAGCAAAAGAACACTGACATAAACAAAAAAAAAAGCCTTCTTCATTTTGATTCTCTCCCTCACATATTGCAGGATCTCTTAAATCGTTCCGACACACAAATGCACAAATGTCCTCAGGTGTTTCCGAATGTTGTTTTGACTCGCTAGCAAATGCCATTAGTTGTAATTGCTGACATTGCGGACTCATTTTCAGCATACGCATGAGAGAGCGCATAGCTAAGGCACAGAACAGTGTGCCGCCCGAGGGCTCAGTTTCTCCCGAAGCCTTCGCTTGTTCATTTGCAATCGTTAGTTGAACCAATCTTTCGTTTGTGAGCAAAAGAGAATGAGAGTACATTTCTCAAATTAAAGAAGCTCATTTAATGGGGACGTTGAGCTCAGATTGTGCATTAAGCCGAAATTGAATTAGCTGCACCAGAGTCATTTCTTTTTCATTTGCTTTTAATAGGTAAATGTGCATTCGACGACTAATATGTGTTTTTGTGGGTGTACATACCCACATATGTGAAGCTATGTATCTAAAGCTCATACCCACTCAAACTCCATTGGGCATTTAGCTAATGTACTGTTTAATAGTGAGTCACCTCAAAATATTTTGCCTGTTATTTGCTGTGATTCAAATTATTCATCCTTCATATTTTTATCATGCATCATACAGAAGTTACTCAGTCCACAGACAAAGCAGTAAGTGAATGTGTGTTTGCGTGTGTTGCAGTGAAAGAGGAATGCGTGTCAGACGAGGATGAGAGGAGCAGAGATGCTTTGGTTGAGGAGATACTCCAGCAAGGAGACACGGCCGTCATCTTCCCCGAGGCTCCAGACGACGAACCGCGTCAGGGCACACCAGAAACCAGTGGACATGATGAAAATGGTAGACATCCACGCATCACACATTGTAAAAATCACTCGTGATGAGCACAAATACAGATGCGGGAGCAAGTATGCGAAATCCAAGTAATGTGAACTTGACATGCTTCTTGTGAACAAGCAAATTCTAAATCTTACACAATATGTTCAATCTAAATTGAATAACCAACCTTCTCCCCTGGTTCACATACTTTTTCCTGCAACTGTATGTACATCGCTTTCAAATCTCACACGTGAAGACACAATAGCCACACTTCTCCTTAACCATAGACCACTAATGAATCTGAAATGATTTTTGTTACACCTGCAACACCTGTGCAGATCTCTCATACCTGAGCTACTTTCTCACGTCCCTGTTGCTGTGTTTGTGTGAGAGAGAACATTTCACCTGACCGGAGGGAGAAGGTTAATAGGTTACCTGTTAACAGGTAATATGTTACCTGTGTGAGAGCTGGACAGGGACTCGTCCAGGTGTTTTCTGCTGATTTTTCCATTTGACATTTGAACATTTTGACCAAGATAATTTAATAATGGTTAAAACTATAAAAGTCATTCCTTAAATTTAAACATTTGGTTTGTGAAATATAACAATTAAGGTGAATCTAAATGTATAATGACTTTGCAATTAAACATATTAATGTCTTAATGAATGACACTGCACGAGTTTAATTTACCAGAATGCCCTGCACTCAAGTGACAAAGACGTGTCATTCATGGCATTATTATTTTGTTGAAATGTATTGTCAAATCTTCTCCAGGATGTAATTCACATTCCTTTTATAACAGGCTTCACCAGCTTATTGTTTTTTGTTGTTGTTGTATTTTTTATGGAATCCATTGTTCATCCATGTAATTATTTTCCTTGTTGCTTTGGTATTCTTTGATTATGCAGCTGCCAATCCTTGTTCTTTTCATTTTGGCTGCTGTTCTTCAACCCCACATGCTGGAGATATTTCAGGATGGGGAAGTGTCACACATTAAAGAACCTTCCTAACTCTCATATTCTCATTCGTCAGTGCATTGATCCATGTCCATATGCAAACACAAACACACACCACACAGATAACTGATCTATGCCAAAATCCATGCTACTGGATTCCTTTCTATTACATTAGTTTACTTGCACACCTCTTCAGACATATTTGAACAACATAGTAAATAACTGAATGTATTTTGCAGACGTTTGCAGCTACTGTTAGATAGCAGATTTTTTCCCCCTGCTTAAAAATCATAATTTTGAAGAAAAAAAGGAAAAGACAAAAGAGGGAGGTGTAGAAAATTATGATAAATAGAACTCTACTCATTTGTGAAATGCTCTCTTTTCATCTTTCTCACTCACAGGTACGCCAGACTCATTTTCTCAGCTTCTCACCTGTCCGTATTGCTCTCGCGGCTACAAGCGTTACACCTCACTGAAGGAGCACATTAAATACAGACACGAGAAGAGCGAGGACAACTTCAGCTGCTCTCTCTGCAGCTACACCTTTGCCTATCGAACACAGCTGGACAGACACATGACCGCACACAAAGCTGGTCGAGAACAGGTATTCGGTCCTTAATCTTTCATTTGTTACCAGTGTGATTTAATGACACAAAAAAATTTAAATTAAGTGTTAAATCTAAAGTGTTCAAAGTGCTTTCCAGGGGCCAACTGAGGGGAAAAGGATACAATTTTAGACTATTGTGTATTGTTGTGGAAGCCAAAGATTAAAAATCAGACTGAAAATGATTGGATTTAACATAGATAATTCATAAGGTTTATATCACTCATGCAAGACCTATAGAAAAGTACTAAAAGCTGTAAAATGTAAAAATTTATGTTGTCATTAAATAATTCAAACATATATATATTTCATATAAAAGGACATATGGTTAAAAATTAAGCATGCTTTTCATGAGATTTTACTCTTACAGATAAAAGACAGCTGTATTGTTCATTTGAGTATAACGCATTTTCTCTTACATTCTTTAGCGGCATGTTACACAGTCAGGTGGAGGAGGGAATCGAAAGTTTAAGTGCACTGAATGTGGCAAAGCCTTCAAGTACAAACACCACCTGAAAGAACACCTGCGCATCCACAGTGGTGAGGACTGCCTAAAATTTGCTAGAGTAGTGTATGTTGCCGTATCTCTCTGTGCGTGTTTGCAAGCATGCATCATTCACTTCTTTGTACAAATTTGTAGGGCAATTCAACATTCAAATACTTCAAAGTACTTTCAGTACTTACTATCAAAGGCTTCCTAAGAGAGTTGCCCTTTAAATATTGCACACAGTTTTTATAGCCTTTACTGTTTGAACAAAAAAGCTTTTTCTGTGTTGTAGTAGCAGTCTCTTTTAAAGACCACCAAAGAAGTGTCTCTTTCATGCACTTTAATTGATTTCCCCACCATTCTTGCAATCCTCACAAAGGAAAAAAACATGCAGTGGTGTCCTCAAAAGTAATAGCATAGCAATAAAGTTGAAGACCTTGTTATATGTGAAGTGTCACTTGTTTCATTTCTTCATTGTGTGTGTTGTGTAGGAGAAAAGCCTTATGAATGCTCCAACTGCAAGAAGCGTTTTTCTCATTCCGGCTCTTACAGTTCCCACATCAGCAGTAAGAAGTGCATTGGCCTCATCTCAGTAAACGGGCGGCCACGACCTTCTCCTGCCACCGGGGCTGCCAAGACCCCGCAGTGCTCTTCCCCATCCCTGCCAACCTCTTCCCCTACAGCACGTGTCCAAGTCAGAGACAAACTGGACAACAGCAAACCCCTTCAGGAGCAGCTTCCCTTGACGCAGATCAAGTCCGAGCCACTGGACTACGAGTACAAGCCTGTGGTGGTTGCCCCATCTACTAGGGGCGTAAATGGCATGTTCCAGGGAGCTCCTCTCCAGGGTGCCGTACAGGCTGTTGTGCTCCCAACAGTGGGTCTGGTATCCCCAATCAGCATCAACCTGGGGGACTTACAGAATATGCTAAAGGTGGCAGTAGATGGCAATGTCATCAGGCAAGTGCTGGAAAGCACGCAAGCAAAGGGGCAGCAAGCAGGGACGGCAATCGTTGGAGCAGGAGGAGTGGGAATTGCTCAAGCACCCCAGCAAGTGATCCAGGCCATTAGTCTTCCCATCTTGGATCAGGATGGCAGTGCTAAGATCATCATCAACTACAGTCTAGACCCTTCACAGGCCCAAGCGGTCCTTCAAAGTCCGAAGAAGGAAACTTTGGGATTGAACACGGAGGTCTGCAAGGCTCAGAAGCTGCCAGAGGACCTGACTGTCAAGACAAATAGGGACAAAACCACCACCACTGTGGATGAAAAGAGTATGTTACATAATGACACAACACTTAAGCACTGTGGTAAAGATGGACATAGGGTAAATGGGAAAAATCTTGACGGGAAGTTGGACTTGGAGGAAGGACTGTGTCCTGGTCAGCCTCCTCTGAAGAACCTTCTCTCTTTGCTTAAGGCTTACTTTGCTTTAAACAACGAACCCACCAAGGAGGAGCTGGCAAAGATATCAGAGTCTGTCAGTCTTCCAGCAGAAGTGGTAAAGAAGTGGTTTGAGAAGATGCAGCTAGGACAGATCTCCATAGACCCCTCCTCACCCCTGGCTGAAGATGAGCAGACCACCCCTGGGGATTTGGATGGGACTGGAGGGGGATCACCCACAGCGAGGCTGGATGATCAAATGAACTCAGAGGAGCAAGGGGAGAGGGAATGCTGTAGCCCAGTAGAGGGTGTAGCAGCTGGGGTGAATGGGATAGAGAGTGTCCCTTCATCCCCTTCACCACTAAACCTATCGGCTGATGGTCCTGTCCCAGCCAGGACTCTTGAGGAAGGCGAAGGACCTCTCGATCTGTCGCTACCAAAATCCGCTGCTACAGCTGCTGTAGCTGGCGGTCATGTTAACACTGTTTACTCGGCTCAAGAGGAGCCGCTGAATTTGACTTGCACAAAGAAGGAACTACTCAGCAATGCAAGCACCAATGCTGCCATATATGCCAGCCAACCAAGTGCCAATCCCATAAACATTGTGACCACTCAACTGCCCACCCTAGTGGCTATCACTGACCAGGGACAAGCACAATGTCTGCGTGCACTTACCACCACTAAACAGACCATCCTGATCCCGCAGCTGACTTACAGTTACACCACTACATCCTCCAGCCCAGCAGGGGCCGACACACCACAGAAGAACGTTATACACGTCAATGGCATTAAGGTGAGGACCCCACCTTCACTGCTTGTTAGTTTAAGAGTCCACAATGGTAGTTCTGAACTAACATTCAAACGTACCCTGCTTAAATTATTTCAAATACAATCATCTGCTTTTTCTCTTGATGTAGGAGGAGAAACAGGAGATGGGGTCAGAGGTCACCTCAACAATGGAAGAACAGACAGACTCAGACTCAGGGCCGACGAGGAAGAAGATGAAAAGGACAGAGAGTGGGCTGTTCGCCTGTGACCTGTGTGACAAAATCTTCCAGAAGAGCAGTTCTCTGCTCCGCCATAAATACGAACACACAGGTGGGATTCTCACACACCTATATCACCAAGCGGAAAAATGTAGACATTAGGAAAGAGGTTAAGCCTGTTTTTAGATGTTCGTTTATACGCAAATGGCTGGGCATTCACAGAAATATGATTTGAAGTGATATTGAAGGGGAAATCATGACAGAATACATTGTATTGCAGTAATTTTACCTATTACACAGGGAGCAGAGCTGAATTTTAAGTTCCAACCGCTGTTAAATTACACGTGCTGGAGGGTGCGGTGACTTATTTTCCCTCATCCGCTGGCCAAATACATTACCTTCTCACACCGAACCCAGGCTGTTGCATCAGTTCTCTGTTAGTAATTTACACTCCTCCTCCCTCTTTTGCTCTAAAAACATGAGAAGTTAGCAAAGCCAAGAGCCGGTCACCTCTCACTGTTAAGATACCTGGCCAAAAAGCGAGCAGCACTCATCCAAATGACATCACAGCGCCTTGAACCACAAGTTGTGCTGTCTTTTCTCTCTCTCTCTCTCGCTTTTTCGTCTGAAGCCACAGTTTATAAACTTCCAGGCCTTGGTGGAACTGGCCTGTCTTGTGCACAACAGCTTGTTTTGATTCATTGTTTGGTCTTATTGTCCATGGCTACATAACAACATGTAATGCAATTCTTAAAGCCTTAAAGATCCAGGGTTGAAGACTGGGTGTGGGTGGATTTTCTAGTGCTACATGCGGAGATTACAAGATTTTTTTTCTTTTCTTTTTCTTTTGCAGCTGGGACCCTTTATGAGTTGAACTGTGTGACAGTATTTTTTTAAAGCATGCAAATAATTGACAAACATTAGTCAATATTATTAGTTAATATGTTCTACTGCTGCATAACAGTGTGAATCAGCTGAAAAACATTTATTTTAAATGTTCACCATGTCACTCTGTATTTTCTGGTAATGGGATAAGTACTCCAAGAAAAATACTAATAGAGTCATCTCCTGCAGGAAAGAGGCCTCATGAATGTGGGATCTGCAGCAAGGCCTTTAAACACAAGCACCACCTGATAGAGCACCTGCGCCTGCATTCCGGAGAAAAGCCGTACCAGTGCGACAAGTGCGGCAAACGCTTCTCCCACTCTGGCTCCTACTCGCAACACATGAACCACCGATACTCCTACTGTAAGAAAGAGGCTCAAGGTCAAGGGCTAGGCCAAGGAGTCGAGGAAGAGGACAACCACGGCGAGGAGCAGCCTCTGACCGAAAGCATGGCGGCCTCGCCCCCCTCCCACCTGGACTCAGACGAACGGGGGAGCAGTACCAGAGAGGATGAGAGTGAGGAGGAGGATGAGATAGGCTCTGGGAGCTTAGTGGATGAGGATGAGATTCAAGTGGTCAAGATTGGAGAGGAGGGAGATGAAGATGACCAGGGAGCAGATGAAGAACAGGAAGGGGAAGGAGAGAGGATGGAGGGGGCAGAACAAGAGGACGTTGACGAGGAAAATGCCGGACAGATGCTGAAAGTTGTAGTGATGCAGGATGAATGTGAGGAGGAAGAAAATGGGGAAGATGAGCGAACGGCGGAGGAAGCCACGGACACAGGAGCCCTTGAACACATTAAGGACACGACGGAAAGCGAGAACCTGGCAGACAATAAAAAAAACAGTGAAAATGAAGAAAACACAGCCGCTATGAATGGAGGTCTGAAATGAAGAGAAGCCACAACTGTGTTTTTAAGACCCTTATTCCTTATAAAGTTTGTTTTACAAAATTACTAATTTGAAGGAACAAAAAAGACGTTTTCCCTTTGCAGATGTTTCTCTCTCTTCCTGAGAACCGACTCTGTAAAGACGAGAACGAGGCGAGGAAGAGAGCGTGACTGCTCTTACGCTGCATTTAAACCCACTACTGTGTATAAATCCCCAGGTGTGCCTGATAAATACGAAATAGTTACTTTTTCCACATAGAGACAATTTTCAGCGTTTGAGTATGGTTTGTATAAATGCAAAGTTTAACGAAAAAACGAACAAAAACAAAAAAGAAAATGACGCATTTACGGACTGAAAGCGATACACGTTTTGGCTAATAGTGTTTTATTACTAAAACGCCTTGGGTCAATTTCTTTTATCAGTATTACTAATTTTTGTCACTCTCGGTTTACCCTGAAAAGCTGTACAGTTGGGAGAGAGAGATTTCTATACGTTTTTATTGCCAATGAACAAAACTCAGTATTTTCTTGCATTTGAAGGAAAAAGTATCCTGTGCACTACCATATTCCCAGTTTACCTATGGAACACCTATGTGGGCCTTGTGTTGTTTAATGTCTACCTTCCAGTATTAGCGCCCCAGACGTTACTCCCTAAGCCACGCTAGTGCTTGCTAGCACAACATTTGTCTGTCGTCTCATTTCATGAAGGACACTGAGCCTTAAATGTAAAAAGATTGATGTGGTTGTGGTGGGAGGGCTTTAATGAATTCCAAAAAAAAGCCAAGACATCAAAGAAAAACCTTAGTAATCCCGGACAGTTGGTTTTAGACATAGTCTTCATCATGTTTCAAGTGATCGCCATAAGTCCCTTCCCCACGCATCATCACCCTTATGCAAAAACATGCATGTTGGAAGTGCCATTGAACAGTGCTGTGCCGTCGCTGTGAAGCCGCCGCTAAGCAGCACACTTGCGTGGGGCTCATGCTGTCTTCGTTTTTAGTAGCAAATTTTGGACCCCTGCACCTAAACCACTAGTCCTGACTAAAGGACAAGACTGCCTCTTTTTGTTTTTGTTTTTTTTTTTGTCTTTTTTGATCAATCCAATATAAGGACTACACTGCATCAAGAATTCAGGAAAGACGATCGATGAGCAAAAAGGAGTAAAGAAAAAAAAAAGAAAAAGAAGAATCTCTTTTTTCAGCCTTGAAGTATTTTCCCCGTTTGGTGCACTTGTTTCTCTTGTTATCTTTAGCAGCACGACACTTTTTCTTCAGGTAACAAATGTAGGCAGATATGATCAATGAAGAATTCACTTTTAGTGTTTTTCGGGGGTTTTTCGCATCGGCCTTTTTACCTGTCAGTATTAATTTTTGTCTTGTTTGTATTGAAGTTTTTTTGTTGTTTGTTTCAGTGAACATTGTGTAATTTTTTTGTTGGTTTGTTTTGTTTTCAGTAAAGGCAGTATTACCCCTCCCCTCCCATCCCTCACCAGTATAACTTTACAGTTTTAGTTTTAGAGACCTTTTATATTTATGTCTTATTTTTGTATTTTCTTTATGGTTATTTATTACACAATGTAGTGTACAATACTGTAGTTTGTATTAATACAATAATATATTTTAGTATGAAGAATAATTTCGAAGATAAATGAATACAAAGCTGGGGGAGGAACTCTAGCATTTCAAAGTGTTTTAAAACAGAAAAGTATTATTTTCAAATTTTCAAAATGCATCGTTTGAAGAAAAAAACAAAAACACCCCTAAAGTATATCAGAACTGTTACCTTTTACACGTCACTTTCATGTTACTGTCTCTTACCCCACTATACTTTGAAGCTACTGAACGTCTGAAAACCAATTGTATGCTATACACGCATGAGTCTTTGCTGTTGTATCGAAAGATTGTCCTTCACCATGAAACTGTGCTGCCCTTTTAATGAAGCCAAAACATCATCAATGTGTTGTTTTTTATTATTATTTTTGGTTGTGCCAATTTGTAACTCTTTGTCTACATCAAGGCAACAAAGTCTTTTATATGTCCGTTTTAACCTTTTTTAGTGGTAGCTTTTTGTTTGATTGTTTTATTTTGTTTTTTAATGACTCCCCATCTCACAATAAAATACTTCAAGAATTCAACATTTACAGCTTTTCTAGAATATTTCCATTGCTAGAGATGTAAATCTTCATGAATTACAAGAGTTACAGTTATGCATTTCAAAAGATGAGATGATTTTTTACGAATTTAGTCGCATCATGATGGGAATTCAGAGACATTCACTGTGAATAAAATCCCCTGGCACCAACAGAAAACATTGATTGGGATCAGGTTTGCCATGCGGGTTTTTGGATGGAGAGCATGAATTATTAATGCAACAAAACATAAATCTATGATCTGACTAAAGTCTGAAAATGATGTGATGCATGCTCAACCCTCTGCTGTATGGAGAATAGACTCGCTGTGTTTGTGTGTGTCAAACTGCCATAAATAATTTTGTTAAAATGGAAGCCAGAATATTCTTGAGCTCTGCAGCACCTGGATGTTTCTGTTATAATGCAAATGTAGAAGAACCCTCTTTACTTCTGCAAAGCTTTATGTATGGTCTTCCGAAAGTCTATCAAACGGGACACTCAAAATCAGAGTAGATTTCTCATGATCCTTTCTAATGCCATGACAACTTAGTATTGAGCGATCTGGAAAACGCTCTTAAAATGAAACGAGAGCCCTGTTTCCAGCAGTAGCTGAAACTTGATGGACAACAGCACAGGAACAAGCCAAGAGTGGAAGCAGAGAACAGAACATCCCCTGGGAAATTTAGTGGATAGAACAATCAAATACAAATAGCCCACATCTGTGCTCAAAACAGTACCCTTTACTTAAAAATCATGTTCATTCACCCAAGCGCTGGATTTCACTGCACGTAGGCATGAGCATTAATGCTGCCTTCACGAAATCACTGAGAGTTTCCTATCAATGTTTTACTTGGATTGTTTTAGCGCACTTGATTTTAATAAACAGTTTTATAGGGGGAATAAGCTCGGCTGAAGTTCAAGTTTACTGCATAAGGCTCTGCAACATTCTGCTGGTGGATATTGCATATCATGTAAAAAAAAAAAAAAAAATTAAATAGCTTGCATTTCTGCATTTTCAGAAAAGTGTATGTGCTTGGAAGTATATGTTATTTTATGATGATCGTCAGGTCATCGTCCAATATGAAGTTAAATTTGGCAAAAGAAACTGCAGTCCTAAGTAGTAAACCTTGGTGAGGAATTAATCATGCACCATTTGTCCTACAGATACTGAAAGTGGGAAGCTCATGAAGTATGAATATGTATATGTGTGTATTTGTATATATATATTATACGTGTGTGTGTGAGTGTGAGTGAGAGAGAGAGAGAGCTCAAACGTGCTGTGTAACCAATGAGGTTCATTCTAGATGTTAAGCTTCTGCTTATATTCGCTGATCAATGTTTACATGCGAGTAAAAGCCTAAATTACATCTGTACATCATAACAAGCCATAGATTCTCTTCAGAAAATCTGGGCTAAACCGCTCGATTCATGTGGATTAGCTTTCCGATCTCTTTATGAAGTTTTTGAAGCGTCAAAGTGGTAGTTACAAAGGCAGTCTATGCAGGAAATCTGACGACATTCTGTCATCAAAAAGATTTGAATTTTTCTTCCAAAGATGAACGAAAGTCTTACGGTTGTGGAATGACCTCAGGGTGAGTAATTAATGACAAAATTTTCATTTTGGGGTAAACTCACCCTTTAAGATTTTCCTCAGACCCATACCATTATCCATCCTCCACCAAACTTTAAAGTAGGCACAATGGCGTCAGGCAGGTATCATTCTGGCATCGCTAAACCCAGACTCGCCCATCAGACTGCCAAACAGCAAAGCATAATTCGTCACTCCATAGGACACGTTTCCACTGCTTTTGCTTTTACTTGGCATTGTACTTGGTGACATGGAGCAGCTC
Organism: Opsariichthys bidens; assembly: GCA_037194245.1. Classification (NCBI taxonomy): domain Eukaryota; kingdom Metazoa; phylum Chordata; class Actinopteri; order Cypriniformes; family Xenocyprididae; genus Opsariichthys; species Opsariichthys bidens. Next base: position 12,983,191 of record CM074296.1, read on the forward strand.
GGCCATGGAAACCCACTCCACGAAGCTCCCGCCACACAGTTTTTGCGCTGTTATTAATGCCAGTGGAAGTTTGGAACTCTTCAGCTGTGAAATGAACAGTGTTGGTGACTTTTACAAACCAGCATACGTGACCCGACTCTGTGACTTTATGTTGTTTTAAAAAAAAACGTCAAGCAGTACAAATGTTTTCAATATTGGTAATAAGAAGTAATATTACCTTAGCACCAAATCAGCATACTAGAATGATTTCTGAAGGATCATGTGACACTAAACCCTGGAGTAATGATGCTGAAAATTCAGCTTTTCCATCACAGGAATAAATTACATTTTAAAATATATTACAATTGAAAAGAGTTATTTCAATATGTATTATATATTATATATTTATACACTCACGAACATTTGGGATCGGTACGATTTTTGATGTTTTTAAAAGTTTCGTCTGCTCACCAAGGCTGCATTTAATTAATATTACTGTCTTTACTGTATTTTTGTGAAATATTTGTACACTTTAAAATAACTCTTCTATTTGAAAATATTTTAAAATGTAATTTATTCCTGTGATGGCAAAACTGAATTTTCAGCATCATTACTCCAGTCTTCAGTGTCACATGATCCTCCAGAAGTCATTCTAATATGCTGATTTGCTGCTTAATAAACATTTAATTTATACAATTGTACAAAACATTTAATGGATAAAAAGAACAGCGTTTATTTGACATTTAATCTTTTGTGACATTATAGATGTCTTTACTGTCACGTTTGATCGATTTAATGCATCCTTGCTGAATAAAAGTATTAATTTCTTTCATTACTTTTCAAAAAAATAAACTTTTTGAATAGTAGTGTATAATTTTACAAAAGCTTTGTATTTCAGATAAATGCTGTTCTTTTGAACTTTCCATTCATTAAGGATTCCTGGAAAAAAAATAGTACACAACTGTTTTCAACATTAATAATAAGAAATGTTTCTTGAGGAGCAAATCAGCCTATTAGAATCATTTCTGAAAGATCATGTGACACTGAAAACTGGAGTAACGATGCTGAAAATTCAGCTTTGCCATCACAAGAATTAATTTCACAATATTACTGTTTTTACTTTATTTTTAATTAAATAAATGCAGCCTTGGTGAGTAGACAAAACTTCTTTTAAAAAAATTACAAATCTTACCGATTCCAACTTTTTTTTTCATATATTATTCAGCATATATATATATATATAATTTATTTATTTATTACAGTATTCGACCAGGACTCACGTACAGCCGTTATCAGAAGCCAGTTATTATAGTTCATAAAGTTATTAATATGGATATTTTATTTATAAAAACACAGATCTTCGCTTCAGAAAGCCTTTATTAAGCCGAATGGATAACTTTTATGATGGATTGATGCGCTTTTTTGGGCTTTAAAAAAAAAGTTACCATTCACTCCAATTATAAAGCATGGAAGAGCCTTAACTCCAGTTGTGTTTGTCTGAAAGAAGAAAGACATATGCACCTAGGATGGATTGAGGGTGAGTAAATTATGGGCTACTTTTCCATTTTTGGGTGAACTTTCCCTTTAATAAGAACGATGACTTTTCCCATCTTGACATCACATGTAGAGTTTCATCATGTTAGTGACTTCAATGCAATTTAACTGGACCACCAAGGCTGGATAAATTTACAGCTGAAATAGTTTTTTTTCTTTTTGACAGAGAAGTGACTAGCATCAAACTGTTTGAAAATCATTTTAAAATACTGCTCAAACTCACAAACATCAGTGGTGTTCTTTTCTGAGGGCCTCAGCGAACTCTTTTGATCTCAGCGTGATATAGCCACACTCCTCAGCTGCTAAGACCAAACCTGACCACAACTTTCTGATGTTTATATGAGGCAGTGCCCCTTCATTTACTCTCTAATGAGCTTCTAATCATTTGCACCTGCGCGACAGTGCACCTGATTTTCATTTTAGCCATTTGCTGCATGTGGAAATTGCATTTCTGTTTATTTAAATAGTTCAAATGACTGTAAAACCTTACTCAACCCTATATGACCTAACCAAATCTTTCTGTTGATTCTTCTGATCTGGTGGAGAATACTTCAGTGAGATTGTGCCACGGTGTGTGTGTGTGTGTGTGTGTGTGTGTGGGGGGGGGGGGGGGTATTAACATTGCCCCTGTGCTAACAAACACAAATACACATGCAAACACAAACACACACACCGACACACACATACTATTATAGACAGATACAAATAACATGCTGTTACTAATGTTGCTGATATTTGTAATAGCATCTTCCTTTGGAGACTGTAAGAAAATACACAAACAGCTTCACTGCTGTAACATGAGTCCATAAATTTGAGGTTTCTGCTGAGGATTGAATTATAGAAGCTACATGACCGCTATATCAGCTTTTTGTCCAAATTGAACATCATCAGATAACTTCCCCATACACTGCAAAAAAAAAAAAAAAAAAATCCTTTACAGTATTTTTTGTTTTAAATTTCTAAAAAAAAAAAAAAACACCTAAAATGTCTAAAATATATTTAAGCATCTTTAAAAGAATAAAAGAATATAAACAATACCATTAAAACAAGAACAAAAATCTCATTAAACATAGAAATGCTTCAAAAAAGTTGCTCAAAGTAATTTAATAATCTCTTTTATTATAATTATTATATCTATTTTTTATCACATGAACCATTATGAAGAGGCACATTAAGTATTTATGATGCAAAAATTCTTGACAATAAAAAAAAACATTTCTATTCAAGCTACATTTTTTTTTTTTTTTGTAAATTGTTTGAAACAGTATGAACGCTTTCATTTGAAACTTGGTTTTCCCTCTTTCCTTTTTTTCATCTCAGACACCTTTGTCATTGACAAATATATTTTGAAATGAAAATCAGCATGAGGCTATTGTGAACATTCTCAGGTGAAATGAAGACACTGATGATGTCCTCTGCCCTAGGTAACACAGATGACCTTTGGTGATGATGTCGAATGCATGCGCATAATGATTTAATTCGAATCCCCAACAGAAAGAGTATAGAATGCAGCCAGTGCTTTTAAATGGCAAATGTGAGCCCAAAACCAAATTCAAGAGGTGATCTGTTGTCTTGCTCTCTCTCTCTCTCTCACACACACACACACACACTTACTCCAAGCCAGATGGCTCAGGGTACAAAAATCAATTAGATCACCTCAGGAGCAGAGGGAATTCATCTCGGCCGACCCCAGCAGCCCCTGCAGGACTGAGTACAGGAGGACTGAGGCTCCCCTTCTGCCTCATCACCTCAGCTCTAATCTACTTCTCTCCGCTGCATATACACACTAACTTCATTAGACGAGTGGGGGGAGAGGGAGAGGTAGAAATAGGGCACGGTGAATATCTTGAACTGCATGAATCACCAGAGCTCCTCTAAACATAACTGAATTGCGAGAGCATACTTGAGAGCAGGAGAGAGAAGAAGAGAGAGCTGTAAGGAACATCAAAATGGATTTATTTTGCATTGGCAATCCTTGCCAGCTCTGCTTTGGAGGAGAGGAGCAGAAAAGGAGGGAAGAGAATGTGTAGGTGGATTCTGGGAGAAGGATAATGTGCAATAAAAAGAAATAAGCTGACAGCAAGAATTAGGACTGTGGATGGGCTTAAAAACATGATCTTCATTACACCCTAGTGTTCACATTACAACATTACATCGGGATGAATTCATGGCCGCAGTTTGTTTGACACAGACTTATGAAACTACATGAAAAATCGGGGTAGGATGAGCTAATTAGTCTGTAGGTATTAGTTCAGCTGAAATGATTTCATCATTCTGAATCAGTTCAATATGACTTTTCTTTCGTGGAACAAAATCATACATTTTTCATACTAATGTCCTGCATGCTCTTGTCCAAGTAATTACACTGAATAAGGGTAGAAAATCATTTTTTCCTCCTGTATTAGAAATCTTACGATAGCTTTCTGTGATAAACAGAACTAAATACTCTTTAACGGCTGCGATTCACTGGGTCGACAATAGTTTGCACCGCCTTTGTGAAACGGTTCAATCGATTGAGTTAAAAGAACCGACTCAAAAAAACAATTCTTTCAGGAATCGGACACGGCTTCTTCTTTCATGGGCGGACCGTGAGGATTGCCTGTTTGTCCATCGTCTTCAGAAGACATGTAATGAAACACAACACACAAGTCATGTAACTTTATCATGCCTTTGAATAGGGATTTTGAGTCATTCCCTATTCACTTTAGTCATTAGTCCCCAAATTATTCCTTCAAAAATTCAGTTTTTGTGTACCACAGATTTTTTTTTTTTTTTTTTTTTTTACTGCAGTCAAACTTTATCAAAATATTGTAGACTTACATGTGTGAAAAACAAAAAGCAAAAAAAGATAACAATCATAAACACATATAATTGTATATACATACACTGAAAATTTTACATACAACAATTTTCATATAAATATATTTATATACACTGACTGGTTCCCCCCCCCCACAAAAAAAAAAAAGATTTTTATAGGCAAATACTTAAGACTCTATGGCAGAGATTATTATGTTTCTAGCATCTTTGCCAACAGTTCTTCAAACCTTAAAAGATGGAGTTTGTAACTTTTCATGTCATAAACAACCATGTAGGAAGACACATCAGGTACATACTCCAGCAAGACAACGTTAAGATTCATCAGGGTTAAAATTGGGAGGGAGCACGGAGAATCATTTTCACACATAAATTGGCAACTCTGAGTTAATTTAAATAAAAGTCTTTGGGATGTGCCGGAGGAGACTTTACAGAGTGCATTGCCAATACAAGATCGTGACCAAACCATAAAGGTTATGATTTTATTTCCATCAAGAGATGCATCCATTTTTGACAATGCAAGAGGTGAGCGCTCTGTAAAGTCTCCTCCAGCACATCCCAAAGACTTACACTGAGGTAAATATATAAATGATAGCTTTATATATACATAAATTACATATGTATTAATTGATATATATTTACATAATGTATATATTTAAAATGTATATATACATTATGTATATACATATATATAAAAGGAAGAATAGTCATTGAATAATTGCATGTGTTTCAGACAGCAATTAAAGACCAATGAAAGATGGGAGAAATATATAATAACAGCCAATGCTTGTTAGTGCCATTTAAGGATGAAAATTCCAAAGGGAAAAGACTGCATGTATGATTAGACAGCAACCTAATTGATGTTTAATATTACATGCCTTATCTCTTGAGCTGCTGTTATCTTCTCAGCAAAACTGCACTGTAAAGAGGCTGTGGCACCATAAATCATCAAGAGTAAGGTGTGAAGAGATTGTGCGTGTGTGTGTGTGTGTGTGTGTTCTTGTTAGGATAAGTGTGTGAGGTAAACTCACGGGAGCAGCAGTCATAACACCAGTACGAACACCCCTCATTTATCACACACATGCTCATGCATCAAGACTATGATTTCATAGGCCTTAATTAAAAAGGCACACTGCACTATTTATAAGTGTGATCGTCACTTAGTAGCACTAATAAGGACGTTAGTTGAAGAAACACATATTATTAAGCCTTAGGAGTAGCAGGGGCTCTGCTAGTAGGCACACATGCTAATAAGCTGCTGACGGGGTCTAACACCACTCCACGGGCCTGAACAGGATTAATCAGCCTGTAAAAGAGACCCACCACACAGCTTCCTGCAAGGACACTGAGGCTAAATCAGCAGTTGGAGACAAACTAATTAATGGGTAGAGAGAGACCAAATCACTAGAGACTAGTGAAGAGGGGCATTGCTTTTAAATTACTGTCAGTCTTATTCACAAGATGCCTGGCTTAGAGGGTTTCAGACTGTCTATACACAGGATGTGTTTAAGCTGATGTATGGGAAATTTTAAAGCTGTAGTGCTCGTTGCTTCTCATTTAACTTTCGAATCCAACTCCTGTCTACTCGTTTCTTTCTTTAAGACTTCTCTGCCCTATTAAAAGCTGGCATGCATGTATCAGTTTAAAAAAGGGTGTGATTTGTGTCTCTCATATACATAGCCAAGTGTAAAAAAAATAATAGTTGATGCTTCATTTTTCACTTATTTTAAATTATCATAATGAAATAACATTTAAAAAAATGTATTTTTATTTGTTCATTAGGATGCCTTTTTAGAAAAGATGCACATTTTGATAAGAACAAAAATATGAGAACGAACGCTAGCATTTTGTTCTTTCTTTTTTTATTCAATTTGAGACTTTTTAAATAGTTGTGCATCAACCATTTTACACTCTTTTCAGTGTTTCCACCTCTTAGGCCTCGCTTACACTGGAGCGTTTTCGTTTTAAAATAAAAACGATCCTCGTCTACGATGCCGTTTCCACAGCGTTTCAGGAACGATCTCCGTTTACACTGCATAACGAAAACGCATGTAACATGACTGTTGATGCCCACTGGGCATGCGCGTACAAGTGTGCCGCAGTATTAAAAAAAATGCTTTAACTGCACAATGACCAACAAAGCCAGCAAAGATTGCAGGTCAGTCTCCATGTTATTGTTTACACGGTCGTCAAGATACACAGAGCGAACGTGGGCAGCCACGCCATCGTTTTCATAAGTCTACGTTTTCTAGGTTCGAAAAAGCCGGTGTTACTCCAGATTCTGTGCCCGCAGAGGGCGCGGTCATCACTGTGCTGCGTGATATACGCAAATCGCGTAAATTCTGACGATAAGCCAAAGAAGGTGAAATCTGTTCGAAACTGTCGTTTAGAAATGCTGGTTATTCACATCATAAATGTTTATTTGCTTGTCCAGATCAAACGCAATGTGGTTGTTTGCGGAGTAGTAGAAGTTGCAAAGAAATGCTGGCGCGCGTTCACGTTATCGAGAGCGCACCGGGAGGAACGCTTTTTGTTTGTTTTGCAATTCAGAATAATATTTATTTATCAAATAATATATTGTGCATATACTGTATATATTATATATATATATATATATATATATACATACACAGTATAATATATTATACTGTATTATAACAATTTCACACAGAATGGCTGTAACAAAATGTCCCGTTTGGTTTAAAGGCGACCGAATTCTGTTACCCCCCTCTATTTCACCCAGAATGACTATGACGTTCTCCAAATTCGGTGTAAACAATAGGCGTAACCATAGCCAAACTTATGCATTTTACAATTAAAACGGTCTTGTGTAAACGGGGTCTTAAAAGTATCGACCCATTCCCTAATATATATTTCTTTGTATAGTAAACATAACTGATACATGGATATTTACAGAAATATCAGTGTTAACACAGGTTTCAAAGTGTAAGTTTTAAAAAACGATACTTTTATTATGAATTTGTGAAAACATGCACGTGTGTATTAAATGTTCAGGTTATAGGCGCCCCAAGGCGTGTAGCGTTTCTGAATAAAGTGGCATCGCCAAATACTTGGCCTGGCATGAACAATACTGCATTTTTTCGATTTGAGCGGAAGAGTAACCTCTGACTCCACGCAATAACAAACGTGGAGGCGCAGAGGAGTGAGCTAAACAAAACATCGCTCACGAATTAGAAGTCTAAAACAAGAAATTTTAAAGAGAAAAGTCGGAAGATTTCGATATAGAGAAGAGGAGCTTGAGTTTGTTTGAACCGAGATGAGTTTAAGTTTACGCTACTCCTACATCCTGCATCATACATCGTGTTACTCATTTGGCGCAAGTCAACTCGTAAGGTCGTCTGCCGGAAGTTCGTTATTTTACTTTATAAAGTTTGAAATAAGGATATTTGTTTTACACAAGCATCGATTCCCTTCCAAAGACCTTTACTAGCCCCCTGGAGTCATTTGGATTCATTTTTGTGTCTTCAAAATTTAACCAGCCATTCACAACCATTATAAACCTTGGAGGACTAAAGATATTTTTCAAAAAAATATATCTACGATTGAGTTCGTCTGAAAGAAGATAGTCATATACACCAAGGATGGCTTAAGGGTGAGTCAATCATGGAATAATTTTCATTTTTCGGTGAACTATCCCTTTAATATTATTTATCTGATAGAAAAGTCTTCTAAAAAAAAAATAAAACAGAACTCCTTACCTGGCACCCCATTTCTTACAATGACCAGCATATTCAGCCACTACTCTATAAAACTCTGGGCAGGGTTCTTCAGGTGTTCTCTTCTGCAGAATTTACAAGCTCTTAATGCTGGGTCAGATGATGGGGTACGGATAAACCAATCAGGCTTCACCTAGGATGAGTAAATGGACATGCAGAAGGGTCCATTATCTGTCAGGCTCGTATGATACAGCAGGCTCTATATTTACAGCCTACTTAATGGGGTTGATTGTATTAGTGCACAAGGAGGGGGAATGGCCCTATCGCAGACATAGTATTTCCAGCATTGTGCAATTACCTTATGTAAATCCCGCATGCAGGCGTCTATTTAAAATGCATTGAATTTCGCAATGCAAAACCATCAAGTCCAACCATGCGAACTTCATTAATACCAAAGCATGGGCAGATAACATTTGAAGTACTCCTATGATTACTTTAGCCAATGCCCGTGTGCATTTGGGGTTTTATTTTAAAGGATACTCGAGTTGAGATGGTATTTGCCAAGACTTGCTAAATGGAGCATTTAAGCACAGGAGCCTCAGGAGTGTCTTAAGTGAGGAATAAGCGCAACTTTATATGAAAGTACCATCAATATTTACACAATTGCCTTATAAAAGCCAATTAAAGAGAAGAAACAGATTTCGGCATCATGGTTTGTGCTGTATTCGGCATAGTTTACATCTCTGTGCAAAATTTGCATTAATGGTCAATAATTTCACACACGGGACATCTTGAACCCTACTAATACCACATTCTACTACACTTAATGCTTAGAGTAGCACAGCAGATGGATGCTTTGCTGCTAGGGCATTTCTATAAATGTCATTCAGGCTACATGCATAAAGATTTACAGTCCACAAATACAGTTTACATTTATATGTAGTCCTATAAAAGTAGTTACCATGTCAAATGAAAGGATTTCTGCCTGCCCCATACATGAAAATTACAAGTTGTTTTGCTGTCAAAAATGAATGCGATTGGATTTTTAGAAAATTTGGCTTTTTTCATATTCCTCTTGATCTGATACCCTCATTCAGCTGGGTTTAACTACAGCGCATTTATATTTCTTATCAGAGCGGTTGCACAAAGCAGCAAATGCGTGACATTTTTCCATGGGTGTTTTAATGAACACAATTACTCAGTTTAGTTGGGGCTCCAAAACAGAGATATGAAAATGGATCCCAGAAGAAGCAAATTCAGAGAAGACTCAATTATCGTTTATGAAAGTCCTCAGTCATATGCATGTTTTAGACACACAAACATGTTCTTGGTCAGAGTCTGTCTCTTCTGATCAAGTAGAAAGATGGAGCAACATAGAAAATGATAGACATAGAATGGAAAAAAAAAAAAAAAAAAAAAAGAGGAGTCAAAGTCATGAATGTTTTATGGGTCATAATGGCTTGCTCATATTTCCTCACCACACTTTGGCCTCCATGGACACACAAGACCAGGGGTTTTCCTGGCACCTCTGCCCCACAGACACGCAGCAGCATATGGTGTGCAATTCAGACACCTCTAGGGCCTTGGCTGCAGCAGAGTGTGGTCAGAGCTATGAATTATGGATATGAGCTAATTGTTTTCTCATTTGGAAAGTCTAGCTCTTTTTAAGTCGCATAGCTCATGGTTTCTAGTAGGTGTTTGATTTGATCACCACCCAGTCTTGATTCTGTCATTTTCCATGTCGCTTTTTCACTAATTCAAAGTGGTCCCGTTTCAGAAAAACAGAGTGGGTTATGTAAAGCTAACTTAGAAACATAAATTTAAGGTTTAATGAGATGAATATTTGGTTAAAGTGTGATTTAAATCAAACTAATTACTACCGTGTTTTATTGAAGCAACTTTGAAAACTTTTTCAAAACAGAAAAGCTCTGCACAATCCTCTCTGCTCAATAAACAGGATTTATTTTTGTGTTGTAAATCTCTGTATTAATAGGAAGTAAACGGTTAACTGTTCCCTGCGTCATTTCATATCATTTTCTGCCAAATCAAGATGGTGACACGTGAACAATGAAAATAAACACTAGACTAATAACTCAGGCATTATCACTTTAATATTATCCATGAGTTTTTGTCTTTAATTAGGATTAGACATCAATTTCAGAAATAGCAGTTAGTCTGAAAATTACATTCAAAATGTGCAGTTCACAATGCGTGATGACCTCACCCCTCCCTCGTCCCACCCATCACTCATCTCCTTCATCCGTACATCAACAATATTAGATATTTTCACTTGTTATTGACAACTTCAAGCCATCACACTTCAACGATTATTGGCATTTTTCTTCTTTTTTTTTTTTGTACAACAGGGTTCAAGTTCTTGAAGTGGTCTGTACATATGCTTTCTGAATTTTGTTAAAAACAAGACAAAAAGCGCGTTTACCATGCGTACCTTCAGTTAAACACTCACTGCAGTACTATTTCCAGTACCATTCTGTCAATTTGTTATCAAGCTGCTTTCCATTCGGGGGCAGAGCAGGAAACCGGAGATGAATATTTCGGTATTGATTTGAAACCGTGTAAGGCCTAAATGCCGATATAAGCATCTCACCTTTCTTTTTCCAGTAAGCCCAGAGAGATACAAGGGCGAGAGATGAGCTCTCGGACTGTTTTTGAGAGGTCTTTCTTTTAAACTGCACAACACATCAGGTCCACATCTTGAAAACAACCTGGTTCGCTGCATTCTTTTACATAATTCGGCACAACACAGTCCATTTATTTCAAGGAAACAACACAGGTTTGACCTCAAGGACGTGAAAGTCCCATTATTTCACTGAAGGGAGGGTAATTTTGTTAAAAGGGGGTTTCTTTGTTAGATAACACAAAAGAGACCGTGTGACGAGCATGTCTGTTATCCAGTAGCGGGACATCCTGAAGCAAGAGGCACCTGGCCTTTCCAGTAACTTTTAGGGCAAACATGGGTGGATGTGGAGAAAAGACTCTTCTCTGAGCCTTTCCCATTTGAAACAGGATTCCTGCTCTAATACTGATCATTAATCATTGTCCATTTTATTCGACCCCATTACCTGTCAGTCAGTAGTCATTGTCAAATAATACTGTCTCTTAATACAGTGCACTTTCAGCTTATTCCACAGGAAGAAAATGAAGAAAACAAAAACTCTGAGTCTGCGAGAGCCCAGATACAAGTCAGACACTTGTCTTAATGAATGAAACGCCAAAATCAGTCACTGCAAAAAACTCAATCTGGTGAGACTTGAAAGTTTCTCCTCAGTCAGTTTTCATTCTAGTCGTCAATACTGGCTAAGATAAAGTCCATTCCAGTGCCCAACGTAGGAAAATATTCTGATTTCCCAAAGAAAAAGAGTGCATAATGGAAACTAATGACCATCCATAATTGTCCAAAAGTCCATCCAGCTTTTTCTAAAGCCAAGGAATGAGCATCCAAATGGGGAAAAAAAGAATTTTGTATATCCTCAATTTCAGAAAACATTAAGTGCATAAATAACCACCTATATTGATTTTCTTTGCTTATATCCAGTCATAAGTCACAGTAAATCCACTCACGTTTGTTTATATACACTTTTAGGCTTGGTCCACGGTAGTGGTGCGTGTTTGTGCGATGGATACGAGATGTTAAACTTCTGGCGTTGTGTTCTCTGGATTGATTCTCAGGCTGGTGTCACATGTTCTACCTCCCAAAAATGTTCTCATACTCTAGAAGGATGAGTTCTACAATCTGGTTCTGATAGACCATATGAACCGCCATATTGCCCGTCTCGATCTCCGGCCGCAGCAGGGTTGGGCCGAACACGATAGCCACGCTCTGGGTCGTCATCCTGTTCACCTCGCCGTGATCTATCACTCTGAAAAACAGACAGAGAGCCTGAGAGTCTCGTCTTGCTTTCCTGTAAATAAGTTAAAAATGTAACCATCAACAGCAGAGCTTCATTTTTCCAGACCAAAAAGCTTCTGCTTGACAAAGAAATCAGGAAAGGTGGATTTGTGGCAGGTAAAAGCATTTTTGTTTTCGCAAACCAATCTACTCGACATTAAAATGACAAATCCTGCCGAGTCCCAACGCCAGCGATTTTACTTTTTAATATAAATGTTTGGGTATTGTGCTTAAATTACATAAATACAGATGCCTCGTCCCTGCAACAGCAAAATGTCAGACCGTAATTTTTCCGGAATGCTATGTCTCCATCCTCCATTTTGAGTTACAGTGGACTGAGAGCCATTTAAATGCAAATGGAGGCAAAGGCAAATGTCATTGTGCGTGTTTGATATAGCAATTACGATTGAGACTCAATGCCGGTCTCAAATTACATTTAGAATTACACAGTAAGGCGCATCATACGACAACATGGAGGAAATGATTCACTCTATATGTACAGTGAAAATTGAGTTTTCTTTGTTTATTTCCCACTTCATTTTAACTTTGTGTAGTTTTAAAGAAACCAGAAGTAAGAATACTGAAGGTGTGAAGGTGATGTCCTGCCGAAAAAACATCTTCTGAATTTGCCTTAAAATGTTGTGCATGAACAGACACGTCTAAATACGGTGTTGTCATTTCCGATTTACAAAAGATAATGGGAATCTCTGAGCTGTGGGAGCAAGGAACACTTTGACTGCTGTCCTTCATAAGCCTAAAAGCAAAATTAGAATTGAAATCCAGAAGAAAAGAACACACCTCACTAGACTGACTGAGACAACTCCCTAAAGAAAGCCCAGAGATTAAAGATTCATGTGACTCTCACCTGCCACAGAGGAAGCAGCTTTATAGCTCATGATTATTTTAAGGTTTGGAACGAATTTGATAACAGAGGTAGAGTTAACAATTTATAGTTATAAAAAGTCGACCAGAAAGAGTAGCATTAGTAATGGATTAAAGACTGGATTGCTGGATTCTTCTTTAAGGTAAAATCATATATTTTTCCCTGTTTGTAACTTTTATTCAGCAATGATGCATTAAATTGATCAAAAGTAAAAGAAGAGGACATTTATCATGTTACAAAGGATTTTTTTTCTATAAATTTATGAATACTTTGACGAATACACTGATAGTAAAAATGTGATATCACGTGACACTTAAGACTGCAATAAATTAAATATTTTCAATTGTAAGATTATACGTAAAAACAATTATTCAGAAAACTTTTAAATATAATATTTAGTCAATCTAAAGATTATGTATTGATGTAACATATTATACTATACATGTGACATCTAGATATTAGTTTTTATTTAGGCAAAATAGCATAAAAATTTAGCTAGTATTTTAATATCATGCAATAAGCAAAACAAACTAAGGGAATGTGTTAAATGTCAATCAATCTGTTCCTGTCTACACGAGCAGGTTTCAGCCAGAACGAGCAGCAAAGAAGACATCTCTTCATGCTGATCAACACTAGACCACATCCATGGAGCCTGGAGCATCAGCAACATAATAGTTGCCGTTTCCTGTGAAGCTCCCAAGGTTGATGTCACAGTCAAGAACTGTTTACACAGGCCGTTAACTAATTGAATTACATTCCTGCTGCATCACAATCGCAGACAGCCGCGCCTGGATTAACTACGGCACCTCACACTTTCCTCCATACAGCCCTTCATGTTCTCTCTCTGTCACTGTCTTTTGCTCGCTATATTTCTCAAGACTCTCTTTCTCTCTCTGTGGCTCGTGCATCACACCCCAGCGCCAATGGCGATGCATCAGTAGGATGTGGTGTAGACCCTCCCTCCAGTCTCTTCCTCTCCCCTGCTCAGCATGTGTCTCTCTCTCGCTCGCTCCGTCTCTCTCATAATGATGTAGTTGGCTAGTCTCCAGGTCTGTCCCAGTAATGGATACAGTGAGATAACTCGATAGAGGCTTGCCGTGCAGAGCACAGACCACACCCTCCTCACCTCCAAGAATCACACACACCAGCAGCATGGCCCCAAATCAATAATGAATGATGATGGCTTGCAAAGGCTTATTAACTCAAAATGACAAATCCATCCTTGCAATAAATGGCTCAGTGTGTAATACACAAAAGTTCCATTAACAACGACAGGAGCAGTTCCTTACCTTTTAAGATGTTTGAATAACGCTTTCATTGTTTCCTGATTGGGTTTTGGCAACTGTTTGATCAAGTCTTTTATGGACTGGACTCGCTGCTTGTAATCTGAGTGTTCTGAAAACCGAGCAAAATGAAAAAGAGCAGGATTAGGATACTGTTGAGAATGAGAAGCTCTGGAACTGGGAACTGGAAAAACTATTCCCAAGTCAAACCGCTCCCTCTTGTGGTTGACGCTTTATTAGTTTTCTGGGTGTATGACAATAGAATAATGCTGTTCCTTTATTAAAATGAGTAACACTTTGTACACTACCGTTCAAATGTCTGGGATCAGTAAGATTTTTTTTTTTTTCTTAAATAAAATAATACTTTTTTTTTTTAACAAGGATGAATTGATCAAAAGTGACAGTACTGAAAAAAGTATCACAGTTTCCACAAAAATATTCAGAATTAGAAGAAATGTTTCTTGAGCACCAAATCAGCGTATTAGAATGATTTCTGACGGATCATGTGACACTTAAGACTGGAGTAATGATGCTGAAAATTCAGCTTCGCCAAAGTATTAAATTATATTTTTAAACTGTAAAATTTATTCCATTTTTCACTGTACTTTTGATCAAATAAATGCAGTGTTGGTGAACATTAGAGACTTACAGACTTCAAACTTTAAAACAGTATCGTACTTCAGTAGAAGCAAGAACACTTGACCGTACGAAGGAGTTCACATGATTGGTGTCCAGGAAAAGGTGAAAAATCTTTCATATTTCTTCTTCATTTTAGATCCAAATATTTCTATTTTTAATTAAAGTTTATTTAGGTGTAAATTTGAGTTTAATCCCAGATCCCTGGACCCCACTGTATATTTTAAATTTAAAAAGTGAAAAGAAGAATTAAGAAATAGTAAACGTTCAATAAAAACCAAGACAAAGACAACATCCGTTTTTGAATCAATCAAACAAGTAATTGTTGAAATAAAATCTCAAACAGATCAATTAAAGAACTCACTGATGGCTTCGACAAAGTCATTAAAGGATGTGTAGGTGAACAGAGGCTCTGGAAGCTCCCGGAAAAACATCTTCAGAGCACCTGTAGTCACATGGATATCCTCCCATTTACTGTCTTCCAGATTCACCTTTTCATCTGCAGACATATAAAAACACAATTTGTATATTCAAAAATAAAGCTGCTGGACAGATCATACTGCTATACAAGGAGAAACTTTCCTAGACACAGCTGACATATTACTGGATAAAGTACAAGTCATTTTTCTAATTGTTCAAACTGCATAAACAAACAAACTAAAATTCCCTACCATGATTGACGGCAAAGCGCAGTTTCTGTATGACAGCCAGATTTCCACTGACTCTGTACAAGCCATCAACATTTAAGCCTGAGAAAAAGATGCAGAGAAATGAGACAGGAAGTGGATGTAGTCCTAGAATCAATCACACAAATAAGTACCTGTATTCTCCACATGCTCAATGCACATCTTGACAAAATTAGGCACAGAAGTGCCTTCTCTCTGACACAGGGCAGTCAAACTGCAGCCAAACACTTGATCTGAGAACAGACAGGAGGGTTAACAGATGTCTTATAGAACCACTTCCTCTTAATGCAGATCATTCACAAATGCCTAAATAGCCCCTAATACTAATCTACATGCACTTATATCAAGGTATGTTACCTTTTATGTAGCCCTTGTCTCTGACCGCCTGCAAGGTAGGTCTTCGTGTGAGGAACTTCTTCAGCTTCACTCTGGTCTTCTTCTGTTCGGACGACTCTATACTGGAGTTCTTCACTACTGCACAAACACATGTGATGACTCAGCACAAACCCTACATGTAGTTATAATTTAAATATATGTTTTTTGTACCTCTGTTTTTCTTTGAGTCTCTAGGGTCTTTCTCTTTGTCGTGTTTCTCAGATCCAGGAGACTCAGGCATATCCTCTTCAATGGCTTCATCAGACTCCCAAGCCTATAACATATGGATCATCATTACAGTGTCATTTTTAACTGTCTTTTTGTTTGCACTCTGTAGTGTGTATTTCACTCACATGTGTGTTGATGGTCTCAGAAAGCGCTCTGAACCAGTCACTAATAACACTGTCAATCTCAGACTGGATCAGCAGCTCTGTGCCCACTCGTGTCTTCAGCTGCCGGGGTCAGAAGTTAATATCAGTTAGTGGGATCAAATTAGGCAAAAGGACAGATTCAGTAACATTAAGAGATATTACCGTTGTTTCCAAGAAAGTTTAAATTCAGAGACATAAGCAATTTTAACCAGCGTCACCTATCAATCATACCCACTAGCCTCGATTTGCGGTTTTATTTTGAAACCATTCAATTATTAGAAACCATGGAAACAACAAAGTATATATTGTGTTTTATTAGATATCAACTATTTGGATACATTCATGCGAGTACCATGTTTTACCATGACTAATATCGATCTAGCTGCAGTGTGCAACAAGTGTCTCATAGTAGCAGCCGAGCAAATGCACTTTCAACACACAAATGTGCCTAATATGATAAAACCCTGTGTTACCCCACATACACATGACCAGAAGAAGCTGAAGCAGTCGTCTGCCTCATTATAAAAGCACCACTACTCTCGAGCAGCATGTCGCGCTTGTCTCTTAGCAATCGCTCCAGCGGCCTCGTTCAGCTCCAACAGTTTTCAGCCACACCCCGCTTCATACTACAGTAATATTAACTAGAATGTACATTTCCTGAAGAAAATGTGATTGGTGCTTGCAGTGGCAATATTCGGCCCTCGGTTGCTAGGGTGTTACTAGGCGGTTGGTAGTTGTCACAGATAGTTACTATGGAATTTTTATAGAGTTCTTGGCATGTTCTCAGCTCACTTTAGCAATTAGCTATTGAGTATTAGCATGTAGCTATTCCCTGCTAGCATGTGTAGCATGTTGCAAGTCCAGTTTGCTAGCATGAGTCAAAAGACCCAACAACCATGTCTGTACGATGTTCTGATGCAGAGATATATAGGTCTTGCAAATCAGTTGCTAGGGTACTTTGTTTGGTTGCTAGGGAGTGGCTTGGCAGCTGCCAGTGATGATCCTCCAATGGCTGCCTTCCAGTATGAATGATATAAACCAACCCTATGATGTTGAGATTTGAAAATATCCCTCTCTGGGTTTGGTTGCTAGGGTGCACTAAATGGTTGCTAGGGAATGGCTAGGCCGTTAACAGGCTTAAACTAATAGACTGCATGTGTGCTCAAATCAAAAATGCCATCCTCGCGTGTCTATTTGATGTTTTGATTCATTTAAATCCATCTCATCTATTTTTGCAATGCAAAGTCAATGGGACTTTTTTCGCCGCTTTTTCGTTGGTTGTACAAACGTTGTCGGCCCGATCGCTTATAAAAGTCAAAGCACACCTCTCCTCGATGAGCCGGTCGATTTGACACCTCATTCATGGGTCTAGGACAAACGGTGCAGGACGAGTTACGCGCCGAAGTTTGTGGCGGAATAAGAATAATAAGTTTGCAGAAGAACAAGATTGATGCTTGCCAATGGCAAGCACCAATAATAAATCTTTAATACATTAGCTCATCCATGAATATGATTTCTGCCCGAGTCTCATCGGATTCTTTTCCACCGGCAGTTGACATGAAAACAACACCTCCCATGATTCCGCGAAATTACTGCATTATCAAGCTACGCCTTTGTTTTGAATCTCTAGCGGCGATAAATTATGTATTGTGCCTTTAAATCTTCGAAAACTAATGATGTTAATACTATGTTACTTGGCAATCGTAAACATGCTGCAATTATGCTAATGTGACTGTAACTGTATTACAGTACCTGAAGTAATTTATTCGAATTTTCATTACTAATAATTCGGCTAATATCTAATAAATACTAAATAACGAATAAAATACGGAAGAAATAAATCAGATATTTGATCACCACTGTTGTCTTACAGTATTGCTGTAGCAGTTAAATAAAAAACATGTTTTATAAAAGTAATAAGCCAGTAATGGTTAAATTACTGTGTGATACAGTAATTTTGGCAGGGTTAAGAGTTCTAGGCACTGTAAAAATAACCAGTAGCAGTGCTAAAATCACTGTAACCAACAGTCTCTCATGGCTTATTGTTTAATCTTCTTCTGCTAATTCATCAGGAAACAGCTCCGTAATTTCTATAAATGAACCAGAAATGCTCAAATAAAAAGTATTCACAGCAATGTTGAAGATTTTGAGAAATCCAGAGATAAAATCAAGCGACTCTCACCTCAATTACATGTTTCTTGCTGGACTTTTCTTTGGATGCCCACTCGACCGAACCTCCTCGGAGGTCCACTGTGAATTCCGGTTTGGATTGGTTGCCTCCAAACTTTAATAACAAAGGTAAGTGAAACAGGTCAGTTTAAATCTCTTAGCTCTCCATTAACAAATCATCGTCTATGAGTTTTTAGGATTCATTTTAGTCCAGTGCTGTTAAACAAGAGCTATATTGTTGTTCCTGATAAAAGGTGAGTTACGGAGAACGCTGCATTTTAAGTGTCAATTAGTTCTGGGTGCCAGGGAATTTCCACTAAAAGGTTAGATTTGATATTAAATGCACAATGCACACACTTGACTGTTTTATAATTTATGGCCAAGGTTTGCAAAGAGCATTCCCATATTTTGCTTTGCGCAGTGCTAAGCTCCACTTTGTATGTTGTGATTTTTTACACATTCAAGTAGCATAAAATTAATGAGTCTGATTATGCATGCCAGCAAACATCCATTTTCATTTACTAACTCTGGTTATTTGACATTATAAAAGTTTTCTCTCTTGCAGGAGGAACTGACTTCAAGCACATAGCAGGGGGCGATAAGTGTGGCGCACAGGCAGAAAATAGAACATGCACAAATAAAATGGGAGACAAGCTGCTCAGCTGATCTCAGAACAGCTCTGCATTACTCATATTAACTTAAATTTATTTAATTAAACTATATCAGATACCATACCTTTTTTAAACCATCTGAAGATTTTTTTTAAAAATCAAATTACAGTCATCTTTAGCCTATGCAAAACTGTTCCTAGATCAGCATAGAGGGCACATTCAGAGAGGCTGACACATACAGAGGGAGCCCGGTCGCGTCTATAGTGCGTATAGGACACTGCAGGCCGGGGCTTAATCGAACGCTTCCAGTTACTTAGCAATGAAAGGAGGAGTTCAGGAAAGGAACCATTGCGGCAGTACGACTTTGAAGAGACAAAGAAGAGATGAAAGAAAGGAAAAGAACAGAAAAAGAGTGATGATGCATGAAAACACACTCACAACACACATGGGAGATATAAACGAAGGAGAGAGGTACAAATCAGCAAGAGAGCTAATGTTTATAGTAATCTGAATACTATTATTTTTTTTTTTTTTTCGGTAAAAGCATCCAGGATTCTTTTTGTTTACAATTTTTAAGCAATGAATGTGGGATGCAGTTTGCACAGAAGTACACTCCTGCATAATTGCAGGCAAATTTGAGGCAGACTATGGAGGAGACTGCCAGTATTCAAAGCATGTAAATTGAAATAATGCTGTCAAATACACTGAACAATTTTCAAGAAGAAAATTCCCTCCTTGAGAGGAATGGACCACTGTAACCTGGCATGAATACATACCCAGCTAGTGCCACTGCCCTGACCCTTTGCAAAGAGTAACGAGGATCCCTGCAGGACAGTCCAGGTGGAGGCCCAATTCTTCCTGCAGGACAATAAAAACATATCTGTGTCAGTATTTAAAAAACAAAACAAATGAGAAACTAGAAAAGGGAATCACCAAAAACTGCATAATATTTTTTAAGTGCCCCATTATGCTATTTTAGAGGCTCCTAATGTTGTTTTGGACAACAGGTTTACATGCATCCAAGGTAAAAGAAACACAAATTTTCTCATAATATATAGCTCAGCAACACCTCTTTTCTCATTGTCTGAAACCGCTCAATCAAGGATCCAGTCTCTCAAAACTGATCCTTTTACTCTCCTTTTATTGGTCAGTCTGTTCAGAGTACAGAGCGTGTCAGAAATAAAATGTCCATTACCATATTTGAATTTCAGCTCCGGAAGCTTCCTCAGTTGGTGTTACCGTATCAATTCAAACCCAAGTGGATTTCTTTCACAGTAGAGAAAACAGTATCTTCTCGACATGTCAACATCACAAACCAAACACTTCCAAGCCTCAGCTACATCTGTAGTGTTCGAGGGCAGGGCAAAATATACGTTGTTCACGAGCAGCCAATGAAGACCATAGGCTGGCATTATGCAAATGTGTTACAAACATACGTAGGTTTGTAACGGGAAGTGAGAACTATTGACGAGTCATTTTGGCAGTTCAGAATTAATCCTTTCTTTAGTAGACAACAAGTTTATTTGTCATGCAGTTTGATCTTTAAAACTTTGCAGACCTTTTACATTCACAAACAGCTATATTATGTACTGCATTAAAGGGTTAGTTCACCAAAAATGTTTAATTCTGTCATTAATCACTCACTCTAATGTCGTACCACAACTGTAAGACCTTCGTTCATCTTTGAAAAACAAATTAAGATGTTTTGATTTTTATCCTCCACTGAAAGCAAAGAAACAACCTTAATGGTATCAAGACGTTATTTTTGTTTTGTTTTTGCACACAAAAAGTATTCTCGTCGATTCCTAACAATAAGGTTGAACCTCTGTAGTCACGTTGACTATTTTAACGATGTTTTTACTTCTTTTCTGGACCTTGAATGTGGTAATTTCGTTGCTTTCAATGGAGGATAAAAAAAAAAAAACTCTCAGATTTCATCAAAATATCTTAATTTGTGTTCCGAAGATGAACGAAGGTCTTATGGGAGTGGAACGACATGAGGGAGAGTAATAAATTACAGAAATTTCATTTTTTGTTGCACCAAGTCTTTAAAGGTAATATTCGGAAAACCATAATAGGGGCACTTTCATGATCAATGCTTACATTTTTCAATTTTGCATAATTCATTCTTTGCAGCATCAACCAATATTAGATGTCACAAAAGCTTTTTAAAGAACTTTCTTCTTTTAAAGAAAAAATATACTGCATAATGCAAGAATACTATTGATATTTTAGTGTGCGTTTCCCCATACCTATTAAAAATGTAAATATTCAGTGGTCCGGTCTTTACCTGACTTTTTTGCCATGTTCAGTGATCTTGGTGACATTGAGAACACCGCACTTTTCTGAGGGCTACAGAGAGGAGAAAAACGAACTCAGTGAATAATAAAAATAAATAATGAATGGGAAAAGATCAAATAAATGGTAAATAAATACATAAGATTAAAATGATTATATTATTAAATATAAAAATTATTATGATTAGCAGTAGTATTTAAAATAGGCAACCGAAATTGCACTGTTAATTTTGATGACAACATGCATTTAAACGAGAACTGAATGTTAATACACCGAAAGGCACAATCACAGGTTATTGGTTATACTAACGGTCGAAGGGTGTTTTGGTGAAGAGGGACAGGAGTCTGATTCAGGAGAGTTGAGTTTGGCATTTACAGACTCCTGCAAGTCATAAAGAATAAAAAGTGTGGTGTTAAACATTCAGAGTAGAGGGGGTCAGAGGATGAATATAAAAAGAGGTTAGATCCATTCTGAATGCAATGAAGAATGTCCTGACAAAAAGGCTGATATATTAGTGTTTACAAGACAGATAATGGTCAGACTCCGTTATCTCAAGTCTTGATGTGTTATGAATTATTTATACAAGATATTAGTAATAAAATATGTTAGTATAAAGGCAGCAGACGCAAGCATACAAATAAGCACAGATATGCACACATCCAGATAAATCACGTCCAAATCACGAAGTGCACATTTTCAGCAGGTTTTGATTAACTCAAACGGATTCATTTCCTTGATTCGCTTGAAAACTATTTCAATTTGGGAAGGTGAAGAAATCAAGAAGTCTGTAATCACATCTGATTGGTTACGGCATAATGAGGCGACTAACTTCTCTGTACAGTGACAGACCGAGGCCCTGGAGAGGCGGTTCACGCTGAACCATCTGTTTTTGAGTCGCAGCTGGAATGAAAACCATCGTGTGACACAAGAGCAACATAATGTCAGGCTCGTTTCATTTAGCATAAGAACCAGCAGAGTCAAGAGACAAAATAAAATACAAAACACATGCACTGAGATTAAGAACTGTTAAAAGCCTCACACTCTCCGATAGGAAATATATTTGGTATGTGTTAATCTTCACTGGCATCTGTGGGAAAAAACGACTTTGACAGCCTCCTAATTGGCTTTTAGGCTACATGCTGGTGTTCACAGTAAAAGATCTGAGAGGGCCTGAGAGTTACATAAATGGAGTCAGTAATAATAAACACCCAAAAAGTCATAACCTAGAGCAATAAACATCAAAGCAGTTGTGTTACTTTCATTAACTTTCATTACTGGAGAAAAAACTAACAAACAAACAAACAAACAAAAAAAAAAAAAAACCTTTTGTAATATTATACATAGTGTACAATGCTTCAAAAGTTTTCTGTTTTTTTTTTCAAAAGCTTACAAGTTAATTCTTTTATTCAACATCGTAAAATTTGTATTGATAAAAAAGTGACAGTAAAGACATTCATAATTTTTAAGAAATTCCATTTGAAATAAATGCTGTTCTTTTGGAACTTTCTATTCATCAAAGAATCCTGAAAAATTGTGTTTTCAACATTTATAATAATGATACATGTTTTTTGAGCACCAAATCAGCATATCAGAATGATTTCTGCAGGATCATGTGACACTGAAGACTGGAGTAATGAAGCTGAAAAATTTAGCTTTTCATCACTAGAATAAATTACATTTTAAAATATATTCAAATAGAAAAGCTATTTTAAATTTTAATATTTCACAATATTGCAGTTTTTATTTTTGTAGTTTTAATCAAATAAATGCAGCCTTGGTGTAGCCATTAAAAACCCAAACTTCTGAATGGTGTGTGTGTGTGTGTATATATATATATGTATGCTTCACAGTGCTATTTTTATAACATGCATACATATATACTATGAACAGTAAATTATATATATATATATATATATATATATATATATATATATATATATATATATATATATATATATATATATATATGTATGTATGTTATAAAAAATAGCATTGTGAAGCATACATATATACTATGAACAGTAAATTATATATATATGTATGCTTCACAATGCTATTTTTATAACATACATACATACATATATATATTATTTACTGTTCATAGTATATATATATATATATATATATATATATATATATATATATGTTATAAAAATAGCATTGTGAAGCATGACCATTTTTAAGATGTGATAGTAATAAGAAATGTTTCTTAACCACTAAATCAGCATATCAGAATGATTTCTGCAGGATCATGTGACACTGAAGACTGTACATGTAATGACTGAAAATTCAGCTTTACCATCACAGGAATAAGCGACATTTTAAAATATTTTCAAAAAGAAAACAGTTTAAATTTGAATCATGTTTCACAATATTTTACTGTATTTTGAGCAAATAAATGCAGACTGCTATCAAATAAATCATACCAATCCCAAACTTTTGAATGGCAGCGTATGCGTTATTTATATATAATACATATTAGGCTGTGCTAAACCAAAACACAACCAAATGTTGTGTTTAACAACACTGACATACCTTATCACTGATGTCCAGCACATATGTGCTGTGTCTCCACTTGGTCAGCACAATGGGCTCCTGCTGCTTCCGTTCCAAACTGTGACTCTTAGGAGCCTCTCCAGAGATTGGAGGAGAGAGATTATACTGAGAACAAACAGGAAGGAAAATAGAGAGAGAAAGTGTTAAAACCATCGATAAAAACCAGCAGGCCTGGAAATGGGGGGGGGGGGGGGCTAGGAGGGACTGAGTCAGTTCGAAATGTAGAGGATTTACATGTTTTATCCACATTAATAGCCTACAAATGCTATACAAAAAATACAGTGGAATTTTCTGCATCTATTTACACACAATTCTACAGAAACTTCTACAATAAAAAGGTTGGTTAAAAAAAAACATAACTAATTTATATACTAAATGAGTATAGACAGTGATAAAAACAGAAAAGTATAGAGAACATCCACTGGGGTACCTCTCTCCTGACTGTCCACAGCACCATTTGCAATCAGATCCCTTCCGCCGAACATGAGCCCACCCAACCCGCACAGCCCCCCCCAGAGAACAACATATGTGTGTGTACGGACGGAATGTGTAATAAAAGAGGAGCGTGTCAGATCAACAGTGTCTAGCAGCGACAGGGGCACCAGAGACGCTGATCTCGACTAACTAGATTAGCGAATCAGGGTTACTTTTAGATTTTCCAGGTAAACCACCTACTGTCTAGGTTAACACTAGATCTGAAGCAGGCAATAACGACAACACATGATTTAAAGTCTTGGTGTACTATGAAAAGTTTAACTTACTTTTGGTAACTCCCATTCTGAACGGGATCCATCGGCACTGTAGTAATATGGCCGTCCTTGTTCATCCACATGCTTAATCCACTGGCAAACAAAGAAAAATATCTGTGACACAATGTTTCATCTATGACAAAAAGATTTTGATGTGTAAGCAGCTCTTTCCAGCACCTTCTCATTGGTGTATTCAGACACATAGAGTGTGTGGCCATGTTCATCTAGTTCCTCAGACCAGCCTCTAGGGGGCGATCCGTACTGACTGTCTGACTGACTGGAGTGTGTGCTGGGACAGTTCTCCTCAGACGACAAATGCTAAAGAGGACAGTGAGACAAGAGAATGAGAAAGATAAGCGCATTCATTTAAGTAGCTTCGACCGTATAGCATTGTGCTAACAACACCGACAATGTTTTTTATTTCCATGAAATGAACTAATAAAATGTATTCTTCGAACGCAAGTCGCTTAGAATAAAAACATACAAAATGTATAAATGTAATTTATTTAAAAAGTATTATTATGAAAAAGAATTATTTATGTTTAACTAATATAAACAACATTATTATTATTAACAACAGTACAAACAATACATCAATATTTTAAAAAAATATATATTTTAAATAAATACAACAACAATGATGATAATAGTTATAATAATTATAATGAAAAAAAATAATAATAATACATTTTAAACGTGATATAGTGCAAACTTAGTGCATCTGACACCAAAAATATTTCACCTGACAAACATATAATATATCATGCCCCCCTTTTATCCACTAATTTATGTTTTCACCACTAGATGGCAGCTGTGGACAATGAAAATTGTGAAACTTCTATTGAAACTTCAGATAAGGCTGGCCTAAATAAGTCTGGGAAACAGGACAAACAATTTCCTCTGATAAACACAAACATACATGTTAGCTCTTACAGTATCCAGAAGAAGTGACATTATTGTTTTGTCCTTTTATATAAAAATCCATAATAATAGTAATTCCAGCCGAGAATGAGTTGCTCCACTCTGTTCTGTCTGAAGCTGGGTCAACTGCCTGCTGAAGCTTAAATATCTGAACAGCATTTTTCAAAGGCTTAAATATAGAATGAAGACCTACTTCATCTTTGGCCCAGTTCACACATTCACATGCATGTGGGCGCACAGTCACACTCACATTATAAATATGGTGTGTTTTACACATGAAATCAAATACATTTACATAGTTGACCAATATCAATGGACATTTCTCCAGTTGTTTGTTACCTCCATGTCTCCAGTGTTGGGCGTGTCCCCACGACTGACCCCGTTGTCTCGTGAGCGAGGGGGTTTCCAGGTCCTCTCCTGAGTCGTGCGGTTGTAGTAGAAGTTTCTTCCACTCGTATCTTTGTGCGTTTCCCAGTCGCCCAGGATGTGAAGAGGGGAGGAAGTGGGAACAGGTGGGAGAGTTGACTGGGAGATCTTCAACTCTTGGAGGTTTGTGTACACGGGGGACTCGGGCCGACCCTGTCCGGTAGGAGATATGCCCTGTGGACAAAACAGAAAAAGAGCAGCAAGTCAGAGGAAAATTGCTCTCCAGTTCTGCATGAAAACCAATATTTTGTTTAGCAGCTTAAAATGTGTCAAAAGATAAGTGCACACA
This sequence comes from Opsariichthys bidens, assembly GCA_037194245.1. Lineage (NCBI taxonomy): Eukaryota > Metazoa > Chordata > Actinopteri > Cypriniformes > Xenocyprididae > Opsariichthys > Opsariichthys bidens. Next base: position 13,009,381 of record CM074296.1, read on the forward strand.
TCTGCCAAAGCAAGAGGGTCAAGAGAAACAAAAGCGGCTAATAAAACTGACGGATGGAAGTGGAGAAATTCTGAGAGAGATCCAAGATTCACAGGGGGCTCCAAGAAACATCCAATTATTTTATTGATGCGTTCTTGGCTGACAACCAGGGTTGGGGAGTAACGAAATACAAGTAACTTAGTTACGTATTTAAAATACAAAATTTGAGCAACTGCATTTCATTCCAGTTACATTTTACATGGGTGGTAATCAGATTACAGTTACAAAGTATTTTAGATTACCAAAGTGATTACTTTGAATTTTAATGTCATTTAAACCGCTATTGGTGATTCTCTGACTCTGACCGTCTGAAAAAGAGGAGTTAAGTTTCATGTTTTCAACTATTTTCATGTTTTGTGATATAAGGTCAAATAATTGTGAAAAAGGTCACCGCAACTTTTTCTCACAATTTGTTTTTTCCCCTCAAAATTGTGGGTTTGCATTTCACAATTGCAAGTTATAAAGTCAGAAATGGGAGTTATAAACTTGCAATACTAACTTTTTTTCTTGTAATTGTGAATTTAGAAATGTCATAATTCAGACTTTTCTCAATATTGTGGGTTTATCATATTTTTGACTTTTCTCAATATTGCGAGTTTATTTCTCATAATTATGACTTTATAACTCGAAATTGCAACTTTATATCATGCAATTCTGAATGAAAAAGTCAGAATTGTGAGATAAAAACTTACAATTACCTTTTTTGCGTTTGTTCCACACTTATTAGTATTCCAAAGTATCCTAAAGTATTTAGATTAAGTTTCTAAACTTGAGTAATGTAACGAAATACGTTACAAATGACATTTTAAAGCATGTATTTTGTAATCTGTAGTGAAATACATTTTAAAAGTAACCTACGCAGCCTGGCTGGACTTTCACACAGTTCATTTAAAACAGCGAGGGTAAAGCATGGGGAGAATTCAATAAAGTTAAAAATTAGGCATGGAAATATTTGCATATGATTTACCAAGAAAGAAAGAGAGAGAGAGAACAGGCGCCAAAAGATCCCGACGTCACTGAATGACCGTACTTCATTTTTCAAGAGCAATCTCAGTCTTAAATATATTATTCAGTTCTGGCAAACAAATAATTAACATTCTTCATTAAATAAAAATGATAAATAAGTAGGTTTGGGGGACAAACTTGTTTTTCAATTGTAAATGCAATAGCCGTAAAAAAGTTCAGTAAAAAAGGTTGCTTAGTACACATAAAAGTATAGAAGTCAGTCACTGAGTTGTTTGAAAGAGTAATTTTAGAAACCGCCTCTTCCTCATTACTGTAAAAGAGGCGACGTCCCCGCTGCTGAAGGTGCTGTTATTTTCGTGTAACCCATTGTGAGCTTCACCATAATGAAATCAAACCACACAATACAAACCAGAGGAAAATTGAGCGACTGAAAACTCACATATACAGGAAGAACCGAAATAGAAGCCAGTCTCTCACCTGTTCTGCTCCCAGAACATCAACACCAGTGACTACTTGACTTGAAACCCAAATACTGCAGCTAGTGATGTGCAAGTTAGAGAGTATACAGTAACCATGAATGCATACACTACAATTGGGTGACCCTTCAGGGGCTGCGACATGGCACAAGTCTGAGGACCAATCGAAAGCAATGACCCATTGCTAACCTTTGAAAAATATCTGACACAATTCCTGTTTTTATGGAAAGGCTTGTTGGCAAAGACCTCAAATAGTCAGGGTATTTGGAAGAGAGGGAAAGACGCCTGTTGGCTAATCCATCCTGTCATGCATGGAAACATGTGAGACTTCCTGTCATACTGAAATAATAAGGGTTATCGTGATAATAGATTCAATGCTGCTCTGACATTTTCCAATGTCCTGTGTGACTGCGTGGCGTTGGGAAAACATTCCAAAAAGAGAATCCAAACATTACATTCTTCCAAATGCATTTTGACTGGCAGTCAATAGTCATTTCTTTGTATAATTGCCACTATATTGCGCTGATTCTCTTTCAGCTTACATAATAATAATAAAACAAAATCTACTCAAATTAATATTTTATGCCCATATATTTATTTATTTGGCGATCATGACCAGCTGAAAAATATTTAAAACTATCTTAGTGGAAAAAAATACACTATAATGTATTTGAAATACATTTACTTTGTGCTAAGTATACTACAAATAAATTTAGATATTTAAGTGTAAATAAAAATACCCTGCAATTGTACATTTGATATACTAAACTAGTATTACTTAAAGCCCGCTAAATCAGAACAACTAATTTTGTACTCAATGCACTTTAATTGTGCAGAAATAGAGCTGAGGTCCAACTAAAGATATACTCAAGTATATTTGATTGTGCTAAATTGGACCTATTGCTAGTATACTTCAGGTACACTTTAAATATCTTGCTTTTAAAGACAGATATTTTACAAAGATCATACAATCATTATTAGTAATGATATTAAAACATTTTTAGGCATATTAAGAAATGTACATTGTGCAACAATAAAATACTCCAAAATAAAGATTAATTATAATTTTTTTGTATCAGCAAGTCTTAAGTGATATGTTAATGGATTTGAAGTATACTTAATGTAGTATGAAATAAATGTATGCATTAAAGTTATACATGTTAAAATAACAACAAAAAAGCCAAGAAAATAAACACTGCCCAGTATGATACTATAATAAATATAGTATATCCACTTGAAATCAGACATTAAAAAAATACATTGGTAAATTTCACCTTCTGACTCCTGCTTGTCTCTTGAACTGTAGGTCTCTTTCGCTTCAATCTAATGGAGATACTGAAACTCTCCAGCTCAATATCAGCGTACAAACCTCAAGCCTTGTTTGCATATCTGTCTCGGTCTCTTGCTCTCTCAACCACATGCACACTGTATCTGGAAATGAACGCAACGTTAGAGACCAGCCTAGACCGAATTACTTCATAAAATAGGGGACCCAAATATAGCTCAAACATTTTTTACTCCGTGTTTGTACAATGTTGTATGCACAAACAGAAACAAAGATGAACTGTATTCAAATCCATGCTCGACCACATGCCTCCACATGGAAATCTGCAGAGCACACCCAAGAGGAAATGCACAGCACGCACACACACGTGGTAACAGCTGTGAGTGTACATGAACTAAATCCCCTAGGGCAGAGGGATATTTGAGTATGGACTCTTTAATATGCAGTCAGGATGCAGGTTCTTAAGTGTGTCTGCAAGCATGTATATGAGGTCAAACTGAAGTACAAGCACACATGAATGCCAATTGATTTCATGTTATGAGACGCCCGTTGTTCCAGAGATCTTTTTGGATTAGATGTTCAGATACAGATGCTAATGAAGTCCTTTGTGATTACCAGTCACACACACAGGATTCTGACGGCTTCTTCTCCACATATGCTTTCTCATTCAGACAGCTTCCTGAAGCAAGAAAATATCCTTTCATCTTTCGATGAATCATCATCCATTCATGCATCTGTCCATCATCCTCCAAAGTGCCAACCAATCTTATCATGCTTGTGGTACAGTGTGAGAGCTACTCAAATCCTAATTAGCATCATACATTCATTTACCTTATATAATCTCACAGATACTCATCTGGCTTGAGATTTGGAAGCCATGCTCCTCGAACCATTCCTGAACAATGTGTGCAGTGTGGCAAGGTGCATTATCCTGCTGAAAGAGGCCACTTCCACCAGGGAACACCATCGTCATGAAGGAGTGTACCTGGTCTCCAACAATACTTGGGTAAAGTAGCACATGGCAAATTTATTCATGTGGGCAGAACATTGCCCAGATCATCAAACTCCCTCTACAGGCTTGTTGTCGCCCCACGGTGCATCCTGTTGCCATCGCTTCTCCAGGTAAACGGCACACACATAGATGGCTGTCCACGTGATGCGAAAGAAAATGGGACTTCCAGGCGACATTCATCCACTGCTCTATGGTCCAGGTCAGACGCTGCCCTTTGTAGGCTCTTTCAATGGTGGACAGGAGTCATCATAAGCACTCGGATTAATCTGTGGCTATGGAGCCCCATATGCACACATTCTTCCCATAACCATCATTAAAAATTTTGAGCGACTTGTGCCACAGTAGACCTTCTGTTGGTTCGGACCAGACTGAGGGCGCCCAACACCCTGTTGCCAGTTTATTTTTTGTCCCTCCTCTTACCACAGTTGGTACATTCTCACCAGCGCTAACTGGGAGCAACCCACAAGCTTTGCCATTTAAGAGATACTCTACCCAGACTGTAATATGTGGCCTTGTTAGGAAATGATCGATGATATTGGCTTCACCTGTCACTGGTCATATTGTTTTGGCTCATCAGCTGTTCTCTTCTTGTGATTGGCCACTAGGGGTCCACAGTAGACCATTAAAATGTCCACCAAAGAAGGATTATGTGCAAACATGGTAACCTGCATTCCTTTCCCTCCTAAGCACCTCACCAGCGTGTGAGTAGTGTGTTTGAGAATGAAAAAAACAACAACAATGGGACGAAAGTAAGGTCCTCCATAAGCATTTCTATAGGGTCTTGGTCTTGTAAGTACTTTGATTAATGCTGACTGCACATTATCCTCCTCGTAACACTGCTTACAAAATTAAAAAAAATAATTGAAGTTATATATTGATTTGAAATAATTTTCAGCTTACTTAGACTCAACAAGATTCAGAAACTAACAGCTATGTAGGCACTTTGACATCAAAATCCCATGACTGACCCATCAGAAGTATTTCAGAAAGGTTCTATTAAGGTTATTCATGCCATGTACGCATTTACTTAAATGCCTTTGTGTGCTAAGCTGGGACATACTCTAAGATGGTTACATAACAGCACGAGTGCTTGTAAGGTAATAAAGAGAAGTGAAAAGACAAAATGAAAAGTTAGATAAGGTCACAACTTTGTGACGTTTCTTTACGGATGTGCCGGTGTAAGACAGGGGCATTTTCTACACAAAATACAGGCTAAAAGCCACAAGAGAGGAGGCAGTGCCTGTGACTGGCTTATTAACCTGTCAGTGGACTAACACCGACCTGACATGTTTGTAAAAAATCCTAATTACAAAATATAACTCACTCATACAGACTTTACCAGGTTTGGTCACTGTGAAACTCAAATGGCATTTTACATTTTTGTGGAATTTGTACGATCTCATCCTTTCCTTTTCGTACAACTTGCTGGTTATTTATGGGAGGGGATAAGGGTAGACCTTCGTGCTTACTTTTTTCTGAAAGTCAAATCATACGAATTCATGCAAACAACCAAATTTGCCAAAATATTACGAATAGCCATAATTTTCAAAATCACCAACGGAAAACATCATCTCATATGATCGGGTTGGTTAAGCTCAGTTAAATTAAACTTCATGTTCATACTTGCAGCCTTCAGGACACTGAAAAGAATGTGACGATTAGTACTACTACTACTAATAATAATAATAATCTTCCATTTATCTTATCTCTCCCTTTGTTTTTAGAAGGCAAAGACCTTCTTTTCTCCATAAACAACTACCCCTTAGACAAAGAAAGGACTGGATGACCAGTATAACCTACATTTCCATCTGACTGCCTGCAGTCAGGATGCATCCACTCAGCCACACATTAGCACATCTGTGACATATGCGGAGCCACGCAGGCACAGCCACCCAGTCACCTCCCCCAGAGCCCCTGGAGCCACATGGATGCGTGCTCAACCGAACATGAGGTCTATATCTACAGTATGAGACCACAGTATCTACTGCAAGTGTGTCACGAAGGACACAACCCCACACACACTCAAATCAATAAGTGAGGCTCCAGGAAGGCTGATTTAGTTGACAGCAAACTTTATGGGGAATATTAGCTCTATTTCACACCTCAATGAGTTCAGCAATGCTCAAACTCTGACAGAGAGACAACCAATTAACCTTTCGGTCTTCGGCACAAGGCTGCGTGATATCGCACACGCACACACCGACAGACCGCCCTACGCTCATCGCTAATGCTGATGGTTTCTGTAAGACTCGATGAGAATATGAAATCTCAGTCAGCGCAGCATGAAGAACAGCTGTACACTTTCCTCTCTGAAGTACTGCAACAGATGTCGAATGGGTACAAATGCAACAAGAAAAAACAGATTGAAATTAAAGAAGAAAACCTGGCAAAAAATGATAACATTTTTTTGCTTCACTTTAGTTATGCACACTCTATAGGCGAACAAATCCATCCATCCATCCATCCATCACAATGTTGTTTTGGGTCCCACTGATTTTCTCCATCCTTCCTTCCTTCCTTCTTTCTCTCTTTCCTTCCTTCTTTTTCTCTATTCTTATTTCCTTTCTTCCTTCTCTCTTTTCCTTCCTTCCTTCCTTCCTTCTTTCTTCTCTTTCTCTCTATCTATCTACCAATCATGCAAGATTTGATTAGCACAGATTTTCCACTGAAACCACCTTCAAAAACAAAAAAGAAAAGAAAAAAACGTCATACAGGTCAGACAATATTGAGGTAAGTACTTGATGACAGAATTTATTCTTTTTGGGTGAACCATGTGTAGATTTTCATCCATCATAATCAGTGAATGTGTTTCTGTGATTGCGTGTGTGTTTGGATAAACCTGCAGGCGAAGTGCTTTGATGGTAGTCCCAAACCCTCTACAGCAGACGGTGCATCCCGCAATCATGCAAATCCCTGTGTTCTCATTGGTTCCCTTCATCTCCCCAAAAACCCCTATTAATTATTCAGAAATGTAGAGGACTTCTAGTGAGCAACACTCTGTTCTCTGTGCTCAAACCACTGCTTATGAGTAAATGCCCCATATCTTCAACCTACAGCCTGTACACACTCAACTTGCATTGCAAATTAAAGCTGGTCTTTATTGTTACCAAACTATATTTTCCACAGTTTTTTTTTTAACAAATCTGTTTTGGAAATACATCCTTTGGCCATTTTTGCACACAAAACTATGCTACTGTGTAGCTTGATGCTGCACAAAACTGGAAATTTCACATTAATCCTTGCTATAGATATAAGATAAATCCACAGACTTAAAAACTGGTTACATAACGCTGTAAAAGAGAAAAATAGGCAAGGGGAGTTCAAAACATGGGGATGGTTGTCACCTAAATTAGCTTAAACCATGGAGTTGTGGTGAGGATGCTCCTGGACAGAAGGGCTTTATTGATGATTCTTCCTTTATCTCGCTCTCTCTCCCCCATCCCCCTTATCCCTCTCTGTCTTTCTTGCTTTTTGTTCCCTCTATGTGCTGATGGATGCAAAGGCTTAAAAAACTGCACTACTGAAAAACTTAATTGAACTGACATGCTCTGCAACACAAGTATAACTTCTCCACTGTTTGTAGTTGTCGACATAACACATTTCCTACGAATTACAGTTTCTACAGAAAAGCAGACTGTAGCTTGGGGAAATCTACTAATCCTGACCTGTAAAATCTTTGGGCTGACCTTCGGGGATAAACTCTTCATTTCCTTGATTCGTGTACTGGGGTACGCATTGACCTCCAGCATTGGGAAGTAACTAAAAAGGCTAACGGATACCATACTACTGTTTTCAAATAGCATAGATTTTCTATTAACAAGCTATTTGTTCCAAAAAAGACTTTTTTATATTAGCCAATTTATTCCAGTCAATGCAATCAGAGAACATTACACGTTTCATATAACAATACTTGCTAATCAATAACTGAAGCTAAGCTGTATTAACACCACACAGAAAAATATATCATTCATACAATACATGAATACACTCCTGCCCCTCCAGACAACCCTTGGGGAGCTAAGCCTCCCGACTAATGAGAAAATCCCTCGTTAATTTCTGCCATGGTACTGCCTCTTGCTAATTACATGGAGTGTAGGTTATGAAGCTATGCTGTGAAAGTATGACAATGTGTTAGCAGGTTGAGTAAGCAGCAACAGTTCAGTCATTTAAACAGGTCATGTCACACATTTTTATTTACTTAATATTAGTTCATTTTAGTTAACAGACATAGACAGATGATTCCCTGACACAACCTATGGGGTTTACGAAGGTCTGTATGAACTAAAAAAAAAACATATTTGCCATGCACACATATGGACAGGCAGGTTCATAGCAACAAGATTTTATTTGACTCTAATATACAGTAGCAATTAACACTGCCTATGCAAACAGTTTTTTTCCACTAGAACTAAGAGCCTTTAAATAATTTTAGTTCTAACATAATTTAATTAGTTTCAATCAACTAATTATGAAAGAAAATCAGGACAAACACAGTTATAACGTCTCATTACCAACAACAACTACTAGAACACAAGTATAGAGATATACGCAGATATACCAAAACTCGGGTTTACCCATGTGGCTTTACTCCTAGATTACTAATGGACTTGATTTGAGGTCAGTGCTTACTCTACCAAACAAAAGATCCTTATCTCAACACAAAACCCAGCCTAATTGATCTAAAGCACATTTTAAAATGTACTGAAGTAATGATTTATAATCATAATCGTATAGTTTTTTTCTCTCTCTCTTTCCTACGGGCGATGAGAAACTCACCGAAACCCATTTATTTGTTACATCAAGACTGCAATTGTATTTTGGCTAACTTCCCCAAGATCTTTATATGTTTTTTTTGGTTTTTTTTAGTTCATACAGACCTTCGTAAACCCCATAGGTTGTGTCAGGGACTCTTACAAAGAGTGCAGCAACAAGAGTCCTGACTCATAGACTGAGGAATCACTTAAATCCTTTGGCTCATTGCTGCCAGAACTGATCACAGGATATTCAACTTTTAAATGTCTTCACAGTGTTGCACCAACATACCTCAGCAATATGATAATGAAACACTTGAGGTCAATTTATAAAAAAACCAGCAGATGGGCTGAATGAACATGCAAATTCAATCTTTAATAGTTGGCAGCAATTATGGAAAAGTAGAAATACAGCGGTTACCCCGGCTAGGCGGCTACTATGGTACACAAAGCAGCACTAGCCAACTTTGTTTCTAACTCTCAATGCGATGGAAAAGGAATTTCCTCTCTGTAAAACAATGTTATGTCAGCTTAAACAGATACGTTAACAGCCATTCAATAAAAGTAAATTGTTTCAATCGCACCAAATATTCACATCAAATATTTGTCTTGGTTCAAACAGGCCTTTACACTTGCTTGTACCTAAAACGGGAAATATCAGCCTTTAAATTAAATGTTGTCCTAAACTGTGAAAAACAAGTAAATGGCAAATTTAACACAAAAAAGAGCCTTACTGTCAAAAACCCCCTTTTACTATTGTAATCTTACAAATAAATGTTTTAATAAAGATTTTATTTTTGAAGGAGTCTGAAGTATTTTGCGATATATTATTTGTAACACTGCTACACCACTTTGCACGTTTCCACCTACTTTAATTTTCATGTTCAGTGAAGCACTTTAAAAGGTACTTTATAAATAATGTTTTGCTTCATTAGAGACCGTCAACACTGGTCAATAGTTCAGTGCAACATGCATAACGGGAAGTATTTAATGTCTTTTGATCGTATCTATTGGCATATAGGAAATACATTCTAGATAGATATTTTCCTCTTTCTCTCTTACACACAATCACAGACCGGTAATTCAGACTGAACCGATAGAGAAACAAATAATCTTGTCAAGGTAAATCAAAATAGTGGCAGGTCAAACTTCAGCGTCGTCGGCCAAAACGACCTGACAACATACACATCAGATGCACTTCTCACATCTAATAAAATAAACCAACTGTGTGCCCTAAACTCACATTAAGTACATGGCTAGTTAACAAAGGTGCCAAGTCATTGCGGTGCACTTGCTGTGCTAGATCGCCAAGGCTGATTTACTCAAGTGTTGTTCCCGGTGTTGCTCCGTCACCCCTGTACACACAAGCACAGCAGGGTTAACGAAACGTCTTAGACTCTCGTCGAACGTCTGCCACATGGACTAAAGGAGATGACGGCTCTTGGTACAGAGAGCACAATAGCTATTCAGGCAGGGCTGCCTTCAGAACAACTCACAATGACTCAACAAAGAGGAACAGAAAGATGAATAGACAGAGAGAGGCGATTCGGGAGAGACACAGACACAGCCAAAAAGGATGTTCAAAAGTGTCAATTTCTCAACGCAGAGGCATAGACAAGCAAAGTCCTATGATTTCAGAAAGACTTTTGAAATGGTCTGGAAATATTAGGGTATGCATTGGAAACATCCAAAAACTTCCCTTTATGGCAGAACCGAGCAGCGTGTTTGAGGGATTGTGGGAAGGGAATTCCAATTATGCAAAACTAAAAGAGAAAGACTTTCCCAATGCTCAACCCAGCAAGGCAATATGAGGCCATATGTTTGTGGGGAGGAACACCCATGCCTGCCCTAGACAAGACCTTTAGCTGCAGAAATAGACACAGAACAATGTGTCTTTCTCACGATGACCACAAAGCCACCGTGCTGACGGAACAAAGCTTAAGTGTGAGTACACTTGCCCGAATGACACGGGTTAATCAGCAAAATGACGACAACGGCCGCAGTGACGCAACCTGTACTTGCCTCTCTGCCAACGAAGCCTCAGTGCAGCTCTCCGTTCAGAAAACAACTGACATCATCCTTCTCTCCTACACACGGCCCATTTCTTGGAGGTCAAGTTATGTGTGGGATTTCACCACAAAAGTACAGGGTATTCCACTCATGAAAGAGTTAGGCAGCATGACAGTGAATTACTAGTGTTTAACCAGAAAACTTCAGCAAAATAAAATGATTAAATAATCATACCTTACATACACCAAGATTACATTTATTTTGATCAAAAATACAGTAATACTGTGAAATATTAATACAACTCAAAATAACATTTTAAAATGTAATTCATTCCTTTTGCATTTTCATCAGCCATTATTTCAATCTTCGGTAACACATGATCCTTCAGAAATCAGTCTAATGTGGCAATTTGCCGTTCAATAAACACTTCTTAATATTAATGTTGAAAACAGTTGCACATCTTAATATTTTTGTGGAAACTGATACAAAGTTCAAAAAGAACAGCACTTATTTGATTTATACTTTCACTTTTGATCAGTTTAATACATCTTTTGATTCATTGATGAATAAAGCATTAAACTTTTCAATGGTAGTGTTTATCCATTATTATTAATATTAATATATACAACATGTATATATTTTTTATTATTACTTGATTACAATTTTTATGTCAATTTCAAAACATGCCAATGTAACAGACCATGTAAAACAAATATCAAACATAAGAAGCCACACCCTTAAGTGAGAAACCTGTAAATCTCAGCATTCTCATTTTCCCCCTTCAGTGCTCAGACACTCACCAGGTAGTGTGGAGATCGAAGGTAAGAGAACATGTCTCCTGTGGGTCTGGGACCAAAACAAGAAAGAGAGCTCCTTCTTGTAGCACAAGGGACAGTAAGCGATATAGAGAAGAGAGATAGAGGGAATCAGAGACAAGACACTCACAGCTTTCTAACCCAAAGCCACAAAGAGGCAGGCACTAGGTGCTTAAAGAGAGCATCTTAGTAGGTTAAAGATAGAAGCAGTAGAGTTGTCTTTAAATAGGCTCACTCATTAGGACACTGGTCTTAACTCTTGTAGAGTGAAAGAGAGAGTGTAAAGCAACCGCTAAGAGAAAGCATGACAGGGTGGCCTTGTACGCTTAAGGTCTGCCAACACAGGTCAGGGGTCACAGCACTAGAGATCAATGGAGATGCAGTTCACACGCTCCACAGAGAAACTGCAGGATTTCAATCGCCATGGTTCCCGTTCATGAATCTTTCAGGGTCTAAGTTTGAAGCTCCATTCACACTGACAGTGATTAAATCACTAGAGGTCACCAAGTTACTGTGCTGTTGGTTGCTTTTGGACATTTCAACACGACTGCAGTAGCCAACTGTAGCAGGTGGCAAATAGGGCTGCCCCCTAATAGTTGACTAACCGTTAGTCCATTAGAAGAGGCTTGGTTGAGCAATATTTAATTAGTTGGTTAGTCGCAGAAAAAAAAAAACTGCACAGGGAGTGGCGACGTCCGTGAAGGACAGATTGTTAACGGACCTCAAATATGGCTTATCACTTGAAATGTAACAACTTTACAAATTCGGTGACTCCAATGTTACCCTAGTCCTAGATAAATGTGCACTATTAATAGGTGCATATGCAAGTGTTTGTGTGGAGAGCGTGCTTACTGCATGACAGAGGCACCGATGTGATCACTTTTGCTTTTCAAAATACTCCATTTTAGTCATACAGATAAGAGTAATGCAAATTGTAAAGGGTCTACTTTCATTTCTGTAAACTCACAATAAAAGCAAAAAGTTGTGCATTTGTGAAATGAAAATCAGCGAATACTTGCTTCACATACATGAGAAATGCATCTATAGAAAGCCTGAAATGTTTACTTTTAAACTAACCAATTCAAATAGAAAATAACTATACTAAGATTATGTACTGCGGAGATGATGAGTCAGTATCGTTGTACAGCCGAAATCACAGAAAACAATAAATTATTAAAATGTTTAGAAACTTGCCTTAGGCAATGTTTTATACATTTATCATATTATATATGTGCAATTAAAAGCTGGTTATAATGATTCATGACTTATTAATGCAAACGCACGATTAGTCGACTAATGGCTTAAATGAAAGACTACTAGTGGAATAGAAAAATCTTCACTCGGGGGGGCAGCCCGACTGAACTTCCCAGACCAAACTCCGCTTGCATTTGCCAATTTTATATTTCGTATTTAACTCTGCTTACTTTGTTGGATGACAATTAATGACTTTGTAGTGGTCTAAACATCACTGTCAGTATAAAGGCTTGATGACTAAATACTTTCTTTGTTCTATTGTATTATAACAGGTACACAATTTGAAGGTTGAAAAGTGAAAACATAACGGTGCTATCAAAACATTGCTCTGTTTGTTTTAGCATCCTAACCAGTCTGACATAGCAACAGTGGCTCAACCAATAGCGCGGGTTTGGGGCGGGGCTATTTTTTCTCAACCAATGCCAGACAGGGGAAGTGTTTGGGGAAACCTGTTTAAAAACAGTCAAAGGTGTGTGTAAGATGAATGAAATTATGTGCCTGCCTTAAGTCAGCAGTTTTGACATTTCATTGGCTGGGCAGTTCCCATGCAGGGCTTTGAATAAAAGAACAATGTTGTGAGCCCCCTGAGTGCCTGTTCAAGCTCTACGCCAGAAGTCTTCTGCTGATAATTTGCACACGGTCACGTCTCCTCTCATGCCCAATACATCACACCCACTCACAACCCCACACACTGAATAATGTATATAGTGATTATTACTGTGTGTGGCTGAGAAAGACTGGTGTTTACAATTCTCTAAAGTACAACCAAAGTCCCCTTAAGGTAACTCTGTTGACTCGGCAGCCTCCTTTGCAGCTTTAATGACACATCTATGTCCAATCATTCCTCATCAAGAAGACATCAGCCCGGTTCACAGTAAATGCTGCTTTACACATACTCACCTCTGCATGTTCTCTGAGTGTGTATGTTATAATGTGCATTTTAGTCACTGAACAAGCGTTTCTAAACTTAATGGTGTAAACAAAAGAGAAGGTTTTTGTGGTTTTCAGCTAAAATAAAAGCTTTCCGGTTTAACATTTTGAAAGTGAATCAATTAAGACTGCTATAAATATTAGTTTTGTTATTTTTAAAGTTACATTATAATAATGATTATACTGTAGTCATGTTAATATATAATCTCGGTATGCATGTTATATCAGCCACCATATCGGTACTGGCTGATCATTTGTAATGTTATCTTTATTGGCCCAATAAGAAAATTTGCCTGATCTATTAAAGCCGATAAATAATGGATTATATCCTTCAGCTGAGGCACTCCAGATGTGCACTGTCCACCGATATGGTTTTGAATTGCATTGAAATCCCTTCAAAAATGAAATACAGTTAAGTGCAACGTAGTCTGTCACATAATATTATAATGAGAATATTATCATTGTGTGCTAGGGACACTGCTTTTAATGGTAAATGTAATCAGGCTTTTAAAAATGATATAAAAATGTTGATTCAGATCTATCAGCCAATATATACCTTATCAGTTTTCAAATATGAAGAATTATCGGTTATCGGTATCAGCCAAAATTTTCTGCCAAATTGTGCAGACACTACAATAGTAACATATCTTACTTTGTTAAATATTTTATTATTCTTATTTATAATAAGAATGATAATATTACAGTCATTTTAATATACAGTCAACATTTTGGGCCAAATTGCGCAGCCCAACAAACAAGCACAGCAAAAGTTTGCTTTTTTTTTTTTTTTTTACTCTGTAAAATTGTAATTAGATTTGTTAATTTTATGGACAAAACATAAAATATAATCTATTGTGTTCCACAGAAGAAAAAGTCAAACAGATTTTGAATGCCATGATGGTGAGTAAAATGAGGTCAAAATGTTTAGATTAACCATTCCTTTAGCAAGTATTTAAATAAAACTCTCACATGCTCCCATGCAGAAAGGGTCACTATGGAGATTACAGAAATGAATGAGAGGGTGAATCAGGTTAATTAAAACTTAAGACACTCTAAATGCTCAAACCACTCTCAATTTAAACAACAAGATAAGAAAAGGGGCAAGGTTAAAGCGTGACCGGCAATCTGCACAAGAATACTGTACAAACGAATGTGTGCGTATGTTATCTCTTCTGCAGTGGTGTGAATATTACCATGTCTGTCATAATGATAAGAGCTCATTAGGTCCAGCAATTCAACACTCAACATTTCATGGGCTCTCTGCCTCTATCCTTTATGCACTTTCTCCTTCTATCAAGGTGACCCACATAGCACCATCCCTGTGCATCGGTGTGCAAACATATAGATTCTGCTGTGCAGAGTTAATCCAGCATTAAAGCCGTCACAGAAACCTCCAATCAGACACTAACATTTAGCCTCAGGGAATTTTATAAGTTGGATTTCCATGACTTTAAAATGCCAATTCAACAATCCCTCAGTGCATACATTCATAAGAGCACTTCAGAGACATCACTGATATTCTTCAGGTCAATCAAAAGTTAAGTGCTCATTTTAGATCTCAATCTAGACTAGTTAACCAACAACACTGACTGAAAAAGACACAGACATAAGAGGAAATAATACCACTGTGAGGAACAAAAAGGCAGACAAAGACAGGAAATGAAGTCAAACAGAAGTGTTGACTGGAATACAGGTGAGAGACGCCTGCACAAGTAAACAAAGTGGATTTAAAGGCCTAAACAACATATACAACACAGTCTTTGTTTCAAGATTTACATTTATTCATTCAGCAGCAAGAAAGGAAAATGAAACTGTTCCTTTGCAAATACATCATACTCTCAGCCTCAAAGTCTCAAGTTTTGTTTGAGGCACCAAGTAGCAAGTTAACTACAAAATCACAAGAAACACTGTAAAGTCTGCTTTGTTCTATTATGTCTATGAAAGAGTCTGTACTTTTTTTTACGGGCAGATAATCTGACGGTGGTTGGTCGCTTTCCATGTTTGTCGCTTCCTGTTTAAGTGGGTAATACTTTTCCAGAGAGTGAGAAATGAGATAGAGAGAGATAAGAACTCAGACAGAGACAGCTGGATGTCGCAGTGTGTTCGGTCTGATTTTAGCACAGACGGATCATGGAGATCTTTTGCAGAGCACCCAAAATCTCTCGAGCCCTGAAAATCAAAGAGAAAAAACTAGACAAAAAGCAGAAGAGAAAGAGGCACCCACTAAAAACGTCTGCATTAGCTGTCATGCCACTTCAGACTGATGATTAACTAATCTCACCAAGTCCCAGCACTTCCAGAAACCTTTAAAATGGCACACTGCACTCTGCTCTTCAGTGTTGTGTCCAGCTAGTCTGTATTCGTAAGTTAAAATCCTAAAGGTCAAGCTTGTTTGTCATCAGTCTTAGTCTTTTTATATTTTACAGTCAACAGCAATATAAGAAAAAAAATATTTCCTCCGGCACCACAAGTTACGTAAACAAGGGAGACGACAGCAACATTGTCATCTGGATTATGGATTTAAAATCTGATTTACCCTTTTTTGCCCAGAAGGAGAATGACCTGTTAATATGTCAAACCACCACAATATATCATGACATGTTCTTATTCATCTTGAAATGTTTATTCCTGAATCAGGGTTCTGAATCACTGCTGGAAGAGAAGAAAATAAAGACTACAGTATGCCACCCCAGACATCATTTGATGCCATGAACATTCATGTTTGAGAGTCAGAGTGAACAAACCACAGTCTGTCTTCATAGAAAATCAAGTAAATAGCAATTAGTTATTGATTGTCAGAAAAATAGTCTCTTTAGCAGCCTTATCACCCTGTACCCCAAGACTGGTTGCCCACTGAAGCTAAGCTGGGCTGAGCCTAGTTAGTACCTGGATGGGAGACCTCCTGGGAAAACTAGGCTGCTGCTGGAAGAGGTGTTAGTGAGGCCAGCAGGAGGCGCTCACCCTGTGGTCTGTGTGGGTCCTAGCGCCCCAGTATAGTGATGGGGACACTATGCTGTCAAAAAGCACCGTCCTTCGGTTGAGACGTTAAACCGAGGTCCTGACTCTCTGTGGTCGTTAAAAATCCCATGTCTTTCGAAAAGAGTAGGGGTATAACCCCGACATCCTGGCCAAATTTGCCCACTGGCCTCTGTCAATCATGGCCTCCTACTCATCCCCATACACTGACTGGCTTCATCACTCTGTCATTTATTTGAGATTTCTTTAAGTAAATTTCCATCTCACCAAACAATATACCAGTAAGGCTGTTAAATTTGCAGATATTTTGTCATTTAATTAGCTAATAGCCATGTTTACTTGAACAGAAGTATATACTGATGAAGGTGAAGTGGATATCGTTGATCATCTCCTAACAAGGCCACATATTAAAGTCTGGGTAAATTAGATGGTAAGCAAAGTTGTCGTAATCAATGTGTTGGATGCAGGAGAAATAGGCAGGTATAAAAATCAAATTGTTATGGCAAGGCAACTGGGTCAGAGTATCACATCTCATGTATGCGTCTCTTCCAGTATCTCATGTCATGTTCTCAAACGTCCTCTTGCTCGGTTTCACTCTGTTTTTACATCTGTCAACTCAAATTCTTCTGTGAAGTTCTCTTTCTCTTGCCCTTTGGCTGACTGACTGGATGAGAGCATTTCAGCTGAAACTGAATGGTAACAAGGCATGGAGGCTCTTTACCCCCTCAGATGTCTGATAATGTGGCTTTTGTCAGTCATTCAGCCCTTTGGAGGCCACTGGAGTCTCATTCCCCGTTTAGTGCAGTGATGACAGCACTTCCCCTGCAGTGGCCTTAGATTCAGCAAGCAACTCCAAGATGTGAAGCTAAAAGCACACATTTAATTCAGGTTAGACTGCGGTGGTTTCAAAGCAAATAATTGGGCTTTCAGCCACTCGGTGCATGCGTTTATGGGAATCAATTTTAATACTCCGGGGCTTACAATACTTACAATGACACAGCATGAAATTTAGAGCGCACACACACAGAGGCCTGATTAAGAGACCTGGGCTGCATTTCCCCAAACTCACCATAAGCCAATTTTTAGATTTACTTCTCTATTGCTCACTCACAATCACTTACATTTTCAATAACTAGGGGTGCAGATATCAGAAACATATTAGCAAATATTATTGATTCACAATTGGATACTGGATATTTCAAATTTATCAGATTTTTACATTTAGATTAAAGGGGACCTATAATGCCCCTCATTTATTATAGCTTGTCAAATTTGCCCCTATTTGGGTGTGAACAAAAACACCATTTTTGTGTGTCCCTATAAATGTAAATGAGCTGCTGCTCCCAGACCGCTTTCCATTAGAGCATCCAAACTAACGATTGTCAGTAACGGTGTTCAGCCTTACATCGTGAGTCGGACACTGATGGAACTTTGAAACAATGAAGTTACAATGAAACTGGATGTTACTGAATTTACTGAATACTAAATTTATGTAGTTGCTGGGGAGCTGATTCAACTCATTGACTAGCATGTGTCGTCAAGTTAATATTTGTGCAAATCCTGCGTTGAATTGACCCTGGTTTGTGAAGCTTTCTGGGGTAAAATGACAGCATGACAACAACACTCTTCTACAACAACAACTCTTCCTCTTCTCTAAAGTAGCCCACTCTAAAGCTCTCGCCCCCTTTGTTGTGTGTTCTCGGGGGCAGGGTTTATGTAAATATTAGGAAGAAATTTGCTGTAGTCCCTACCAGCCATTTATTGTAGTCCTTAAACAGTGAACTATTTAAAAGAACATATCTCCCGTTGCATTGAACTTTGTAACTTAGCAGATGTTGTTTATGCTTTAATAGCAACATTACACTAATTAAAGTAAAAAAAAAGTGAAGTCATGATCAACCACCCCTTTAAGTGATGATGGCAAAGTTAATTAATCTTTAAAACACTCATTTAATAACACTACAGCATATCTGAAAATAAATATCTAACATCTAAATTCACTTACCATTTAAAATGATAATTTTTTTTTTTTTAGTGTTTACAAAAATTCAGACAAAACAGTATTGATTTAAATATCGGCATCTGCTAGATTTTTAATAGTGGATAATCGGATAAATGTTTTTGAATCTTGTAAGCGGCTCTTTGAGTGTTTGCTTTGGTTCTTTAGGCTCTCTTTGTGCCAGTATAAAGGGGCATTTTGGGGCACCCAGTGCTTACTGGCACAAACATCCACCCAAGTCTTTCTTTCCAATTGCACAAGCAGACAGCAATCCATCACACACTGAACAGAGAGAGAAAGCGATATTATTAACCTCTCCAAAAAAGAACATCAAAGAGTATCAGATGCGTAAAAGGAGGTGAAGAAGGAGGGATAGAAATCCTGCCCTTTTACGAGACAATTAACGTTATTGGGTGGAACTCGAACACCAAATCCACAAGATAAGATTGTAGATGTAGATTAGCTTATGTGCTTTTAAAGTCCTCACCAAATAGATGCACATACAACCACGTGAAGCCAAAAGATTGTGTCACATTCCCCTTAATCCAGTTCTTCCCCATCTGCCCCCAACCCTCTCTTCTTTATGGAGGTACCATAAGAGGCTTTTATATGGGGGGTTGGTTGTGTTTGGGGCAAGACGACAAGGGGAACATGATTCTATATCTTTCCAAGAAGCTGGCATTTCGAGAGATGTTTTTAACTTCAGTTTCTGAAAAGACCTGCAATTTCCTCAACAGCACTGAACGAGAAGTTAGAGAGAAATCTGAGCGCTGGAAGCATTGTGACCAGAGAGCCAGAGGGTGACAGGAAGGACAGCGAGAGTGGTCTTTGACTGGGGTGTTCAAACCATCTGACTAGACAGTGTGTTAAAACACAGGATCAGCCAAGCTGATTTTCTAAGGATTATGGGGTGAGTGCCCTGTTGGAGCATATCACAAACCGTCACTCTCATTGACAAGCTTCTCACTATGTCCCAGAGATTATCATACCTTATGTGGAACACAAGATAAAACATTTTGTACTTTTTGTCCATTCGATGAAAGTCAGTGGTCCAATGTTGTTATGAACCCATTGACTTTCATTATGTGGACAAAAGTTTGAAAAAAAAAAAAAAAAACTAAACGCTTCAAAATATCCTCTTCTGTGTTCCACACAAAGAGCGGAAGTCTCAGTTGAAATGACATGAAGGTGAGTACATTTATTTTTTTTCCAACTATCCCCTTAAGAACTGACATTGAAAACCCTGACTGTTCAGGTGAGTGTACGCTATTAACTCTTTCCCCGCCAGAGGCAGCATTTTTGATCATTTTCACCAAGTTTCACAGCCCCCAGAATATTTTGTTTTATGAATATCTGAACACACTATATATATCAAAAGAAAGAACGGAGTCTCTGCTTTGTCAACAAAAAACTGAATAAATCGCGTTTTTGTCCACTACACCTGGATCGTATTCAGAATGATGATCAAAACATTGGAGAAGATTGAGTCCATCAAGCTTGCACAGTCCGATACCACTTCCTGGGTCGACATTTCATTTGTTAACATTAGGCAGTTTTGATTTATATGCCTTTTAATGTTTGATGATCGCATTATTTTACATGCAATGCTTCCATCTCTTCTTCATCGCTTGTATTTTGATCAGGAGATTCGGTACACTTTTAGAAGATGCATAATAGCGCTCCCTAACATGTAACCGTGAAAACATGGAATGAGGGAAATTTCCGACAATAGCAGAGAAGCGTTGTTTAGTAAATGACGGAAAATTCCGTCAATGCCAGGGAAAGAGTTAATATTTCAAAAGCATCTCTTTATGTAATAGTGAGATTAGCACAAGCATAATCTACAGCTCAAAAAACAAATCTTAGTGATCAAGTGGTATTTGGTGCAAGAAGGCCAACGGTTAACACCCCGGCAGGGTTATGTGTGTCTTAAAGGAAGTACATCATAAGGTCTTGCACAAATACACCGCAGACACAAAATTACATCTACACACATATAGTAATACAGAAAGTGCAAAGTGACAGTGAACAGAGAAAGCTCTACGAACAAAAGCTTCTTTAGTAGTGACATCCTGTGTCCTTCAGCCTCAACTGAGTCACAGCTGGCAAAAAGTGATAGTGTGCAGACGACTCAACATAACGTACACACACAAATGTGAAGTCCTGAAAGCAGTGAAATTATTCACCTCGATGATCTTCTCTTTGTTTTTAGCATGCTTTCTAAAACTAACAGCTTTGCAAAACACACACACACACACACACACCTCGAAGTGACTGATAATCAAACAAAAACTGGGTCTGGGTCTCGTTTTACACAATTAGTAAATGGGAAAAACTCGTTTAAAGCATAGGACATTACCGTTCAAAAGTTTGGGATCAGTAGGATTTTCAGATGTTTTGGAAAAAAGTCTTATGTAGCACCAAAACTACATATATTTAATTAAAAAAATACAGTAAAGACAGTAATAACGTGAAATATTATTACAATTTAAAATATCTGTTTTCCATTTTAATATCATTTTAATGTAGCTTATTCCTGTGATGGAAAAATTCATTTTCAGTAGCCTTTGACTTTTTAGTGTCACATGATCCAAATGCTCAAGAAACATTTCTTATCATTATAAACGTTGAAAATTTAAACACATTTTTCGATGAAAAGAACAGCATTTGAAATAGAAATAATTTGTAACGATGCAAAAGTATTTACAGTGGGGAAAAAAAAAAAAAAAAAAACTTACTGACCCCCAAACTTTTGAATGGTAGTGTAGGAAATTTGAAATATAGTCACAGGCTTCATCTGAATTAAAGCATGATTTCTTGCATCTTTCTTTTGATTTTGGGTCAATTTGTCCTAGACATGTTCTTCACCTGACTATTCCTTTGTAATGGTTTGTCACAGACATCAAAAAACAGTAACTTTTGGCTTTGAAGGCATTAACCAGATGCCAATCATCCATGCTGGAGAGAGACATCAAACATATTATGGCCTTTCAGACACAGCAGGACACACACAGCACTGAGACATCCATCTCCACAGTGATATCCATTTCATTAATGAACTCATGAGGAGAAACACAGAGGAGGAGGGTCATCGGCCAATCAGGGGCGAGGACAGCAGAGTCTTGTGGCCTTGTACTTCCTATCCTCTTTCCACACACACAGAGATGTTGACAACTGATTTGTTTAGACTAGTTTAAGCACACGTAATATTCAACGAAGGGAATTCCCATAGGAGATAAAAATCCATGAGTAAATTTGATGACAGCACAGTGTGTTTGTACAGAAAAAAAATACTCTGATATGTGGCTGGGTTGATTCTTTGTGAGTGGACAGTTCACTCCGGATCATTCTACACTACTGGTTCACTATTGTCACTGATGCACCTCAGCTCAGCAAATCGAGGTGGAGAACGTTCCCTCTGACAAAAGCACTCATGCACTGCTGTGATAATGTCCAACATGATCATCAAAAGGTCATAAACTCCTGTGAGGGACGGTTACCTCAGTTCAGCCAGTGAAACATTGTTGTTTTCGCTCGCTCTCTCTCTCTCTCTCTCTATCTATCTGTTTGACTTTAGTCTTTCCCACAGATAAATGTCCCTGCATGTATTGTGGCTGGTCTGAATTGGTTTTAACAACAGAGTGGTGTGAAACAGGGAGAAAATGAATAAGAGGGTTGTATAGAGCTGTGGCCAAAAATTATTCGCAGTGACATACATTTTGTTTCACCAAGTTTGCTACTTCAGTATTTGTAGATTATTTTTCCACACGTTTCAATGGTATACAGGAAAACAAGGATACGCATTTCATAAGTTTTAAAGGCTTTTACTGGAAAACGCATTCATTGTATGCAAAGATTCAATATCAACATTGTTGACCCTTCTTTATAATCCCAAATCCTGACTGATGGTGATCCATTCTTGCCGTATTATGATCACAATTTGCGCCCTTCTACTTGTAAACACACTTTTTGGGGATTGACTACAGGTTCTATTTGGAATTACGATCCGGGGTGGACACGTGGCCATGAAAAATCACTCTTGCCTTGTGAAATCGTGCTCCATCTTACTGGAAAATGCGCGGATCATCACCAAACTGCTCCTGGATTGTTGGGAGAAATTACACTTGCAGGACGTTTTGATTTGATTCTTCCTCACTCCCATGGACTCCCATGGATGAAAAGTAACCCCACACATGGATGGTCTCGGGATGCTTCAGTGTTGGCACGACACAGGACTTATGGTAGCGTTGACCTTTTCTTATCTGGAGACTTGATTTTCCAGATGTCCCAAACAGTGAAGCCATCTTTACTGCAGTTAAACCTCTCTTCTTGAAGTTCTTGATGATCCGGTAAATGGTTCTTTCATGCGAAATATCCTTTGCAACAATTTTCATGTGGCCATTTTGATGCAAACTCATCATCTGGCTGCATGTCTTTCTTTGGAGGAAACCACTGCTAAAGAACACCATGATTGGAAGCACTTCTTCCCTCCTTTTATTGCAATCGGTCTGCTCTTATAATACAATCAGATTGATAGAGTGGTTTCTCCTGACTAAAACATGTTCACATTTTCTCATGTGATGGTGATATGAAGAGTGAAATTTATATTAGCTGGTTAGCTTTTTGCCATTTCTTAAAATGCAGCTGATCGCAGAAACAACGTGAAGCAGCAAACTTTGCAGAACACATATTTACGTCACTGCCAATGCTTTTGACTACAGCTGTAGATGGAAAGATAGTGCCTTTATTACTTGACAGCAGTCTAGACAGACATACATTTCAGTCCACTTTTTGGATATAAAAGTAGTCAAATAGAGCACTATACTTTTATTGCTAGCTGGATGTGCTCTACCTGACTTTTCCCATTTAACAAATAAACTGGAAGTAATATCAACCACAGTGTATTTGAACACACAAGTTTAGGGTAGATATGATTTAAATGAAATTAATTAATAAAAAATTAATTAATCTTTTATTCATCAAGGATACATTAAATGAATCAAATGCCAGTAACAATATTGACACTTTACAATAAGGTTTCATTAGTTAATATTAACTAAGAAATACTATTTTCTATAGCATTTATTAATCTCAGTTAATGTTAATTTAAACATTTACTATTATTATTAAATGTTAATTTGACATTTACTAATATATTATTTACTATTATATTTCTAATATATTATTTGCACTGTGAACTAACATGAACAAACAATGAATTACAGTATTTAACTAACATAAACAAATATGAATAAATACTGCAACAAATGTATTGCTCATGGTTAGTTCATGTTAGTTAATACATTAATGTTAATAAATGAGACCTTATTGTAAAGTGTTACCGTATCATGGTACGGTAGTAGTACCTTAACATCATACCGTATCAAGATTTCTATTTTACATAAATGGTGTTCTTTTGAACTTTCTATTCAAAGAATCCTAAATTTACTGTATTTTTGATCAAATAAATGCAGCCTTGATGAGCATAAGGGACTACTTACAAAAACATTTTTAAAAAATCTTACTAACCCCAACATTTTTAACAACAGTGAATATCCTCTGTGAGTGTGTGTTAGTACATGCTATAGTTTGGGTACAAATTGTCCCCAAAAGTGAATTTTAAAAAAACTCCCTTTTTAAGGACACGCTCAATTGAAAAAATATGTTTCATAAGTAAAGCAGTTGTTTTTTACTTATTAAAAGGCAAAAATGTTTTCTTTTAGGTTTGGAGTTAAGCAACTATAATTATCGTTATATAAAGAACAACAGGAGTCTATAGTATGTCTCTATTTAGACAAAGTAAATATATGTGAAGCTAAACTTACCTCACCCTCTGGACACATTCTGCCCCGACAACATGTCAGCTGTGCCCATTGACAGCGGAGAGAGAGAATGAGTGAGACACAGAGAGCTGCTCTGACAGCACAAGGGTACCAAACCACCCCCACACCACCCCAAACACACATCGATTTGATGTCCACAGCCATCTTTCAGCCTAAAGTCCATATTTGGGCAAAAATAGAGACAGACAGACAGGAACAACAAGAGACAGGAGAGAGAGAGAGAGAGCGAGAGATCTTTGATACATGAGTAAATATTAGATTAGGGTGAGCTGTGCTGTTTTCCGCCCATCAAGATCGGTGGGCTTTTATTGGGTTATCCCACTAATGTCGGTGTGTGTGTGCTGGGACAGGAATGAAAGGAATGCTCGGGCCTCCTTTACTGTCAATGTAGGGAAGGAGCAACAAGATTTGGACTGAAGCCGAAATCACACACACACACTTCTAAGACTCTTTTGGCCTTGTAACATATGAGTGTACAAAACCAGCAATGATTCAATGCGATATGCTGATGAAAACAACAATGAATGTACGCAAACATCAAATCAAATGCAAAACATGCAGAAACAGACCGAAACACATTAAAGAAGCTGACGAATAATATCGACATCAGACAATAACTGTTCACACAAAGGAAAACACCCAGCTGAGGGGGCTGAATTTAATTTTGTGCAGCTGCCCATTAGAAAAGCCCCTGCTCTGTTATAAAAGCTATTCATCATCTTTTATTTGGAGAGGTGACATGCTACTAATCCCCTGGTCAAGCGTTTGCGTCTTCTGATGGTTTATCGTTATTTCAAGTTATTTGAGCATGTTATAAAAACGGTAGAAAAATTTGTAGAATAAGGAAACACTTCTAACATATAAAGTCCATAAAAGTGAAAGAGTGGGGGAGGTGAAGAGAGCGACAGCAGGAAAGTGTGTGCGTGCACGTGCAAATCTGCTTCAGGGGGTGAAGATAAATCGAGGCACAGAAAAAGGCGAGAAATTGGGGTTCTAAATCCGTCCTCTGTGGGCCACTCTGGTGGAGTGTTGAGGGAAACGGATTTGGACCTCAATCCTTTAAGAGCGCAGAAGCTGTCCATTCATAAATGGAGAGGAGGGATCAACATCAGGAGGGATGCGGGCAGAAAATGTGACTTTGGGCAAAAGTAATTATATAAATAGTTTCCCCATACTGAAAATTCATCATTTACTCACCCTTCCAAGCAAATACACAAAATTCTTTATTCCAGCATCGTCATTGGTAACTAAAACTATTAAAATTAGAGTAGAATATAAAGCTGAAATAAAAAACAGAAATGTTGGTTGGCAAATAAGTGAAATAAAATAAAGTTCAAGTTGAAATACTAAAATCTAAAAACTAAAAAACAAATCAAAACGAAAACTGAAAATAAAAAAATAAAAGCCAATTCAAAATATTAATAAATACTAAACTAAATTTTACTCCAAAGAACACAATAGGAGATGTTCAGAAGACATAATCACATAGAAGACACATAGTCCTGTTAATTGACATTTGCGAACAGTTTGATTGACAGGTGATCTGACCAATCATAACCCTGAATCTGCCATTTTGTCTGACAAAGCAGTCAGGGGAGTTAGTAGATTAACGTTGGTGAACTTGAACTTGAAAAGTTGTGTGTACTTGCGTCTTTCCGCGCTTGAAACAACATTCCTTCTGATGTCCATGTTTATTTGATGCTATAAATGAACTAGTATGAAGAGATGTTGGTTCACGAGCCGCTTGAAGGAGCTACAGCGATCTGTCACGACACATTAAAGAGCCACTGTATGGTATTCATTGCTTAAACTTCTTTAAAAAAAATACGATATATTAAATATGAAACTACTTCATATATCTGTCAGTGTCCTCTTTGCTCCAGGATATATTTTTCACTGCGTGAGAACATGCGTGGCGTGAGAGCGCATGGCTTGTCGGACAAACTAGGGTCAATTGATAAGCCTACAAAATCCATTTGAAAAAAATTGCATTAATTTAGTCTTAAAGACTATTTTGAAACATAAAATCATCTTGATTATTAACTGAAAAAAAAAACTTTCATATGCAGAGGGGACAATTTTCAGCAAATAAGGATTTACAATAAAATACAAAGATATTTTATGGCTTCACAAGTGCTTTTAACAATTTGGAACCATGAGGCAAAACTCCTTTCAACCAAACATTATACAGCAGATGTCATGAATGAAATTTGGAGAGCAAATATTCTTTGTCTATGAGGGATAGTTGTTAAAGGGCTGATTAAGTAATCGCATGGTTTAGTATTAGCAGCTGACCCTAATGGACAAAGCCTGACATGGACAAATCCCTCAAAAGCCCAGAGTACTGTATGTCCTTTTAAGCCCATATATGTGTGTGCATGCTTAAGCCACTGTCTGGAACCTGCCTTTATTCTCATTATTTGACATCAAGAGGAAGTGGCTAGAAATCTTTATGTTGTTGACCAAGATCAGTAATTATAGATCCACTCAATGTGATATCCTAGAAGATCAGCTCAACATGTATGACAAGCTACAGGTTTACAGACTCATACAGATGAACATGCTTATTGTCCTTATTGGTCACAATTGTGATCTAATGGATACCAGACTTCTCAATGAGCATCTTTCCATCTCATTTACACATACACGCACAAAGCGGGGGCAACAACATGATCTAGTCAGATATGACCTACTTTCTATTCTCCCACAATCCCCTTTGTTCCCCCAGCAGCACCCTCTTTCAGAAAGAGAGAGAGAGAAATGGGGGAGGAGGATAGTAACAGACTAGACACCCAACTCCACACAATGCACCCTGGGACACTGAAAAAAGAAGCTCAGTTGCTGAGAAACAACTTAATACATATTACTGTGGACTCCCCAAACTTCAGAGCCCCTTGACACCTAATAAGTAGTGGATTAAACATAATGCATATATTTTATGCTTCTCTTTGCTCAAAATAGCTCTTTAAAAAACAGCTTTAAATTTTAATTTACTGCACTTGTGAGGGGTTCTAAAACGTAATTGTTATAAATGAAATGTTATTCATTTATATAAATATTATATTTAATTGTATAAAAATATTAATATTATAAACCTTACTAAAATGATTCTTTTTAAAATAATTTATATATACACAATTAAAATATTTAATATATGTTTAATTGTTTTATATTATCATTCTTGTTTATTATTACAAACATTATTAAAATGATTAAATGTTAAACTAATGTCTACTAAATTTATTACATACACATTTTTATATTTATTACATAATACTAATTTATTATAAAATGCATTGAATGCATTGTGCAATTATTGTGCATTTAATCATCATTCAGAGACTAATGTAGACTAATGCAAGCAGCTTTTTTAATTCAGAAATGGCTCTGAGAAGCCCAACAACAGTTGCATTTTGTGATCTCGATGATCTCTGATACCGTCTAAATCAAATCCTGAGTGGTGGCCACAATCTCCATCACCGCAGCAAAGGGCAAACCAGATGCTAAACAAGTGTCCAACAACGGAAAGAAAGGGACGCAGGAAGAGGAGAGAGAAACACTGCTGAATCCAATTTAATCTGACAGAAAAGAAGACGTGCAACCGTAAATGTCAGAGGTAAAACCAAGGGAGGGATAAAGGGGAAGGTGTGAGGAGCAAATGTTAGATTAGTCTCGTAGTAATTGTTGGACCAGTGTGTTACATAAAAAGATAAAGGACAGTTAAAGGATGAAAAGGAGATGAGAGCATTTCTGGCAAAGATAAGTGCTGGAAATGCAGAGACTGAAAGCCAGAGACAACACTGAAAGAGATGAAGGCAAGTTTGGGAGGGAGAGGGAGAGAGAACAAATGCGTGGGAGAGGAAGGACTCGTTCTTACCTGAATGTGTTCGGTAGAGCTGCTGCTGAGCTCATCTCCAGATTCAGAGTCATTTCTCATTTTCTCCAACCCATCTCCTGGTGACACACTCCCGTCCATGTCCACACCTGGGAGTTTTCCCTGGCAACCTTGCTCTCGCGGAGGGGATTCCGCTCGCCCTCGTGGAAGTGAGGGGTTGCCATGGTGATAGTTATGATGGTTGTTGTTAAGCAGAGTCAGCTCAGCAACAACACTCTTCATCCCCGGGTTCTGATTGGTGTCCCGTAACAACAAAGGCGGGGTCTGTTGCCCTGGCAACGGGGATGGCGTGGTTGAAGGAGGTGGCCTGCCAAAGCTGGACCTTTCTGTCGGAGCGCGTTGGTTGAGATTTTCGTTTGACGATCTGCACTGGCTGATTTCAAGGACATTAGGGGGCTTGGCACGAGGTTTGGGCGGTGGCAAAAGGGCACGTCGGACCTCTCGGACGTACTGAGCGGGGACATAAAAAGCCTTGGTGCCCTCCTCCCGACGAACTTGCCACCAGTCCTCGTTAGTTTTACGAACCAACATGTAGCATTCGCCCTGCCGTATGGAGATGAGTCTGTCTTTCGCCTTGTACTCATAATCGTACTCCACCTCAATATATACCTGCCCCGGGGCGATGGACAGGTCACAACGGCCATCCCGTTCCGTCATGGCTCAATCTGTCCGTGCGTTATTCAGAAGACAGACTGTGAGCGGATCCACATCTCTTGCTGTGTCCACACGACTGTAAAAAGAGAGAATGAGATTGTTAACACACAGGGAACACACGTGTTGAAATCTGTGGTATTATTAATCAACAGCAATTATGACAGACTTGATCTGATGGAAATGAAAACAATCACACATACACATTAAAAAAAAAAAAAAAAGTCCAACTGTACTTTTTAGCATCAAGGGCAGCTGCATGGTAACCTAATCATGCATGAGGACGCCATGGCAACCAACATATCAGTAATCCAATGATCAAATTACAACGACAAGTCTCAAGAAACATAACCGTGCTCACTCATACACAGACCATTGAGTGAACTTAGTGATATTTTTCAGGGTATTGCATGCAGATCCTTTTCTACCAGAGCCGTGACCACTATTAGACATTGAGGGGAACAAGTCCTGCCTATAATTAGAAATGAACAAATTGCCAACGATATATATTTTGATATATATATATAAATGCATACATACATACAGTGGGGAGAACAAGTATGATACATTGATTGATGTATTCATACACTCTTTAACTGTGAGTGACGGAATCTAAAACAAAAATCCAGAAAATCACATTGAATGATTTTTAAATAATTAATTAGCATTTTATTGCATGACATAAGTATTTGATCACCTACCAATCAGTAAGAATTCTGGCTCTCACAGACCTGTTGGTTTTTCTTTAAGAAGCCCTCCTGTTCTCCACTCATTACCTCTATTAACTCCACCTGTGTGAACTCGTTACCAGTATAAAAGACACCTTTCCACACACTCATTCAAACAGACTCCAACCTCTCCACAATGGCCAAGACCAGAGAGCTGTGCAAGGACATCAAGGATAAAATTGTAGACCTGCTAGGACTACAGGACAATAGGCAAGCAGCTTGGTGAGACGGCAACAACTGTTTGCCAAATTATTAGAGAATGGAAGTAGTTCAAGATGACGGTCAATCTCCCTCAGTCTGGGGCACCATACAAGACCTCACCTCGTAGGGCATCAATGATCATGAGGAAGGTGAGGGATCAGCCCAGAATGACCTGAAAGAGAGCTGGGATCACAGTCTCAAAGAAAACCATTAGTAACACACTACGCTGTTATGGAGTAAAATCCTGCAGCACATGCAAGGTCCCCCAGCTCAAGCCAGCGCTTGTCCAGGCCCGTCTGAAGTTTGCCAATGACCACCTGGATGATCCAGAGGAGGAATGGGAGAAGGTAATCTGGTCTGATGAGACAAAAATAAAGCCTTTTGGTCTAAACTCCACTCGCCGTGTTTGGAGGAAGAAGAAGGATGAGTGTAACGCCGAGAACACTCCGTGAAGCATGGAGGTGGAAATATCATTCTTTGGGTATGCTTTTCTGCAAAGGGGACAGGACGACTGCACCGTATTGAGGGGAGGATGGATGGGGCCATGTATCGCGAGATCTTGGCCAACAACCTCCTTCCCTCAGTAAGAGCATTGAAGATGGGTCGAGTCTGGGTCTTCCAGCATGACAACGACCCGAAACACACAGCCAGGACAACTAAGGAGCGCTCCGTAAGAAGCATCTCAAGGTCCTGGAATGGCCCAGCCATTGAACCCAATAGAAAATCTTTGGAGGGAGCTGAAAGTCCGTATTGCCCAGCAACAACCCCGAAACCTGAAGGATCTGGAGAAGATCTGTATGGAGGAGTGGGCCCAAATCCCTGCTGCAGTGTGTGCAAACCTGGTCAAGAACTACAGGAAACGTATGATCTCTGTAATTGCAAACAAAGGTTTCTGTACCAAATATTAAGTTCTGCTTTTCTGATGCATCAAATACTTATGTCATGCAATAAAATGCAAATTAATTAATTAAAAATCATAAATGTGATTTTCTGGATTTTTGTTTTAGATTCCGTCACTCACAGTTGAAGAGTACCTATGATAAAAATTACAGACTTCTACATGCTTTGTAAGTGGGCAAACCTGCAAAATCGGCAGTGAATCAAATACTTGTTCTCCTCACTGTACATACATATACATATACATATATATATATATATATAATCACTTGACAATATTTATATTATCCAATCTGTTTGCTGTTAGGATGACAAAAAAAGTTTTAAAAGTTACATTTTATAGGTTGATCTGCCTCGGCGGTTTTACAGAGCTCATCATCGTCAGAATGAGTAAGCTGGCCAATCAAATCAAAGAAGGCGGGGCTTACTGTTCACAGTAGTTCCAACCATCACTAGTGCAAATTCCAATGTGACGCTTTCATTTTATCAATAAAAGAGTTTGTAAGCAGCGAAACATTTAATATTTGACAACTATTTTATGATTGAAATATTCAGCGATCAACAGTAAACTGCAGTGATACAAACTACAACATTTTTATGAAAAACATGTTATTATTCGATTAATATGATATGATTAATGTAATTGGTATCACTTTACAATAAGGTTCATTAAACTTAAGTTAATGTGTTAACTAACATGAACTAACCATGAGCAATACATTTGTTACTGTAATTACTAATCTTCGCTAATGTTAGTTAATGAAAATACAGTTTTTCATGTTTGTTCACAGGGCATTAACTAATGTTATAAACAAGATTTTAATAATGTATTAGTAATTGTTGAAATTAACATTAACAAAGATTAATAAATGCTGTATAAGTGGAGTTCATTATTAGTTCATGTTAATTAATGTAGTTAACTAATGAACCTTATTGTAAAGTGCTACCTGAATATATATTAAAAAAAATTTATATATATATATATATATTAGGCCTGTTTGCGAGTAGTTTAAATTGATTACTTAACTACAATAGATCTGGAACTTTTTTGGCGTACTCATTTCTTTTTTGTTATTCCTTTAAATCCCCTTTAAACTTTTAACTATGTAATTCCTTTTATTAAAAAAAAAATACCCAATAACACCCACCCCCTGGGAAAAAATAAATAAATCAAAGTCCATCCAAGGTTAAAGACATGGTTACGGCCTTGCTTTCTACTATCAACATGCATCTGTTTGCCCCCATATCCCACTCTCACATGTACACAATCCCCCTTAAGCATTCTTAGGTTAAATATACACTGTCATGTTCGCATATGGTGCTTAAAGATGATGGATTGTGACAGCCTTGGGCCGGATAAGAGAGGCTGAATTCACTCTTCCTTTCATTTCTCTGACTCCTTTGTTCTGTTTATATAAAAAAGGGTAATTTTCTGATGCATACTATTGCACAAAAATTGCAAGGACTTTATGATCTGGCCAGCTCAAATCTGATTGGCTGGCATTTTATGCAACCACTGATAGATGGTGCACAAGTCTTTGAAACAAATGAACATTTGTTATAATTTTATCAAGGAAAATTATATAGTGATAATGCCCTATTAAACAGCTTTAGGGATCATAAGAGACTTATTTTAAAACACATTTAAAAAAAAAAAAAAAAAAAAAAAAAAAAAAAAAAAAAAAAACTTACCCCAAACTTTTGAACAGACTTTCAAACTATTGATTTCAATGTTAGTGTTTTTTTTTATTAATATTTCAAAAATAGTATAGACTTTTAATATTAACCATAACATGAAAATGCTTTATGCCATAGTGCAAAGTTCAGTTAAGGGAGGCATTATACATTTAACATTTTAAAGACACTGCAAATAAGTTACACACACTAAGCCATGAAACCCTCCCTACTTATAGCTAGTTAATCCACGGTCTGT
Organism: Opsariichthys bidens; assembly: GCA_037194245.1. Taxonomy (NCBI): domain Eukaryota; kingdom Metazoa; phylum Chordata; class Actinopteri; order Cypriniformes; family Xenocyprididae; genus Opsariichthys; species Opsariichthys bidens. Next base: position 13,042,042 of record CM074296.1, read on the forward strand.
CCTTAAACGGTCAGTCATGGAAGCCGAAGGGTTTGCTAAACATTTCAAAATAGCAACAAATATTACACAACCTGCTCAGTGTGTGTGAAGCCAGGCAGCGCTGTCAAATTTTAGATGTGGATTTGATGTGACATAAGGCACCTCTCAGAATAGCCATGGAGGAAGAGGGACTGATAGAGGTTACCAAGACTGAATGAAACTGAATACTGTAACCAGACACAGACTACACTGATCCCTCCACTGAGAAAACCTTGCACTGTCGAGTCAAGCACAGAGCCACTACGCTCAAAATAATACCACATCAGTTGAATGTATTTTAATCATGTGGCACATTTCCACATCAAATTATTACATTAATATAGCTGTATCTAATCCTGTTTTTTGGATGTAACCAAACCGATTCTATTGGAATTATCACAATCACACTGAACCAATACCAAATTTACCTCAGACCCAAATTTGGCTATATTGAGCTGATCTGACTATTACACTGACCTAACGTAATTCTTTTAAAAATCAAATTACCTCGGCTATATTACATTAAACCAATGTATTTTCCCTGAAAGTTGAACTTCGGTATATTACATCATATTTTAATATTGTTTCAACTGTCTTTTTTTCTAAAATATTATAGCTACTACCGTCCTTATATAGCAGGACACAGCTGGCTTTCATCAAAAAGCTTGAGCTTCACCCCCCCCCCCCCCCCTTTGTCTGCTACACTTTAATAAGCTTTTTAAATGGATAGTTCACCCAAAAATGAAAATTCTGTCATTAATTGCTCCCCGTCATGTTGCTTCAAACCCATGAGACTTTAGTTAATCTTTGGAACACAAATGAAGATCTTTTTAATGAAATCTGAGAGCTTTCTGTCCCTCCATTGACAGCCAACGCAACTACCACTTTCAAGTCACAGAAAGGTAGCAAAGACATCAAGATGACACACGTTCACGAGATCACCACGACGCATGCGTGTTGTGTTGATGTGAGAGCAGACATTGTTGCATGAACACGGGTTAATATTTTGTAAATGTTGTTCTTGGAGCAAACAAAGCACTTGAGTCGCTTCAGAAAACTGAGCTTAAACCACTGGACTCACATGGATTACTTTAATGATGTCTTCACTACCTTTCTGTGGCTTGAAAATGGTAGTTGAGTAGGATGTCAACTCTCAATTTCATCAAAAAGATCTTAATTTATGTTCCAAAGACAAAGGAATGTCTTACGGGTTTGAAACGACATGAGGGTGATTAATTAACGACAGAATTTTCATTTTTGAGTGAACTAAGCCTTTAAACATCAACACTGAGCCAGCCAAAGGGACTTCATCATGACAAGGATAAACCATTCGACACAGATATGTGCTAAAACATCATTAGGGTCCTGAACCTTGTGTGAAAGACATAAAACTGAAGCCTGCTGTTGAAACAAAGACGGTTTCTCTCATTTGAGCTACTCAGCAACCACACATCTCTTCACTAGACGGTTGACCCAGCATTGATTTAACCAGCGTAAGGCTGAAGGCAATCTACTCTCCCTCTTCACATTCTGCACTAAAGACTTGTGCCAGCCTTGGCAGCAACTTCAATCTCTCACATCCTTTCATTTCCTACATACTTCATCAAGCCCTACCGCAGGCAATCTAATATATGGAGGTACAAACATCAAGACAAGAGAATCTGTTTAAAAGAAAATACCAAATTACACACAAAAAGAACAAACGACTGATGAAAAGCTGCTAAAACACTGCCGACTGCATAGGGCTGTTCACACAGAATTCGTTTTTGCATTCCACTGCGCCGCTTTTCCATGGTTTTTCAATGTAAAGATGCACTAGACAGACATGTTTGATCATTGCGTTTGAGCCTCACATCTTTTGCAGAGTCTCATGAATGACACAACATTCTAAAGATGCGGAGCTCAAGTTTAAAGAACTTTTACAAGAACACATCTTTATATCTTGTGTTTCATTACACTAACCTGCGTTATGCATTTTAAACGCAAACCTCCTGTGCAAATGGCCCCTTACCGCGCTTTTCTGAGTGGTACGACTCGGCACGGCTCCACTCTGCTTTCTTTACTTTGGTTCGGTTTGCTTTTCCATTGCAGTTTAGTGCCTCTTCAAAGTGGGTGGGATTTTATCATAGTTGTCCCACCCCTACTGCCATTTGGTTTGATGTCTCACGCTGCAAATCCAATGACACTGGTAGTGACTATTCTCTCTGACCAATCAGTGACCAACAGTGTTTGCACGTCACAGGGAGATTCTTTGATAAATAAAGTTAAACATTTACTTGAAATAGAAATCTTTTGTAATGTTATAAATGCCTCGTCACCATCAGACACTAACCCACCATCCTAATGCCTGTCTGTCTGCCCGATAAAATGTCCCATCCTCCCTTGACATCATGAACCACAACCTGACCTAAACATAGTCCAACTCCTCCCTCTGCCAGTAACATCCACATTTACACACAGGATCCACAAGAGTCATGCATGTTTTAAAGCTCATCTTGCATTGTTATGACATGAAGGAAGTCTGAGGAATAAAGGCCTGCAGTGATTTCGGATGAGTAAGGGACTGGACGATATTTTAAAAAGAAACATTACTTACACACCACAGTGTGGAGACTCACAGGAGAAAGCTCTCATGGCAGTTTTCCACTGACATTAAAACAACTTGAGGCAACTCTTATCAACACTTTTTAAAGAGTAAAACAGCTCTTCATTAAAGTGAGCAAATAGACTAATTCAATCGAAAAAGTAGCACACAAGGATTTCAAATCTACCACGTGTCTCCCATTTGGGGATTTGACAGCTAACCAAAGTGGAGCTTCTATAAACAAGGAGCAGATGGAAGGTCTCTTCTGGGTGTGAGTATAGTGTCAATGTGGCCAACGCAACACGTAAAGAAGTCACTACCAACTTTGCTGCAAGATAAGTGAGACTTTCACTGAGAAATCCCACAACTTTGCAGGTGGAACTTATTTCTATTCAATTAGGCTGAATCTCACATAGTGCTTCTATATATACTGGGAGAAAGCATTTCACTTTCTGGGCTCCAGGCAACTTCCAACCTTAAACTCACAGCAGTCCCAGAGAGCTTTACCAGCAAGAAATTGGCACCCATTACAAATCTGAATAATGAAATGAGTTAAAGACATGGTATGGTGTCCATTTCAAATGCTAACGAACTACAGAAAGCAGAACTACATTTTGACAGCAGTTCTCTATGGATTGAACAATATTACTATTTTTTTTCCACATGAGGTTTCAATACTATCACTCAAAGAAAAAAAACAACAACAACAACAACAAACCAAAATAACCAGAGATTGATTCAATTCGCAGAACTGAGAAGAAAAATAGGGATGTGCCACACAAATCATAGCAAATGTTGAGTCACAAACACAAATGGCTTGAACTTGAGAAAATGCATGTCTCTGTTATATCTCACTTTCCCCAAACAGAAACAAGGCTTGTAGTGTGATATTTACACTCTGGGCATGATCAAATTAAGCATTGTTACATAGCAGCACTAAAAGCCAACATGACTAACTTTTAAATCAGCTAGTTGTAAATTTACTAGAGAAATGAAAACATCATGAAGAGAGTTTCACAGTAGGATATCTTTTTTTTGCCCACGCAACTACCTGCCTATCTAAATTTGGAACCTGGGAAAATCCTAAATTTTAAAGTAGCGTTTTTATATGGCCATTTGGCCTAGACAGAAAACATTCTGAATCAGTCTGCGCAAGGAGGGTCAGATTGGCCAGGATTACACTCACGGTCATCTTCTGTCAAAAAATGATTTTATTAAGTGTTTTGGATTGACCAGCCTAGTTTTCAAGTGAGCAAAGACAACAAAAAAGTACATGCTATTTGAGGGAATAAGTGAACTGTTCTTAGTGAATTGTATTGTGTTGACTACCTTTAACTTTATAAACTGCTGTGTAATGATGGAATGAGTGGAGAATGGAAGTGATGAGTAAACAATATGGATGAATCTAGCCACTCCTGTGTTTCTCTGCTTAAAAACTCATGACAGATATAGGGAAGTAGTATTTGATCTCAGCAGAAACAATACATTTAGGCCTGGTTTCACAGACAGGGATTAGATTAAGCCAGGAGTAGGTCGTACTTAAATTAGGACAATTAAGCAGCTTGTATAAATTCAAAAAAAAAAAAAAAAACATTACTGGTGCGCACCATATTTTAAGATAAGACAAGTTAAGACAGCTCAAACCTGCATTTGTCTGGGACTAGGCTTAAGCAGTGTCTGTGAAACCAGGCATTAGTCCAGACACCTGACCACTACCAAACCTGACACAGTGTTCATCACTAATAGATCAGACATAAGTCTTAGTCTCTCATTCCATGACATGACTTTCACCCACATTTGAACTAAAAGACTGCATTTTTGAAAATGAATAAGTCATGTGATCAACACAGAATTGATAGAATCACTCTGTGCCCTATTGTGACAATACCTCTGACAGCTCAATGCCTATTTGAAATTAATTTGTGACTTTCATTAAAAAACGGGGTTCTGAATCTCAGAGTTTGAACTTGCGTTTTAAACAAACAGTTAAAGGAAGTGTTCCAGGAAACCTGTTTCACAGTTCAAGTTGAACTTGACGAACGCAGCCAACACTACAATTTTGCTAAGAACGCATTCAATGTATTTACTTGTCTTCCAGCCATGTTGTAGAAAGGCTCCAAGGAAGGTTGTTTCTTCGAAAACACAATTTCAAGAAACATTGTAACGTAAAGGGGTTTTAAACTGCTGACTCCCTTTCTGATTAAACTGATTTCTCCTTTCGACAAACAAACACCAAGACTGGACAGACCCAGCCAGCATAAAACGGGTTTGTTTGTCTAATCTACTGAGCCACTTAGCAGCCGTGAACACAAAGTGACCTTGCAGGCGGGATACGCATTATCGACAATACTTTGTGAAGTGATTTTCAGCCGTCAGGTTCTCACACGTTGCAGTGGTTCATTCAAGACACATGCAGATGTGAGCTGTCAATATTCCTCCAGCGACCCAGTCCATAGGTAGAGAGCCCCGTTTCCCCTGGTTACCCGCCTTTGTTTGGGTAGCGGCTGCACTGGTCACTCGTCACGGTCGCCAGTGCAGTCCCTCCCCGGACGAAGTCGACAGCGAGGCCGCAGAGGAAAGGGGGAAGGGTCGGTTCGGCCCACGAACTTTCAAACAAAACACACAAGTACAGTTCTGTCCAGGAAATGTTTACTGTGATCAATTATTGAAACAAATGAAGTGTCGTCACAAGAATGCGGACAATATGACAAATAAACAACCCACCAACTGCAAACACTCATAATAACTTTGATGAACCGTTCTGACCGATGACAGCTTATTACTTACAAATCTCAAAGCAAGTGGTCATCAAAACAAACCACATATTATGAGCACAGGTCTAAGTAAAGCATCTAAATCACCTCACAACTGGATAAAAACGGGCTCGGGTGCCAAATCATCGTTTTGAAACACATGGCTGTAATTTAAAAACCCGATAAGAGCTTTTTGCCGCAGCACGATAGATAGCAGGTTCCCCTGACCACGGATTTCCAAAGCGGGCTTCGCGGTTGGCCGCAAGGTAGCAAACCGCTATGCAACAATCAGTCCCATCGGTCCCAACAATGCAACTCTTTATATTTGCAACAATGCGCCTTTGAAGCATAGGAATGAACGCAGAATTTGCTCATACTGACCTGGCGTTCAGGGGGATCTGGGAGCGGTCATGCCCGTTAGTTGGAGAGTCTTTGAAATAAACTTTTCCCTTGCAGTCCTTGGCACTTGCGTGAAAAGATACTGAGCGGCGGCGGCAGCACAAAACACACGATCTGACCGCTTCGCGCTTACAATCGCAGTAGGTTTCTGTGGGTGAATGCGTGCGCGTTCGCGTCACTGCGCACTCCCGTCTGTCCTGTGAAGCTCTTTTGGACTGCTGATGCTCCTGTGTTACTGCATCAGGCCCCCTCGTGGTGTTGCAAGGCTCTTGATCCCCCTTCTGTTCGGTGAACATTAAAGCGTTTGCGTAGCTCACGTTTTTTGAACACACTTAAGGTTTCAAAGAACGCTTATTATATTTATTCTATTGCATGTTATTTTTAATAAGAATTGTATTTATTTATTTAATTTTATTTACGTAATTTTACATAATTTATTATATATTTTAATTTCTGTATTTTTTATATATTGTAGTAATGAAGATTTGTCTGTATTAATTTTCTATTATTGTTTTCTATTCTATAATCTTTTTGTTTGAAATTTGCCCAGATGTCGTGGAATTTTATTTGATTTGTGTTTATATAAACCATTATATAAACAAGGTTATTCCTTTTCGTTTTAATATTTATTTACAGTTTCGTTGCAACAGTCATCTAATTTTTATAAAGAGTAGGAAAATATCATTTGAAAATTATTATTATTGGGTATTTCTTAATTATTTTTATTTTCAAGAGCAAATGTGATCATTTTTTTTCTACTCTATTTCTGATATTCAACAAGCAATTAAGACCAAACACAATGGGACATTTAGGAAGTTTATTTCTTGGATGTCTGTGAAATTTAATTAGCCTCAAAGTTGTCCATAGTTAATAAATCTCCCCTTCCAGAAGTAGAACCAACACATTTTAACCATTAAGCTGTCACCAATAAAATTGTATTTTTATTTTATTGAACTATTAATGTCAATTTCACTAAAATTGTACATTGAACCACTGTGTCCACTAGAGTGTGACATTTGTTACGTGTATTCTGCTCAAATTCTGTTGCTGTAATTGTCAAGTATCCAGTAGTGTGTGTGTGTGTGTGTGTGTGTGTGTGTATACATATATAAAATTTTACATCTTAACATTTAACTTTTTACTTAATTTTATAATCATTATTCAGTTCAACCTTTCTATATCACTATAAATTAAGTTTTAAAAAAACGCTACAGAGTAATCAAAGCAATCAAGAAACAAATATTATTTTTATTAATTAACATACGTGCGCTTTTATTCTAAAATAGCATCCCTGCAGAGAACCACAGTTCAAAACTTCCGGTTCTGAGCGGACGTAAAAGTACTTGTAGTCCTACGTCTGGATTGCTGTGGGTTGAAGAATGCACAAAAAACTACAATGCCCGTCGTGCTTCTCAGAGGAACTTTAACAGGGTGGTGGGAGTGTACGGTAAAATATGGTAAACAGCGATTCTCTCTCATACTAAGCATCGTTGGAATTGAATGAAAGTGCGTATTTAGATAGTGCAACAAGGCTGGATAAGAAATACATAAAAGAGGAACCTGTGCGCATTATACTGTCTCAGTTGTTAATCTCGTAATTCAAATATGGTGTAAGAGTTAGAATATTTTTGTTAGCCTTTTATTGAGCTGCAGCTGCAATGGACCTGTCATTGCGCAGTTGCAAAAAGTTAGTTCATTTGGACCTGAAAGGGGCTCCTCCTAGAATTGGCTACCTAATTGAGGTACGACGTCTTTTACTCTAATATAATTGTCTAAATTAAAACTTTAAGGTATTGACCACGACTATGTTTCCTCAGTTGATCCAGTTATTTGCTGAGCTTGGTGCCAATGGCTTGCTCATTGAATATGAGGATATGTTTCCCTATGAAGGAGAACTGAAAATTCTTCAGTCTACGACTCACCCTCCATACAGGTGAGGGTATATTTTAATAAATATTTAATTTTATAGGTTTTTTGATAATTGAACTGATAAAAATACATAATATCCAAACAGCCGTGAGGAGATTGCGTCTATCCAGGATGCTGCCAGTAGCAGAGGGCTGGAGATCATTCCCCTGGTGCAGACGTTTGGACATTTGGAAGTAACTATGAAACTCATTTTTGTCATTTACATAAAGGAAGAACGGGCCAGAGATTCGCAAGTTTAATATCAAAGCGCTCTGCATTAAAAGCAATTTATCAACAAAATAAGCAAAACCCAATCATGCATAACAAACCTTAATATTTTAACAATGTTCTCAATCAGTTTGTCCTGAAGCACAAGGTGTTTCGAGATCTGCGGGAGGTGGACTACTGCCTGGGCACCCTAAACCCACATCACGATCGAGGAGTTAGGCTGGTGCGAGAGATGCTACAACAAGTCATGAAACTCCACCCTAAAAGTACCAGCCTGCACATTGGAGCAGATGAGGTAAAGTCCAAGTCTCTGTCAATAAAAAGAGTCTCATGTCTGATTTCTGAAAGTAAACTCAATATCTATTCAGATCTTGAACCAAAAATGTTTGACTTTTAATTTAAAAGGTGCTGGTTTAATATTGGTTTGTTGATCAGATAACATTTGTTTTATTTCTGTAGGTGTACATGCTTGGTCTCGGAGAGGAGTCCAAACAGTGGTTAAGTGTTCCAGGTCGGAGTATTCACCAGCTGTTCCTCAGTCATGTCACTAAAGTGGCGAAGGGAATTAAGGCAAGTGTGCCCAACCTTAAGTTGATCATGTGGGATGATATGCTCAGGTCCATGACCCCTCAGACTATTAAAGGTGAGCATTTAATTATTTAATAATTTAATTGTTATGATTTTTGCTGTATACAAGAGGAAAGGATATATTCAATAAACAGGTTCATATGTAAATATTCAAGAATTGTTCACCCAAAAATGAAAATGATGTCTTAATTTACTCACTTTGAAATGACAGAATTTTTATTTTTGTGTGAGCCATCTTTTCAATTGCTAAAAATCTAATAATTATAGATATATAGGCAGTGGAAAGGGGGGTTGGACTGTTAAACAAGGTCTAAAGGGCTGTTCGCTGAGGATGCACTTGGTCTTTGACTGATGCGACACATCTTGCTGATTTTGGTATCTGATATCATCATGAGCTCTGCAGTTTTATGACTTTTCTGTTCCATTCAGTTTTGCTGCATCCAGCTGTTATCGAATGCAAGAGTGCATATGATGGCACCGAAGACAACAAACACTTCCTTTCAGTTGCTTTTTACATGCTTATATGATCATTTCACCTCCTTCCCCTTGATGTTTTAAAGGTCACCACCTCTATATTCACTGGGCCAAATGTCTTAAATGCTTCACATCTTCCACACTGACACGAAGTGAAATGACAGAAATATATTATAATATAATTTACTGTGAGTAATGATCAAATTAAACTAAACGGTAATTCTTGTTCAATTTAATACATTATTCTAGAAAGTGGTCTTGTTGGATTAGTGCAACCAATGTTGTGGGACTACAACCCTGCTCTGGATGTCAAAAACACTGGTACGTTGCTCAGTATTTTAAAAACGCACAATCCGTTTGTTACTGTTAAATGCTCTGAATTATTCGTTCATGATCATGCTTGATCATTGTAAATGTACTCTTTCCAGTTGTTCTAATGGAACTATATAAGTCTGTGGGAATGTCACAGCAGTGGGCTGCCAGCTCTTTTAAAGGCTCGACCGCCGTGCACACCTGCGTGACCAGCACTCAGAGGCATGTAGACAACCATTTGCAATGGCTCAAAGTGGTATCAAGCCTGTCAGCTGGCATTGAGCTACAGGGAATAGCACTAACTGGATGGCAAAGGTTAGATGACATCCTCTTTATCAATAGAATCACAGTCTTTTTATTGGCCAAGACAACAACTTGTATGTTTCTTTTTTTTCCCTTAAGATATGACCACCTGTCTGTTTTGTGTGAGCTGATGCCGGTGGGTTTGCCCTCTCTGGCGTCTTGTTTACAAACTCTTCTGCATGGTCAGTCTCTTTAATATTTACTCCTTTATGTGTCTTATTCTTTAGTATGAAAACTGGTTTCTGCCACGAAATAAAAAAAATTAAAAAGGTAATTGCAACCTTTATATCTCACAATTCTGACTTTATAACTCACAATTATGTGTTTATATCAAGCAATTCTGAGTTTATATCGAGCAATTCTGATTTTATTACTCGCAATTCTGACTTTATAACTAGCAATTCTGAGTTTAGCCATTCTGACTTTATATCACGCAACTCAGAATACTGACTTTATATCAAGCAATTCTGACTATATCATACAATTTAGACTATAACATGCAGTTCTGACTTCAGCAATTCTGATTTAAGCAATTCTGCTTTTAAAACTCGCAATTCTGACTTTGTCAAGCAATTCCGATTTTATAACTCACCATTGTGACTTTAAAACTTGCAATTCTGAGTACATTACTCGCAATTCTGACTTTATATCAAGCAGTTCTGACTTTATAACTCACAATTCTGATTTTATTACTCGCATTTCTGACTTAACTCGCAATTCTGACTTTATATCAAACAATTCTAACTATAACTTGCAATTCTGACTATAAATAGCAATTATGACTTAAGCAATTCTGAGTTTAGCCATTCTGTCTTTAGTAATTCTGACTTTATATCATGCAATTCTGACTTTAGCAGGTCTGACTTTATATCACAAATTTCTGAGCGAGAAAAGTCAGAATCCTGAGATATAAACTCACAATTGCAAGAAAAAAGTCAGAATTGTGAGATAAAAAGTTGCAATCACCTTTTTTCTTTTTTATTCCATGGCGGGAACAAGCTTCCATTCTCCAGTACAATTGTGTGGCAAATTGGTTACAGTAAATGCATATTAAGAATGCTAAACTCACTATATCTGTGCACTGTGGTTCAGGTAGCTTTACTGAAGAGGTTCAGGAGAAGGTGCTTAAGACAATTGGCACTGTGGAAGTAGGAGACACAGAGAGGTACCTTTCATACTCGTCCTGAAATTAAAAAAAAGCATGTGAGTGTGTAACACTAAGAAACCTCAAGGGTTACTTTAAAATAGACTCATTTACAGCATACTCTTTGGCCTCTGTGTCCCAGATTGCCTTCCAGGACGCCTTCCTCCTTTCCTGGGGCGAAACTAGCTGAACTCATAGTGAAGCTGACGTCTATGCTGGAGTCTGCAGAACTGAGACATTTTCAGAACAATATGTGAGTTCAGAGCCATTAGGGTTTCACTTTTGAATTGTTGCAAACTTCTCAATAAACAGTTGTATTAATTTTTGCATAATAGGTTTGTGAGGGGCTGGTTCACGCCTTATCACGTGCAAAAGAAGATGGTTAACCCACTTATTGCTCAACAGATTAAAACGCAAGCAAAAATGTAAGTCTTTTATTACGAATAATTTAAGTACCATTCAAAAGTTTGGGGTTTTTATAAATGTATCTTGTGCTCATTAAGGCTGTGTTTATTTAGTCAAAAACACTGTAAAAACAATAAAATTGTTAAAATAATATAACAATTTAAGAAAACTGTTTTCTAGTTTAAGATATTTTCAAATGTAATTTATTCCTGTGATGGAAATTAGAATTTTCAGCAGTCATTACTACAGTCTTCAGTGTCACATGATCGTTCATTCTATTGTGATGATTTGGTGATCAAAAATGTGAGTGTTGAAATTTGTTGTGCTGCTTAGTGGTTTATTTCTGGATTTTTTGTTGAAGAGAAATTTCAAAAAAAATTCTGTCAAATTTCTTTCAAACAACAAAATATTTTTTGGACCCCAAACTTATTAACAGTAGTGTATGTAGAGTTTGCATTTTTCCACAACATTTTTTCTTTTCGTGTTTCTTATTTATGTGCATTTTAAACAAGGCCTTTATGATAAGATTTATCCCAATTTTTCTACCAGGATTCTTGATGATGTGGAGATTCAGGTGCAAGAGGTGAGGGGAGAGATGTGTCTTCTGTATTCTGTTTCTACAGTTCAGGAATGGGTGGACCAACACGTCACCCCAGTGCTGGAGCCTCTGCACAGCCTACTAAAAGACACTGAACGCGTTCTAAATGAAATGGGATTCTGCACTTAATCTACCTCTCAATCTCAGTCTTAAATTTGGTGCATGAATTTCATTTGAAAACTTTCCATTCAAGTTAAACACTACCTGCAGTGCAATGTAAAACATAGAAACAACTGAGACGGCTTGTTTTGTGAACAGCGATTGTATTCTTTAAAAACAAAGTGCAAAAATAATATAAATGTAATAAGCATTGCTATAATGTTTCATTTAAAATGATTACCGACCAATATGTACCTAAATGAAATGAAAATCTGTCATTATGACTTTCCATGCTTAATAAACCATTTTAATCATTTTGACTTGTTTTCTTTTCAGCAGGATTGTTGAATTAATCCAACCACAAATTCAGAGGGATTATTTTAGTATTTATATATTATTATACTATTTATTGATATTTTGAATTCGCTTTTAATTTTTATGTTTTCAGTTTTTATTTTAGTGAAAATAGAACATTATATATGGATTTGTCATTTTTATTAGTTTATATATATATATATATATATATATATATATATATATATATATATATATATATATATATATATATATATCCCTATATAGCGTTCAATTTTTATTTCAGTTTTAATATTTTTTAACTTAAACGTATTTATTTCAGTTAGTTCCAAAGACAGTATTTTTTTAATTTTATATCAACAATGTCCCGAACATTAGTCTGAAATGAAGAAATGCCAAAAGACTTTTATTTTGTCACATATGGATTTACTTGACCGGGAAGTGATATGTTAAGTCTCATCCATAATATTTGTAGCTTACATGGGTCGTTTGTATAAACAAAACGGATCAGTATAGCGTTTTAGGGCATTGTAAGCTATGTCGCCTCGCGTGAGCGTTACTAACACTCCGCAACAATTCTGTCGTCGTCGTCGTCGTTATCAGCGCGCGTAAACCCTGCCCGTTTAGCGTCACAGCGCCGTGCGGAGCGCTAAATAAAGGCATTTAGTGTCTGATCAAGACGGAACTGACTGTTGGGGCTGCGAAAACATGGCAGAGTTGCACGTTGAGCCCAACGCGACTGGCATCATCGAGCAAACCGAGCATTGTGAAATCAGAGGCTCAGTGAACGTGAGACTCCCCTCCCCTACTCTGGTGATTCCGCCCCGGACTGGCTTGTCCAGTCCAGGGGTCTCCGGCTCCAGAGCTGTGTTTGGGTTTCCTATGAAGAGCAACCCCACTTCCCCATCATCAGAAGCCACAGAGAAGCCAGGATCTCGGTGGGTTCGGCTGAATGTCGGGGGAACCTACTTTGTTACAACGAAACAGACCCTTTGCAGGGATCCTAAATCGTTTCTGTATCGATTATGTCAGGAAGATCCAGATCTGGATTCAGATAAGGTAATGCTTTGTTTACATCATTAAAACCTGTCTCAATACTTAAAACGCATCAGTCGTCTGTCATTTTTCTTTTGTGTGCAACAGTGGAAACGAATACGTTGTGGACATATGGATGCACACTTGGGACACATACTCACATAGCTGGGAAAATCCAGTTCAAATGAATCCAGTTCTGTCATCATTTAGTCAAAACCTGTATGTCTAACTTTTATCTCTGGAACGAAAAGAAGATATTTTGGGTATTGATGTTAACCAAACAGTTTTCGTTCCCATTGCATGGACTGCTAAAGATATTTCTCAAAACATCTGGCTTTACGTTCAAGATATTAAGTGGCTGGTGAGGGTTATTAAGTGATGACAGAATTTTCATTTTTGGGGTGAGAATAATCCTGAAAGCTTGTAGATGTGTGTTTTAAAACGTACAACTGGTTTCTTGATGGTCTAAGTTGGTCATTATCCGGTTCACCAGTTACCATAAACCACCTTAAGATGACCACCTGCTAACTGGTTTGTTGTTTCAAGATGGTCTACCAGTTTGGACCAGGCATTGACAAGCTAATGACCATTTTAGATGAGCTAGAAACAGATTAACATGTTCAAAACCAAGCATGGCCACCTTTTCTTCCCTATTGTAATGTAAATCCGAGTGAATCAGCTTCTCGAACAGTAAAAAATGTAGGGACTTGATTTTGTCCATCGGTAACTGAGTTTTGGTCATTGGATATTTGTAGTTTGGGATCTTATATGCCCTCATGCAGTTTAACAGTCATCAGAGAAGAGATGTCAAAGTCATTGCAAAAGGGAGGGGAACTGATTTTGATTAAAGATTTTATAAAAATTGATGTGCACGGTTAAACCATTTATAATAAATACTGCAATATTCCATAATAATTGTCCATTTTGATTTCATAGTGACTGGCTTGTAGCTTTTGATGCATGTCTTGCTGGTCCAAGAAAGTCAACGAGACGTGTCCAGCCGCAGAACCAGAAGTGAGCGGCAGGACTCAAACGGCCATTGCCCTACCCATACATGTACTTTTCTTTTGTCAAATATAACTGGGTCTGCAATATTTGACATCAATACTTTTAAATAAAGTCACTTTATGCATAAAATATGATGTAGGCCCACAATGAGCATTTTTTTTTAAAACTCTCTATTGATCATGTTTAATGTCAATAAATGCATACAAACACAGTAGTTTATACTTCAAGGATATAGGCAACAACTATACACTGTTTTCATTTAAAAAAATATATTAATACATGTTGTAAAGTGTTTCCCATTTGACATACGTATATAGTAGGCTATTATTTCCTTCACATTCATGTTGTTACAAATAATAGGCTACTTAGCTCATGTTAATAATGTAAGTCTTAATGTTAATGAATACAAACACTGTAGTTTATTGCTAGGCCTGCAGTTCAACGGTACTACAGCTTTTTATTATTTTAAAAATATATTAATAAACGTGTAACATGTTGCGAAGTGCTTGCCATTCGACTGTATATTTGATCGTATTATTTCCTTCATGTTGTTACAAATAATACTTCGACACACATTTAATATAAAGCCTTGAACAAGTGAAACGTGTTTCTCTGTACGAAAACAAATATATATAAAAATGATAAAACGTATTTAAGCTGTTCATAATTAAAAAAAATGCAAACAACAAATAATCATCTTAAAACACAAAAACTGTTGACTTTTAAGCCCATATCATGGCATTTCTGCAGAAAGAGCTGTCTTTTTATATACAAAATGTTTTATTAATTAATAATTATTTAATATTAACATAAACAATATAATCTGACAAATGCACAAAAAAAAAAAGCTTTAATGATAAATTGGGAAAGACATGAACAGATTCAGTATTTTTAGCACATTAACACAACAGGTATATAAATTTGTTGTTGTCAAAATGTCTCATTGTCTTAAATGCATGTTTCATTTGTTCAATGATTAAAAACATGTAGGCCTAAATTTGTAATTAAATGCCCATATCTCTGTGTATTTAAGAAGGCTATTTGTTACAAGTTCACAACATGAAAAAATAGGCCAAATACAGAAAGGGAGACATTTTATTATGGTTACACATTTATTAATATATTTTCAAAATTATATGGTTTGTTCTCAGTTTTGGTTCATGCCGTATGAACTACCGTGACAAAAAATAGTTTGTATTGTCCATTAACATGGTAGGCATATCATGATATCTTGAACAGAAAAGTCACTTTATTTAAAATTATTCTTGTTAAATATCGTAGCCATCCATCCGATTAAAATCCATGTGAAAACAGTTATATTTAAGAAAAGAAAATTACATGTATTAGGGTAGCGCAACCCTCACTTCCAATTCTGTGGCTGCGCTTCAGAAACTGTTGGTGCTGCAGCTGGACACTATTGAAGTCAACTAGTTTGCACCAACTAATAACCATCTTCGACCATCTCGAAAATAGCTACCATGTTGTCTACTAACTGACACTGTATTTTGCAGCAGGGTGTTTCACAGTTCAGTGGAGGATTTCCTCTCCAAGGTGTCAATTCGTATGAAAATAGTTCAGTTTACAGTTTCAAAATGACTAAAGATTCTCATTTGAAAAAAGCTGTTGTTGCTACTGTAATTCGCTCACTACTTTACCTGCTGCTTGAGTGACGTTTACATGTTAATGGAATCACAAACGATTCGACACTTTTAACTGCAGCAACCAAAAGAGTGACGGTAAAAGGAAATCCAAGACTATGAATTGCAATTGCAAAAAGCACTATTCACACTGTTAGTTGTCTTTTCTCACAGGATGAGACAGGAGCATATTTGATTGACAGGGATCCCACATATTTCGGACCCATCTTGAACTACTTGAGGCATGGAAAGTTGATCATCAACAAGAACCTCGCTGAGGAGGGTGAGATGATCTGGGCATGCTGCCCTCAAAAACTTCTTAATGGAACAGTAATGACCTAGTTTCATTTAGAAACAGCAATTTTTTTGTGTGGAAAGGGACCACAGTGTACTCACGTAAGAGATAATTTCCTGCAGGACTGGTGAGATATTGAAAGGCTTACAGTCTATGTGTCTTTTTTTGTGAGTCATTGCTCCAAATTGCGACGATGGCAGTTATTGCATTTTGTTTTGTTACCTATTTGGCCTACTTGTAGTGCATAATTTCTGATCATCTTCTTTTATTGGCTTGGATGTAGCATTAAAGGGATAGTTCACTCAATTCTGACATCTTTTACTCCACCCTTATGTTGTTCCAAACCTGTATAATGTTCTTTGTTCTGTTAAACACAAAGTCCATACAATGGAAGTCAGTGGAGCCCAATGACTTTGATTGCATGGACAAAAACAGTTGAAACATTTTCTTTTGTGTACTGCCGCAGAAAGAAAGTCATACAGGTTTGGTACGACATAAAGGTGAGTAAATGATGACAGAATTTTCATTTTGGTGGGAACCATTCCTTTAAGACTATATTTTTCCAGATATTTATTTCTGATTACAAAGCCGTAACCACATGATAGATTTTTACTGATTCTCTGGCTCCTGCAGGAGTTCTGGAGGAAGCGGAGTTTTACAACATTGCGTCACTTGTGAGGCTGGTGAAGGAGAGAATACGAGACAATGAGAACAGAACGTCTCAGGTATGTGGAAAATATCAGCAGGAGGGGCTTCTTTTCATGCAACCAATAAAGCAGTTTTCTAGAATTACTGGGATTACTCGAAAGGAATGTTTCATTCCTTGACTTCAAGTTGTCTGTGCCAAAAGGGAAGAGTACTCTTCATTAGAATGTGAATGAATGTGAATTAGGAACCGAAGAGAAATTTATTTGAATCATGTACTCACTCTCATTTCTTTTCCAACTTAATGCTTTCTTTCTTCTGAGAAACGCAAAAGATGTTTTGAATAATGTTCGAGCTGCTCTTTTCCATACAATGAAATACTGTGTTTCCATCGTATGGAAAAGAGTATGTTCTTTCTAGATAGAATGTTCATTTTGGGGTTAGGCTTAAATGGGTTTTTTAAAAATCTGTGCACCTTCACAGAATGAATTCTGCTTCAGTACCCCATATTATTATTACATTATGGAATATTATTGCTCGGACAGGGCCCTGTGAAGCATGTGTATCGTGTTTTACAATGCCAAGAAGAGGAGCTCACTCAAATGGTTTCCACCATGTCAGACGGATGGAAGTTTGAACAGGTAGGTTTTGTTTTCTCTTGTCATATGTGGTGCTGTTGACCAGTATACAGATGTATGTCTGGACATGTAGTGTTTTACTGTAGCATATCTGGACTTTAACATACAGTAGATCTCTGGATAGCCCTTTTATGTCTTATCTGGGTGTTTCTTATAAGTCACGTCCCTCATACCTTAGAAGAACAACAGACTGTAGAAGCAGTACGTTCTGTTTTGTAGAGACAGGCTATGTCCACACCTTTCTTTGTGACATACATAAGTCACAGTTTGTTGCTTACCTGTTTGCTGTGGTACAAACTTGACTCAACTTGTTTATCTCAAGCTCATAAGTATCGGCTCCTCGTATAACTATGGCAACGAGGATCAAGCCGAATTCCTGTGTGTCGTTTCCCGGGAGCTCAACAACTCCACTAACGGAATTGTTATTGAACCCACTGAGAAGGCTAAGGTATGATGAAATCTTTTTCCTTACCTTATTAAGAATATTTTTTTAAATGTTTTAATGAAATGACTAAACAAGAAAGACAATGTGCAGCCCAACAAAAAGCACAGCAATCCTTGATTTTTTAAATCACAATTGGAATTTTATTAGACAAATCGCAATTTGACCTTCCTCTCAAATTGCAGCTCTATTATTAATATTATTATTATATTTTGTTACAAAAAAGTTTAAATTAAGTTATTAAATAAGGTAAGATATAATAATAATAATAGTAGTAGTAGTAGTAGTAATAATGATTATTATTGTTATTAGTAGTAATAATTATAACAGAAGTAGTTAAAGGGATAGTTCACCCAAAAATAAAAATTGGCCCATAATTTTACTCACCTTTAAGTCATCCAAAGTGTATATGACTAATGTGACACAATCAGTTGTATTAAAAAATATCTTGGCTCTTCCAAACTTTATAATGGTAGTGAATGGGGTTCCTGATTTTGAAGTCCAAAAAAGTGTATCCATTCATCCTAAAAGTAATCCATACAGCTCCAGGGGGTTAATAAACACCTTCTGAAGCAAAGTGATGAGTGTTTGTAATAATAATATCCATATTTGAAACTTTATAAACTAAAATAATTAATTACAGAGTGACCTCTGACGGGATGTATGATGTATGATAGGGATTTTTTTCATTCTCTACCATTATAAAGCCAGGATATTTTATGGTATAACTATGATTGTGTTTGTCTGAACGGAGATAGTCATATACACCTTGGATGACAAGTACATCATGGGATAATTTTCATTTTTGTGTGAACTATCCTTTTAATAAAAAAAAAAAAAATTCAAATTGTAGTGCTCATTGCTGTCCTCATGTTTCCCCTACAGATCCTTCAGGAGAGGGGGTCCAGGATGTGAGGAGCCCACAAAGATCTCCCATTCCTCACTTCCTTTCTCCAGATCCTTCTCCAACATACAGCTGACTTCAAGTTCATTATCCCACCACCCCTCACCTCCCCCTCCCCCCTCCCTTGTGCCTTTCCACTGTGGGGGATTCAGTCCCCCTCCTCCCTGCAGTGCTGCAACATTAACCAATCAGCACCACCACTAACTATCACTGCTATTAGCGACTAATCAAAAATGCGTCCGAGGTTAAACCTCAGACCATCACATTTGATGCAAGACTGCTCAGAGAGAGGATTACAGGGAAGGATTCATCATTCATCCTAATGCTTATTTATGCAGACTTCATCATCATCATCCTCCTCATATCCTGGTCATTATCATCAATCTTTACAGCTGCTGGCTTTAAATGTTTAAAGGGGGTTCAGCTGCCCCTGTTGGCTCGGCTGCATCCACATGACCATAATCTCCTCAGGACTTCCAAACGGCGTGCAAGATAGACTCGCTTCTCCGACCGTCAATACAGCTTCTCTTAACAAGCACATTAACTTACACTGTAAACCATTAGCAGCCAAATTCGCATCATTTCAGCATTCACTTCCCATTGCCTGATCAGACCAAAAGCACAGTAGATGGCGCAGTGGATAAAAAGAAAACGGCGGCTTTTGAACATCTTCAGAGTGGCATGTTTCTTTCGTTAACTACCCATTCACCCATCTGGAAAGGACCAGAGGCGAAGGGAGAACTCATACTGCCAACTGTCCGGTCAGATGCCCGAAATCATCGCTGTGAAGATGTCTCACATTACTGATTCGCTCCAGTTGATTTTTGTCATCCTGGACCTTTTTATTTTTTGTCTTGTCGCAGGATATTTCAAAGCATCAAAACAGGAAATACAAAAAAAGAAATATTTGGTTGTAGGGCATGTGAGGATTATGTATATTACCAACATATGTATTAATGAAGAGGCTGAATGCAAGTCATGTAACTGTTAATATCTGTACCATAGTGGTCGTTTTTTTTTTTTTTTTTTTCTGTGTGTTTATCAAGATGAGTTTCTCTATTTGATTGGGCGAGGTTCTGTGTTGACCCCTAATGTAATTTTTTTTTTTTTTTAAAAGCCTGGTCACCGAGATGTGAATTTGTAGTGGTTCCTTCAAACCTTTTGTCGATGACTGGAAAAAAACAGGAGACTTCTTATATAAAGGTATCAGGCGTACATTGTCCAGGTAGTTCAGGAGACTGTTCTTAGACAAAGTGCCCACAAGTTTTGAGTCAGGGCAAAACTGCATTAGTGGCTCTTTGTTGCATCTTTTTTTTGACACTTTTCTGACATTTTAGATTCAGATATAGCTCTCCCTGTAACATTCTTGGTTAACTGTTAACTCATCTTTGTTTAAACAAAGTCTGATCACTTCAGCGGAATGTTTTTGAATGTCAAGAGCTCCATTTATTGTGGAATGTCCGAAAATCTAGTTTCATTTCAACATTGAAGCCCAGTCTTTGAAACCAGTTGCCCTCATCTATAGAAAATTGATCTCCTGTTTTTTTGTTGTTGTTTTTTTTAAATGCATTGTTTTTTTCTGAATCTACTGTGACTACATGACAAATTGTCAGTATTTGAACGGTATCCAGGCTGCATTTTGGTTATTTGGTTATTCATATCTTTTGATAAACTATTGAATCTAGGGATCAGTGTAAGATGGCATCATGTGTGTGGACTTTAGGTGACGTTTTTACGGTCTGCAGTGTTTTAAAGTGTTGTCTCTTCCTCTCTAAATACCGTTAAGGACTTTACCTCTTTATCACACTAAACTCATGTCCTTTTGTTTATCATATCAAGAAGACAGTCCTTGAGTTTGTGAGCGACACTGTACTTTGTTTATGTGGTCGTTGGGTTTCCCTTTCTTTGGTTGTGTTAATGTTTTCCCCCTCCTGGAGAGAGTTTATTTGTTCAGCCTCAATTATTAGTCAGCGAAGCTCCTGTAACGGGAATTCGGCTCTCTCACAGGATCCTATTGTACATTCCCAATGTTCAAACGGGTTTCAAAGCAGAGTCCTGGATTCAAATCTAGGGGGCACCGTTTAAGTCTCTCTCCGGCCCAATTGTTTGTCTAGTGTTGTGCCTTTGACCTGTCGTGCCCTACGTGTTTTCGCTCCTATAACTTTGTTTTTTTTTTTTTTTAAACAGGTGCTTAAGAAATTTCGTGTTTGTTTTGACTATCTCAGTTCTGTTCCTTGACTCAGATACTGAACGTCCCCTTTCCCCTGAGTTTGTTATTGTTCATGTATTAGTGATTCATCTGTATTTAGCTTTTCCACTCCTGCCCCTATCCACTTTTAATTTGTGCACCTCCCTGCATTATGTTCCTACTGTGTGCATTTTGTTTTTAGGTTTTGTTCTATTTGTAGAATCGATCCCCTTGTGAGGCATAAGAAAACATCTTGTGCAATCTCAAGTTCTATTTAAGATGGTTCAGGAAACTGATATGGTCGTCACTGCTGGTGCTTTATAGCACTTGAGACTCTGAGACTTCTTTGTCTCCTTTCCTTAAAGAAATGTGTCATTCTCATTTTGTGGTCTTGTACCACATGTTGTTTAAGATCAAACAAAAAGATATTTTCTTTGTGAAAAGATATGGTATTCTGGAAAAACCAGGAGGTTGACGTTTTGGAACGCCAACTTGGAAGCATGCAATGTGTTGAGTATATAAATGTTATATGCTGGGATGTTGTCATATTGTAAAGGTGAATTGGTGCATGGACAGTTGACAGATGGTATTAATAACTCTTAAGAAGTGGAAAATCTGGCCCTATTTTCTATTTTGGCTAAAATCGAACATTACTACTGGAAAGACTTGATTGCTGAGGCAAAATATGCTTTCGCGACACCCCATGTATTTGATAAAAATATTGGTTCGAAGCCAGTTTTTCGAGCCCGGCCAAAAGTGCAGACCTCTGTCATAATGTTTCCAGATAAAAGTTAAAAACAAGGTCCATGTTTAACAGAAGAGTTTTTTTTCTTCTTTTCCTGTCATAATGGTAAGTCTACAACACCTGCATGCTTTAATATACAGTACACACATTTATTCGTGCTGAAAACCTGCTCTTTCATCAGATGTTTTGGGTGTATTGCATTGTCAATAGTATTGATGTAAAGTGTCAAATATGTCACTAGGCTATGGAGATTGTGGAGCTAAGTGTTCTGGAAATGAATAGTCTTGATCAGACTGTCCTTTTCAAATTTTTTTATTTCATTTTTTGAAGTTTGTCTTCTGATGCAGTTTCTTGCAATGTACAGATTGCAAAACGATAATGTATGATTTTTATCATAAAATGTGTTTTGTGTTTCAGACTTGTGGCGTGCTTATTTTGTTTAAAACAATTTAGCATGAGCACTTTGAATATGTATGCAGATTAATAACATTTTGACATAAACATGTTCACAAACCATAATTTTAGGACAATTAAATACTTTAGTTCTTCTTATTATTATTCAGTATTGAAAAGTTGAAAACATTATTTTAAAATCCACTGATGTGTCATTACCTTGGGAATCCTGTAAATGATACTATTTGATTTGAAGGGGTATTTCTCACAAAAAATGTACACAAGGAGAAATAACAGTCACCACTTGTTTTCATTGCATCTTGCATATTTTTCTTTTCTTTTTGGGGTGTTTATATATATATATATGTATGTATATATGTATATGTATGTATATATATATATATATATATGTATATATATGCGTATATATATATATGTATATATATATATATATATATGTGTGTGTGTGTGTATATATATATATATATATATATATATATATATACACATATATATCGACTCGACTCTGCCCTTAAATTCAGGTGATCTAATTTGACATTAAAATGTAAAACCAGAATATGGTTTTTACTTGTAAGTAGTGATTTTGGAAATATAACTGAGGGTGTTTTGGGGTGAGAAAAAGATGTTTGTTGTGGATTTAGTGCACAAAGGACTATTGTGTAATGGGATCAGCAGGGTTGGGGAGTGATGAAATACATGTAACATAGTTACGTATTTAAAAATACAAAATTTAAGTAACTGTATTTCATAACAGTTAGATTATAAATGGGTGGTAATCAAATTACTGTTACATCTGAAAAGTCTTTTAGATTACCAAAGTGATTACTTTTGAAGGGGGGGATTCTGGAATCCACTGCTGCTTCAACATATATATTTTGAGTGATTTATTATGAAGTTATAAATCAACATTTATCTTTCTAAATATGATTTATTTGAATAACTTTAGCTTATTTTAAAACATTTATTTTCCTTTTCTTTTTCAAACACTAGAATATAATGATGTAAATTGTGTGTACCTCTCACTGAGAGAAAAGTACAACTTATCAGTATGTTTTGGGAAAGTTTAGTGTTCAGAGCAGAGGTCAGATCAACTTCAGCCTTGAAGAAGCTGTGAATCATGTGTATCTATGTATGTGCGCTTAGTGTTCTGTACAGGTCCGTTATGGGTACTGGTGGACAACTGAGACCTGCCGGCATTCTGTGGCCAAGTTCAGGGTCCGATCGTCAGCATCATGATAGAAGGAGATATGCTTCTGACTATCTGTCCATGTGTGGAAAATTACCAGTTTTGTCTAGTTTTCTTAAACCAATCAGAATCTTAGTAATGACGTAGTTAGTGGACTCCATTAGAGTATAATTGTTGTGCAAATGTGAATGTAAAAATAAAAAAGAGAGAGCGCGGCCTACGAACTCCTTGTGAGACTTGAAGCTGGCTTCTGCTGATGAAACTGCAAACTATTCTTTGGTAAAAAAATTTAAACTCTGTCTCTGGGTCTTCATTTATCATATCTGGTCTTTAACTGTAAAATCCCCTTCACTTTGAATTTTAATGTTATTTAAACATTAATGTAAACTGTGAGGGGCAATTCATGTAAACAGCAATTGGTGATTCTCTAACTCTGACTGTCTGAAAAAGCCAAGCTACATTTCTGTTCAGAAGTTTCATACTCTTGTAGAATATGCAACATTTTTAGAATTTTAACAAAATAAGAGGGATTGTAAAAATTGCATGTTATTTTTATTTAGTCCTGTCCTGAATAAGCTATTTCACATAACCAGACACTCCACAAGACAAAATTACTTATAAAAAATTCCCCAATTCAAAAATGTACACTATTTACTGTCCTATCATTATTGGATGATCCATGCCTGTTTTCATTTTTTGTGACAGTTGTTTGTGAGTTTGCATCTCACAGTTCTGACTTTTTTTTCTCTCAGAATTTCAAGATTTAAACTCATAATTGCAAGTTATAAAGTCAGAATTGTGTGATAACTTGCAATACTGACTTTTTGTCTTGCAATTGTGAATTTATATCAACTTATTTGCTTGCAATTCTAACTTTTCTCAATATTGTGAGTTTAAATCTCAGAATTTTGACTTTATAACAATTCTGAGAAAAAGGTCAGAATATGAGATGAAAACTTGCAATTAACTTTATTTTGTGTTACATATTAGTATTACATAGCATTAGTAATACATCTAACGAGATTACCTACATTTTGTAACTTATTACTTGTTACAAATTTCTTTTTAAAGTATACATTTTGTAATCTGTAGTGAAATAGGCAACATTTTGAAAGTACCCTTACAAAAGATTACTGCAGTTTTTTAGAAGTAATACTACAGTTTTTGTTACATATATAGAAAAATTGGACATGAAAAAACTGCAGTATTGCAGTATAACCTAAAATGTCTGTAGTTTTACTGGAGTGCAACTATGCTGCAATACATTTAAAGTACAAGTAAAATAAAACTGCAATACAACTGCAGTTATACTGTTTTTATACTTCATGCAACTTTCAGTTGTACTTCATTTTACTGCAGCTGTACTTATACTACAGTTTTACTGCAGTTGTACTGTGACTATACTTCATTATACTGCAAATCTATGGTTGTGCTTCATTAAACTGCAGTTAAACTACTTGGTACTGCAGTTCTACTTCAATATACTGCAGTTCTTTTTTTTGTAAGGGTAACCTACCCAGCCCTGTACTAAACTCTATTTTTCCTTTATTGTTTTATTTTATTTTACTTTTAACAATCGTAATATTTGCTCTATGAATGGACTAAAAAACGCACTAGAATGCAGACTATGGGTTTATCCTCGCAAACTACGCAAGCATACAGAAACCCGCCCTTCAGCGGCACTAAGCGGCGCAGAGCGAGTCGCTGTGGGGGAAAGGCAAGAGGAAATGCCATGCCATCGCCCCGGTGCTCAAATTTCCCTACGTCTAGGCTGCTGTTAAAGGAGCCGTTACCACTTTCATCTGGCTCTCTCCATTTGCGTTATGTGGTTGTAGGTCGACATGTGAGAGAACAGGCTGTTACATTAGGCTTTACTCAATCGGATGGTGCCTGAAACTGCTCCCACCCCAAGTGTCTCCTCCTACCGCTGATATGACAGTCTCCGCAGCCTCCGCAGCACAGAGACGCGGCGCTGGCGTGGATGCCTGAAAATGCGCTAAAAAGGTGCGTTTGTTGTTTGAATTTTGCCGTGTTTGACCATGGCAATAGGCTAAGCCTGTTTTAAGTTACAGTTGGTTGGAAGAACAGGATTGAATGTTGACATAGACTCTTGAGATGTGGCCAATTTCAGGATAAAAAAAAAAAAAAACCATACATTTATAAAAGACTGTTTGTTATGAGAAGCTTACTTAGGGCTTTGGGGCCGGTCAGACACGACTTGAGGGTTTTATAAGGTTAAGGTTTTCGTAGCTCTTTTTGAAAAGAAGCAAAAATCACTTTCCGTCTGTTGTTCACTTATAAAGTCGCTTCTTCCGTAAAAGCAGAAATGTAACCGTGATGTCATGATATTGAGAACGCCCCAAAACAACCGTAGAAACTGAACCAAAACAACAGACAAAGGAGCAGGAGAAACATGTGAAGAAAAATATTAGTGGTGAGTCGTTTGTTTTCATCTGTTTGTTCAGTGACCCTGTGTTATCGTTACTGCAGGTGGCGACACATGAATGTATTAGGATTGAGTCGTTGAATTCGTCAATCGTTCACTCAACTGATTCTCATTATCTTCCTTTTATTAAAAAATTGGGGTTTACAAATCCAAAGTGGCAATTTACAAAGAAAACTTTAAAAGGTGCAAAACAGGGTAGTGTAATGGAAAAAGGCAGTGTTCTTTTAAAACTTGAACTTCTTTTTTTCTTTTTTCTTTGCATTTTTAGAATATTGAGAAAGAGAAAGAAAAACAATGACCAAGCTGCGCACTGAAATGCAGAAACGCTCTCTGTCTAAACGGTCATGAAGAGCGTTTAAAGTCGGCATGAATTGGAAGTTGGAGTTGCGATAGGCTTTTCTTCACTACTGTTATTTATAAGCATGTGAAACTGCTTCTCGAACAAGAATAAATGTGGGACAGGGCTTGATTTTGTCCATCGGGAATTGATTCAGTCATTGGATTGTTGTGATTTGCTATTGTTGTGATCTCACGTGAGTGACGGGTTGTCCCGAATTCGTGTAAACATCATCAGAGATATTTTGATAATACTACAAGGGCACATGAATAAATAGTTATAGTAATAATAAATGTGCATGAATAAATCATTTATAATTAATACTGCAATATTAATTTTGATTTCATGGTGACTTTAAACATCATAAGCGTTTAGCACCATCAGAAGCATAAGTGTGACTTATCAAATCATAGAAAAAAAACCCAGCAATAACAGTCGAAATAAATGAGGAGTTTCAAAATCGAGAATGTTTAGTTCATTGAAGTGGACATGTTCGTTCGGATGGTCAGATGCTATTTGCTCACGCTGTATTCAGATTATACTCAAAATGATTCGTTCAGTTAAAAGATTCATTCAAAAACACATTCGTAGATGAACAAAAAACAAATGTGTTGTAGGTTTTAGACATGTTCAACGGGTTAATCTTCAGTTACAGATAAAACGGACTGAAAAATTTATGTGGTGGATGTGACCAGTTACACCCCGCACCCTCTGGTCTACCTGAACTTGGAAAGTAAACAAACAGGAGTTTGACAAGTTCATACTAGAATTCACTTTTGTAGCTCCACCTAATATTTTGCATAGTGTTCTATATTTTAAAAAGATTGTCTTTGTTTGATAAGATTATCCCTCCCACCCCCCTTTTTCATATAGGACTGTAGCAAGGACATTTATTTTGAGGATACAGAATATACAAGAATGTGTTTCCCTGCTCTTCTGGTGCTGAGAGCCCAAAGCCCCCCGGATCAGGTGAAAAAACCCTGATGGCAGTGACGTGGTTACCATCATAAGAAAATATGGCACCACAACCTTCCAGCATGGAGGAGCAGACAGGGGAGCTATGTGTGCCTGAATCTGAGGGAGAGAAACGAGGACCGGGACCCCCTTCTGATCAAGATCGTCCAGTTACCCACGATGCTCCAGATGGAGGCTGGGGATGGGTGGTCCTGGTGGCTACCATCCTTGTCTTAGCTCTGACACTGGCCTTCCCGGCCTGCATTGGCATCTTCTACTTAGATCTTCAGGAAGAATTTAAAGCCAGTAACAGTGAGACCTCTTGGGTGCCTTCAATAATGACATCAGTTCTGCACGCTGGAGGTAAGAATCTTATAGAGTCAGTTGGTGTTTAGATAGTGCTAAACAATGTTTAAAAAATGAAACAAAAATTTTACAAAATTGTAATTTCTTCTCCACTTGCACAACAAAACAAAAAAAAAACTGTGGGGTGATTCTGGTGGTCAAAATTAATCAAAGACAAGAAGTATAACCTGTGTGTGTGTGTGAAATGAATGTACTATATTTTAGTCAGGTATAAGCATTTTAAAAAATCTAAAATGACCAAAGACTTAACCAAAGGGTTAATAGTGCATCTATTTTTACATGCAGTAAATTAAAGTAGCACAAATTCATAATTGAGTTTAATCAGATGTCATTCTCTTAATCGAATAACTGCACTGAATACGTAAATACGCAATTCATATAACTTTAAAAATTCTTTTGGAGTAGATATGCTATAAATAAACATGTTTTCTCTCCACTGTAAGAAGAAAGTTGTAGTCATTATTTATACATTTAAGTTGATTACACTACAGTGCCTTGCGAAAGTATTCGCACCGCTTCATTTTTTCATGTTGTTACGTTGCTGCCGTGTGTTAAACTACTTTAAATGGCCTTTTTACATTAATCTACTCTCCATACACCATAATGACAGCAAAAAACAGGAATCAACTTTTCAAATGTATTAAAGATTTAAAAAAAACTGAAATAATTACATTGCATAAGTATTCATACTCTTTTCTGGGACATTTGAAATGTAGCCCAGGAGTATTCTTAATTTCACTGGTAAATGTTAGCACACTTCAAGTGGAGTTAACCTGTGACAAATTCAATCGAATGCTTTGGAAAGGCACACACCTCTCAATAAAAGGTCTAAAAGCTTAAAATGCATATAAGAGCAAAAACCAAGCCATGAGGTCAAAGAAACTGCCTGTAGAGTTCAGAGACAGAATTCAGAAGACACAGTTCTGGGGAAGACTACCAAAAAAAATTATGTTATATTGAAGGTTCACAGAAGCATGTAGCCTCCATAATCCTTAATGGAAGAAGTTTGGAACAACCAGTTTTGTAGAGCTGGCCTCCTGGCCAAACTGAGCAGTCAATGGAGAAGGGCCTTGGTTAGAATGATGACCATGAAATTGATGGTCACACTGATTGAGCTCCATGATAATATAGATAGAGATGGGAGAAATTTGCAGAAGGACAAACTTCACACCAGCACTCAACTTATCTGGGCTTTATGGCAGAGTGGACAGACTTAAACCTCTCCTCAGTAAGACATATGAAATCCCAATTGGAATTTGAAAAAAAGCTCTTAAAGGACTCTTTCAGACTGTGAGAAACAATATTCTCTGGTCTGATGAACCTCGGTTCAAAGCGTCATGTCTGGAGGAAACCAGGGACCTGCACAATACCATCCCAACAGTAAAGTGTGGTGGTAGCATCATGCTGTGGGGGTGTTTTTCAGCAGCAGCAACTGGGGGACTCATCACAGTAGAAGGAAAGCTCAACGCAACAAAATATAGAGTTGGCCTAAATGAAAACCTAGTCCAGAGCATTCAGAACCTCAGACAGAAGGTTCACATCCCAACAGGGCAATGCAAGAGTGGCTTATGAACAACTCTGTGAATATCCTTGAGTGACCCAGCCAGAACCTGGGTTTGAACCTAATTAAACATCTCTGGAGAAACTGGAAAATGTCTGTCCGCCAATGTTCCCCATCCAGCCTGACAGACCTTGAGATGATTTGAGGAGAAGAATGGCAGAAATTCACCAAATGCAGATAGGCAAAGCTTTTCACATCATACCCAAAAAGACTTGAGGCTGTAAATGTGCTTTAAGTACTGAGTTTGAATACTTATGCAAAATACTTATTTCAGTTTTTATTTTCCTTTTTATCAAATTTGCAAAGCTGTCACAGATCTGTTTTTTTTTTTTTGCTTTGTCCTTATGGTTTATGGAGTGTAGACTGATCTGAAAAAAATTAAAGGCACAATGTGTAAGATTTTTGGAATGAAATATCCAGAAACCACTAGAACAATGTTATATATTTTGTTGACTTGTGTACCTTGTTAGGATTACTGGCTGGAGAGCCTCTTAACAGCCACCAGTGGGCACTCCACTTCACCGTCGCCTCACCACCGGACTTCAATTCCCACAATGCATCACACACTCACTCACATACATGCGCACTCTACATTTCCCATAAGCCTTCATACCTGGAGTGATTGCACACACACCTGTCATGAATCACCGTCACTATTTAAGCACCCTTCACACATTTGCGAAGTCGTGATTTGCTTTCAGTGCTTAGCGTTCATACCTGTCTCGTTTTCCGGTCGTGATCCTGTCTGTTTCTGCCATTTATTGATTGGTTTCTGCCTGCCTTTGGACCTTTGGCCCTTTGGCTTTGTTTACTGGACTGTGATAACTTGCTGCCTGTCTCGACATTTTTGCCTGCCCACAGACTACAATTCTGTCTATCCTCCTCCATACCTGTTTGCTGTTGATTTACCATTGCCTGTTTGACCATCCCTTTTATAAATAAAGCCCGGATTTGGATCTGCACCCGCGTTGTCACGCACCTCTTCATTACTACCTACATTATCCCAAATGTTTCCAAAAATGTTTAAATCCAAAGAAATAAGCCATTTTGACCAGGACTGTGTCCGTGCGTCACCTATCAATGACATCATACCCGTGTTACCCTTGGTTTGGAAACACCAAAGACTCTTAAATATATTGTGTTGTATTAGACAGGTGAGCAACTCTTTGAATCCAATCATGAACAGAAAACTAATCACTGTTATAAAGCTCATCATGATTTATAGCGAGTACTATGTTTTACCATGACTAATATCGATCTATTTTACTGCAGTGTGCAACCAGTGTCTCATAGTAGCTGCCGAGCGAACGCAAAGAGTAGCACTATAACAACGTTCAATACACAAATGTGTGATCGGAAGAAGCTGAAGCAGACGTCTGCGGCATAATAAAAGCTCCACTACACTCGAGCTGCGTGTCGCGCTCATCATAGCAGTCTCTCCAGCGGCCTCGTTCAGCTCCAGCAGTTTTCAGGCATACCCTGCTTCATTCTACAGTAATGTTAATAAATCTTTAATACATTAGCTGATCCATGAATATGATTCTTTTCCACCGGCGGCAGACGTGAAGACAACACCTCCCATGATTCCGCCAAATGAAGGCGTCATCAAGCTACGGCTTTGTTTTGAATGAGCGACCTCTACGCCAAAATTACATATTGTGCCTTTAATTTAAAGCAGTTTAACATAAGGCAGCAACATAACAAATGTGAAAAAATTAAGGTATACAAAAACTTTAGCAAGGAACTGTATATTTGATCCAGTAGACATGGCAATTAAAAGTCATTTATTTGATGTATGTGTTCACTGTGAACTTGGCTTTTAGCAGTAGTCATTTTAGCAGTCATAGTAGTGATAAAAAAAGAGGAACAGTTTGATCCAACATTTTTTACGCACACTTGAACTGTCATTCCAGGTAATTGTGTGTTGACATTTGCTTACCATTTTTGAACAAGGCAGTATTATATTGTTCAAGGCAGTGCATTGGTGGTGTTTTGAGTAGCTGGTTGTTGAAAATGAGCTGTAGGATTATTATATCATGCTGGGATGACAGTAAGCTGTCTGAAATTAAAGCTTTTTTTTTTTTTTTTTTTTTTACCATAAGCATTTTTTCTTCCAGGTCCTCTGTGTAGTGTGCTGGTGGAGCGCTTCGGTTGCCGGGCAACAGTGATGTTTGGGGGAGTGCTGAGTGGTTTGGGGATGGCGATCAGCTCTTTCTCTCATTCCATAGTTGAGTTATACATCACTACTGGGGTCATCACAGGTCAGTAAGTCCTTAGAGGAAGTGATTATGACATCCTATTTGATCTGTTGATAAAAGAGCAACTGCAGCGATTACATAAACATCACTGCGATTATATAAAGTGTTATCACTAAGCACTTTACAGGCTGACCTGACATGAATAAGAATATGAATACAAATCATAAAACCCCTTGGAGTTATAAGCTTCTATCTGCATTCTGAGCAGTTCTGAGATACCGAACTTCAAAGTTTTTGCATTCTATTTGACTTTGTAGATATAACCTTTTTGTTTTCTAAAGAAAAAGTCTGTAAATGTACTCAACATTAACAAAAAAAATCACATAATGTAAATAAGTTGTCACACAATGAGAATATGTGAATAACTCAAATTGGATAAAAATGTGAGAGAATTATAATTCCAAGGGGGAGAAATAGTAAATGGTTATTTCCGGAGCAATGTCACAAAAGAATCTTGCTGTGCTTATTTTCTGCACGGATGTTATTTGGCTACAGGCAGTCAGTACAACACCACTACTGCGAGATGCTGTTTTTATTATGTATATTTGATTAAAATTATCACCCACAAAAATAGTTCCAAATGTTAAAAATGGATGTTCTGTAGCTAAATGCAGAGATAAGACCAGTCAAAATAAATATAAATGATAAATAAATGTGTTATTTATTGTGTACGATTATTAATGGTTATTAATATGAATAAAAATAATATAAATTTGTATTAACATTTGGTAATTAATAATAATAATAATGTATTAATTAAATATGTATTAATTATTAGGTAATATAATAATACTAATTATTATTATATTTATTCATATTTAAATGGTATTGAAATGTTTTTATTATCTACAGTCAATTACTGATTTTATGTATTTATTATTCATTGATGATTATTAATTATTAAGTGATATATTACTAAAAATAAATTCAGTTATTATTTATTGCATACATTTATTCATGGTTTTTTTAATATAAATAAAAAATAATATAAATTTGTATTAATATTTGGTCATTAATAATAATAATAATTATTATTATTCATAATATCAATTATACATTATTATTATTAATTAAATAAATAATAAATAAATGTATTTACAGTTTTAGCTCAGATAGTTGACATTTAAGTAAATAATACATGAGCATTGTTTTATTATTCTATTAGTTGATAGTTATTTTGTATTATGTATTGATTATTAATTATTAAGTAATATAATAATACTAATTATATTTATTCATATTTAAATGGTATGCTAAATGCTTTTATTGTCTACAGTCAATTACTGATTTTATGTATTTATTATTCATTGATGATTATTAATTATTAAGTGATATCCTACAGTTATTATTTATTATTGATTGATTATTAGTTATTAAACCATTTAATATCAACAGTCATTATAGTTGGCATGTAAGTAAATAATAAATGTCGACTTTAGTTAGCAAGTTCAGTATAATGCATAACCCTCTGTTTGCTTCACAGGTTTGGGTTTCTGTTTCAGCTTCCAGCCCGCCGTCACAATTCTTGGTCATTACTTTGTGCGCCGTCGTCCTTTTGCCAACGCGATGTCCTCCACAGGTACTGCTCTGGGTCTGTCTGTATTGCCCTTTTTAGGTGACTATCTGCAGAGTAAGCTGGGATGGAGAGGGAGTTTTCTGGTGCTTGGCGCTGTGCTGCTCAACTGCTGTGTTTGCGGAGCCGTCATGAGACCGGTTAGGCCTCGAAACCCCCGAAAGTCAGAGGTGATAAGCAACGGTCCCAGACCCGCGGGCAAAAAGGGATGTTCGTTGGGTATCTGTCAAAGTTTTGCGTCATCCCTCAGAAAACACATGGCCTTTGACCTCTTCTGCAGTAACCTGCGATTTCGGGTGTTTTCCTTGGGCATCACTTGGATGATGCTGGGTTTTGTGGTGCCGCTTATTTACCTGGTCCCGTATGCATCAGCTCACAATATGGATCCAAGCCGAGCCGCCCTGCTGCTTTCCATCCTGGGCTTTGTCAACATCCTTGTGCGGCCTCCCGTCGGAGTGATCTTCAGCTTATCCTGGTTTAAAGGTCGACACATCTACGTTTTCTCAGCCGCACTCCTAATAAATGGACTAAGCAATAGTATTTGCTGCATTTCTCCCAGTTTCTTTGTGCTGTTAATATACGTGCTGATGTACGGGCTGTCCATGAGCGTGGTAGGCTCACTGATGTTCACTGTGCTGATGGATACAGTGGAGATGAGTCGATTCCCGTCTGCGCTCGGCCTGCTGTCTATCATGGAAAGCGTCACACTGCTGATAGGACCTCCCCTTGCAGGTAACATGAAAACTTTGTGTTTGAATTATGTTTAATGTAGGTCGACTGCACCACGTCACTGCCTGTATGTGTATGAGGTTAACACATGGTGTGTTGAAGTCCTCCTGGGAAGTTCGTATTTACATTTGTCACTTTTGTCGGCGCAAGATAGCGGTATACCTTCTCTTAATTAAGTACTCAGAAATACAGAAAGTTTTTAACTCTACTTCCTGAAAATGAAGAACAATGAATGCACTTCATGTGTGCTTTGCTTTTTATGTTTTCAATTAATTTTATGAATATTTACCGTCCACTAGAGATGTTGCATCCATTGATGTTTCTCAATAACACGCCCCATCTCAGAGCACTCAGAGTTTCCCACTCGTAATTCTGACTTTGTGGTGTCGTTTATGTTCATTCAACTCGTAAATTCTTTCCAATATGACTTAAACGCACCAACACCCCAAACAAAATCCAGTTACCATCCACTGAAAACAGACAGGGAGAGTTTGAAATGTAATGTGTAATCAAATGTGGTCTTGCTAGTATTTCAACATTTGTTCCTGTCCTAGATTTGAGAGGACAAGTATTGTTTCTATAGATATAGGAGTGGTGTTTTTAGCTTTTCATCTCAGGGCATTCAGGTCTAGCAACTCCCTGATGAACAGAACACATGAACATATAGATCTGGTGAATCTGTATCTCTTTTTAAGCCTTGTTTAACTTAATTTCTTAGATTTGCATTTATGTGTGAATGTGTTTTAGTTTTTGAATATACGATTTGTGAGACATATGCTTTATTGCTAAAAGGTCCTTACACAACTTTTTATTTACATTTATACAAACATAGCATGACTTTTAGAAGTAAAGTCCAGTCTGTTTTTTAAAAAGTGTATTGCACT
This sequence comes from Opsariichthys bidens, assembly GCA_037194245.1. Lineage (NCBI taxonomy): Eukaryota > Metazoa > Chordata > Actinopteri > Cypriniformes > Xenocyprididae > Opsariichthys > Opsariichthys bidens. The sequence goes on from CM074296.1 coordinate 13,076,415, forward strand.
TTTTTTTCTAAAGTTTGAAATTTGGATTTTTTGAGTTGAACCTCCTCTACAGTCGTATGACCATTAGTTGTATATTTATTATTTAAAATAAACTGGACCAAGCAACCACGTCTTTAAACTGCTCTTAACCCAAATTCAATTCTGGCTTGGATGAGGAAACGAACGCTTTTTTCCTGTCACGTCTCAACTGTCCTCTCAAAGTAAAGTCCCATGAAGACATTCCCACCATTCTTGCCATATATAAACTAGAAATCAATATGAAATCAGTGAGGAGGTGTGTGCCTGTGTTTGAGTAAAAGAATGGAATGTCTCCTCCATTGTAAGCACTAATCTGGATTTGCGTGTTGGTGGGAGCGAAGGCTGTGTTCTCAATCGGGTCAAACTCCCCCAGCTCTTTCTCACGCAGAAATGTCATTATTAGTTGGGCCAAGCACAACCTAGCACCTAGGAGTGGTACTAATACACATATTTTTGGTTTAGTGGCGATCAACATTCCATTAGAAACCATTCAAAAAAAAATGCAGCGTGACACACAGTCACTTTAATTTGTAGTAATATTTGACAATAATACAGTTTTACTTTACAACTGTGGTGAACATAACGTAATTCTTTCAAAAAAACATAAAAAAATTGTAATTATTCCAAACTTGGAAGTTAGTTGTTTTTTGTCCTAAACATTACATGTCATCACATCTCTTTACCTGTGTTACAGGAGTGCTTGTGGACCGTACCGGACAATACACGTATGTGTTCTTGGCCTGCAGCATCTCAGTGACCTTATCAGCTCTGTTCCTTATGGTTTCCTTTTACTGGCTGGACTCCCGTGATGCAGCCCAGAAGAAAAGTTCACCAGCGTCTGGGTCTCCAGCTAAGGCTGTAATCAATATGTCCACAGACTGCCAGTACAGCAGTGTGCCTACAGATGGTGAAAAGCCAAATAACCCATCATCAGAAGTAGAAAATGTGACAAATGTATGACCTGGATCAGAGTTATTTACACTGGCTTTTGTAAAGATCCTGTTCTCATCTCACTGGTTTGCCTTATACAGTATATGCCATGGCGCTACAATGCCATCCGTTAATGCTGTCCTTTCGATTCAAGTGAATATTATACCGCTTCTTCATTCCTGATCTAAAATGACAGAATGCTGAAGTTATTTGCCCAGGACATTAAGCTATTTGAAGTCAGAAAATTTTGATTTCATCTTATGCCTTTCATATTTTTACATTTCCGTTCAGTTCGGGATTGGTAAGATTATTTGAAAAAGTCTCATTCTCACCAAAGCATTGTGAAATATTACGGTTTTAAATAATTGTTTTCTAGTTCAATATATTATAAAAAGGATTTCATGTGACGGCAAAGCTATTACTCCAGTCTTCAATGTCACGCGATCTTTCAAAATCTGATTTGGTGCTCAAGAAAAATGTATTATTATTTAACTCTGTTATTCTTGATATTTTTGTGGAAACTGATATATTTTTTCTGCATTCTTTGTTCAAAAGAGTGGCATTTATTTGAAAGACATGTTCAATGTTTTGTAACATTATAAATGTCTTCAGTGTCACTTTTAATTAATGCATCCTCTCTGGAAAAAAAATCTTACCGACCCCAAACTTCTAAATCACACTGTTGTTTTATACACCATTTGTGTCATAAAACCCTTCTACTGGAAACCCTGACCCTTATTGGAAGATTGTTGATCTAATGTTTGTAAAACAAATCAGGAGAAAATTGTTTGCTGTTGTTGCACGTGGGCTCTTAAGGATTTCTCAATACAAGTACAGACTCCCTTTAGCCGAGACACTTTTAAAACATAGACTTCAAGTTTTCCGGTCCTCAGCGAGTGCTTGAATATGAGAATACTTCAAAAATTTTCCCTTGGGTTATTAAGTTCATGGATTAATAATGAATGAGACTGTGTTTGAACTGAGTGTACAAAGGGCCCGTTTTTATCGAGTGTCTATGTACTGCATAACCGAACAAGTGTCACATTTCCCTTTGAGCTGATTTATATGTAAACTCCTCATGTAAACTGTTGTCGGTCTTGTCGTAGTTGCTCTCTTGTTTTGTAACTTTGCCAAAGTAAATGACCCGCTTCTAAAAGCGAAAAGGGCTGTGAGTCCCCTAAGAGAGTATCATTTATATCACAATGTGTAATATAAAGTATTTACTACAATAAAAGAGTTTATTTCTGTACTCAGTTTAAATTTAATACTATAATGTAAGCAGATAAATGCTCTGCTGTTTGTTTTGCTTTCAATAAACAAGCAGAATTATTGTTTGGCCTTTTATTTTAATTTAATTTTATTTGTTTTTAGCTAGGTAAACCCCCCACCCCCCATTTCTGGTTAATGTTTTGAGAACAGCCCCAATTTATTTATTTATTTTTGGTCATGTTTATATGCTCGTGAGAAGCAAATGACTCTACTCTTTCGTGAAAGGACACGAATCATATGATATTCGCTAAACAGCGCTCTCTGTCGGCCACTTGAAGAACAGTCGCCACAGGATTCGACATCCGGCGTAGCGTAATACGTCTGGATAACCCGTCACACGCACACTACACACAGCCTAGCTAATTGAGATAAAACCGTGTTTTGTACATTCTGACGTTTCCTCGTTTTAAGCAAACTATGAGCTTATTGAATGTATTATTTAAGTCGGTTCTTGCTATTCTTATTTGCACTGAACTGAAAACCAGTTTTGACTCCGCCCACATGTAAAAGCGAAACCAAAAGTGACACTCCGACAAAATGCAACGAGAACAACTAATGGTAAGAAAAGTAATTCTGTACATCTGTTTATATTGTTTAGTGCTCATGTCCTATATCTAAAAATATCCCAAACCAGCCTGAGATGGTTTGCTAGTCAAGGATTCCTCAGTTGGTCGGACGAAGAAACCAACATGCCTGTTAGCTAAAACCAACCAAAAGACTAGTGTGACCAGGCTATGAAACCATTCTAGTCTGGTTTATCTGATTCCTCTTTTCAGGTTTAAGATGATCTCAAAGGCGTACCCTGTACCCAGAGCTGTAGCAGAACATTTCTGTCTGTTGTGCTGTGATATTATCATCTGGGCTTGTGTGTGGACTGTATTGCTATGGCTGGATGGAGAGGGCAGTCTGGATCTAGGGTGCCTGTGGGCTCTCAGGACCATCAGCTGGGTTGTGCTTTATTCAGTAGTCACATGCGTTGCTCACAGCAGCATTCAGCCTCTGCTGAAGCGCTGGGTAGCCCTACTGAGCTTCCTCCCTCCAGTATTTGACAGCATTCGGACATTGCTGCATGGGACCATGAGAGGCTTTAGTCCTGTTCCTGACCCCGGTATGGTGATCCTGAGCACTGCTACGTCTACTCTCATATATATAGTGTGGGAGATGGCCTTCCCACACGGTGGATCATCTAAGGGTTCCAGAAACCAGCAGAAAGATGAAGAGGCTAGAGCACTCCTAATGAGGGTCATCCGCTACTCCAGGCCAGACTATCTTCATCTAGGCGCTGCCTTCTTCTTCCTCAGCCTGGCGGCGCTTTGTAAGTGTAACTGAAATGATGTAAACCCTGATTTCAGGCCATCCTTTATCTACATAGATGAAACAATTATGAACTAGATCCAGAGTCATGGAAAATAAAGTTGGCCTGATGCAGTGTGAAACTGTTATTTTGTAGTCGAGACCTTCATCCCGTACTGCATTGGGCAGGTTATTGACATACTGAGTGGAAAGTACCAGCAGAACACTTTCTTATGGGCCATTGGACTCATGGCACTGTGTTCAGTTGGAAGGTCAGTGTAACATCAATCCTATGCAAATATCTTACTAAAAACAAATGTCTTCGCATATGAATTGGTTTTGTTTCTTGGAATAAAATATCAATTTGTTGTGTCTTTAAGTTCTATGTTCACTGGTCTGCGCGGTGGGATGTTCATGTGCAGCCTCAGCAGACTCAACAAGAGAATACGGCACATGTTGTTTCAGAACCTCATGAAGCAGGAGATAAGCTTCTTTGAAGAAAATAAACCAGGTATCGTACCTGTTCCTTCACTTAAAAAACACAGTCAAGTAAAGCCCGAAGTCACAGAACTGTTTCTTTTAGATGTTGGCTAGAAAAACCTTGGGTTTTCGCCAGTTTCAAACTGAATAGGCTCTTCTTGATTCTTGATTCCCAATGACTCAGAATTCAAGAACCAATTCTTTTTGAAATCAGGTCCCAGCCCTATTAACCCTATTTTATTTCACACTCAGGCACTAAAATCCACATGACATTACTTTAACACAAAACAAAGGACAGAGGAAAACTGAAAGCTTAAAAACATGAAGTATGATAATTAATGGAAGAGGGAAAAGGTGAGGACTACTCTGAAATCATGACAAGTAATGAGTTACTCAAACTAGGGCAAAAGAGAGGCAATGAAAACTATGACTAAGGGTACATTTATATGACAACAATGTACTAAAAAATGTAGTTTTTCCAGATGACAATATTGTCAAAACCATCCCTGTTCACACAGATCTGCAAAAACGAATAAAAATCCTGTCTTATGCATGCCAGGCCAGTAGTTGTAAAGACTTACTACACGTGACATCACCGGTTTCACAAATTTTTGCGTTTTTACTGTTTATATGGAGACGATAAGTGTATTTTTTTTTTTTTCAAAAAATTTTGAATCCCGTTTTCAAAAGTTTGTTTCAGGCCACCAAAACACTGTTGTCGTGTAAAATAAAGGTCCAAATGCACAAGTTTTCCATTTGAAAACTGTCGTGTAAATATTGCTGTATATTAGACTATTATTTTAAGAGGAGACAAAGCTATAAAATTGTGCATGTGATAACATAGCCATTATTTAATATAATGAAACAAAGAAACAAATTTTCTCTCTTACAGGTAATCTCACATCTCGTTTGAGCTCCGACACTGATAAAATGGGACGTTCTGTGGCCATGAATGTGAATGTGTTACTGCGAAGTCTGGTGAAGACATGCGGCATGCTGTTCTTCATGCTGCGCCTGTCCTGGCAGTTAACCCTCCTCACCTGCATTGAAATGCCACTTCTTGCTTTCATTCAGAATTCATACAACAACATCTCCCAGGTAAGTAACCCTCCTCAATTTGGTTTCTTTATTACTTCCACAAAGCTTTTAGGCCTCTCCTGAAAACTTTTTTCAACAAACCAAAAATAGTAATAGTAATAGTAATGCCTTACCTTCCTGATCAGAGAACATCCAAAGAGCTTCAGGACTGTGATGCAGAGACTACAGAGCTGGCGTCTTCTGTCATTGGGTCGATGAAGACTGTGCGTAGTTTCAAGGCAGAGCGTCAGGAACAGCGGCGATATGAACAGACTCTCAACAGGAAGCTCCAGGTTTTGAGGCGTAAAGGCATCTACAGTGCAGTTCATCTCTTAATACGCAGGGTAAATCATATATAGCCACAAGTTGCGTTCACTGTTCTCCAAAGTAGAAATTGTTCTATTTCATTGATTCATATAATTGACTTTATCTTCTTGCACTGTATTTTAGTTCATTACAGTGGGCTTGAAAGTAGCAATGCTGTTCCAAGGCCGAAATCTCATCTCGTCTGGCCAGCTTAGCAGTGGCAGCCTTCTTGCGTTTGTGTTCTACCAGAAGGACATGGTGACCAACATGAAGGTAAGATTGCCAGGTAAAAATCTTTCAGTAATGTGACTCTTCATTCAGATGAGACTAAATGCTGGCCATCATTTTGTCCTCAGCATCTTGTATATATCTTTGGAGACATGCTGAATACTGTGGGATCAGCAATAAAGGTGTTCCAGCTGCTTGATAGGAAACCACTGTTGAGAGAGGCAGGCGATCTGGCTCCGGAGAAGCTTAAAGGAAGACTGCGTTTTGAAAATGTCTCCTTTACCTACCACACCCGTCCTGATCTAAAAGCACTTAAGGTAAGTTTTTGTTTATACCACAAAAGCCAAGCATAGAACTTCTGTGATTTGCTTGTATTCATTGTTGAATTGTTGCAGTCTGTTACACTGGAATTGAGTTCAGGAAAGCTGACGGCATTGGTAGGGCCCTCTGGTGGTGGGAAGAGCTCTTGCGTCTGCTTGCTGCAGAGGTTCTATGAGCCACAGGAGGGTGAAATTTTCCTGGATGGAGAACCTCTGTACCGTTACGAACACCAGTATTTGCATAAAAAGGCATGTGAAAACAAATTCTATTGGATGATTTGGTGAGACTTTAGTTTGTGTAGTTTTATAGACTACTGACTCTCTTTCATTTGGCTCAGGTGGCGATGGTATCCCAGGATCCTGTGCTTTTCTCTGGCTCTGTGAGATATAATATTGAATACGGTTTGCAGGACTGCACACTTGAAAAAGTCGAAGCAGCTGCTCGTAAAGCCAACGCACACAACTTCATATGCAAACTGGAACAGGGATACAACACAGGTAGGCAAAATGTTGTGTCCACTTTGGAAATTGCTGGGATCATATTATCTACACATGCTGTCGAATAGAACATTCCAGGCTAACCCATATGTTTCTGTTTACAGGTGAACATCCTCTTTATGCCCCTTGTGCCAGAATTCATTATCATTGAAGCTTATTTTGATGGATTGTGTTAGTGTTAGAATTCTTTCTTTTTTTGTTGACTTTTATGAAAAGATTTTGATAACGAAGTAAAGCCTGATTTAGTTTTAGAATTGTTATCTAAGATCAAATTTAAAAATCAAAGTAATTTTTTTCCCCTTTAAAAAACAAAAATATTCTCACCATGCACTTAACCGAGGTAGCTCGCATGGCGTTAAATCATAAACAAACAACACAGATAGATATAACTAGAGGCATCGATACTAAAACATTCTTTCTAATACTAATGAGCTGTTTTCACGTTATGGCCAATATCACATTTATATTGTCAAAATAAATAAGATTAAACCCCAAAATAAGCCATTTTAAATGCAATCTTTATTTTGAAATTAGCTAAAAAAAAAAATGCACTTAACAGTGTTATTAGTGTTTTTGAAGATTGACTTTAAGGGTTAGTTCACCCAAAAATGAAAATTCAGTCATTAATTACTCCCCCTCATGTCGTTCCACACCGGCAAGAAAAACTTTAGTTCATCTTTGAAATGCAAATGAAGATCTTCTTGATGAAATCTGAGAAAAAGGTTCATAGAGGTTGTAAAACTAATCCATATGAATTGAGCGAATTGTGTAGTCCAAATTTTCTGAAGAGACAGAAAATAATGAACAGGTATAACTGAGGCTTTTATTCATATATATATCCATTGATCAGTGAACAAACATAAGTTCAACCCAACCTGATTAATGCGTGAGAACAAACCTCTTGCGGAAGCTCAAAATGAATGAATATCATTGGTTCCTGCATGTCAGGCAAACATGTTTGAGCTTCCTTTAACTGCAACTGATGTGAGTTGATGAATATTTTTAAATGTGAATAAAAGCCTAAATGAAATCTGTTCAGCATATAAAGCAAAACAATTTGGACTAAACCACTCAATACATATAATTTAGTTTTACAATCTCTTTATGAACCTTTTGAAGCATCAAAGTGATAGTTGCGTAGGCTGTCTATGGAGGGACATAAAGCTCTAGGATTTCATCAAAAAAGATCTCCATGTGTTACGAAGATGAACAAAAGTCTTACGGGTTTGGAATGATATGCGGGCGAGTGATAAATGATAGATTTTTTATTTTTGGGCGAACTAACCCTTTAAGTGAAAGTTAGACAGTGCAATCTAGGTAATCTAAATGAATGAAATGAGTGTGGACATAATGAACACAAACAAATAAATATCTAATATTGACTAATATTTATAAATCATTTACATGGTACTAATATATTGTGTATCCGTAAAACAAAATGAGTTGGTTAAATCTGAATGCTTTGTCTGTAGATGTTGGTGAGTGTGGTGACCAGCTGTCCGCAGGACAGAAGCAGTGCATCGCTATAGCCAGAGCTCTGATAAGGAACCCACAGATTCTGATCTTGGACGAGGCCACCAGCCACATGGACTCTAGCACACAACAAGCAGTACGAACTCCTCTGGAATTAAAACTAAAATCTTTCAATTAAATTAATACTAAATTGGCAAAGTAATAATTTTTAAGCTGCAGTAACATGCTAAATTCTGAAGTTTTTCCCATTTATAGTGTCTATTCATCATCTCATTACCCAGGTTCAAGATGTGCTCAATACCATAACGGATCAGACAGTGCTGGTAATAGCTCATCGTTTGGAGACTGTAGAGAAAGCAGACCACATTATCTTCATGGAGGGAGGTGAAGTCGTGGAACAGGGAACACACCAGCAGCTCATGGCCAAAGAAGGAAGATACTATCGACTCAGAGAAAAGCTTTTTAACCTGGAGACATGACCAGCTGACTAAAGAATCAGATTTGTGGATAGATTTAACATTTTTACAAAGTCGTTAGTACACACTCACAGACTGCCTTTCATGTAGATTTAACAACTAATTCTAGCACAGACTTGTGTGGAGATATTTCTCCATACTTCTGGTTACACAGTGTTTTGTTGATTATAGGATAAGTGATGAAGTATGGGACACAAAAAAGCATGGGATTTGTGTCCTAAAGGTATAACAGTATGAAATATAATTACAAAATATATGTAATACAGAATTTCATGCGTGTGTGTAGTTAAATCAGAGAATGACCAGTGGGTTTGCCCTCAGCTGCAGGAAAATGCGGAACAAAATCTCAGAGCTCTTATTCGTCTTCATTGTGCCACCAAGAGCTGCTTGATTTTGAGCTTCCTGGAGATCTTTGTAAAGAGACTGACAAAAGAGAAAAAAAGATGAATTAATAATTAAAAATGGTTGTTGAATTAAGCAAACCTGTCTGATACATGTGAATTTATACTAATCACAGAGTAAAGATGCAGCCACAAATGTTGCAGGCAAAAAAAGCATCCATTGTCAATAATGTAGCGATGTATGAGGCACAGCTCACACAGATGTCACTTTTAAACCAAGGAGTTTTCTGTTGGTCAGCACAGCGAATTTTGCATGGGAAGCTTTTTCGCACTCCTTTTACGCAAAACTCCAGATTGAAATAACTGGATTTCAGAGTAATGGTAAATGTCATGGCACCTTAAGACTTTAATCCAGTGGTTCTCGACCTTTTTTCCCTTCAGTGGGCTGCACTATGGTCCAAGTGCAAGTCTCACCAGCCGGACATCATTTAAAATATAACGTCACTGATGAAAACCAATCAGATTTAATGTTATGGTATTAGCAGATATTATTATTATACCTAGATATTGCTCACACAGAGGAAGCAGTGTTTTCTGGTGGCACATAACAGTATATTATTTCTGTCACACTCTGCAAAATCAATAAATACTATAAGAAATTAATTTTTGTTTCACAGTATTTTGAAATAGCGGGCAGTGTGACTTCTTCATATGAAATTGAAACTCTCTTTTACAATAAACCCACGTTACACAAAATATATAGTATGTCACAGAAAAAGAGAACAATGTATTCCACCAAATTCAAACTAATTTACTGATATTAACATTACAATAATCATAATAATGCTCAATGAACATACACTAAATGCATACGTAAGCACTATTTAACTCTGAATGCAAATTCTCTTCAACAGCACTGTAACAGTCACCAAACAATTGCAGAACGTTGTATAGGTTATATAGGCCAACCGCTTTTAATATGCAAATGTTACTCAACTGTTTTACAAACAACATTGAGCGCATTTTTATTACAATCTCTGACGATATCAAGCATTCTGTCACGTCGCAATCCCTCACGGTTTTTTTTTATCGATTAAAAAGTACATTAAAAAAAACACATTGAATTATTGTCTTTTGACATTGTAGGCTTTGCATATGCCAAGTACTTTATTACAGAGCAAACAAAGGCTGCCCATCTCGTCACTGAAAGCAAACGGATTCTTGCCTTTGCTGCTGATGCTTCAACTCTTATTGTTTGCAAAGTGTTGCTTCTTTGGTGTTACTCATTTTGTTTTTCTCCTCTAAAAACAAATTTGCACATTTCGATCCCTAAATTTACAAAAAAAATTGCTACTATTGGAATTCTGATAAAGCGCACGCTCGTAAGTGTTCGTTAACGGAGTCCACAGTATATAGTACGTCTGCACATGTCTGAAAATAATACGCCTACATGATCACCAAAATGACTGTTAAATAAAACTCATATTAATTTAATCCATTTTAATCTAATAACAAAAATAAATTGTAAAACTGGAATTTATTTTTTAAATGTGGTCGGCATATTGTGGGCCGTGTGTTGAGAACCACTCGTTTAATCTAAGCATGCAAGAATAAGAAAATAAAATGAAGGGAATCAGTTTTACCTCAACGCGCTGTACAGCTTCGTACAAGCTCTGTGCTTTTAACTGCTGTGTATGGCAATATTTGACAGTCGAGTCTCTCAGCAAGACCTGTTGAAAATGCCATGATTTCTAAATCAGATTCAACTGTAAGTCCATGTTAGAAAAATAGAAATACTTTATTACAGAAGTACCTGTAGGCGCCTCAGAATGGCATGATGCAGTCCACACACTGCTCCCACAGATGTACTCTCCACCCGAATCTCCACGACTTCAAGAAGTCCTTCAGAGCATAAATCTCCCAGTGTCACCTTGAGGAAAGACATGAGTGACTCATTCTAAATGAAAGACTTTATGATCATAAATAAGTAATCAGAAGTATAAATTCAGCACCTCCTTGGCCATAATCTTGACAGAGGATCCATCTGGGCTGTAGGCACAAACCACTGGAGTTTGTAGAGACTTTGTTTGTCCTATCGCCTCAGGTGATACCAACCAGTTTAGCACAGACACGCATGTTTCTGCACTGCTGGTTACTGAGAGGTGCAGTTTGGACTTCAGAAGCGCTGATGATACTCTGATCACCACTGCAACGGGTCCTGACTTGGAGGTAGTATCGGAATCTTTGGTTGATGTTCCTCTGGAACGCAAGAATGCTTGAATGCCATCTGTGACACTGTTGTGTCTGATGTTACCATGAGAAAACGAACCCTCTAGCCTTAAAGCATCAAGCCAGTCCACTGTTAAAGAATTCAAAGGTGCACTGATGGAGCCCGTCTCTGTTAGGAGCTCGGAAACACCAGAAGATGCTTCAAGGCTAAACAGATTGGAGAGTGAGAAGGTGAGAGAACAGTAGACCTTCACTGGCAGAGACAGTCCATGAACGCTTTGAAGAGGAATGGTAACATCCAGTTTCTGACCAGAATCCAGTTTCCTCAATGGGAATGAGTATGTGCTAGATAAGCTCTCCATATTTGAATATTGGGATAATGGGTGGACCTGAATGCACAAAGTCCAGCCATGTTCCAATGTACATCCACTTGAATTTTCAAGCACACATGTAAGAGTCAAAGAGTCTCTTTGGAGCAATGAATTCCATCTAGCCACACCATGACAGCTGATTGGATGTTTAGTGTTCGTATTAAACTTCTTTTCATTCCCATGAGTGTCCAACAGTAGGCTGCAAACATTTATGACTTGATTCAGATGTTTGAGAGACTCATTTTTCTCGTGAAGCTTATGTTTCAAGGATTCCGCCCTGCAAAAGACATTAAAACAGGGTCAATGATGTGACACTAATTTTGACCACTGTTATTAATTTATTTAAATAAAATAAAATATTATTATTATTAATATATATATATATATATATATATATATATATATATATATATATATATATATATATATATATATATATAAAAGAGAAAAATCAACATATATACAAAGCATTTTAAGAACTTTTAAAAAAGTGACATTGAGCTTTCGACATTGGAAAAGCAGAAGTTTTTTTATGAAACAGACCTCTCCCAGATGTTTCCGATGGAAGCCAGGAGGTCCTTCATTCTCTGGCCTGCTAGAGATGAAGGTAACCTGGACACGTTTCCATTTTCAGATGCTTGAGGAAGGTTTACTCGAAGCAGTTTCCCCCTCAAAGATACAGCCAAAAACTGCACAGATCCTTATAGTTCAAATACAAACACTTTGAGTTAGTGACTTTAGAATTAACCACATAGAGATTGATCAGAATCCATGTACTGTACCTGTGGGGTTAGTATATGGCAGAGCAAGTGCTATAACCCTGCATACACCAAGACTGTGTGAGGTCAGAACTTGCTGCTGGGACTCAGTTCCTGTGGCTTCTGATGAAGATGTTGTGGTGAGGTGAAGAGCATGTAGGTCATTGAGAGAACTGTAGTACAGCCGTTTATCATCAACACAAACACACAGCACTGGTCCTCGTACACTATGCTCATTGAAGTCTGCAAAATGTAAATTTAACACAGATTAACAAAACTGATGTATAAGTTTATTCAAAAACATTGAATTAGCATTGCTACAACTGTCCTGATATCAAAATGAAAAAAAAAAAAGCTTAATTAAAAATTAAATTCTTGAAAAGAAAACTGAATAGTTTGTCACTATGTATTATTATTTCTTAGAAAAAATCTTTTAACAAAACTGCTTAATGATTTTTATCTGTAAAGTGCCATCTGGTGCAACTCCCCAAAATCCTAATTATATTTCTGAATGAATAAATCATGATATTGAGTAAAAAATGCCTTGAAAAATAGATTTTAAACCTCTTTGAAAATAATAGTGTGTAAACTTTATTCAAGATGTAAGGACATATTGTATTACTTTTTATTTGATGGTTCCACCATATGACATTTTTCAGACATTAAACTGAAACCCATCTTGAAAATGGAATAAAGGTTTTTCAATACTATACAAAACAAGTACAAAAGCAAAAATGTATACATTTCTATGAAATTGGCGCATATATTTTAAATGTTTTTTAAAAGATCTTTCCTTTTCTTTATTGTTAACACTCTTTAATCTTATTGAATCTCAACTCAAACAAATAAACAGACTTTTGCAAAGGCAAAAATAAGTGTAATAAAAGCCCTCATTTCATTCTTACAATAATCTGCCTCTTTTCCTTCGGAGCTTGCTTGTTTGCTTCTGACCATTAGAAGTCTGCCTCTTTGACCAACTGCAACGAGACACTGAGGTCCGTGCTCTCCAGAGACGCAGGTTCCAATAAATGCGATTGGCTGCTCTAAGCTCTGGAGGACTCTGATTGGAGATCTCTGCTCTCCTCTTGGACCAGCCAGGGAGGGGACGAGCAAAGGAAAGCAGCAAATACGTCCATCAGGTAAACCACACAGAATGACAGGAGAATTGACTAAAGAGGCATCCACTCCAAATAAGAGCCTGAAAAGACGGAGCTCAAGATAAGGATAGCGGTCAGACTGTTGAGCGCTGACTGACGTGGAGCCCTTAGGGTAGATGCAAGTCAGTACTGGAGGACAGTTCACACTTTTTTCTTTGTCTGTTGTATTTAAAGAGCATGAGTTTACAGTTGCAACCTGGAAACATGCAAGTTTACGAAGGGGTCTGGATCCTGGCTCTTCATAGAGATCAAAACTCCAGATGGCCTTGTGAAGACTAAGAGTCACAAGGATCTTCTCGACTATGGCGAATGCTTGCAGATTGACATTTTTCAGGACAACGAAATCATCAGATACAATATTCAGCACACGATCAGGACATTTGTTCACCGGGACAGAAGAACTAGGAGGGAAAAAAAGCATGGAAAACAAATGATAAAAACCAAACTTTTAAAATTTGAAATATCTGTCAAAAAAACAAAACAAATGAAATTGCTCGAAGAATGCCGTTTTCATTCCTGTAATGATGGATTTATGGACAATTCTCCTAGGAAAATTTCCTCAAGAAAGAAATTTCCTTAAACCAACTTAGCTAGGAAACTTTACATTAAATGACTGTGTGACCGTATTTAATTCATGTTAAGAAAAAAACATAAATTTCAAACGTGAATCGATCCTTTGCTAACCCCTGTCCCCCTTGATTACTCTTGCCAGTTCTGAAATGATTGCACAAAAAAATCTGCAATATAAACGTTAACCTTTTCCAATCCACCACTGTTACGTCCCATGATGTTTGGAGATTGCTATTTGTTTTGTTCCTTCTATTTTTTTTGTTTCTCTCTCTTGTTCTTTGTTTTTTTTACTTTCATTTCAGCAGGGTGATGCAGGCACCTGAGTGGACATCTTACATCTTTTGTAAATCGTCGTGACGACATCGCACGGCTTCACCAATGAGGGCGTTTTAATTGATAATAAAAGAGCGCACCTGTGCAGGAAGCGGGAGGACACATTGTTTGTTTGGCGTTGACTCGCGTGCTCATTGTCTGTACCATCCCTGTTTTCATTTCTTATTAGTTGATTTTGTGTTCTTTGACATTCGTGTTAATTGAGACTCGTTTTTTTTCTCTCTCTGCTGTTTTCGCCGTTTTCTGATATCTAGTAGATAAAACAACTTTATTAAACGGGGAAAGAGATAAAGAACAGGTAAGAGATCACGTGATATACATTTGCTACACGGAGTTATCAATTATGTCTAGAACACTAGGTTAGTGAATCGTGCCACGTTTTGTACTTTTGGTTTTAGTTAGCGTAGAGTGTTTAGGGCGTCTTTGACGCGGAAGATTTTTCTTTTTGTTGAATGTTGGTGGTTGAGTTAGATTAGAAGTTTTTGTTTTTGCTTAGTGAGTTTGGTTATATTTTGTTTCTTTCTTAATTTGGCACGGTTTGGTTCTTTTCTCTTTCCCCCGTAATTTATTTATTACTTTTTTGTTGCTTGGTTAATAAATGTCTGTAAATATCTTTTGAATTAATTATCGGTTCACTTAATTAAACAAACACGTTGTGATTCAATTATGTGTATTTGTTTTTTTTATTTCCAGTATATGTTTGGTACTCTAATGTTGCACCCTTACCCTAGACGACTTTAAAAAGGGTTTGTAACAACCACAATGGCAAAAATTGTCCCAATCACCCTGAATTCACCCTACGTTTATTTGCTATAAGTGAATTATAGCATAGAATTATATATGTATATATACACATGCATACAAATACATACATTATGTATGTGTAACTACATTTTATATATATATATATATATATATATATATATATATATATATATATATATATATATATATATTAAAATGTATGTGAATAAGTGACGATAGACATTATTACCTGAGCTGTGGTAGAGGGGTGCAGTAAAGCCCACCGTTGTCGCAAAGTGCATAAAGCCGATATTTATCGTCACTTAAAGCAAAATTTGTCACTGAAGCTTCAAACTGCATTTCGGTCTGAAAAACAACATGTAACGAGTGAGCTCGCGGTAGTCTGGTATAGTATAACACACAATTTGACAAGAGATATGCACTTGCCGTGACTCTCCTCTCCTCAACATTGAATACGAGCACATCTCTGTGTCCGCTGGCCAAGAAAAGATTCGCCCGTCCTGCAAGATGCGCGCTGAGTGTGACTGACAGTCACTGAACTCAGTCAAATACTCCACACTGCACCGCTCCATTATATGATGCCACTCGGGTCTGTTTTACATTCTCCTCACAGTTTAATCGAACTTAAAAGACGTTTTCGACTCGCATAGTAATAGTTCTCAGGTTCATGACAGAAATGCTCGCGACTGTTCCTAACTTACTTCATGTACGCGCCAAGTCTACAGTGAGTGACCAATGAGGCTCAAAATTCTTCCTCTTCTGTTCATCAACCAGTCAGATTACGTACACTGCCATCTACCGGAGAAGCATTTTTAACCTCATTCAACACTTCCAAAGTAGAGGGAAGAAGAGTAGAAAATGGTTAAGATCAGTTGAGGTCCAGAGTAAAATTGTGAAGTATAATTCATATAAAGAAATGTTATGGGTAGTGGCGTCTCTAGTAGCGAAGTTGCATCGCCTGTTTTCAAATCATCGGCTGTTTGGAATCAAATCTAGCGACTGAATCACTTTACTAAGTCAGTTTTGCAGAATCCGTGCCTGCGTCTCAGTGTGCTCACATCCTTTGTACAGCTGGCTTTTTAGCACAGGTGACGTTATATGTGATGTATTTGGAAACTTTTAAAATGTATTTCACTACAGATTACAAAATACATACTTTAAAAAGTCATTTGTAACGTATTTATTGTAATTTGTAGTAATTTATAACGTATTGTAAGTTTATAACTTGCAATTGTGAGCTTAAATCTCGAAATTCTGAGAAAAAGAAGTCAAAATTGTGAAATGCAAACTTGAGGGAAAAAACAAATTGTGAGAAAAAGTTGCAGTGACCTTTTATACAATTATAAAATGACTCACAAACAACTATCACAAAACATGAAAGCAGCCGAAAACATGAAACTTAACGCTTTTTCAGATGGTCAGAGTCAGAGAATCACCAATTGCTGTTTAAATGACATTAAAATTCAAAGTAATCACTTTGGTAATCTAAAATACTTTGTAACTGTAATCTGATTACCACCCATTTAAAATGTAACTGTAATGAAATACAGTTACTCAAATTTTGTATTTTAAATATGTAACGAAGTTACTTGTATTTCGTTACTCCCCAACGCTGGTTATTGGAAATAACAGTCACATAGTGCAAAGACTTGGTGGAAGCGGCTCCATTGCTTCTTTCTAGTGCATCATGAGGCCTTATGGCTGTCGTTAGCACCAGAGTGTTCAGTGACAAGTGTAAGAGTCCGTATGAAAAACAACGGCCAGCCGGTGTTTAACATATGGCAAGAACAGCGTAAGTGGTGGTAGTGGTGGGCAGAGCGAGGCTTCATGAAACACTGAAACAGTTGAAGCAAATGTGCCGTATTGTGTCGAGGCTTCGAAACTATACCGACACCCGTCACCTAGTGGTCAATTCATTAGTTATCTATAACAACTTTGACAACAAGCCCTTTAAAAAAATTAAAATATTGTGTTTTTGTTAATGTGGCGAGTTTTTAACATCTTCACTTTATAACTATAATATATAATAATAACTGGGTTATTTTGGTCATGATTTAATTTCATCATTTAGCAGACGTTTTTATCCAAAGCGACTTACAAGGGGAGCAATTAGGGGTTAGGTGTCTTGCTCAAGGGCACTTTAGTCATGGTATCGAAGGTGGAGAGAGTGCTGTTTATTCACAATCCCCACTTTCAATTCCTGTCAGGGTGGGAATCGAACCAGCAACCTTCAGATTACAAGCCCGACTCCCTCACCACTAGACCACGACTACCCCTTAAATACCCCTACCCCCCCATGAAAAATTAATTGGTCTCATTTTTTTTTTTTTTTACAGATAATTTCTCCAGCTTTTTAAAATTCCTCTCACAAAAACCCACAAGGTGAAGGTGCATTAACTCCTCTTTTAAACTTTGTGGGAGTTGAGACAGATGTGTGATTTTGTGTTTTGTTCCCGCCCTTGTCAATCAAACGCGGACTCGGCGAGCATGACACCTGTCGAAACGCACAGAAGATTAGTTTAGCCATAGTCACGTGACGTGTGTTTTGAATTACAGTTTGGAGCAGTGTTTCAAACATCTACGCTTCGGGATCTCGACACAGTGTCGAAACGTTAGTTTCGCGTCAGCCATCCCTACTTGAGACGCCACATCCAACTTGCCAAACCTATAGACGTGCTATAGAGTAAGATCCAGAATGTTTTCTGTGATGGGTAGGTTTAGGAGTTGGGGTAGTGTTGGGGGATCCAATGTACAGTTTGTACAGTATAAGAACCATTTCGCCTATGGAATGTCCTCACTAAGATAGCAAAACAAACCTGTGTGTGTATAAGACGGTGATGACGTCAGTCATCCGCGCCATGCAAAAGTTCTGAAGGCAGTAATTAGAAAGTCATTTTTAAAAACTTGAATGTATTTTACATTACATTACATTTATTAAAATGTTTTTACATTAAAATAATGGAATTTGGTTGTATAGTATTATGTTGGATTTATTGCTTTCTGTAGGCCAATAGCGATTTAAGAGTATGGCTCGCCTTTTATGCAGAACAGGCAGCTTTCCTGACCAATGAGAAACCGTTCAGCACGGCCATAACTCCAAGCTGCAGTTACTCCTGTCTCAGTGATTTCGCGCCCGCGGGATTTCATAAGGCTTCATAGATTCGAGGAAGGAAGGAAGTGATAACCCTATAGCGCTATAACCCTATACCTTCGGTGACGCAGTGTCGAGGGACCGACTCGAAAGGGAACTCGCAGTATAGCTAGCTAGCTATTTGTCTAAATGTTAGCAGGCTTTTTAGCACAGCTAACGTTAAATGTGATGTGTTTGGAACTTGTTTGCCTAGTTTTCCCAAGGGAAACGTTATATTTAAACACTCGTTTACATTCCTTTCCATCTCACGTCTCCTCCTTTTATTTAGTAACCCTAATCCCCAATGTTCCTGAGAATTAAGAATCCAGTCGACAAAAGAATGAGCAACAAGAAACCAGAATATTTTTTACGCTTGATTTGTTAATCATGATCATTTTACAAAATCAAAACAGAACTGCAGCGCATTATTCAAGTAACAGCATTCACAAGCCACATCTGATGCATTCCTTCTGCAGATCCTATCTGATCTGGCATTCCTCCAATAGATCATGCTTTTGGTGGTGTAATCTATTTGCTTTAGCACCTGTATTGAACATTCGCGTTTAAATGCGTGACGTGGACACAAATGCAAAAAACCCCCACAATGTATGGCTGAACTAAAGCTTCCTGAAGTGATAACGTTTGTTTTTTGCGTCCTCTACTGCTCATTCAGTTGAAGCTGCTCTTGTTATTTTGTTATCCTGTTGCTCGCGTTATTGATTGTTCGATAAACTTTGGGGTTGCGGTGACTCGATCTTAGTGTTGCTAAGAAGTCTAGCATTCATGATTTGCCAATGCAATTAATTCAGGCTTTTTTTAATCTCGATTGTATGGGTATTTATCTGATTTATTAGTGCGCCATATCCTGCTCGTCTACGTGTTTTTGTTTGCATTCACATCGAGTTTCTGGGAAAAAAACAACTGAGATTCTGCAATTGACTTATATCGAAAAAGAAGCAAGAGAAAGATGTCTTCTAAGATTCTTCTGACTAACTTACGAACGCCCGCGAAATTCTACAAAACACTGAATTTTCTGCAGAGAACCTGGACTCCCTCTGTAGCTTCTCAACAGAGTTGGTAAGGAATCATAAAACATGCATATTTATGATTTATCTGGATGAAGTTTTCAAAATGCTTTCTATAGGTCTGTTTTTTTTGGAACTGTGCCTCCATATTCTTGGAAGCTCGAAAATAACTCGTCCGATGAAAAGACTACATATAAGTAATATACGCATGCAAAGTTTTCTTGAAGCCTTTATCTGACACTACTAAGAAGTGCGCGTGAGAAATATTATTAATCTCAAAAACTTTCTCTCGTGACTGAAATAACCTGATAAATAAGCTGTTTAACACGGTCTCGTAGACTTGTGCAAAGCTTGTTTATAGTTGGCAAGGTCGTCTCCACGTTTTTGAATGCCTCTTTTAACGCTCATTAGTCATTTAGTAGAGGCTATAAGACTTTATTAAGACATTTTAATTATTTTTATTTTGCAAGAATGCATTACATTGATCAAAAGGGATAGTAATACATTCATAATGTTACAAAACAAAATATTTCTATTTCAAATGTTTCCTCCTAAATATTAAGCAGCAGAACTATTTTCTACATTGGTAATTAATAAGAAATGTTTCTTGAGCGCCACATTAGCATATTAGAATGATTTCTGTGGGATCATGTGACACTGAAGAAGACTAATGGATGCTGAAAATTCAGCTTTGCCTTCACATGAATAAATTAAAATATATAAAAACGTGAAACAGTTATTTATTATATTATATTATATGCTCTACTATCAAGGCCAATTCATACCGCACAGACAAACGCCAACAAACACGTCTGTTGGAGTTTGTTGGACCAGTGTGACACTCCTGTCGGCGTCTGTTGGAGTTGGCCGGAGTCTGTTTTCACCCGACTGAACATGTTTAATCAGCGTTTGCTGGGTCGTGGAATGTCTGGGCAGTGTTGGCCATCGTCTGAGCACCAACAGATTCTGACGTAATCCGACCTGGCCACGAGCTTTTGCCATGATGATGAGCCAAGTGCCTTGCAAAGACTGCGATTTGATCGCGCCGGCGCCTCTCGCACACACAACAAAGCACTGCAAACGTGACATCACAGTTTGTTCATTATAGAAATGAAATACAGTCAAAACATATACAACATAAAAGTTCCAATGTTCAATTGAAGTAGTTGTGCAATCCATGCTGTTCAGCAAGAGCACTGCTCCACTGTGTTATTGCTATGTTTGCTCGTGGGAATAGGATTTTTTCCAGCAGCAATATTAACATTAAGTGACATGGCATCTGACGCAATGGCACATCCGGTGACACTTCTGGTCTTCATTGGCATGTGCCAGTGGATAGTGGACTGTGCCACTGACAATGTCGAAACACTGACACTGTGTCGCGGACCATGTCGCCGTATGTTGTGATGCCTGCAGGAGTGACTGACGAGCAGCTATACTGACCTAATTGTGCAAAATCTTAAATAAACAAACTGCCCATAATTGAAAACACAAGGAATAAATCTCTCATGAGTCACTATGAATACCGCATTAAGTCGCGTTTTTGCATGATGCTACAAGCACGTCTGTATAAGTAGGCTAAGTGTATTGTCAGCACAAGATAAACATTACGAAAATTAACTGTTACAAGTTTTACTGGCTCTTGCCACTATCCACTGGCACAAGTCACAAATTTTACTGGCACATTTCACAGATTTTACTGGCACATGCCACTATCCACTGGCACATGCCACTATTCACTGGCACAAGTCACAAATTTTACTGGCACATTTCACAAATTTTAGTGGCACATACCACTATCCACTGGCACATGCCACTATTCACTGGCACAAGTCACAAATTTTACTGGCACATTTCACAAATTTTACTGGCACATGCCACTATCCACTGGCACATGCCACTATTCACTGGCACATGTCACAAATTTTACTGGCACATTTCACAAATTTTAATTGCACATTTCACAAATTTTAGTGGCACATGTCACAAATTTTACTGGCACATGCCACTATTCACTGGCACATGTCACAAATTTTACTGGCACATGTCACAAATTTTACTTGCACATTTCACAAATTTTACTGGCACATGTCACTATTCACTGGCACATGTCACAAATTTTACTGGCACATGCCACTATTCACTGGCACATGTCACAAATTTTACTGGCACATGTCACAAATTTTACTTGCACATTTCACAAATTTTAGTGGCACATGCCACTATTCACTGGCACATGTCACAAATTTTACTGGCACATGTCACAAATTTTACTGGCACATGTCACAAATTTTACTTGCACATTTCACAAATTTTACTTGCACATTTCACAAATTTTACTTGCACATGTCACAAATTTTACTGGCACATGTCACAAATTTTACTTGCACATTTCACAAATTTTACTGGCACATGCCACTATTCACTGGCACATGTCACAAATTTTACTGGCACATGTCACAAATTTTACTTGCACATTTCACAAATTTTACTGGCACATGCCACTATTCACTGGCACATGTCACAAATTTTACTGGCACATGTCACAAATTTTACTTGCACATTTCACAAATTTTACTGGCACATGCCACTATTCACTGGCACATGTCACAAATTTTACTGGCACATGTCACAAATTTTACTTGCACATTTCACAAATTTTACTTGCACATTTCACAAATTTTAGTGGCACATGCCACTATTCACTGGCACATGTCACAAATTTTACTGGCACATGTCACAAATTATTTCACAAATTTTACTTGCACATTTCACAAATTTTAGTGGCACATGCCACTATTCACTGGCACATGTCACAAATTTTACTGGCACATGTCACAAATTTTACTGGCACATGTCACAAATTTTACTTGCACATTTCACAAATTTTACTTGCACATTTCACAAATTTTACTTGCACATGTCACAAATTTTACTGGCACATGTCACAAATTTTACTTGCACATTTCACAAATTTTACTGGCACATGCCACTATTCACTGGCACATGTCACAAATTTTACTGGCACATGTCACAAATTTTAGTGGCACATGTCACAAATTTTACTTGCACATTTCACAAATTTTACTTGCACATGTCACAAATTTTACTGGCACATGTCACAAATTTTACTTGCACATTTCACAAATTTTACTGGCACATGCCACTATTCACTGGCACATGTCACAAATTTTACTGGCACATGTCACAAATTTTACTTGCACATTTCACAAATTTTACTGGCACATGCCACTATTCACTGGCACATGTCACAAATTTTACTGGCACATGTCACAAATTTTACTTGCACATTTCACAAATTTTACTGGCACATGCTACTATTCACTGGCACATGTCACAAATTTTACTGGCACATGTCACAAATTTTAGTGGCACATATCACAAATTTTACTTGCACATTTCACAAATTTTACTTGCACATGTCACAAATTTTACTGGCACATGTCACAAATTTTACTTGCACATTTCACAAATTTTACTGGCACATGCCACTATTCACTGGCACATGTCACAAATTTTACTGGCACATGTCACAAATTTTACTTGCACATTTCACAAATTTTACTGGCACATGCCACTATTCACTGGCACATGTCACAAATTTTACTGGCACATGTCACAAATTTTACTTGCACATTTCACAAATTTTACTTGCACATTTCACAAATTTTACTGGCACATGCCACTATTCACTGGCACATGTCACAAAGTTTACTGGCACATGTCACAAATTTTACTTGCACATTTCACAAATCTTACTGGCACATGCCACTATTCACTGGCACATGTCACAAATTTTACTGGCACATGTCACAAATTTTACTGGCACATTTCACAAATCTTACTGGCACATGCCACTATCCACTGGCACATGTCACAAGTTTTACTAGCACATGCCAATGAAGACCGGCTGTGCCATTGCGTCAGATGCCGTATCACTTAATGTTAATACCCCCTCTCATTTTTTCCCATCAATACTGGAACGTGTGTGAAGGACTTTACATAATAAATAATAAGTATAGCATCCAAATATTTTACGAATTGGAAATATTTGGATTCGTACTGAAAAAGAGAGGCATAAGCATGAGAGCAACGCAGGTTTAACCTCAAAGTTTCATTTTAAATGAATTCTGTTTGGCTTGTTTAGCTACAACTGGTTGTATAGACCTTTTGATGGGTCTATACAAACTAGTTTAAAAACCGGTGTAGGCTATACAACCCCAACAAAAGGGATCAGATCGGTTGCTAGCGCTTCGGATTTCTGGTTAGTATTCTTATGTTTGCCTCAATACTTTAATACAATGAATATAAAAATACACACACACGTTTGTCGGTGTTTGTTGGGGCAGTGTGAACATGACAGTTTTGTTGACTAAATGTGATGGCAAGAAAACTTTCCACCCGTTTAATTGACATGTGACAACACCGGTAATGCTGGTGTTTTTTTGCATCTCTTAGAAATACCCGATTCTGTGACCATCGTATTCTGTTAATTCTGTTAATATAACTTAATTATAAATTATAAACCAAAAAAGGTTTAGAAATGCTTGTTATTCACATCATAAATGCTTATTTGCTTGTCCAGATTGAACGCAATCGAATCAAGCCACAAAACAACGGAAATGCTCCCGACCACTAGGGGGCTCTCAGAGCTTGGTGAAGTTAGTTTTCCTTAACAATGTTCTATAGAGTCGGCAGTGATATAAATTCCACTATTCGCTTTAACAGTATGTAACCACTGTGTATCGACATGCAATAACAATTCAAAATCACCTACGTGCAAAATAGCTTCATATTTATACCTGTGAATGATTTGACCACGGTAACATGATGAAGGGAATGTCTGCCAATTCCAAGTCGAGTCAAATCACCTTTATTTATAAAGCGCTTTTTACAAATTGTGGCAAAGCAGCTTTACATTAATAATTGGCAAATAATTTTGGCTGCACAGCAGCTCCCAAAGAAAATGGTGTCATTGTCCAGCTTATTCTATATATTATTGATTCATTCCATTGCAAAGATCAGTAGTTATTAGTCTAGTTAATTTATGTATATCAGCACTGCAGAAAACAGTGACGTAATCGTCCGGTTCAGCTCAGTTCGCATACAACGGCGCCAATGCAGGCATACAAAAAACACTGCTGAATATCAAGCAAGTGTCCCCAATTTAAGCAAGCCAAAGGTAACAGCGGCAAGGAACCAAAACTCCAACAAATGGAAAAAAAAATCCTTGGCAAAAAACCAGGCTTAGTCGGGGGGCCAGTTCTCCTCTGGCCAACAGTGAACACTTGTCCGATACCCAGGCAGAGTTACAGGACATGTTCAAATTCCAAAGCTTGTAGGTTTCTATTGGTAAGACTAACTTACTACAGGTGACATTTTTATTGTACATACAGGGTATAATTTCACCTGTAGTAAGTCAGTCTTACCAATAGAAAACCATTAGAAGCTTTGTAACATGCAAAAACCCTTTAAGTGAATTACAGTTGTAAGTGAATTAAGCTCAAACGAAATTATTAATTAATTTATTCATAGGAAATTCTAAACGAGTCACTTATTTTACGACTGAGCAACTGAATCATCCAGCGTTCATTTGCACGGGCCGAAACTATAAGCTCGTAGCGGATATGAATATCCAAATATCTTGAAAACACCCTTTAGCAAGGCAACAGATCGGAAGTTTAAGACATTAAATTAAAAGCACAAACACAAGACATTTCTCTTTAAAAATATGAATGGCACTTTATTGACTATACTAACACATAATCTAATATCTAACACAAACACACACACACACACACACATTCACACAAGTTGCAGAGAGGACAGAATGAGTTTAGGAGAGTGAAATGATGATAGTTTCTAGCAATATATGCATTTCATAAGACCTGATCTGAACGAACCATCAATCATTAATTTAACCCTTTTGTCGCTGCTTAGGCGGGGTTATTAGATTTTATATAAATGCACCAGTTCAGCTATAGAATCTGGTGGTACTTGCGCTTGTCGACTGTGTCTTTAAATGGGGATTCCTTGTCGGCATCCTTTGGCTTGGAAAAAGGGGTTCCCTGGGTTTGCTGATTCGCTGAAGGTCTTTTCATCCGGAGTGATGCAGTATGAAGGCCAATCACGTTCTGTTGTGATGGCAGATGAATGGAGGTTCCTTCGTGGCTGAAGTTGAAGTTGAGGCGGCAAAGACTGTAGAGTCGTTTAACTTTGCGACAAAACTTAACTTAGAACATGAGACTCTCGACGGAAAGAAAGAAAATTAAAGTAAAAGAAAGGAAAAGCGAGTGAGATGACAGTCAGTTGGCTGGCTTGAATGAAACTGCTTGGCTGCTCTTCAACATCTGTTTCTTTGTTTCAATCAAATTTTTTCTGATCTTATTCTATGAGTCAATTTATTCTAAGCTGTAAACTTAAAAATAAAAACAACTTAAGAAAACTTACTTAAAAAAAACTATAGAAAACTTATTACAAAAACTTCACTAAAAAAAAAAAAAAACAACTTAAGAAAAAACCTACTTGAAGTTCTAGTGTACTGAGCATTTAACTGAGTTTTGTCCAACCTCTTTGTGGAATTCTGACCAATGAGTTTTTTAGTCTTTGCTTCAGAGGTGACTTTCTCCTCCCCTGGTCATTTATGACCTATTATCTGAACTTTCAGAGAGGTGCAGAGAGTACAGTTTAACCTTGATTTCTCTAAAAAGAATACGATACATTTTACACAGATTTCATTCAAGCCATATTTTGAGTTATGAGAGGGGATTCAGTTTCATTACAAACAACACATACTTTCAATCAACTATTCAAAAGTTATAATAATTACATGAATTGTGAGTGATCTGCGCATAACAGGTCACATGTATAATGCGTATGCATGACATGTAATTATGCAGTCGAACGCTGTTTGATTACAAGTCCGTTTAGAATGGTTTCGGAACCATTTAATGCAGTTCATATATAAAGGAGTCTCTATGGGGTTTTCTGTGGATTTTGATTCTGTCACTCAAGGGGTCACGCAGGAGAAGGTGGCCTGTTTTATTTCTCTGTGTTTGAGGATCAAACACTCTGATGTTATCTTCTTGTGGCTCAAGTTGCATTGTCTTTAAAACATTTGGTTTTTCCCAAATTGCTTAGTTTGTCACACCTCAGCTGGGCCATAAAGTACTTAGCTGGTGGGGGTCTCAGACGGACTGGAGCCACGAATGTTTCTCTGATCTTGGTGATGTGATGATTTGGGCTGACATGAGTTTATATGGAATTCTGTTTGAATGAATCATTTGTAAGATTCATTTGTCTGGTCTGTCCTCAATTCCTACACAGTAAAAACATTTTTATAAAAATAAATTGTGTATTGTACATAAAAGGAGGAACTGGCACAATTTCACCTGTAGTAAGTCAGTCTGCTCACTACTACAACCTTTGGAACAAAAACAAAAAAACAAACCTTTTGGTGAACTACAGTGATTATTTTTTTCCCCTGAAAATATTTTTTTTTATTGTAAGTACATAAGGTATTGACAAAATGACACATGTAAGTCAGTCTTACCAACAGGAACTAACAAGCTTTTTACTCCTACTGAAAATCTTTGCGTGGCAGGGGGAGCTGCCGCTTGACCTGCCGCTCAACTCGCCACCATTATATGCGCCTGTCACGGGACTGTCACTCATATATGCTCTATGCGCCTTGTGTGAGATTACAATAAAATATATACATATTACATATAAATTCAAATGGCTACTTGCATACCCTAAAAGTTACCTCCATTTTTGAAACCTAAAGTTGAGGTTATCCTCTTACTTTCTCTTACACATACATGGGTGTGTCATATAACCTGCTTTCTGTAAAGAAAAAGAAGTTAAGCTGCTGGTGCGCCCAACCCTGTTCCTGGAGATGAACCTTCCTGCAGAGTTCAGACATTCCTTATTTCACATTTTGTTTACATAAAATCAGTACTGTCAGGATGTTTTTAGCTTCTGCTCTACCTTCAGTATGAACTTCACAAGACCCAAAGAAAAAGACAACTTCCTTTATTAAACTAATGGTAGCCGCAGTTAACAAACCCCAATTTTTTTCAGTTTTTCTATCTGTTTGTTTCCTGTTCAGATGTCTCTTTGCTTCTCTTATAAACACTCTCCTCACCTCTTGTTTTTCAGTGCCATTCATGTGGATAACCCACCCAACATCCCAACCCTGACAACCAGTTATGCCCATGGGATCTCCTCCCTTCCGTTGCTCTGTAGTACTGTGGACCAGTGTCTTCAAGCCTCAGTGGAGCGGCACCCTGACCGCGAAGCGTTGGTTTTTGTGCAGGATGGAATACGCAAGACTTTTGCTCAGTTTTACCACGACGTGAGTGAATTTTGCTTCTGGTTTTTCAACAGAGGACTGGTTAGAGAAGTGATACTAACCACAGTGATTCACATATTATACCCCTCAGTCATGGTAGAGAGTGGAAAAGTTCAGTGTGTGGAATGAGGGATCTTGGCCAAATCCTAAATTAATTAAATCTACACATTTCTAATCAGCCCTTTATTAATCTGATCTAAATACACTTTAACCACAGATTCCATGAGAAATTCAGTACCAGCAGAAGCATGGAGTTAAAATAGGTTTGTTTATACTAAACATTTAGACTTTATTTGTTTGTGTACAGCGTGTCCTGTAATTATTTGAATGAAGCGATCAAATATTATTTGTGCTTATTCTGTAAACATGGCCTTTCTTACACATGAACTCACTATCAAGGTCATTATTACATATTCCACAGGGAACCCAATATTTTATTCTTAATTGACTGATATGAGCTATCAGGCACAGACACATGCTTCACGTGTGGCTGATGTCTTCCATAATGAGGAGCAGTAGGTTAAAGTGTTTCGCTGTGACCAGAAGTTAAACATTTACAGGTGACCGATAATATATCACATATAAGGAAAGTTGGAAACAAACCGGTGCCATTAGTCTTGACACACATATCCAATGTGGAACGTCCAAAAGAACACATTCACATATTACTTCATGGTGAACCACAAAAGTGTTTGTTTTGAACCAGAATGGCTATTTCAGTTCTTGACAAATTCTCGTCCAAATTGAATATTTGTCCATCATGCTCCTTTCCAGAGGACAAAAATGTCTGGGTGAAAGAAATTTACAATTATTCTACCACATATGCTTTTATCCAGATGAGGAACATTACAAAGTATTTGTCATAAGAGCCAATGGTCAAAGGTCTGATTTTATTGATTTTATAAACTGCAAATGTGCAAATCGAATTGGGACAGCCTGCAACATAACATATAACTTGCGTCATGTGCCTTAGATTAACCATAAACTTGATTCTCTTGACTCTCTTACAATATGTGATGCATTAATATAAAATTATTTATCTACTCCTAACCTAATTAACATTTATGTGCTAAAAATCCACTTTACATTTGAATGATTCCATGGCCATTGTAAAAAATGTGGTAGTATTTTGATTTCAGGTGGAACGGACAGCAGCAGGCCTGCTGGCTGTTGGGCTGAAAAGTGGTGATCGCTTAGGAATGTGGGGACCAAACAGCTATGAGTGGATACTTTTGCAGTTTGCCACAGCTAAGGCAGGGATCATTTTGGTGAGTGTTTTTGACCGTCTTGACATTTGGTTTTGCTGAGGATTTTTATTGACATTTATAGCCATTGGGCTGGTCTCTCACCTGCCTGAGTTTATTGTGATTTCACAGGTTTCAGTGAACCCGGCTTATCAATTGCAAGAGGTAGAATTTGCTCTCAGAAAGGTGAGTTAATGTTTATACGAGCAAAAAAAAAAAACTAACAAAAAACAAAAACTGAATGTCCTAAACTACAGGAATGTTTTTTGCAATTATTTTCACTCAAACAAGGTCTGTTTTATATGGAAGCTTGTTTAGAGTTTTATATAGAAGTAAAACATGAAGTAAAGTCTAAAAAAAGACAAATTATGAATATATGACTCAAAAATGGAAGAAAAAAAATTAACTTAAAATGACGAGAAATGGTCACAGTTGTGAGAAATTCAATCAGATAACTGCAAAAAAATATAGCCATAATAGTTAAATATAAAGTCACTTTGTCAGATATAGTCACAGTTATGAGAAATAAAGATGCAGTTGTGAGAAATATTTGTAATTCTGAAAAATAAATTTGCGATTGAGAGATTATGTACATATACATATTTGTCACATTATGAGATATAAAGTTGTAATTACGAGAAATGAATGTGTGATTTATTTTTTTTTTTCAGATTTTTTTTTTTTACTTTAAGGAAGAAACGAGCTTCTGTCGTTTTAGTCTCAACTACATATGCGCAAACTTTATGCTTGATTAATGGCTTACTGCTTCGTTTAGGTGCAGTGCAGTGCAGTAGTTTGTCCAACTCAATTCAAGACCCAAAGGTACTGTGACATGTTAAGGCAGATTTGTCCAGAGATGGAGACTGCTTCGCCTGGAGGAATCAAGAGTTCAAGGTACAAGTGATATGATAAAAAGGAAGATCAACATAATCAATATTGGAGGCCAGAGGGTGACTGAGTTGTTGTTTTTTGTTTTTTTTTGTGTTTTTTTTCAGACTTCCAGACATACGCACTGTGATCGTGACTGACAGTCAGCAGCCAGGAACTTTCCACATAAAAGATGTGATGCAGGCAGGAAGCAGCCAACACCATCAACAACTACAAGACCTGCAGGAGAAATTGGCTTGTGATGACCCCGTAAACATTCAGTTTACATCGGTACTGTGCTTATTTTTAATTTGCAAAAATTAATTTGCATATCTGAATTAAAGCAGCAGTGTGTAATTTCTGTGCCACTTGCATCACCAAACAGAATAGCAAAAATAATGGTTATTTGGTTGACCTAATGTTTCCGTGTTAGGCTGGTCGATAGAAACAGAGCAATATTTTGAGCCTCAGCATTTACACTTTTCAGAGAATTTATCCGAGAAATGACCTTCTTACAGTTGTCACTGCATAAAAAGCTAGTATTTTGACATTTAAACAATAAAAACACTAATTGTACAGCCTAGTGCAGTGTTCCTCAATAGGCCACATCCGGCCCGCCAGAGAAAAATGCTTGGCCCATGCTAATGTCAAATAGTGTTGTCAAGGTAGTGTATATAAGTACGTCTCTGTCGCGATTCAAAAAAATTCAAACGCAGCGCCATTGCTTGCGTTGCGTAACCACTAGTGCATTGAAGCTCCTCTTGCTCCGTGCCAGTGGACATGCACAGTCTGTCAGTAAAAACAAGGCAAGTGTGAAGGAAAGAATCTAGATGACTCAAATGTGAATGGACTGAAATTTTTGGTTTATTAAAGGCTAATACTTTCTCATTTACTGTCAACATTTCAAGGGAATGCTGACTCCAGTTCAGCTTCATTGGAAACACAATCGACAAACATGTATATAAATGCTGGATCAAGAAGTTGCCATCTAAAATATAAGTATGTTTATTTTAAAGATTTAATTTCTATTATTTTTATTCATTAAGTTAATTTTCATACTTTTCATAGTTCAAATTTATTATGAATTAAAATAAATATAAATTATACATATAAATCGGATTTATATCGGCCACCGTGATTTAAGAAATTGACATCGGCCATAAAAAAAAAAAAAAAGCAATGTCAGTCAACCACTAGTCCGTTGCCCTTGGCTTTGTATTGTTGGCAGAATTTGGCCCTTTGTGAAAACTAATTGAGGAACCCTGGCCTAGTGAACTCAAATGCAACACAAAATAAATGTATCATTTATTTTTGTTCTTCATGATTCTTAGGGAACAACTGGAAATCCCAAAGGAGCCGTTCTGTCTCATCACAACATTGTGAACAATTCTTATTTCACCGGCATGCGCATGGGCTTCAACTGGAGGGTGGGTGCTTGTGATCAACGGACAATGACAATACAGTGAAAGAAGTGTTTGTTTCTTTAAAATGTATGATCTGTGTCTGGAAAATGGCTCTTTATTCCTCCAGTTGAGGAAACAAAAATACAATTCATTGTTTAGTAGGGGTGTGACGAGATCTCGTACCACGAGACTGAAACGTGACGAGATTTCTCGTCGAGTTGAAAAGTTGTCTCGTCGTGCTATCAGTGTGAGGGTGAAATTATTATTAAAGATGCCCCCGCCGCTTTCAAATCGTTTGTGTGGAAACATTTTGGTTTTCCAGTAGAAATAATAAACGGCGAAAGAATAACACACAAGACACAAACAATATGTAAACATGGTAAGAAAACTATGCCGTACACCTCGGCCAAGGTTGTACAGACTCTTAGGGGCTGTTCACATATCGCACGCATTTTCATTCGCGCAAAATGGAAGCGACGCGGTCCGGCGCGCTCGTTTTTCCTGGCGCGCCTGTGCCACGGTGAGATGAAAACATGAAATGGTCGTGGAGAGCACAGTTCATGGTTGCATAGCAACGACAGAGGCGTCAGACGCTACAAAAGCGCGAGTTCCCGAACGCTTGCAAAAGGAGAAGGAAGCGACGCGGCCGCGCTTTACACACTTTTTTAGGCGCGATATGTGAACGGCCCCTAAAGAGGCAGAAAGCATCGCTATTACTGCTAAACGGTTGGACTTCTCAGTGTACGCAGAGCTATATAACAGTTACAGCCACACAATCAATCTGGGAAATGGTCAACTTTGTACTGCAAGTTAAAGTGACACTTAAAGTGTTATTTGAATTTTTTATTTATATGTTTATTTTATTTATGTTCAATCTGTAGAAAGAAGTTCAGTGAGATTTCTCATGTGAAATTATACAGGGCAGAAAACAATTGGTTGATTTTTGTGGCAAAACATTTAGCAGTGTTTGCATGTTGTTTTACTGCAAATAATTCATTAAAATAGAAGTAAAATGACATGCATTACAAGTTGATTTCAAAATGCACCAATATTTTTGCATTTTATGATTTTCAGTTGAATAAAAGACTATTTTCCCTTCATACGTTTCATTATTGAGGATTTCTTAAAAATACTATAAAAATCTCGTCTCGTGAACCCAATCTCGTGTCTCGTCTCGTGGGATAGGAGTCTCGTCACACCCCTATTGTTTAGCGTACTTGTACAACAGTACAGAGCAGTAAATCTTTTGTTTAAAGGAATCTCCATATATTTTCCTTCACAGTACATACAGAATGAGTAATATTTGGCCATATTCTCCTTACAGAAAAACGTGCGAATTTGCGTGCCAGTGCCCCTGTATCATGCTTTTGGCTCAGTGGGTGGTGCTTTGGTCATGGCTGTGCATGGTACCACATTGGTTTTCCCATCCACCGGTTATGACGGACATGCCAACCTGGTGGCGATGGAGAAAGAGAAGTATGCAGTCATGAATTCTCTTTTAATTAATCCTCAGATCAAATGCATGAATTAGGAGTCGCATTATTTTTTTTTTTCTAATAAAATAATTCGAAGTCTTCCAAAGGTACTTGGTGCCACTTTCTTCAGCCATATTGAATTTATGTTGTCATAAATAAAAGACACAGGGACATGTAAAGAGGACAGTCATGTAGAATTTGGGAAAGGATCAAAGGTCATATAGTGTACATCATACATAACTGGAAAAATAGGTCTGAGTTGTATTATTGTATTGCAATTGTTAGTAAATAAACCATTTTATGCAGGTGTACATTTGTCATCGGCACCCCTACTATGTTTATTGACATGCTCGGGCAGCCTGACCTGGCCCAGTTTGATTTGTCATCAGTTAAGGGGGGTGAGTCAAACTTCAAAAGTCTCTAAATCTATGGCTAAATGGAAGTTGGAGTAAATTACATTAATATTATCAAGATTTCTGAGCACTCAAGGAGTACATCCTGCATTTTCATCAGTGCTCAGCTAAGATCCTCTGTTTTGTTTCTGTCAGGTATTATTGCTGGATCACCATGTCCTCCTGAGGTCATTCGTAAGGTCATCGATATCATGGATATTAAGGAAATGGCGGTAAGTAGTGAAGAAGATTGTTCGTTCTCTGTTATAAGTCAAGCTGATAGTAATTGTATGTACACTGCATGTCAGTATCACTAGAGGGAGATAGAGACTTTCACATAAATGACTTAGCTGTGATCTTGATGACTATGTTTTCTTTTAACCTCTCTGAATAATCTGTCTGTGATAATAATGAATTGAATTTAGCCATAAAAAATCACTCACAGAACAGCATACCTTGTTTGTACTTTTATTTCAGTTTTAGTTTAGTTTTAGCTGTGTAGTATACACTACAACTGAATAAAGTAAATCATATTTCTCTTTAAAGAAAATATACTTGCCTTCTATTGATTTACCACACCTGATATTCCATACTTGCATTAAAAATTCTCCTTATATTTGAGTGGCAACAGCTTGGTATTTATACATAATGTTCTCTACCGTTCAAAAGTTTGGGGTTGGATTTTAATGTTGAAATTAGTCTCTTATGCTCGCCAAGGCTGCTTTCATTTGATTAAAAATACATACAGTAAAAACAGTAATGTAACTTTAACAGAAAAGTTATTTTAAATGATAAATAATATATATTATTCTCTTTTGATTATTCCTATGATGGCAAAGCTGAATTTTCATGATACGTTCCCTAATACAGGATTCTTTGATGAATAGAAAGTCCAAAAGAACATTTATTTGAAACAATGTAAAACTGTACTATCACTTTTGATCCATTTAATGCATCCTTGCTAATTAAAAGTATGAACTTTTGGATGGTAGTGTATGTATAACTTTTTCAAAGGCTTTGTTAAAGGGTTAGTTCACCCACAAATAAAAAGTATCCCATAATTTACTCACCCTCAAGCCATCCTTCTTTCAGTCAAACACAATCAGAGTTATATTAAAAAATATCCTGGCTCTTGCAAGCTTTATAATGGGAGTGAATAGTAACTGAGATTTTGAAGTCCAAAAAGCATATGAATCTATCATATATTAATCTATATGGCTCTAGGGGGTCAATAAAGGCCTTCTAAAGCAAAGCGATGCATTGTTGTAAGAAACACATCCATATTTATAACTTTATAAACCAGAATCACTGGCTTCTGTACACGAGTCGATTCTGGAGGTAGAGTGAACTTTGTCCTGAAGCATGACATAATGATGAATGAGGAAGCACAGAAGTCTAAAACTAGAATTTTTGATGAGATATGTCAGAGCAGCTTGCATTTGTTGTTTGAACTGTGAGAGGAGTCCACTTTCACCTAGGCTTAAGCTACTACATCCTAGCCTCTTGTAAATGCTCGGACAGACTAACGTCTGAAGCTAGTGAGAATAGTCTATAAAGTTATAAATATGGAAATTTTTCTTACAAAACCCTAGAGCTACGTGGATTAATTTTATGATGGATGGATGCACTTTTTTGGGCTTCAAAGTCTCAGTTACTTTTCACTCCCATTATCAAGCTTGGAACTCTGATTGTATTTTAATTGAAAAAAGAAAGTCATATATACTAAGGATGGTTCGGGGGTGAGTAAATTATGGGATTATTTTCATTTTTGGGTGAACTAACCCTTTCAAGGTGAATCCTCTTAAAGGTCTAAATTCCTTTTTTAAAGGGTCAGTTCAGCCGAATAAACGTGTAGGTGTCATTTACTCACCCTCATGTCGTTCCAAACTGTGTGACTTTCTTCCTCTGAGCTGCTTTCTTCCATACAATGAGGCTGTCAAGCTTCACCAAACAAGTGTTCCTGTGATTTACTCTAAGTCTTCTTAAGCCATATGATAGTTTTTTGTGAGGAACAAACTCAAATTTTAAGACAAAGTATTCAGTTATTCCCTGAAAATATTTCACTTTATGAAAAAGAACAGCGTGGACAGTCTGTTATGAATAACTCATTTTATTTTTCACAAGAGAAAAAGGTCATACAGATTTTGAAAGTCACGACGGTGCAGTAAATGATGACCATTGTCATCTTTGAGTGCACTATCCCTTTAAGAAATGGGTATGGAGAAGGTAGCAGTACTGTTTTTGTAAGCCCACACTGCACAATTTTAGTGCATCCACTTGAAATTCATAAAGTTCTCATTCTGGTTAGTGCTTTAAATGTCTTTTATTGAGCATGAGTACATCACAATAACAAACTGATAACATTTGAATGGAGAACCTCCATTTGTCTCATTTGTTTTATTCGGGGGGGGTTTTCCGCTCTTCGTAAATTCACCACTTCTGGCACCATCATCCCTTCTGTCCTTTATTGATTTTGATTGGTCAGTCACAGCATCATTAATGGCTAATCTATATTTTTGGCAACCAATCCTGATCACCCTGTCTAGATTTATTTTGTGATAATGGTTGGCTGTACTTTATAACCTTACATATTTCGTCTTATTTAGGCCTACTTTTTATGGCTATAAGGAGTCCATGTTTCCGTAGCCTGTGTTGCGTTTGACTTTGGTGAGATGTGAAGAAGATGTGAGGAAGGGGTCAGGTCATGTCACATCTTGAAAATGTGTCAGTTTTAGTCATGGTCAAGATAGGTTTGTCATGTTTGCAAAGCCTCATGAGTTCCTTGCAGGATGTTGTGAGACGCATAAAGCTAAGCAGGATCTCGCAATGCTAAAACAGGATCCTCACGAAGAGCTCCGTTGTGATTATAACTCTGTGGTTATATAACTTTAAGTGCTTTACCATAATAATGGGAGTATGATGTGAAAGACTATGAAATGGGAATCTGTAGAATAGATAAAGTTCATTCTACAGTGGCTCAAGGAAGGCCTGCAAAACACGTTTGACTGTGATGTAAATCCTTCTACATTTCTGCGCTGAAAAGACAAACATACAATATACAACCTTGAAGTGTTTGCCTCTGTTAAGAAATTCAGTTTATGTTTTGTTTTAAATATATATTGAATTATAGGATGTCATACAGGTAGCACAACATTTCAAACTTACCTCAAACATGTAGTCAAGAAAAGCCGAAGTCTTTGTACTTCCGCAAGGCACTGCTGAGTCTCTAAATACATGCTAATTAATTCAATGCAAATCCATTCTATCAATTCTCATTTTAAGTGAGTATTCCTGATTTTGTACTATGGTGTAGAACCTTGTTCTATGATAATGGATTTATCACCTGGTTGTTTGAATTAGCGTATACATTACCATATGTGTGAATACTAAGAGTTTGAGGCGTATTTCCTTTGCAAATGTTGCTCCTTCAGGGTATTTGTCAATGTCTGGGAACACACATTTATGTTATTCATGGTAGTAAGTATGAATTAAGTCAGCGCATTTATGTCACACAGAAAAATAAGTGAAAGAGGAAATGGACAGTCCCAATTTAGCCGTCTGCATTGTGTTCATTTTCTGCGCATTGAAGTCCTGACACCTGGACAGGCCTCTTCTCCCTGTCCTACTGAGGGAACACAAAATAAGGTTGCCAAAGTCAGTTTTGGACATCTAATGTTCTGCACATCGTGCCAAAGCCAAAATGGAAAAGCACAAACAAACCTTAAAGGACAAAGAGACCAGGAGGAATATGAAGGATAGTTTGGAAAAACATAACAGACAGTATTTTAACACAAGGCAGTGGCCCAAACCCATATCCTGACCACAATTATAGTATTACCAGTCACTCTTTTATGTTGGAAGAAGAAAAAAAAACACTTACGATTAGCATTAGCCTCTCAATTCTCTGTGTAAATATGCAACTTTAATTTCTTACAGAAGTTACTGGAAGTTAATGCTTTAGGATGAATTGATTATTAGATTATTCACTGCATGGCAAAAAAGTCACTGTTTGGATTTATATGCAAATGCTTCAAAGTCTTGAAAAGACTACAGTGACTTATGTTTCTAGCATTTTATATGTTTGGTAACAGTTCATTTAACCCTAATTGATGGAGTGTGTAACTTTTAATTTCTTAAGCAACCATGTAGGGAAGACACATCATGACCATAATCCAGCATGAAAAAATGGTTGGGAGAACATTTATTTCCACCAAGAAGTACATCAATATTTTTGGTCACAATCTTGTATTGACAATGCAAGAGTCAAGCGCTCTGTAAAGTCTATACCAGCCTAAATACTTTCAATGAATTTAAGGTCTAGACTCAGAGGTGCCAATTTATGTGTATAAATGATTCTTCATGCTCCCTTCCAAACATTCTTCCACAGTTTGAGCCTGATGAATCTTGACATTGTCATCCTGGGATATGGCTATGAGGTTTCTTCCTACATCCCATCATAGGGTTAGAAGAACTGTTGCCAAACATATAACATGCTAGAAACATGATAAACACTGCAGTGATGATCCAACCATAAGCTCTTAAGCATTTGTTTATTTAAATCCAAAGCAACTTGCCAAGCAGTGTATTCTGTAAATGCAATATAATGACTGGAAGGTGAATGCATAATGATTTCAAACATTTATATTTCTTTAGTGATAAGCTAAGCATTGATAGCTACTGAATTAGTGATAAGACCACCAATGACTAAACTGGTAACTTGGGACCTGGCGTCTCCTGTCCCAAACCTTTACAAACTTGTGCTTAAATCATTTCATAACCATTTAGCGTTGTTTATCACACCCACAGTGGTCTCTCTGGGCATTTGAACAGAGAATCTCATGAATATCTCCTGATGAAAGTGTCTTTTATAGAGATCATGGGAGAGCAGTGGTGTCTTGCTCTTTGCACCACAGAGAACCCTTGAGACTAGTTATTTACCCTGTTTTTCTTCATAATTTATTTACATTTGCAAATCATGTAGAAAGAGGCTAGCTGTCATACTGAAGTCTGTGATTAATGTCTCATTTTTATGATCATAGCTGGAGCCTTAACCCTGTGGTCTCATTTACAAGACCTCTGTGGACCACATAAACTGGATATTAGACCTCAGATTAGTGTGTGGGTCTCAAACCTGGAGGACTTGGTTTGGGCTATGGTGTATAGTATTCTTGGATAAAAGTGGTGCAGCTGCATGTTTCACTTGTTGTTATTTTGTAATTGGACTGCTGGCCAACATTGACTTTAATCCCAGCACTCTTGCAAATATTTCTAAATATTTAAATAATTTGACTATTTTATTTATTATTGTATTTTATTAGCCTTTTAATTAAGAGTATGTTAATATAGCTAAATTCAAATAATTTAAAGACTTTTATAGTGGCCCACTGGAAGTTTGCTGAGGCCCTCTAATGGGCCCTGGCCCCTGATTGAGAACCACTATACATGAGGACATTAAAGGTTTAGTTCACCCAAGAAAGAAAATTCTGTTATTAATTACTCATGTTGTTCCAAACCCGTAATACTTTCTTTCATCTTCGGAACACAAATGAAAATATTTTTGATGAAATCTGAGAGCTTTCTGTCCCTCCATGGAGGCTACGTGACTACCACTTTGATGCTTCAAAAAGTTCATAAAGAGATTGTAAAACTAATCCGTATGAATTGAGCCATTTAGTCCAAATTTTCTGTTGACACGATTGCTTTATATAATGAACAGATTGAATTTATTCACATATAAGGATTCATTAACTCACACATCAGTTGTAGGAAACGGAAGCTCAAGCATGTTTGCTTGACACGTGTGAGAACCAATCAGTTTCATTTTCACGTGTTACGCCGCACGTTTGAGCTTCCGCAAGACGTTTTTTCTCGCGCATGAAGCAGGTTCGTTTGAGTTTTTATGTTTGCTGATCAATGTTTATATGTGGTTGGCGAATAGCTGACTATGGAGGAATGGAAATCTCTCCGATTTCATCAAAAAGATCTTCAATTATTTTCCGAAGATGAATGAAAGTCTTACTGGTTTTGAACCACGTGAGGGTGAGTAATTATTGACGGAATTTTCACTTTTGGGTGAACTATGCCTTTAAGGTAGCAATTTATGCTTAATGTAGTTTTTGCAGATCTAAATGTTATGAATACTAGATTTGAGTGGAATTAACCATCTCACCATCTCAGAGCCGTGTTCCCTTCCTGGTCCTCTTTGTCTTTGCCTTGCAGCGGGTGAAAGCAGTACTGTCTCTTAGTTGCTTTCCTTTCTGGTTTCCAGGAGAAGCACAAACTGCATCAGGGCGATGGCGGCTAGTGTCCATCCATCTGCACAAGCAAATCCAAGCATTTAAAGCAAATCTGAAGCACCATTAGTAATAAGTTACTACACAATCTGATGAAATATTACCAAGACATTTTCTAGAATAACGTTTGAAAGGCATGATTTATTTTTATTACTGGATCAACCTTAATTACAGTTAGGTTTGGAGTGATCCTCTGATTTTGCTTCTTACTTTTTGAGATTTGCTAATTGGCAGGTGCAGCTCCAGGGATTGTTAAACAGAGTGATCTCCTGGAGGGTGCTGAACTCAAGGCTGTTCGGCAGTGTTTTCAGCTTGTTGTTCTCAAGGTGCAGAGATTTGAGGGCCGTCACTCCCTCAAAGGCAGCATTGGAGAACTTGATGGGTAGAAAGGACAGATAGACAGTATATACAGATGATAACATGTTACAACTCAGCGCTTTGCCTCTGCATGTAGAATATCCTAGCAATTAACATTCAAAGTCACTCTGAATATTTGAAGGAGACTTGTGGATGGCGTACTGAGGGCTTTTTTTCCCCACATGAAAGGCCTCTCTCATGCCGTCCTCTGTGCCAGAGCTTATGTAAACCTGTCCACACTCTCCTTCCAGCCCTCCATCAAACTTCATAAGCATATACAAGACTGCTAAAAACTTCACCAAGGTGTTAGATGTACTGGTCTGCATGGTGTCTGCTTTACATAGGAAGACGACGGTTGAGGAGCTGAGACAGTGTACACCCAGTGTCTGTGGGTGTGTTATGTAAGCGTAGAAAAGACGCACTTATTGAAAGGACGTTTTGGAAATTTCCACTCAGAAGGCAAAAGATGGGGAGAGTTTGGTAATTTGAGGCGATGAAGGATGGATCACTTCCATCATGGAAGGGTTGTTTTCACTTTTTCTGTCTGTCCACTCCTCCATGAACCTGCTCTTCTGCCAGAAATGCCTGCAAAGGGCTCACTTGTCCATTCAGGTGAGGCAACGGCAGCCTAAAAATACTTCTCTTCATTGGCAATGGAACACCCTGTCACTATTTACCTGTCTGCTAACCCTTGCTGACCTGTTTACATGGCTCGCCAAGTGACAGGAAAAAACATGGGTCTCAAAATAACATTTTTCCAGCAAATAGACCCTAAAAATATCTGCATGTGAAGGGAGATTGGTTATTTTTTCCCTTTTCTATCATACAAACAGCATTGACCAACTGTGTACATGTTGATGTGCCCTTGCACACATCTCTCTCCTTCTGTGTGCACTATATATATATATATTTGAGTATACATTTTATTATATTAAATGTGTCAGTCCATGTGGAGAGTCTGTGGAAGTCAGATCAAAGACAAGGAAAAGATAAATGTGTCTCTTAAACACTTTCATTAGCCGTTTAGTGATCCACGGGGAAAAATCCTGCTGGAATAGCACATGTGCATCCTGACATAAAGCACATGTGACCTTATTTAAGGCCTGAAAGTATGAAGGGAATGGACAGAATATCAGGAAGACCTTATTGAAAGAAAACCAGTGAAAGTCTCCAATGCGGGTCTGTTTTATCCCTATACCTCTTTGTTCCAGTTTTGATTTATTACAATGAGGTTTCAGTACATGGCAAGCTCTGATGGGATGTAAAGTTTGTTTGCCAATGCTAAGCTTCCCAAAAACCCAACACAAACAAGCATTTATTTGGCCACAATTTTATAGGCCAGCATTATGGGGAAAATATTTACTTTGGTTCATAGTCAGTTTTTTTTATTTATTCTATGTTTTAAGTGCTTAATCCACAAAATAATTGGTATGTCACAGACTTACCTTCTCCAGGCTCATGTTATTTAGATGCAGCTTCTCCATGTAACGGCCGAAGCTCCGGAATGCATGGTCAGGAATGATGCTGAGAGGGTTTTTGGACAGGTTGAGTTCCTCCACGACACGCAGCTTGCTCATAGCCAGAAGAGGGTAGGTGGACAGCTGGTTACCGTCCAAGGTTAGAATGGCCAGGTTCTCCACTTCATCAAGAGAACCTGGCAGTATGGAGCTCAACTCGTTTCCACTCAGATAAAGCCATCGGAGATCATTAGCACCCGTGAAAGTACCAGGCTGCAGCTCTCGAAGCTTGTTGTTGTCAAGCTGTAGGATAAATAGGTTGATCATGGGAGAAAATATGCCCTTCGGCAGGCTTGTGATGTGGTTACCATCCAAATAGAGATAGGTCAGTTCGGTTAGGTCCTCAAAAGCACCTGGTTTGATGGTGCTGATCTCATTATTAGACAAGTAGAGGTAGATGAGCTTCTTTAGCCCTTTGAAAGCCTGGCTGGAGATCTCTCGAATCTGACAATGTTGCAGGTGCAGAGAAATTAGCCCCTTCATCTCGCTGAAGCCCCCAGTTGGGAGATTTCCCAAGTTGTTCCTCTGCAGATTTAGGAGGCGAGTGGCCTCGGATATGCGTGGAATCTTCTTCAGTCCGACATTGTCACAAATAACATGTTGCAGGTCCCCATGGCAGTGGCACTGGCTTGGGCACTGAGTTGGTGCGGCAAACGCAAAAGGTATGCAAACCTGTAGACACACTAGCGCCAATAAGAAGCTGAAACTGTGCATGATGATGGTGTGTTGATCAGTCCACTGTCTTATGCTGTTTGGCTATTTGGTCTTCTTTCTGCTTTACTCCGAGAGACTTTTGCAGCCGGAACATATACAGACAGCAAAAGTGGTCCACACAACCTCAGAGTAAAGAGAGAGAGTGTGTGAGAGTGCAGAAAGAGAGGGCTAGAGGTGAGCTGGAGAGAGAGAGAGAGAGAGGGTGTGTGAGTCAGAGAAAAGGAGGGAAGAAAGCTGAATGCGATAGTTTATAAAAAAGTTAATCTCTTCATTTACATAGCCATTGAAGAATCTGCAAGATTTTAAATATAAATTAAACTTATTTAAGTACTGCTAATACAGTTCTGCTCTTAACTTTCCCACAGATATTGCAAACTTAAAGGTCCCTTGTGTTTGGCCAAGCACCTCTTGCGTGTGTTGCAAATGAAACAAAACTCACCATAATCACAAGCTTCCGCTTCTAAAGCAATTGTAAACAGCAACTGTTAATGTCATAAATTTTACTGTATCAGCCCAAGTCAGATTCTGCAGATTATTTACCAGACCGATTGGAACCAACTTTGCAAGCATGACTTGAATACATTTGGCGTTGTATACTCTCCGAGGTTGAGGAAGCTGTTATGCTAATATGTCACATTTTGATGTAGACATTTTTGGAAGCGATATATGGACCACAATGGAGGTGTTTAAAGGATTAGTTCACTTTAAAATGAAAACCCAAAGATTTACTTACCTCAAGCCATCCTAGTTGTATTAATAAATATCCCGACGCATCCAAGATTTATAATGGCAGTGAATGGGACCAATGAGTATGAAGCTCAAGAAAGTGCAATATATTCAATAATATGCAATATTCAACTTACTTTTCAATATATCCCATGAATAGAATAGTATCTCTCATTTTTCTACCCAAATCTTCACATCTTTTTCCAGGTTTGTTTTTACACAGATGCTTTCAAATGTAATTGTCTCTATTAACAGTGTTTACTGGAATGTTTCTAAAGCATGTAAATACAACATTTATTGTCTGTCAAAACGATGGAAATTACTTTGAAATATTATCGTTTAATCATTTAATTAACATTTTTGATTAAGACCATGTGAGACATGGATGACTAATACAGACATTAATACAGTGCTATTTAACACATCCGTAATATCGCTGCAGAAATAATGGGGTCATTCAGAGTCTGTTGTAGTAATTTATTAATGCTTTTACACTTTTAAATTTCCTTTGAATGTTCAATGGTTGAAGGGAGAGTAGAATGTCATCTCGCTGTACCCATTTTTTAATAAAGCTTATTGCGTTCATAGAGTGAACCTTTTCGCTGATTGTTGACAGTTTAATGGAAGTTACTTCTGTAATTTGTGCAAAGCGTCATGGGCCATGGGATAATTTATTTCTAAATGTTTTTTTTCTTTCTACCCAAAAATACATGAAAGATTTTAAGTGCTTGTTAGATATAAGCAAATTCAGAAATTCTGTATTTATTGTATTTTTGTACTTAGTCTCACATTTCATAGGGTAACTTGTGGCAGCCAAATCTTGTGAGGTTAAGGTGAGACTGTGTGTCCTGCCAGACATTTCCATTGTTTTTAGTCAGCAAAAGGAGGAAAAGGAGCCACTCCCATGTGGAGGGTGTTTTATAACATATAATCACCGCCAGATGTTTGGCTGGTATCACATCGCAACAATGGAAATGGTAGTTTTTCTTTTGTCTGCAGAGAAGCATTTCATTTGGAGCATTCCTCTGCATAAATGTGTCCTTTGATTTCAACTATGTACAGTATTCAGTATAAAAAAAACAAGAAATTGAAGCGGAATCACCTAGTTTTTTTCACATGCAACAAAACATTTTATCCC
This sequence comes from Opsariichthys bidens, assembly GCA_037194245.1. Taxonomy (NCBI): domain Eukaryota; kingdom Metazoa; phylum Chordata; class Actinopteri; order Cypriniformes; family Xenocyprididae; genus Opsariichthys; species Opsariichthys bidens. Next base: position 13,119,962 of record CM074296.1, read on the forward strand.
TGCTCTGCTGGCTTAAAGATCTGAGAGACCTCAGATCTGTTTTTGAGCGGCTCAACTTTTCGCAGGTTAGGCGGAATCTAGTGTTTGCTTAACAAATTTAACATTTTATCGGCAAAGTGTATGTCTTGGTTCCTTCAAGTGCACATTCACACCCTGCAGTGTGCAAATTCTGCCTAAGTTAGAAAATTCTAATGAGAAATGGTGTAATGCTGTTTGACACTGAAATCCCAATAAGACTGCATGACACACAATCTCACCTCAACAGCTGGCAGCACATGTAATTCAGTTTAGTAAACAGAAACTGACATCCTGTGCTGTGATGAGGTTATGTCTCTGAACGAGACCATGGTAAATTGTATCCAGTGCACGTTATCTAGAAGGCTATTTGGATGATTTGTTTTAGCCCAAAGCGATACTGTACAGTGAGAAATCTTGGGTTCAAAACAACAGCTGGTGTGCCAGTTCTCAGGTGTGCACCACATACCTCACCTGCGTCCCAGGCCTCGTGGATTCAGCTGATTCAGCTGTCTACTCGCCTTTAGGCTAGTTTTTGGAAAATTTTTGCTAAAGGCCTTTACCACATTCTGCTGTGCAAAAAGAATATCCAATATCTGGGGTTTAAAATGTCATTTACACATGGAAGTAAACAAGTTTTTGGATTTGAAAAATGCAAAAGGAGAAATAATTCAGACACTATTTCGAGGTCAAATCTGTGACAATGTTCAAGAAAAGGGAGATAAAGATCTTTAAAATAAATATGTAGTATTATATGTGTATTTTTATACATGCATACATACACATACACATACATACGTGTGTGTGTATATATATATATATATATTACTATTATTTTAAATAAATATACAAAACATTTTAAATATATATTTAAAATAATAGTAATTATATAATATCATATTATATGTAATAATAATAAAATAATAAATTTATAACAAAAAAATTGATTGATGTGTCATCCCTGTGTTTTCAGATTGGATACGGCACTACAGAAAACAGCCCTGTGACATTCTGCGGGTTTCCATTTGACGGCATGGAACGAAAGACAAAGACTGTTGGATGTATATGCTCGCATACTGAGGTTCATTTCCACACACTACTAGATAAAGATGTTCTGCATGCATATTCATTGACTGTTATAGCACACTGAATGGTTGTTTCTCAATTAGGCGAAAGTAGTGAACCCTACTACAGGAGAAATCATGCCTCTGGGTGCTCAGGGGGAGCTGATGATCAGGGGATACTGCGTGATGCTGGAATACTGGAAGGACGAGAAGAAGACCCAGGAGTGCATCGGAAAAGATCGCTGGTACAAGACTGGGTAAGTGTGAGTGCCCCGCCCCCTTTCTTTCATACTAGATATGAACATTATTTAGAATTTATTCCAAATAGTCCTTAATGACTGTTCTGTAATTTATAGAGATATTGCCACTTTGGACAAGTTCGGCTACTGCAAAATAGAAGGACGCATCAAGGATCTGATCATCCGAGGAGGAGAGAACATCTACCCTGCTGAAATCGAACAGTTTCTGCATACGCATCCTAAAGTTCAGGAAGCACAGGTCAGCAATGTTAAAGAGGCCCTATAATGCCCTTTTACGAAGTCTTGGTTTTGGTTTTAGGGTCTACTAGAATAGGTTTGTATATGTGTGTATATATATGTATATGTATTTTACATTGTTGCAGAACCTCTCTTCCCACTCTGTCAGTAATGCTGTTTAGTTCCTGTTGCTTTGAAGCCTCTCCTTCCGAAAAGTGCAATTTGCTCTGACTGGTCAGCTGAACCAGTGTGTTGTGATTGGTCAACTGTTTCCAGCGTGTTTCAGAAATGTCACACCTTACCATAAACGCGAACTTTAACACAACACTTAACCAGCCCTTTTTGTCCATATCCCTTGGGCGGGTATTATTTAGCACTTTTTTTTTTTTCAATCAAGATGGTTTAAGCTTGAAAGGTGTATTAAATCTCTGTTGTCCATACAGGTGGTTGGAGTGAAGGATGAGAGAATGGGAGAGGAAGTCTGTGCGTGTATTAGACTCAAGGCTGGTCAGGAATGCACTGTAGAAGAGCTCAGGGCCTTCTGCAAAGGACAGGTCAGAATATCCGTCAAGCTTTATGCGTTAATCCAGCACATATACGCAACTATTTGCCATTAAAATATTACTGTTGTTTTCGCAGATTGCCCATTACAAGGTGCCACGCTATGTAACATTTGTTCAGGGATATCCTTTGACTGTCACAGGCAAGGTAAGTGATACGAGATATGAAAAGTATGAAAGTCGCCGCACTCCACCACTGTTATTAAAAATAAACAATTCAGATGATTCATTTGGTCTAGAGAAAGTCATTTTAGTGAGCATTGAAATGATGCATCTCCACCCCTTTCTGTGTCTCTGTGGGTACATCATGTTAAAAATGAAGGAAATGTAAAATGGTGTTTTCTTGGGCCAATTCACATTCGTCTCTAGACAGAAGAAATTCAAACAATTTCCCCGTCTGCATGAAAGCCACTGAAGTGGTTTCAGGCATCGAAGGGCTGCTATGACACCTTTGCTTTTAAAGGCTTGTGGTTGGCTGTCGACAGATTGAACCCTTTAATAGCACTACGACTGTTTCTTTTCCTCATCTCTGTCAGATCCAGAAGAACAAACTTCGGGAGCAGATGGAAAAACAGCTTGGACTGTGATCGCAAAAGCACCTGTGGTATTTTTTTAAAAACCATTACAAGCAGGATGTCAATGTAAGGGTTTTGTGATTTTACATTTACACCACCCTATTATGTTACTCTATTTCAAAAAACCTCAATCAGTGGCATTTCTATCTGTTAATGATCATGTACCTTTTCTTAATTGTCTTTATTTTGGAATGAATTGTTTTTGAAACCAATTAATTTTTCATCATAGGAAGGGAACAAATATATACCAATATATTAGTATTATAAAATGGTTTATGCTAGGTCAGTTTTAGTTAAATGTCTTTATAAATATGTAAAAAATTACACTATTATTAAAAAAATGACAAGAAAATGAAGTGTGCTCATTTTTTTCCCCAGCAATCTCAAATGAAAATCATCTTAGTTGTTTTTTTGTGCACATCTGCTCCCGATTCAATCTGAAGTTCATATGTTCTACATTTTATATTATTGAGATATCCAAAAATAGGGTATTTAAGGCACAAATGCAGTCTTTTTGTTGGCAGTAAGGTAGTTTCCCTCATTGTGATCTCAGGTGTGCCTGTCGGTGTTCATTTAGGCCTTGGTGCTTTCCTGCTTGGCTCGTGATGTGAACATTTTGATGCTAGTATTGAGACCATATGGAAAGAAGTCCTCTTACAGCATTCTAATGGGTCTGCTGGAAAGTAATGGCTACACTGGTTTGGACTAGCACATAGTTTCGTGAGGATCATTTAGGGTGAGACTTTAAAACTAAAAGAGCTGGACAGAACTCCAGACATTCTTTTCGAATTTCCTTGCAGCTAATAATGGAATCTGTCATTCACTGCATGCTTCTCAAGGTCATTATCGGGTGCGTTCGCTTGACTGTGTAGTATATTTATTAAAATGAACAAAGATTTATGGCATCGTTGCTTCCGGTAAAAGGATCATCTAATTTGGAATCTAGCATAAGTGAACATCTTAAAAAGGAGCTGAAAATAAGTTAAGCGTCTCCCCCTTGTGTCCTTTAGTAGAACAGCAACTCAGTCGTTTGCTGCTGCTTTTATTTTTTGGGGATTGTATTTTAAAAACAAATTCCATATACACAACAGCTGAGGTCAGTATTTTTTAAAGGAATGAATACTTTTATTCAGAAAGGAAGTATTAAATTGATCAAAAGGACAGTAAAGACACTTATAATATTTAAAGTTTCACAAAATCAGTTTCACACACATTAAATGTTTATGGATGGATTTTATTTATATTATAGATTTTTTTTTCTAACATTTAATCATATGAAAATGATCTGCTTTACTTTAAGTGGCACATTTATATACAAAAAACAGTGTTATCCTTGATAAATACAAACTTGATTTATTTTATATATATATATATATAAACACTATATATACACACAAATATACAATATTGAATATTTAAAACTTTACAAAAATGTATGTATGAATACGCTACATATATAGGAAATTTTCTCCAAGCTGCCTTGTTCCGACTGTTGGTCCCTGACTTTGATTGTCAAGTGCTGCTTTTTTTTTTTTCTTTCTGGAGGTGACTGGTCCACACCTGCATTGTCTGTTAGTTCACACCAAAAATACATCTGTCATTAATTACTCATCCTCATGCTATTCCAAACCATTTGTTCATCTTTGTAACACAAATGAAAATATTTTTAATGAAATTTGAGCTTTCTCTCCCTCCATTGATGGCCTACACAACTACCATTTTCAAGCCCCAGAGAGGTAGTAAAGACTTAAAATAAAATAACGCAAGTGACTCCAGTGGTCGACACTTCCGGCTGTAACCCGGGTGCTCCTGCACGCCATGACATTCTCATTTAATCTTGACCAGTGATGGATAGTAACTGATTAAATGTAATTCCCATATCCAATTAATTCCAAAAATTAAGTAATTGTAATTCTGTTACGTTCTGAAATACTTGACATAATATATTATGTCTCAATACCTTGACATAATATAATACTTCATGTCGTCGATGAAGAATTGAATGTTCTTTGCTTTTGTAGTTTTATATCAATATGGTATAAGATAATCCTAATCAAATAAATGTGAAACAAGTTAGGTCTAAAGTAATAAAAAAGTAGCCAGATTATATTACCTCATATGTAATGAAAGATGGATTACATTAATAAGTACCATTTGTATGTAATCTACCCAGCACTACATAATGATATAAATGCATGTGTATATACTGTATATGTACTGTACACACTTAAACCCAGACCCGATTTAAGAAAATAAGGGTTTTATCTTTCAAAATCTTAAATTACACAATTGAAACATTTTCAGTTGTCCACGGACAATTTTATGCGAAATCAAAAGTCAGTCCTTTGGAAGTGGAATCCCCACCACTGATTGACTTTGTCCCTGCATTGCCTCTCGGGCTCTGTCCACTTGTTGCTGTGTGCAGTAGTCTTGCAGGAAGACAGAAGCCAGGTTCCTGAGGCGTGGGTTCTGTGTGAGGGAGAAGCGCAGCATGCACTGCACCACTGCGCCGTCTGTGGTCTCGGCGCGCGAGGCAGCTGTGGTGAGGTTCATTAACGTAGTGATGGCAGAGAGAACAGTCTCATCTCTGTTACTCGACAGGCATGATATCACTAATGGGACTCCACCGCTTTGCAGGATCTGATCACGGGACTCCCGCTCCATGCTGAGGTTACATAAACCACCTGTAAGATTTCAAACATGTTGATTCATGTGAACAGATTAGAACAGCGATAAATATATTACACTCCAACCTTACTACACCAACCAATTCCAAACTCCACAAAGTTGTCGTTCTCTTCTGTCAGCATGTCCAAGAAGAGCTCAGTGACCTGGAGCATTCGCAGAGCTTCCATGTTGGATGGATCATAGGCAAAGTTGGCCAGGTTTGCCAGCACTTGCTCTTTAGCCTCTGTCAAGAAGTGAAAAGACAACATAAGCCTTTTATTGGAAAGACCGCTGTAAACAATTACTGTATGTACTCATAGTTTGTCAAGTAAAGGAATATAGATTCTGATTCAAACTGAATCAAGCACATATATAAATATGTAGTGCATCTGCAAGCATTGACATACCGTCACTGTCAGTGTCCTGAAACTCTGTGACCAGCCCCTGCAGGAACTCAAACCTGTCAGACACAGAGAAACGATTCTTTCCTGCCATCACAGGTAACATGGGTTTAACACCTGCAGACAAGACAGAGAAAAAGCTTTAGTGCCATGTGTAAATGGATGCACAGATGCTCAAAGGATGATAAATGAATGGATAGTAAAGGGCAGTTTTATAACGCCATGTAAAACTACAGCCGTGGCCAAACGTATTGGCAGTAACACAAATTTTGGGTTTCTCAAAGTTTGCTAATTCAGTATTGTAGATTTTTTTTTTCATGTTTCTATGGTATGCTGAAAAACAATAAGCATTTCATAAGTTTTAAAGGAATGAATGAGATCCCGGATACAGGCGGCCGAAATGAGCTTTCTCCGCAGGGTGGCAGGGCGCTCCCTTAGAGATAGGGTGAGGAGCTCGGTCACTCGGGAGGAGTCAGCTGAGGTGGCTCGGGCATCTGTTTCGGATGCCTCCTGGACGCCTCCCTAGGGAGGTGTTCCGGGCATGTCCCACCGGGAGAAGGCCCCGGGGAAGACCTAGGACACGCTGGAGAGACTATGTCTCTCGGCTGGCCTGGGAACGCCTCAGTGTCCCCCCGGAAGAGCTAGAGGAAGTGTCTGGGGAGAGGGAAGTCTGGGAGTCTCTGCTCAGACTGCTGCCCCCGCGACCCGGCCCCGGATAAGCGGTGGAAGATGAATGAATGAATGAATGAATGAAGTTTTAAAGGCTTTTATTGGCAAAAACATTCAATAATGTATGCAAAGAGTCAATATTTAGTGTTGACCTTCTTCATAACCTCAGCAATTTGCTCTGGCATGCTGGATATCATCTTCTGGGCCAAATCCTGACTGATAGTGATCCACTCTTGCTTTATTAGTGCTCTGTGTTTCACAATTTGTGGGCTTCTGCTTGTCCTTTTAAGGATTGTTTAAAGGTTCTCTATGGGATTAGGATCCAGGAAGTTGCCTCACCACAAATCCAAAGTTCAATGTAATGATCTGAGCCACTTCATAATCACCCTTTGCCTTTTGAAACCATGCTCCATCATTTTTCATCATTTAGCAGACGCTTTTATCCAAAGCGACTTACAAGGGGAGCAATTAGGGGTTAGGTGTCTTGCTCAAGGGCACTTTAGTCATGGTATCGAAGGTGGAGAGAGTGCTGTTCATTCACAATCCTGCCAGCATGGGAATCGAACCGGCAACCTTCAGATTACAAGCCCGACTCCCTCACCACTAGGCCATGACTACCATGCTTGAAAAATGCACGGATCATCACCAAACTGCTCCTGGGTCGTTGTGAGAAGTTGCACTCTCAGGACGTTTTGATGTCATTCTTTATTCCCGGCAGTGTTGGATGGCACACATGGATGGTCTCGGGATGCTTCACTGTTGGCACGACACAGGACTCATGGTAGGCTTTATGAGAGGAAATAACTTTGCACCAGTCTTCTGCTGTCCAATCCTTGTACTTCCTGCAGAATTTCAGTCTGTCCTTGATGTTTTATTTGGAGAGAAGTGGCTTCTTTGCTGCCCTTCCAGACACCAGTCTGTTGTTCAAAAGTCTTTGCCGCACTCTAAATACAGGACAAAAACACTGAAATTTGGGTTTTTGTGATTCCATTTCTTGGCCAAATTAAGCTTCTTTTTTTTTTGCAATGATCTAAAATACATCTGATAACTCTACACAATAATCTAGAAACAATGTGAATCAACACCACAACAACTGAAGCAGCAAACTTTGCTAAACACAACATTTCTCACAGACGGACAACAAAAAAGAGAAGAGGTGAGACTTACACGCGCAGAATAATGCTGATGAACGTCATTTGTGCTCCTGCCACAAACTTCTATAATTCATATTTCACGTCTCCATACAAATTAATTTCATGCAGAAAGTATATTTAATCAATGAGTGTCGAGTTCGCCATCACTGAAGCTGCTCTACACGCCCGGTCCATCAGTAAATACTTCCCCGCATTAACGCTCATCTGTAGTTCCTGTCAACTAGCGTTTATTTCTCATAAAACCGCTTACCAGTAAAATATCATAGCGTAAAATTATACTGAGTTAAATTATTTAGATTCTTCGTAAGACAATATCTCAAATAAATGAAGCGATTTATTTTTACAACGCAAGAGCCGGATGTAACGCTCGGGGTTCATGTGTGCCGTGTATATTCATCCGTGTGCAGGTCAGAACTACAGACTTTTTCTGTTTTCACGATACATTTCCAGCATGAAACAGTCCAAACTATCCACTGGGAAGCGCCTTACAAAACCAATTCTTTTTGGGACACTGCTCGTTGGTTTGGCCACCGCATTTATGAATAGGTGAGATAACACACCCCCTTGACATTGACACCGCGCGTGTGTTTAGTAATAGTGTGTTGGTATGTTAAATAATGCTGAATGTTTGAGGGAAAACACTGTATTGTTCAGTATGGCTGTGATAAACGAGTCTAGACAAAACAGTGTGGATGCAGACCAGGATTCAAAAACCTTAAGTCTAAATAACGTCTTTGCTGTGATGTCTGATGATATGATTCTGCCTTGTGCATGAAGGCATTTGTTTATGGAGGACCTGGTAGATATCAGGGAGCAGGAGCGATCCCGAAATGAGGCCAAGCGGCTGGAGGTGATGGAAAGGAGGCAGAGACAAATAGATGAAGTGATAGAGAAGAAGAGTACAGGGGGCAGGTGAGAAGATGTGACCGCACTCCCTCAACGGAGACCTGCTGGAAACTGATGAGGACAACGTGGGACATTTTGTGAAGTGCCAGAAAATTGTTCTTTGATCGTTCTGTTATTGCTGAAATGGGACAGAAGTTGCATTGAAAGTCTATGGGTGATATAGAAAGCAAGTCAAATTTAGCCAACGCAATAGCTTTTTTTGGCAATAATGATTCGAATTGGTTGCCTTGATCATATTTAACTGCAAAAGAAGGATTTGCAAGAGGATTTTACATCACACAAATCTAAGCAGCAAATGGTAAATCCGTAATTAATTGGCCGCAGTGGGCCAAATAGATGAATGTTCCTCATTCCTGCCACTGACAAAAGCTATAAACAACATTTTTATGTACTATTCAAATTAAAAAAAAGATTTCACTTATTAAATCTGGATAAATAAAAAAATGTACCGTGCAGTCGGCGTCAGTGTTGTTCTTGTTAACTAAACCTATTAAACTCGTTCCCATAAACATAATTCCCATTAATATTAGTTGAAAACTAACTTGAAGTGCAGTGTTATAATGACAGCTAGCGGTTAAAACGGGTACTGCAGTCCTAATTCAAAATACTGGAGTGTTGTTTCTCCCGCTCCATCCAGAATCGACGCTCGTTCACGCTGGTTGCCAGTTTTGAGAACATGTAACAGGAAAGACGCGCTTTACATTGTAAGTTGATGAGTTGATTTATCCGCATTTTAATATGCATCTGGTCACAGATATTTTTAAATGGATGCAGAGGCTTTTTAGGTCGGGTAGAATCTGACTTAGTTGGTTTATTTGCTTCCGTGGATGCAAAACGCTGTATTTTCTGGCCATCTGGCAACCCGCGGTGTCGAAATACTAGTGGGTAATAATTGGCAGTGGGCGGGATCACACAGACCAAAACAAAAACAGACATTCCGACACGGAACGCTTTCAACGCACATTTCTGACTGTATAACTGAATAACTGACAGTAGCATCGTTTCTCAGAGAAACCAGTATGTTAACCTAGCATGTTTCCTAAATGTCTGCTAACATAAATGTAGTTAAAGGGGGAAAAAAGCATTCCTTTAAATCTTAAATTCAAATAAAGATCCAAAACATTGCCTTGGCAACTGGGGTAAAATGTTTACTAAAACGGACATTTAAAAGAAAGCTAAATAGAAGTATTAAACCATAAATCAAGAATCCGATAAAATATATTCTAATAAAATATAAATGTAATTTTTTTATGCATGTAAAAAAAAAACACCGGTTGCATCACTGATCTATACGAATGGCATTTATATAATGTAACATTTTACAGTGGGAACACTATACTTATTTTTGTGTTCGTTACAGTAACACAGACTCGTGAGAACACTAGCATTTATTTGAGCACGCAAAAGTAACAAAGTGCTTTTTTTTTTAAACACATTATACAATTCAAACCAAAATGAATAAGATCTGTCCTTCACAACAAGGAAAAGTATAATGAATGGATATTCCAGCAAATACTATGAGGCTGGGAAACCAACCTGAGACTAGAGCATATGTGTCATACAGTATTACTGAAGCAGTCAATTATCAATATGGCTGAAACCGTGTTTAAAATGGAAACCTGCTGGAGCCAAAACTAATCTTTCATGTGCAACTGCAAAGACGTTTCATACTTACACCAGGCCACGTTTCAGGGGACAAAAATACGGGAAGTTCATCCATCTGAGGCACACATTAGCACTTAATATAAATCTTACATGAAAAAAAAAAAAAAGACCTTGCGAACCAAGATTGAACAATTGGGGATATTAGTGCACATGTAAGTCTAGATAGTCAGAGCTTTCCTTTTTCCTTCAATATACAGTATATAATTTATATATCAAGTCTACCTTCTTATACACAAACACTGCATGTGTTGCACAACATATATTAAGTCTAAATTCCCTTTTGTTTTCAGATTTCACATACATTGCCTTCCAACACTACAGCAATAAATACATTTTTGGACCGTGGTAAAAGACATCACATTTGCAAAGAATAGAGAAAACTAAATTAACTATGTACATACTGTATATGCTTATATCTAAATGAACAGTAACCATAAATATTTTAGATGGGTATATATATACACATCGTTAGGAAATTTTAACAAGTATTTCAGCAGTAAAACGTAGGATATTGCAACATAGAGACTAGTATGAGGTGCTGCTACAGTTGGGCGTTACTAACCTTGTTGTAACCCACTGTAATCTCGACTCCGATTCAGTAGTGTATTAAAAGGAATAGTTATATTGCTGTATAGTGCTTCTTTCAGTGGATGTAATGGAGTTTGTCTCTGGAGTGAGTGTGTTTTTAGTGTCACACGCTGAGCACCAGGCCGGAGGGAGAGTTGGAACGTGGCGAGGCTGTGATGTTCGTCACGGCGCCGGGGTCCAAACCGTTCACTGTCCTGCTGTGCTCACAAAAACACGAGACTGAGGTTAGACGCTTCAAATGAGGCATCTGAGCCCTGTACAATGCAAGCCATCATATTCATACTACTGTTAGAATTGTTGCTAGGATTTCTTTTCAGTCCAAACCAACAGGATAAACTAGATGGGATTTGGCATAAAAAAAGCATCAGATTTCCCAAAACCAAAAGGACAGTTAATGTGCATAGCAAAGCTCACACGGCAGTGAATTGGTGTAGATAAGCAAGAAGAACAAACTCTGAAGCTCTGTAACTGTAGATTTTCTCAGGCAGAGGCCTAAAACAGCCCAGACCACTCAATACGGCCCCAAGAGACACACAAGACACAAACACTCTACTGTCCACCAGTACAAAGGTAATTTGATGACCGTCATCAGCTACGCATCGCTGTGCCTGTTCTTTATACTATGAAACACATGAACGTAATATTTGTACTGCACTATAACCAAATCAAATCACTGAAGTGTACTGGAGACTGCAAAGGCCCACTCTGCTGTCCTGTTTTCCAGATCTAAACGCTATCTGAATTTCAGTAGAGAGCTCATCTAAAACATCTGATAAGTCTTACGCAGCAGAAACACAAGCCCCGGACATCCTCTCCGTTAGGTTTCCCAGGACGCATTGATTCAGCAATGCAGTGAGCCGCGTAACACTGCGGGAGAGGTGTGGATCCTCTAGATCCTCCTGATCCAAAAGACACTCACAGATTCTTGAAATGACTATTTGTCTTCTCAAATGGATCAAATGACAGTAAAGCTTGTTATTCATTAAACATCCTTAAAGTCAACATGAAATTAAAATAGTACCATTTATTTTTGTAATACTAGTTCCCTGATCTACTATGCATGAAAAAAAGGTCTTCGTAATCTTTCATTCAAATTTTCCTTTTTGGCTCCTGCCATGCTCAGCTTTAGCTACTGTAGATTCACTAGTGTGTGTTCTGGTACACTAGCATTTATATGTGAGGTCAGTAACTTTTTTTTTTTTTTTTACATAAAAAAATTTGACTTTTATTCAGCAATGATGCTGAGGATTTTTTTATTTTTGTACATTCTAATCAGCTTGCCATCACATGAATAAATCACATATATTACAATAGAAAAGCGTTATATTTTGAACTGTTATAACATTTCATAATTTTGCTGGTTTTGGTGAGCCTGAGACTTCAAACTTATGAATAGTCCTAGATTTTGTTTCTCCTTGAATATCTCGTTTCACTCAGAAATTTCATTATTGAAGTGAGCCGTGAATGTTGTTCCATGTTGACTTTAAGCGCAAGAATGAACATGATCTAACTAATGACTAGAACAGCCTAATCCTGCAATTCAGTTCATACCGACAGACAGATGAGGAGAGAAACTCGTAGTTTAGCACTCACGGTGAACTCCATAAATTTCAAGATTTTTTGTAAAGGGCCTTTCTTGTTTTGAATCTTCAGCTAAAAAGTCAAAACACTGGCCCAGTCCTCTCACGTTTAGTCAAATAAACCACATTTGAGCAAACCTATGGAGTGCACCGTCACAGACAATTAGAGCCACCACCAAGATGTTAGTGGAGATGATATGATCTTAACCTAGTGCATTATAGTAGTCTAAGTCATATGCAGGGGGTTGTTAACCAGCATGCATGGATCCCCACATAAAACTGCTAGTTTGATCATTTACCCAAGAGCAATGCAGGGAAAATGACCCTCTCTCTTCTGCTGAGGAGAGAAACACACAGAGGTCTGAGAGAATTTTATCTCCTGTATCATTTAGACTCATTATTACAATCACAATTTCCTTCAATCTGCTCTTCATTTTAGTCCTCACACAAGAAAATTAACATCAGAGTATTGAGACACCTTTTTTTAGCCTTTTATATGAAACAAATCGTCCAACTGCTTCTGATTGAACTCAAAATGACACAATGTAATTATGGGTAACATGTAGATCAAATAAGGTAACTGCTCATCAATATCTAATAGCACCAAAGTGCAAGGACCCTCTTGCAATTGCTCTGTTTATGATTTATTGTTTTTTTTCTTTTCTGAACTGTGGCAGAACAAAATGGCCAACTCACGCTTTATCGAAGTAGGATGTGTGGAGCGAGTGCGAGTAATTAGAAATGTCGCCGTTCATCAGATTGCCGTTGACATTTGTGACGTAGTTCTTCCTGGCTGCCTGGTCCTTGGCAAAATTTCGACAGGCAGCGAGCTTAGACTCTAAAGCCTAAGAAACAGAACAAACTCTTGGATTAGACATCTAATTTGTTTATGCAAACTGTGATCCACAAACAAAGCTGAACAATTATTTATCTGAATAGTTTTTGTCCATATTAAAAGTTCAGTCTGCAGCTTTTACTCACCCCGACTTTGCGCAGTAGATCGCCAACAATATTGAGCGCTGATATTCTAGCAGATGGAGTGAGGGCTGCATTAGTGGAGCTGTTGGTCAGAACTACAAAAGACAAGAACCATATGACTCAAGCAAAGAAGTGTGGCACAGTATATATCTCAAGAGAAAAATCTAGCCGTCTACCTGTCTGGCTGGTGAAAGCATTGTCCAGGTTCTTGCTGAGAGGTGTAGCCGGCAGAGAGAGGGAGGCCTGGACTGCCGAGTCTGTTTTGTCATTGTCTGGAGTCGGAGAGCTGGGGGCCGACATTCTCGTCACCTCCGGCCGGCTCTCTCGCACCGCAAGCTCTTGCCGTAAATCTACAAACAATAATACTGATGAGTAGGTAACATGACTTCATTCCACAAGCAAGCAGGAAATGCCCTTTACTGACAAAACAGAATCTGTTCACACTTGAGAAGCCTGGAATGAGGAACTAGCTATAATTACGCTTGACATAATTTCTGCGAGGAAGGTCAGCAAATACCTCTGGCTTCATCTTTTAGTCTCTGCACAGACACCAGGAGAGACTCTTTCTCATCCAGTTCACTCTCCAGAAAGGCGTTCCTCTCGATGGCCTGGTTCAGCCTCTGCTCAAAGTCCTCCAGAGATGTAATCGTGGCTCTGTGGTAACAGACCAGAACAAAATAAAACTATAAATTACTGTAGAATAGTGGAAAAGCATTTAAACTACCAGGGTAGAACTCTTTAAAGATGACTTGTAATCAAAATAGACCATTTATTTTCTTAATAAAATGTTTTGTTGTGTGCGTATATTATTAAAGAAAAAAGGTTTTTATAAACTGTCATCAGAATTGATTAAGATTCACTTTCCCTGAAATTATTATTTTTTTCTGCTGATGTAACAAAGGCTATGTGGGTGGGGGGAAAATGTTACTAACCAATAATATCAATCATATTAAGCAAATTATCCAATAAAATCCTACAAAAAATAACAAAAGCTAACAAAAAAAAATACATACTGTAAATACTACATACAGTAATTAATACTTTTATTCGGCAAGGATGAATTAAATTGATCAAAAGCGACATTTATGATGTTACAAAATATTTCTATTTCAAATAACTGATGTTCATAACTTTCTATACATCATGAAATCCTGAAAATAATGTTTTTCTCATGGTAATCATGTTTTTCTCAAAAATATTGTTTCAATATATTAAGAAATAATAGTAATAATAATGATATGATAATAATGTTATAATGATAATAATAAGAACCAAATCGGCATATTAAAATGATTTCTGATGGATCATGTGACACTGAGGACTGATATAATGGCTGCTGAAAATTCAGCTTTGCCATCACAGGAATAATTAAAACAAAAAAATGTATTTAAATAGAAAGTTATTTCAAATAGTAATAATATTTCACAATATTACAGTTTTTTCTGAATTTTTTTTTAAATAAATGCAGTCTTGTTGAGCATAAGAGACACTTATGAAAATTGAAGTTTTGAACGGTTGTTTAACTTCCCTTTGAATATATATATTTTTTTTAGAGATATCGCATAATGGAATTTACATAATGCACCCTTAAAGCCATTTTATGTTATCTTTAGGAAAGTGTTTTGGCTGTGATACAGTTTACATTCTGGGTCTAGTGAAATGTGCGATGAAGGGTAAGATGATGCCTTCTGACCTCTTAGCTCTCTCCAGGTCGTCATTGGCCTGCTCTAGCTCTCTGACGTATTTATGCAGCTGCTCCTTGATGCCTCGAGTCTGGCTGAGGTCATCCTCCAGTACAGAGATCTGTTTATAGCTCTGAGAATACTGATACTCCAGCTTCTCCTACAGAAAAGAGAAAGCAAAGACACACACTCTTCAGGCATGCCCTTGCTTTAAATGTTCTTTACACACACTCAGCCTGTGTTTAACCCACATACTCTCACCCTGATCGAGTCAAGTTCATGCTGCAGTCTCTCATTATCCGCCTGCAGGTCTCTGATACGGTGCTCCGCTTGGCCCAGTTGTGTCTCCAGCTCTGTCTCTAGCTCTCTGCTCCCCTCTTGGAACTCCAGCAACTCCTCCTGTGCCTCCTTATAACTGAACATCACGATACTATTTAGCACCTTTAGCTTTTGACTTATGCATAAAACACACAAACAAATGAAGCTATTTGCATATTCTATTTCTTATAGCCTACTGAACACCAAAACGTGCTCAGTCAAACCATGCACTTCAGTTTAAAAATAGTGTTGAAAAGTTTGGGGTCAATGGATTTTTTTAGACATTAACTATAATGATAATGACATAGTTCTAAAATAATTCTAAATATAAAAGAATAGCAGAGTCCACACCACAGCTATAACAATAAAGGCACAGAAAAACAATATTGTTGGAATAACCTTCAGAATGATTATTCTCCAGTTGATGAACTATAAAAACATTGACAGCCAATCAGAATCCATCCTGCTTTAAAGAGCTCTAGCATTTTCTTGGTGTGAAACTGTAAATATCTTTCACAATATTACGGTTTTTACTGTACTTCTACTCAAATAAATAGAAGTTAGCATAAGCTTTGTTGAGCATCAGAGACTTCTTTCAAAAAAACGTAGGTGAATGTGATCTAAGCGGATTCAAGACCTGCTGTAAATAATCGGTTTTGTTTACAGTGTACCAGTGACCAGGGGAGAGCGCTGCCCTGGTCCTCTTTATGTAATCACCACCCAGCGTTATGGTGTGGATCTAAAAATGGCATCAGTGCAATATTTCCCGACCCAGTCATGCTACAGCCACGTGAGCTAGGGGACAGGGTAGGACAACCTATCCAGGGAAAAGGAGACCACTAGAACAGTGAGAAAAGTACATGATGCCCTAACAGCACAGGCGAGAATCAGCAACTTACAACATCTGTGACTCATTTTTGTAGTCTCTGGTCTCTTAAGTGCTGAATAGGGAGTTTTACTAGCTGGTTAGAACTGGGTAGGTGGAGTTATCGCATGTCAGTGAGACCCAGAGGAGCCTGAGTGTGTGAGTTAATCATGTTGAACAAGAGCCACCCTGCAGACACCATGATGTGTTTGATTTGCTAAGGCAAATCAAATGACCCATTTTTATCTATTTGTATGTATTTGTATTTTTTTTTTTTTGCTGGGAAAATCAAAAGGATGTGACGTTTACGCACACTCCCGAGAGTCTCTCTTCCGTTCAATGACACGAAACAAATGTTTATAAAATATTCAGGATAAGGCTGAAAGACCCATTCTGTACTGTAATATAAATACGTCATGCAAAGAAAAGCTTTTAATCCAAACTATAGTCTCACATAGTCAGATATAGTCTATAGCCTCAAATATACTTTATAATCGAAATATCATAACAGTATCATTTTAATTCTCATTTGTCGACATGATGCCATCTAAACTGCGCTCTAAGCAGTGCAGACAGTGTCGGGATATCCATTAACAATAAATCGCTGTAAAGGCATTTCCAACTTCTTTTTACCTCTAAGCAAAAAAAGAATAACAACTTTGCTGTGAATATATAGGGGCACTAAATCACAGTCAGTCTCTTATATGTTACATGTGCGAGCACAAGCGTTAAGTTGCTGGCTGCAGTACACTTAACAGCCACCGGTGTCGCTAATAACAAGGGTTTCTGAATTCTACCTATAGCCCCTTTAAATGTGACTAGATACGATGGCACAGACTACAAGGTTCACACTTCCCATTTATAAGCAGCTGCTAAGGTGGTCTGTGTATTTTCAGCATGCTGTTTAGTGGATGTTAGCATGTTCTGGGTGATTGTTAACAAGCCCAAGTCAAAAAATCCCACTCCTCAAATCTCTATAACTTAGTTCCCTTGGTCCAAGTAGATATATGAGATATTTCATCCCATTGCTTCGAAAATTATTAACACCTCTCTTTGGCAAGCTGTACAAACATATATTGTGGATATGTTTGACAGACAGATTATGTCACACAATCAAAAAAGGAACAATGTAGATTGAATCTCTCATTCAGATTAAACAGACGGATTTCTTAGAGCTTTAAACCCCTGTGAGTTGTTTTTTATGTAACCAGGCATAACCCATACAGTAGACTGTTAATCGCAAACTTTGGTGAACCAAGTTTTTGTGCGTTTAATGCCTTCAGCAGCCACTTTTCCTGCCAATTATCTGAGCGTTGTTACAAAAAGGGACTCTGAAACACTCCACAATTGAGTTGAGAAATGCTGCTTTTGGATGCAATTTAACTGTTGTGTAATCTTTTTTAAAGTCACAGGCGTGCATCCAATGAAACTCTGGCTGTGTCTGGAATTGCATTCAGCCCTTTTTCATCAGTTTTTCAATGATAAAATTAGCAGTAGGAGTCTAAATCAAATCACAAAAGCTGAACCCATTGAAGGAAATTCCCACTCTGGCAAATTGCATAAAGCAAACAGACTAATGTGACCGGGAGGAAATCTTCAAACATACAGCAAATTCCTAATGTAAGGGAACAGGTTGCATTTGTTTTATTCACAGCATGCACATGCATTTCTTCAGGGCAAAAGAAAATATGAATAGCGAACGCTGAGGACAACATGAAAGAAAGCTCTCAGGTGTTACATTACAAAACACAGACCTGAGCTGTGCCTGAGCTCAATGTTACTCACTGTATTGCCACTTACTTTTTCTTGTACTTCAGTGAAAGTGCCTTCCAGAAGTCAATTTCCTCGTCTTTGGAGGTGAATTTTGGTATCATATTTGCATCCATGACAGGTAAACCTGTAAGATTACACAAAAGCATCAATATTCTTTAGCATGTAAAAGCAAACAAAATGTACTGAAAATTAAATACTGAAATATACTGATATTACCACTAACTGCATAAGCCCAATAATATGCAAAAATATGAACTCAACATGGTTTTTGAGGATTAAAGCATGTCTACCAAATGACAATGGATTTGTGCCAAAATACTGAGACTGCGTCTGAAACGGCGCCAGCACTAAAAAAGTATGTTCTATATAGTAGGAGTGTCTGTAGTATGAATGCAATCCAGAAGTACTACATTCGCCATGTAAATACCAGCGTCAAATGGCTTCACTGCCATTTGCAAATCCTCTCCTATGGCCTCATGAGATAGTAAAGTGTCTATTTTATGCACACTTCACAATCTCACCAGTAGTAAGTCATCCAGGTACTTTTTGCCTACTGTTTTATGATTACTGTGAATTCGGACATACTTCTTTTGTCACATTTACTATTTAATAGGGAAAAATGCAATTCCAGACGAGTTTTATTGGATGCATGATGCCTGTGACTTTAACCACACAAAAAAACCTATGCAAATTGTTTTATTCTTCCTTTAAAACGTTGAAAGTCTATTATTTTGGTGATCAAAAAATTTTTGATTATTATCAATGTTGAAAATAGATGAGTTGCATGTTTTGTTTTTAGTGGAAATAATGGCCACTTTTCTACAGTGGGGCCGAATGGTTCTTATTGCATAAAAAATTAAAAAGCACAGCATTTATTTAAAAATAGAAATATTTTCTATCAATATCTGTCACGTTGGATCGATTTAAAGTTTACCTGCAGAATAAAATCTGCATATTTTTGAATGGTGGTGTATTTATTTCTAAATAAAGTTAAAGTTAACTATGCATGACTATTTGCATTTAGCATCATTAAAACAGACCTGTGACCCATTTTCGGGTCATGACCCACCAGATGAGAACCACTGACCTAGATCAGTCTCTGATTTCACAATCTGAACATCTTTCATTCGTGTAAACTCGCTGCAGCATGTACCTCAGTTCACCTCTAGATGGGCTACTGCTGTCCCAAATAATCAATAGAACTGCGTGCAGTCTGACCCAACCCATATAAGCTTCATGTGCCCTGTTCACACACGCCAGGACACAATAGCCCTCTGGTTATAGGTCATAGCCTGACATAGCATAGCTCTTTTCTGACAAACTATGAATTCAAACTAAACAGAAACAGAAATAGTCAATTAGTCCTTCATAGACAAACAATACTTAGTCAGATGTACTAAACTCAATGTCGCATCTGCTATACTTACACAAGATATTGTGTTTTAAAGCATGAAGACAACTAAAACTCCCAAGCCTTCCCGCCACACCCATACTTCACCACCTTTCTAATTTTCTTTCGGTTTCCTTATGTTACTCATTGTTTCTTATTCATGATTTCTCATTGCGTGTCAAACTTAAGTTGGTTTAAATTTAAAACAATAAAATTGGTTTTATTTACAAAATTAATGCAATTTTCCCATTTTTTTTTTTCAATAAAAAAAGAGTGAATAGTGTTTTGACTGTAAAAAAAAAAAACAGAACACCTGATGGAACCACTTAAACAATGTAAACAGCTCTCCTAAAACGCAGCAGATCCGTAAAGGAAAGGGAAATGAATTAATTATATATAATAATAATAATAATTTAAAACATATGCATATAAATTTAAGCAAATAAAGAGTGACAGTCGGGTATCAAATGAATCATTCTCTGAGAAATTAAATGTCTGGGAGACGTTTAAAGATTGATAATTATTAGCAAAATAAAACAGATATTAAATATTTAATGTAAGTCAGCCAGCTATTTCAAATTATGTACACTAAACTATAACTACAATAAAAGTGCAAAGTTGGAAAATGATACACCATCAAAAAATAGCCCAGTTAAAAATGAAATGTTGATTTTCAGTCACTTATATGGTCCTTATAAACTCTTATTGAGCTCTGTCCAGATGACAGGCTTATGTACACTGTCGGTCTAACAACTAAACGATAAATATATCTTCTCTACTTCATCAAATCCACTGCCAACAAATGTATCGAGAACCAGAAACATTACATCGGACTTATTTCTATGTAAACACCACTGACACCAAGATAACCCTTCAATTTTCACTATAGCGATACATTAGCCTAGCCACGAGCTAACTGACGTTAGGCTAACAACAACAGCAATGATTCAACGCGCATTAAATTTACACGAATAGACATAATACTGATGTCGAAACGCGTTTATGTTACTATAGTGAGCGAAGTGAGACGTTATTATTTCTGCTAGCGCTGGTCGATGAGATGCTATTGATGAAGAGCAGCAGGGTGTTGTCTTATTTTTCATTATCTACTTATGTGATCATCTGCGCTTTTTAAAGATGTGCATCATGTGTAAAGATTGAGATGTGATTTAAAGAACTCACCTGCACATTTCCAGAATCTTTAACGCCGATAGACTGTGATCCTGCCACAGACTTCAGTATATCAGCATCCTCTCTCTCTCCCTCTCTAGCTCTCTCTCTAGCTCTCTCTCTAGCTCTCTCTCTTTCTAGCTCTCTCTCTCTCTCTCTCCCCAGTGACGTGTGTTATGCAAACTGACACTCGCCTCTCTTACGATGCGAAAATAACGTAACATTTATTAATTTATTTAGTTAAAAATGACATTTTAAAAAAAATACTTTCTATTTATTTAGTTATCTATTTACAGATGAAACGTTGGTCGAATAACGTTTCAACAAACATATGACTTTTTTTTTAGCTGTTTATTTAGAGCTGAGACGTAATAACGTCACAACGAATATTTGACTTTTTAATTATTTAATTTGAAACTTTAAATAGAATTAATAAAGTTAAAGAGTGAGAGTTTCTTATAATGTGTCATTTTCGTACTTTTGAAAATATAATCCAAATTGCTAAATTTATTATTAGCTTATGTTGAACTTAATGATTTTAGTATGGCCTAATAGAACAATACGCACATAATTAACATTAACAATTACCTACTTTATGATATCTGGTGTGACAAAGTGTTTCGGATTTTCTAGCTGTTTAACATAATGACAATATAATTTACATGGATGCTTTTACACTTGAGCGAATCAGATTTCAGAAAATGTCCCTTCAAAATATTTTGAGGATATACAGTAAATGTAAATTTTCTATAGTAAAGTATTTGCTGCACGTAAAACGTTAAATATCTAACATAATAATTACCTAGGGTAATGAAGGAAACAAAATCACTAGTTGTAGTTGTAACATCAGTCTAGTAGGTGGTGCTGTAGTACACCACATCCAAAAGAATATAGAATTATTAAATGTTATTAAAATAGTCCTAATTAATATTATTTACAGTTATATTAATATTAATTAAAGTAATATTAATAATATATTTTAACCAGACTAAACTCAGCATGAAACAAACAAACAAAATAACATTGATACATATCACTTTTAATGTGTGTGTTTTTTTTTTTTTTAAATTGATATTAAGAGTTAAGTGTGTGGAAATGACATTACACTTAAGTGTATCACATTAAAATTATAACATTTCTTTTCCAAAAAAACAAACAAACAAAAACATTTTAAACAAAAATGTATTAATTTCTGCCTATTTAATTAGCACATAACATATGCCAATTCCAGGATTTCATATATTTCCCAATAGAGAGCGCTTAAACTTTTTTGCACTTGAGCTGTGAGGTACTTTTTGACCTTTAATGTCATTCTGCCACACAAAATATTACATTGTGTCTATTTTTGGGGTATATTTTGTAAAAATGCTGGACACAGAAAACTTTAGCAAATTTTTATAAATCACTTGGATTTGCGAATCCTACCAAAACTGTGTGCTAAAGTCCAGTGTGATAAAGCTACCTCTAGGATATTGTAGATACATAATATTAATACAGCTATAACCACAGCAAAGAGAACAGCTTATATTTAGGATATTTCATGTTCACAATGAGGGACTCAGTGTTGCCACAGGCCATCAGTAGTTGGAAAGATCCCTCAGGCTTTTTATCATTCATATCTCAAATCATCAGTGAGAGGAAGGAAATGTCTTGCCATGGTGTCACTACAGTATGAATCTCTCCAGTCACTGTGCTGACAAATATAGTCATGAAAGATGCAAAAGATTATCATTCATCCAGTGACAAACAGAAAGACAGAGGTGCCATTTTTGACTTTACATATGTACAACAACAAAATATGTACAATCCTTTCCTGTTCGTGTTCAATTTGCGTAAGGAAAAAAGGAAGCTTGAGGGAAACACTTTTAACCCTTATACATTTATGAACGCCGTCGAGTTCTTCCTCTGCTCTCAGTGGTCAGTCCTTGCCTCGATATGTGATGTTTGTGAATGTTGATGTGGCACCTTTGTAGAGGGGGTTGTGGCCCTGCAAGAATAAAAACTAATTTAGTGTGCAAACTACTTCCCAGCTAGCAGGGAACATTAGCAGCTAACATTATAGCAAGGTTCTCTTAAAGTTATGAGCAAACATCTTCCAGTAAAATTAATAGAACATTCATTCAGAGTAATCTGGTCTTTAAATATGTTCTTAAAATGTTGGTATTTAGACATCCTTTACGAGACTTTTCTTCTGAGATGTTTTAGTTGGATTTTCATCTAGCATTTTTTTAATGTTAACACTTGTTAGCAACATTCCCACAATGTTTGCAAAATGATAGAATGTTCCCTTAATGTTAGCATGACCAAGAAATTTTTAAAAACATTAAAAAAAAGGCCACCTGTGGTGCAAATCACTTTTTTTTTAATAATGTTGTTTATATGTCTATGTGGTGTTTTTAATATGCTTTAAGACAATCCATGGGCAAATTTACTTTCAGTGAGAACAAGAACACTTAAATCGTATCAACCATAGCAATATATGAGGTGAATTTTGTATATGATGTTTATTACAATGTTGTAATGAACTATACGCCTTTCTATGACGTTCAAATTATTTCTAAATAATAACTAGAGGGCAGCTGTCTGACTCTGACAGCGAACGGGAACACTTTTTGTGTAACATTAGCAACATTGCTAATCAAGTCAAAGGCTAATCATATCAATTACTGTTATGTGTCCAGAGTTGTAGAGAGCAATACATAAAACACATTACCATTCTGATACTTCCGACATGTACACAACCCTGTTTAAGCTTTTAAGGCAATCCGAGCTGGAGTGGTTTAGTGGAGGCGGAGCAATTTGCATATTTATAGATCTGCGTATCCTAAATGAAGCAAGGGTGTAGAGCTATATTTAAATTATTTAAAGGCATGACAAAATAAATATGCAATTATGATTATCAAAGATGAGTTTTAAGGGCTAAGATCATTCAGAAATAACATTTCAATAAATAAAAGGGAATGTTAGCATTCAGAAACCGTTCGTGGAACATTTTTTTTGTAACGCATATTTCAGGTTAGAAAGTTAAGTGAGTTCACATGTGGCTCGAGACCTCACTGGGGAAAGCCTAATTAGCATTGGATAATTTAAAACAAAACTTGCTCAAGGGTACGGAGGCGTTTCCTTTGTTCTGAGGGGAAAAACAGCATGCCACTGAAACAGTAAAATCATCCTGCCAACATCTATAGTTCACCAAGAAACTTAGACAAAGTAATTTGAGCTTTTTACATTAAACAGATGGGCGTGAGAGTGTAAATGTGTTTTTTTTAATGTATTCTGAGGTCTTTGATCACTTAGCTTCTGTCTGAAATGTACTGCAGTATGCCCATAGTGGATTTTGTGTTTATCTTTACACTTCACTAACCGTTTCCCACTTTGCACGTGCCCGCTCCTCCTCGAACTTAGCAAATTCACGGCGATCATGGATGGTGATAAGCAGTTTCCAGATAAGCAGCGCGGCCAGACCCAAGAACAAGATGGCACCAGCTACTGACAGAAGCACCACCAAGATATCAGGGCCTTTAGGGCAGTCTAGTACACAGGAAAAGGAAATATGAGTATATGAGATATTTTAAAACTTTCATATAAAGGGCAAAATTTCAGAACTAAGTGTATTTACTTTTAATTGCACTACTGTTCAAAAGTCTGGGGTTGGGGTAGGTGTTTTGTTTTTTGTCTTTTAAATGTAAGTCTCTAAATGCTCGTTCACACCAGGGACAATCACTATAATAATAATGATAAAGATGTAGTTATAAATAAAAAAATCATTCTAAATATAAAAGAATATAAAATAGCACCATGGAAAGCCATTTTAACATTCAATCCTTAAAATGTACTAGTATCTTTTCAATAGGTACTAGTATCTCATGAATAAGTGCTAGTATCTGTTTAATAGGAACTACTATCTAATGAATAATTAATAGTGTCTATTTAATAGGTACTATTGTCTAATGAATGAGTACCAGTATCTAATAAATAAGGATTAGTATCTAATAAATAAGCACTAGTAACTAATGAATAAGTACTAGCACCTAATAGAATAGATACTAGAATATAAAAAAATAAATAGCTTGAAAATAGATACTAGGACTTTTAAGGATTAAATGTTAAAACAGCTTGCCATTATGACAGAGAAACATTATCACTGGAATCTCTTTTAAAACGATTTTTGAATGGGCCTGTGTGGTCACTAAGGCTGCATTTATTTCATTTAAAAGAAACATTTTATATTAATATTGTGAAAAATATTACAATTTAAATGACTGTTTTTGCACTTTTGAGCAATTCGAGTGTGCCTGCTGAATAAAACTATTAAAATCATTTAAAAATAAAACACCTACTCTCCCTAAACTTTTGAATGGTAGAATATATGCACCTTTCCTTTCCTTTCTTTTTTTCTTTTTTTTTTTTAAGAATTTTCAAAAAATCTGTAAGCTCTCTTCTCTATAGTGTCTTGCGTCTGTCTCTTTGCTTCCTGTCTGACCCATTCCTGTCCCAGTAGGAATTACACTGTCAGCGGGTTCTTCAGTAGCTTGGATGTTGTTTATTGCTGTGTGTTTTTACAAGGTGGGGTGCTCCCAGGGTTCTGAAGATGTGTGCTCCACTAATAGAGCTCATGTTCCACATGTGTGTCAATTAAAGTAGAGCGGCAGACTCTCACTGCGGGCTCCTGAATT
Organism: Opsariichthys bidens; assembly: GCA_037194245.1. Taxonomy (NCBI): domain Eukaryota; kingdom Metazoa; phylum Chordata; class Actinopteri; order Cypriniformes; family Xenocyprididae; genus Opsariichthys; species Opsariichthys bidens. The sequence continues at coordinate 13,145,134 of CM074296.1, forward strand.
TACAGGCGTCACACATTGCACATACACCTACACATCAACATGCTTATACACCTATAAACTTCCATATTCTCAAATCTCTAATATCCAAAAATAAAATAAACAGCAGTACCCTGAATAATATACTTTAATCTTCTCAAACCACCTTTGTAAATAGATGGAGAGCAGCATTGAACACAGTTAACACTGATGACCAGAATATTTTTTAGCAGTGAGAGCACTGAAAAGGTGTTACCTGGCTCTTTGACCAGAGACAAGATGGATTTTCCACTGTTGTCCTCATAGTACTGAAACCTTTGCACGCAGTCATCCTCGTCCTTATAGGTGCAATTTACTGCATTCTTATCATGGAACACTGTAGAGTAACAGAGGGTTACAAAAAAGAAAGCAGAAGAAAGCTGGACAACTGCCATGATTCACTGATATAATTATAATAATACTTCATTTTGATTATAATTATTGTTCATTAAATTACCAATGTTTTGGATTTTATCTATTACAAAATGAATGTGATAATAGTACCCAGATCATCCACCAGTCTGATTTCATCTCTGCAGATTCGAGTGCAGGTGTCATCATCGAAGAGTTTCCCCCTCTTAAAGTGCTTACACTCTACACAGTCCCTAGAGAAAAAAAAACGTTTAAAGACAGTTTTTACTTAAATAAAGACTTGATATAAACTTAAGAACTCATTGGCTATGTTTGGAATGGAATACTAGTATCTTTAGTTCTGTAGCATCACTGCTTCTCAACCTTTTGAACTTCAAGGACCCCCTTGTCCACAAAAATATCCAAAGCTGCCACGACTTTTCCAGTTGTTTCTTGATTTACTGGATAACCATTTTTAAAGTGTTAGTTCACCCAAAAATTAAAATTCTGTCATTAATTACTCACCCTCATTTCATTCCAAACCCATAAGACCTTCGTTCATATTCGGAACTCAAATTGAGATATTTTTAATGAAATCTGAGAGCTTTCTGACCCACTTTCAAGGCCCAGAAAGGTAGTAAAGAAATTGTCAAAATAGTCAGTGTGATTGGTTCAACCTTAATTTTATGAACCGACGAGAATGCTTTTTGTGCGCCAAAAACAAAAACTTTTTAGGAGTTTTAACGTCTGTAATTTTAAAAGAGTTTTGTCTAATTTTGATTAATAAAAAGTCATATTGAGGGCCCCTAACAGGCTCCGGCCCCCTGGTTGAGAACCACTGGCTTACTGAATACTGTGTAAACTGTGTACTTCCATACTATAAAAAATATGTAATATTTTAAACAGAACGTCTTATGCAAAAACAAACATTTCAAATAGTAGTATGCTACATTGTGATCATATGACCTCATCATATTGCACGTTTAATTCAATGACAGCCATCCAATTGGAAATCCAAATTGTTATTTTAAGACTTTTAATGTTTTATACACTGTATAGCATATGCACACACAGCCGAAACAGTAGAATGGTAGTATGCTACTCCAAACATGTTATTCTATACTTAATATCAGTATTACACTCACTTCTTCAGGGTGCAGGCGTCAGGGCAGGTGGGACATTTGTCGCAGGTGGAACCATAGGCCCCGGGCTGAGTGCACTCACAGCTTCCACACACACACTGACCACGACCGCTGCACAGCAGCCCCAAGCTGGACATACAGGTGTCTGTACGAGTAGAACAATTGCAGTTCTCCCCCTTCCAGTCTGGATCACACTGGCAAAACCCACAGGAACAAGTGCCATGACCTGGAATGAGCCAATACTGTATAGTTGACCCTTGCACGAAAGCTTTCCAGGATGAATAAAGTTCAATCCCATAATGCAATCAGGTTAGTTTGAACTTGAGCCTATAAAAGTGCCTCATGTGAGGAATTGTACATTCCACACATGCATTGAAAAAAATGACTCATTCCTAAATATTATGCTGAGGCTTTCCATGGTTCACAAATTAAATTCCCCACTGGAAATCATGCTTAACTGCTGTCAAACAGATCCATCTTTCCTTTTTAATCACATAGATTCCTAAAAATGGACATCTGGTACTGGTGAATGTCAAGAATGTGACAGAATTAATATGACAAGCATTATAATGTATTTCACTTGACATTCAATGGCGGAATGTTGAGCCCCATTACATGCGTGATTTACAGTTAAAATTATAAACACATCTGCGGCTGTGTGCATGTTTGTGTAGGAGATTATAATGCCTTAGCAAAACAGTGCTTATGCATGATCTGGGAGTTTGGTTGAAAACACAATGAGGCAGCTAAATCAAAAACAAAATGGAAATAAAACAATGGCTAACCAAATGCAAGAAATAACATTGTAATGCATGTAATTATTCTTCCCAAAGAAAAACAATACAAACCCTTCACATCAGCCCAAACACCACTTTACTCCCTCACAGGGCTAATCTTGGATCCATGACATCATCATTGTGTGACAACACAGAAAGGCATTTTCTGAATAACTTTGGACCTCTGGGAATATGCTATTTTAGAATATGCTTTAAGAAACTTCTTGTTCATTTAAGACACTAAAACATTTTTACATTTGAAGACCTCAAAGGTACACTATGAAATCTTTTGGAATCACAAATGCCACGATCTGGTTCTGCTTAAGCGAGAAACCAACCCCCTTCCAAGAGGTACACAACTTCAAGAGGTGCACTACAGCATTTTGTAACTTTACATAAACTGTTCGGCCATTCCAACTCAAATGCACCCCAGTCGAACATCAGCACCTTGTCTGAAGAACAAACAAACGTCTCAAATAGGTCAACACATAGTTTAACCTGCCAAGTCCCACAGAGCGTGTTTATTTATAAGAGGAGCTCGTTCTTCAACTAACGCAGGAGACATTTTAGTGTTATTGTAGGCAATTCCTTTGAGGTGATGTGAGGCAGGGAAGACAGAATCTTACGCGTAAAAAAAGACTTTTGTACAAAATAACAGGCTATGAAAAACAGTGCCTTTATTCTGGTTGTGAGTTAGTCAAGGCTGAGATGCAGTAGCCCTAAAAAGTATTTGGATGCTTAACACCAGCACAAATGATATTCATGCAAAAAGATCATGTGTGATTTTAAACAGCAATCAATGATTTGTCACGGCAATCAAACTATACTGGTTGCACGGTATGGTTTTGATTCACTAAAAAGATCTGACTCATTAGAATCGTTTGTTATGTAATCAGAGTGGTAGGCAGAATAATAAAAATGCATGAACGTCATTCAAAATAGTTTTCAGTGTCTAATCCTAAAAAAAGGCCTAGAACAATTGGTTTCCTAATGAAATCATTCAAGGGTAGCACATTCAGGGTGAAAAGCAATGGTCCTAGTACTGAGCCTTGTGGTACTCCATAATCTCACATCCATTTATAAACCAACAGTCTAATAATAAAACTCTATCACTGTCAACAAAGTGCATCTAGTTTCCCCTGACCCCAAATCCTGTCTTACCTGAGCAGAGCTCTCCTTTGTATCGCAAGCAGCTGAAATCGTCACACTCACACCTCTTCCCCCACACCTTGCCGAAATCATTATTGTGGCACACACATTGCCCGCACACGCAGTCTCCACGGCTGCTGCAGATCACTTTGTCGGGCCCGGTGCAGGCATCCTGCTCGGTGGGGCTGTAGTCCCCTTCTGCACACTCACACCTGGGACCCAATCGTCCTGGGTTACACAGGCAAATTCCACACTCATAGGTGCCGTTGCCGTGGTGACAAACGGGACTGTCGGGCTCTGCCTTAGCTTGGCATTTACACTCACACTCAAAGTTGACTGTGATCTGCAATGTGTCTTTAAAGCCCACTGGTTTGATGGTAAAGGTCTTGCGCTTCTCCTTGGGACAGCCCCTGGCTCGAGCTTCTACGCTAAAGGACACCTAGAAAGATGATATTGAAAGAAATGCAGGGCTGTTACAGATCACCAGTGTTCAAAAACATTATTAAAGATTACATATTTGAACTGTGCGACAGTTCAAAAGTTTGGGGTCAGTAAGATTTCTTCTTTAATTAATACTTTTAATAAATTGATCAAAAGGGACAGAAAAGAATTTTACATTGTTACAAAAAGTTTCTATTTTAAGTAAATGCTGCTTTTAATTAATCAAAGAATACTGAAAAGAAAAATATATAATTACAATAATCTAATTATTTATTGTGGGGATGTTTAGCCATCAAGTACAGTCGTGGCCAAAAGTTTTGAGAATTACAGTACTGTGCAAAAGTTTTAGGCAGGTGTGAAAAAATGCTGTAAAGTAAGAATGCTTTCAAAAATAGACATGTTAATAGTTTATATTTATCAATTAACAAAATGCAAAGTGAGTGAACAGAAGAAAAATCTACATCAAATCAATATTTGGTGTGACCACCCTTTGCCTTCAAAACAGCATCAATTCTTCTAGGTACACTTGCACACAGTTTTTGAAGGAACTCGGCAGGTAGGTTGGCCCAAACATCTTGGAGAACTAACCACAGTTCCTCTGTGGATTTAGGCAGCCTCAGTTGCTTCTCTCTCTTCATGTAATCCCAGACAGACTCGATGATGTTGAGATCAGGGCTCTGTGGGGGCCATACCATCACTTCCAGGACTCCTTGTTCTTCTTTACACTGAAGATAGTTCTTAATGACTTTCGCTGTATGTTTGGGGTCGTTGTCATGCTGCAGAATAAATTTGGGGCCAATCAGATGCCTCCCTGATGGTATTGCATGATGGATAAGTATCTGCCTGTACTTCTCAGCATTGAGGATACCATTAATTCTGACCAAATCCCCAACTCCATTTGCAGAAATGCAGCCCCAAACTTGCAAGGAACCTCCACCATGCTTCACTGTTGCCTGCAGACACTCATTCGTGTACCGCTCTCCAGCCCTTCGGCGAACAAACTGCCTTCTGCTACAGCCAAATATTTCACATTTTGACTCATCAGTCCAGAGCACCTGCTGCGATTTTTCTGCACCCCAGTTCCTGTGTTTTCGTGCATAGTTGAGTCGCTTGGCCTTGTTTCCACGTCGGAGGTATGGCTTTTGGCCGCAAGTCTTCCATGAAGGCCACTTCTGACCAGACTTCTCCGGACAGTAGATGGGTGTACCAGGGTCCCACTGTTTTCTGCCAATTGTGAGCTAATGGCACTGCTCGACATCTTCCGATTGCGAAGGGAAGTAAGCATGATGTGTCTTTCATCTGCTGCAGTAAGTTTCCTTGGCCGACCACTGCGTCTACGGTCCTCAACGTTGCCTGTTTCTTTGTGCTTCTTCAAAAGAGCTTGGACAGCACATCTGGAAACCCCTGTCTGCCTTGAAATTTCTGCCTGGGAGAGACCTTGCTGATGCAGTATAACTACCTTGTGTCTTGTTGCTGTGCTCAGTCTTGCCATGGTGTATGACTTTTGACAGTAAACTGTCTTCAGCAACCTCACCTTGTTAGCTGAGTTTGGCTGTTCCTCACCCAGTTTTATTCCTCCTACACAGCTGTTTCTGTTTCAGTTAATGATTGTGTTTCAACCTACATATTGAATTGATGATCATTAGCACCTGTTTGGTATAATTGTTTAATCATACACCTAACTATATGCCTACAAAATCCCTGACTTTGTGCAAGTGTACCTTGAAGAATTGATGCTGTTTTGAAGGTAAAGGGTGGTCACACCAAATATGGATTTGATTTAGATTTTTCTTCTGTTCACTCACTTTGCATTTTGTTAATTGATAAATATAATCTATTACCAAGTTTATTTTTGAAAGCATTCTTACTTTACAGCATTTTTTCACACCTGCCTAAAACTTTTGCACAGTACTGTACATAAATATTGGAAATTGGAAAAGTTGCTGCTTAAGTTTTTATAATAGCAATTTGCATATACTCCAGAATGTTATGAAGAGTGATCAGATGAATTGCATAGTCCTTCTTTGCCATGAAAATTAACTTAATCCCAAAAAAAACCTTTCCACTGCATTTCATTGCTGTCATTAAAGGACCTGCTGAGATCATTTCAGTCATCGTCTTGTTAACTCAGGTGAGAATGTTGACGAGCACAAGGCTGGAGATCATTATGTCAGGCTGATTGGGTTAGAATGGCAGACATGACATGTTAAAAGGAGGGTGATGCTTGAAATCATTGTTCTTCCATTGTTAACCATGGAGACCTGCAAAGAAACGCGTGCAGCCATCATTGCGTTGCATAAAAATGGCTTCACAGGAAGGATATTGTGGCTACTAAGATTGCACTTAAATCAACAATTTATAGGATCATCAGCAACTTCAAGGAAAGAGGTTCAATTCTTGTAAAGAAGGCTTCAGGGTCTCCAAGAAAGTCCAGCAAGTGCCAGGATCGTCTCCTAAAGAGGATTCAGCTGCGGGATCGGAGTGTCACCAGTGCAGAGCTTGCTCAGGAATGGCAGCAGGTGTGAGCGCATCTGCACGCACAGTGAGGCCAAGACTTTTGGAAGATGGCCTGGTGTCAAGAAGGGCAGCAAAGAAGCCACTTCTCTCCAAAAAAAACATCAGGGACAGATTGATCTTCTGCAGAAAGTATCGTGAATGGACTGCTGAGGAATGGGGCAAAGCCATATTCTCCGATGATGCCCCTTTCCGATTGTTAGGGGCATCTGGAAAAAGGCTTGTCAGGAGAAGAAAAGGTGAGCGCTACCATCAGTCCTGTGTCATGCCAACAGTAAAGCATCCTGAGACCATTCATGTGTGGGGTTGCTTCTCATCCAAGGGAGTGGGCTCACTCACAATTCTGCCCCAAAACACAGCCATGAATAAAGAATGGTACCAAAACACCCTCCAACAGCAACTTCTTCCAACAATCCAACAACAGTTTGGTGAAGAACAATGCATTTTCCAGCACGATGGAGCACCGTGCCACAAGGCAAAAGTGATAACTAAGTGGCTCGGGGACCAGAACGTTAAAATTTTGGGTCCATGGCCTGGAAACTCCCCAGATCTTAATCCCATTGAGAACTTGTGGTCAATCCTCAAGAGGCGGGTGGACAAACAAAAACCCTCTAATTCTGACAAACTCCAAGAAGTGATTATGAAAGAATGGGTTGCTATCAGTCAGGATTCGGCCCAGAAGTTGATTGAGAGCATGCCCAGTCGAATTGCAGAGGTCCTGAAAAAGAACGGCCAACACTGCAAATACTGACTCTTTGCATAAATGTCATGTAATTGTCGATTAAAAGCCTTTGAAACGTATGAAGTGCTTGTAATTATATTTCAGTACATCACAGAAACAACAGAAACAAAGATCTAAAAGCAGTTTAGCAGCAAACTTTGTGAAAACTAATATTTATGGAATTCTCAAAACTTTTGGCCACGACTGTACATGACTTGAGTCTTCCACTGTTGACAGTGAGTGTGTTGGAATGACAGACAGTCTGAACTGAAGGCTGGATGGTGTGAGTCAGAGCAGTATGACAGAGAACAGGAAACAGGCAAGTGTGATGCCTGCACTCAGCAAAATGAGTAATGGCACAGTTACACCCTCTTGTCCTGTATGAGTGTGCGTTTTTACAGTTAAACATTTACAAGGAAGGGAGTATAACCACAATATTTTCTGAAACTCATTTATCAAGGAAGGCAGATGATTGCACATTAGAAAGGATATTTCCTGTACTCCTCCTCTTGTGGAATATGTCAAAACATCAGAGTGGGTATAAGACTGAAAGTGAAGGAAGTGACCAAATTGACTCTAGGGGAGTTTTGGGGGGGTTTTGGAATAAATGGTTTAGTTAAGCAACGCTAGGAATTTTATAGGGAGAATCAAATGTAATGGATGGAGCAAAGGCGAGAGATGGACAGAAAGAGAGAAAAAGGAGAAGAGCTATACTGACGGTGTCTCCTCTTTTGAGGCCAGAGCAGGATTTTAGCCCAGGGATCACCTCTCCATTGAGACATGTGGCATTAAATGTCAGACTGAGCTCTTCTGGGACATTCAAGAGCTCCAGCTCAACCTTGGAGCGCAGTTTCTGTTACACAAACACACAAACACAATAGCAAACAATAGATCAGTGACCACAGATCATGTGAATGGAGTAAAGCCTTTTCAAAGAATGTTCCAGGTTCAACACAAGTTCATTTTTATTGACAGCATATGTGGCATAATGTGGATCACCACAGAAAGTCATTTTAACTCATTTTTCAAAAGTAAAAATCACATTATTTTATGCGGTAAACAACACATCTTGACTGAACAGTGTGTACCTGTATCCAGTTTTTATCCCCATTTATTTGTCAGCAAAGGTCCATCAGATGATGCAAAACTTTTGATAAAACTACAGATTAAACTTCTGCATTTTTGCATCCCTGGCTATGTACAGACAGATTGTTAGATGAGTGGTGCATCATAAGTGCATTATGAATGTTGAAGCTTTTGCACAACGGAACAGCACAGACCGTTTTCTCTGTTTACTCCTTCATGCAGCACCGATTTAAAAAAATGTTTCTTTTATGTTTCTACTGCATAGAGAGCCAAGATTTATTAAAAGCCCATTTTGCCAGCAGTAAATTGTCACTTAAGTTGTATTGAACCCAGAAATTTCTTATGGTACATGTAAATAGGGACATTACAGCATATGCATCCTGGATCAGCTGGATGACATTATGAGAATCCTCGGACAGCGTTCCCACTGCAGTGCCAGGGATCAGCTCACTGTAGTTCTACAATGGATGGAGGAGAAATCTTTGAAAGTGTCCTTACAAATTTAAACAGACATTTACAATATTGATTTACAGTAACATTTAATAACCTTCTTACCTTATAAAGTGATTCCACATGGCTAGTCACAGCAAAGATGAGATTTATATTGTTTTCTGACATTTTCTCTGTGATTAATGCCAGTGATGGGTAGTCCTGAAAATATGTTAGCATAGTTAAAGGTATTATGCTGTACACTCTGTCTAAAACTAAATATTCCATCAAAATACAATGTCTACATGTTCAACCTGAACTGCATCAAGCTTGTGTGGAAAAGAACTTAAAAAAACAGCAAAATATCACTACCATAGTTGTAGACATATTGTAGATGTTATCTGTTCCAACATAGCATTGGCCGTCATTGGGTCGCACAATTCCCGCCAGGCGCCCATCCAGTGCCACATGTGTCTTGGCATCTGTGGTGAAAACCAGTAAATGAGATGCACCTGGTCTCCAACCAATTTTTTCCTGGGAGAAAGACAAAAATGGACAAATAAGAGAGGCCAATTTGACTGTAAGCCAAAAATACTTATAAAGGTACAACTATTTGTAAAGTGTATTTCTTTTTGCTTGTGCAGCTAGTTCAACCTTGCACACGGCTGCCTGTATGATAGCATCGAAGCCTCCCTCTGGGGCGTCCCTGTTCCGAGACACCTTCTGTTTCTTCACTTCCTCTGTAAAGCGGCCCACCTCCTCCGTCAGAGACAGAACGTGTCTGTAGCCAAACTGAGGCTGGCATTTGTACGGGATTCTAGCATATGTAATAAAGAAATATTTAAAGACCAGAAATGAATATGAGAATGATGAGAAGGTTCAGGATGTTGAAATATATAAATGGGCTTTGAACAATACTGGTAACTGTCTAACCATGCCAAACTAATGAGTAGTGTTGGTCATTCACCTTTGCTGGCACAAATGAGTCACAACATTCAAGCTTTAGAAAACAGCTTACAGTGTAATACTTATTTTGTACGTAACTCAGCAAATGGAGACACTTCAACCATAATAGCAGTGTGTCAAACGATGTAATATCAGATTCTGTCAGCTAACAAGCACACCGCCCAATTGCAAGTTTGTAATAAACACCCATCATTTGTAATGTTTATGCTCAGCATGTAAATATATGTCATCACTCACGAGTAACAGGGATTTAACACGGCCTCTTGAGGGGAGATGTACATGTACGGGGACACGGGTTTATCCACGAAAGCCCCAAATCCCATGCGCAGATTACTGGTTGTTTTACTCATCTCCTCAGCCAGGCCTCGCCCCAGTCGTCGCAACTGAGTCAAGTCGTCATTCATGGAGTAGGACAGGTCCATCAGATAATACAAGTCCACTGGGTAGTCCTCGACCTGACGGACTTTCAGCGTAAAGACCTGGGAATCATCTGTGAAAAGCCAGAGTAACAATTCGGTCTAACGGGGGAACGTGTCATTTGTGGTCACCGTTTTAGGGTTGATGAACTCACCAGGTCTCAGAGAGATGCTCATGCTCTGAGGTTTGATCTGGGTGACGTCGGTGGTGGATCCCGAGGCCTTGTCACTGAGATCCTTGTTCTCTGTCACATGCATTTTGCTGGTGGGATACTCCAGAGCTCCTCTCTTGCATCCTGCCTCTATGAGGTTCTTCTTCAAGTCACATCGGGAGGAGCCAGGCACATCTTGACCGAAATCCTGATAAACATTTGGTATACAGTTATACTTGTACAGGGCACTTAAATGGACAGCTCACCCTCATGACGTTCCAAACCCGTGAGACTTCAGAACACAAATAAAGATATTTTTGATGAAATCTGAGAGCTTTCTGCCCCTCCATAGACAGCTACGCAACTACCACTTTGAAGCTCAAAAGGTTCATAAAGAGATCATAAAACTGATCCATATGAATTTAGTGGTTTATTCACATATAAACTTTGAGCAACTCACACATCAGTTGTGGTAAACAGAAGCTCAAGCATATTTGGTTGAGATGTGAGAACCAGTGAGGTTCGTTCTCGTGAGTTACACAGCACGTTTAAGCTTCAGCAAGAGGTGTCAAGCAGTTTCGCTTGAGCTTCTGTTTATGTTCTCCGATCAATGTTTATAGTGAATAAATGAAATATAAGCCATCGACTCTCTTCAGAATTAATCATAATAATCATTTTTGGGTGAACTAACCCTTTAATAAAAATTTTTGTGGCAAACAGAATTACGAAAATAAAATCAAACACTCCCTGCCTCATCTGCCATTGGTTTAAAAAGTTGGTAGGCACAAGCTAAGTCAAGCCAATATTTTTTGTACCGAAACATGACAAATTAGTGGGTTTTCCTACACAGCTAGGGAAACAGTGGTCATTTTACTTCCTAAGTGTCAAAAAGCTGTAATACATGACTCACACTTTTATATGAGATAAGAGCATAAGTTTTGAAAAAGACTTACAGTCTTCCTTTTTCCTCTAAAGGTTGTGAGGTTGTTCAAAACATTTCGAACTGATTCCATAAGACATGAACCTTAAGTTGGCTTGTAAGGATTTATATATATATCTATTTGGTAAAAGCAAGATATTAATCTTATTGTGAAAAATTCATACATGTGTATTTTAAAATTAGTTTGAATTAATCGAATGACTAACTCTGGCTTTGAAAATAATTTCTATTTGGTGATGTATGCTGGATTTATAAGCTCACATTCAGATCTGCCTCCATCAAAAATCCCCACCCAAGATTTTTTTTGTGTTTGTTTGGGTTTTCTAGATAATCTGCTTCACTGTGTATGACACAACTTCGGTTGCATTGTCATTACCTACTCTAGAAACCATGTGGAGGATAGTAATCATGATGGTCTTGAAAAACAACAAACCAGTCTTGAAAAACAATTCTTTCTTGTAATTGAAAATGCAAAGTTGCAAAAATGTGTTTTGTCAAAAAAGACAAAACAATTCCTTGACTCAGAGACGAGGTAGTCTAGCGAGGTAATCTGAGCATAATAATATACTGGTGTGTGTGTGTGTGTGTGTGTATATATATATATATATATATATATATATATATATATATATATATATAATACTATGACTAAGATTGAACATCTGATTATATTATCAATCATACAGCTCTCTACTCCATCCAGGAATCTTAATACTGTATTGTATGTGTCAGGTCAGTCATAAATTATTGTAGAGCACCACACCTCTTGAAAGCACCAGGCACAGGTAGGATGCACTGCCAGGCACTGCTGACATGTGCTGGCTCCTCGAGAAGTACAGATGTTGGAGCCTGGGAGAGAAAGAAAATGCTCATTTTTGATCCCCAACTGCATTTAAACTCGCAGCCCGCGGGCTTATAGAAACAAAAACATGTCTAATCGTTAACATATGGTCAGATTCATTGCCTCTATTTGTAGGGGAATTAAATGATCTACATTACCAACAAGTATCAGAAAAACATTTTGCAAACACAAAAGTTCACATTAACTTACCAGACTTTTATCATTCATAATTCATATCATTATATTCATTATTTCATAATTTATATGACCTGATCTGTCAGACATTCAAGGTATAACTGAAAGTGAATACTGAATAAACACACGCCTAGTCTTTTATAATGAAAATGTGGGTCCATTTTGTGATAATGTTGATGCTTTATGGTTTTGAAAAAGAAAGAAAAAAGATAAATATTTGACTGTCAAAATTGACATCCTCTGTCTTATACCACATCATCAGTTCAGACATAAAAAAAAAATATATATATATCCAAATGCGATCAGACAAGACAGAAAAGTTTTTATGGGACACAATAAATAGGTTCACAGAAAACTAAAAAGATAGGACGTACCTAGTCCAGCATCAGTCAGGAATACAATCACACAGTAAATCCATAAGAAGAGTCTGGATGAAGTTTTCTCCATCTCGGGTAACGGGTCAGTTGATACAGGCGTTTATCGCTCTTCTTTACTGATACACCGGTGGTTTGTGCGGTCTGTGTCCTCCTCCTCCTCCTCCTCCTCCTCCTCTTCCTTTACGCTCTCGCATAGACATCAGACCAACACCAAATATAGAGTAAATTTGTGGCAAAACTGGGTTTATTTCCGAGAGGGGCGGCAGAGGAGGGGCTGATTTCACGAACATTTGCAGCGGGTCTTGTATGGAAACCGTAAATGTTTTTAAAAGGTTCAAAACAGTGTATTTTTTTCAACTCTTCTGATGGATTACGATCATGAACCATCATATTATTATAAGCTAACATGCCACAGGTCGCCTAACTGTAAGTGTGAAGTTAGCCATAAGCTACCCTTCTGTTTTAATGTGGTTTTGACACATTTGATTCAGCTAAACCAGCAGTTCACGGCTGACACTGGCTTGGCAGACCTTGAGAAAGCTGGTTAGGCGTGGACAACACATTAGACACCACTTAATAATTTTTAGTTGTAATAACTTAATTTCATGGCGCAACAGATTTCAATCTTTCTAAAAATGAAAGATGCCATGCAATAAAGAAATAAAGGGAACATATTTTTCACTTTTCGATTTCAGAGAAATTTATTTTATGTCAAATATCAAATGTGTCACGTTATTTGCTAGTTATTTGTGCTATTTAAATCTTACAACTTGTTGCTTTATGAAATGGATACAACAGTCTCCCTCCCATTTGGACTTAGCCAGATGATGATGTAGGTGCAGTTCTCCCTCTAGTGGCTGAACTGTGAATAAGTTTAGTTTGAATAGCAATCATCTCGATCTGTTTTTAATATTTTCACCTAGCAGTTTCACCTCAGTTCAGGAAAACCCTTATTTACAAGTGCTTTCACATGGATTTATTTCAGTTTCTTATATCCTTTTCAACTTTTGTGCAAATTCGACGAGTTCAAAACAATTGTGTGGCCTAGCCTCTATAACAGAATATTCAGTCACAGGCTGAAACAAAAGAGGAATTCATCCATCACCAGATCAGTGTCTTTATTTTGTCACATTGTAACGCTTTATACCCTTCTAATACTGTTACAATATTGTTACCAAACACACATCTCGCACGCCTCTCAGTTGTAATGTGCCTGAATGAGCATTCTACACGTTTCCCCTCTTGTCTCTGATTTTATTACATATCATTTTGCATGCACTTTCCTTGCTCTTCTTTAATATACCATAATAACAACCAAACATTTGGCTTCAATTCTTAGTTAAAGACATCTAAAACTTTTTAATGGTGAATGTTAGCCGAAGGTCATCTTCAGGAATTGTTTCAGGAATATGATATACCTATATGTGCACCTTAAGTAAAGAGGAACAGACTTTATTTGAGAGCTTTAAAGAGCAAGATCTTGCACATTTAATAAATCTGTCTGGAATTATAAGAACCTGTGGCGCAATACAACATGTCAGATTGAAATGATAATCAAGATGATCAAACACATTCCTTGTGTTCTCTTTTACAACCTGAGAATCAATTCCAATTCTTGATCCCACAACAACACAGGATAAAATTAGTTTCATTGCAAAACACAAAGTAATGATGAGTAGATTATACAAACCCAAAACAACAATGGAGCGAAGCAGCAGTTCCATATTCCTCTATTGTCCAAATTCCTCCGTATTTGCAGTAAATCATGCTATAGCATCAGATAAAATATAAACAACACATCAAAAAACCCCAAATCTAATAAATGCAAACAATGAAATGACCAAATAATACTGACAATATCTAAATTATAAATGAATGAATGGTCACGCAACTTTATATCTAGATCAAATGAACCAAAGTCCCATAATTATTTAGCTGATGAAATCCCCAGGAATATCTAGCTTGGTAAACATTTATTTATAATGCCAAATGAGTATCATTAAGCTTCATTTTAATTTGCGATATAGTCTTGTGGCATCTGACTCCCAAAAATAACTCCTCTAACAGCTCCCTTCACATTTTGAAGGCATTCAAAGATAAAGCTCTGTGGGACTGCTGGGGTATTTATTTTTAGAGGGTCTATCAGCATCCTTTGGATGTGGCTGTGGATTGACAGGACAAGTGTGGCCAGCAGCAGGATGAAGGAAGGAGGTCCTGGATCTAGACCACGCACCCCCACCCGCCGACCCAACATTCCAATAAAGAGAGATAGAGCTGCTCTTGCTTCCTCACGCCCCCTTTTGCTCTCCCCACACTTCACATGCTCATGGCCATAGGGTGTGTATCTGCGCTCACCTCCCAGGACTGACAGAAGCTCAGCAGGCAGTCTGGGCCACGGAGGAGGACTGGACATCCTGGGATGGGACGAGACTTTTGATAGAAACCAAGAAACATTAGAAGAGACACAGGAACAACGTAAGAAAAATGGTTGCAGAGGAAGTAGTGTTGACCCTCTCAGGTGGTGCACCGTGGGGTTTCCGATTACAAGGAGGAGCTGAGCACCAGAAACCCCTCCAAGTGGCAAAGGTAAGGGGACAGTTCGATAGGCTACCTGGTTCATGTCTCGTTTAAATGAATGTCTATTAAGCTGTTAACAATATTTAAATTTTAATTTTGTATGAGCAACCTAAGTACTGTTTAAGTGCTGAATGTAATTAAAAGTACTGCTAAAATCGAATTTGCAAAATCACATTGAAAAATTATATTTAATTACAAATATTTAATTATTCATTTAAAATATTAACATATTTCTATTTTATTAATATATCAATGTCCATGAAATTTAGGCCTGATCAGATATACAGATTATATACTTTTTTTAAATTGTACAAATATGTTTGTTTTATTAGTATAGAGTATTATTGAGGACGTTTTCTCTTTTTCTCACTCATGTGGGTCATGCGGCCCATTCTGTGACGATATGTTTGTCATATATCATCTTGGTGTGAACTCGATAAGAACTATCTTTTTGGGCCCTTTTCAATGATATACTAATTGCATATTTATGTCATTTAAAACCTTAAATGCATTTAAGATATATATTGCACCGACGTTTCTCTTATTTATTAATGGAAAATATTAATAAGATAACGTTGTCATATAATACTGTAACTACAGGCCAGAGAGCACTTAATTTATCTGCTGATAAATGCTGTCCATGAGCATGTGCAGTAAGCATTCCTGGTCCACAGATAAAGCTGCTAGGCTTCACAGTGCATCTCTTTACTCTTATCTAATTGACAGCTTTTGTTTGGCTTCCTCTGGAATCCAGATCTTTCAAAGAAGCATTCTCACACGGTTCTGTATAAATGAGGATGTTATTTCAGGACTGAGTAGAATTACAGCCACAGTGTCTACTTATAAGCACAGTATGCCCCATTTGTTAAGTGACAACTGCGTGCAATGCATTTTCCCTGATCTAAGGGCTATTTTGGATTGGTGAGCGATGTGACAGAGACTGTCTAGTCTACTCTTTCCATGTTCTGAGAGAAAATATATCCGTCAATGAGCAATGGCCCTTTTTATTTAGAGAAACATATTTTTGCTTGGGGAAAAAAACGTCCGTCCAGCTACAGGGAGTTTCCCCTCATCATTCATTTCAAGGTCACTTCTACAGACTTTCATCTTGTTTCCATTTACGTTGTGGCCTTTTATCCACGACCATCTCTACTTTTGATTGAGCTATTCTGATCCACCCGGATCTCTGATTGCTTCTTTTAATCCTGGCATCTAGAACGACCTCGGTGACACTTGCTCGGCTAGCAAAATGCTCTGGCAATGTTTTGAAAATGACTGAAGGCATACTGTGCAGGGTGTCCTCATAATAACTTTTAATGTAAATGCTTTCATGTTTCAAATCCTTTACTATGCGTTATGGCACATATCGACTTCAGTTATAAATTAGACACTACAGTTGTAATAAACATCCACTAACTTGAGTTTTAAGCTGAACCTACTGATTCTGAGTGAGAACTGACTCTTTACAATAGTTGAGCACTTTATTTAGGCTATGTGAGGAACACATGGTGAATTCATGACATGCCCTGGATCAGGTCTGCCAAAAGGCAACAGCTGCCCTGGCACCCGCTGCACATGTTGTTCCCCCAACTTGCATTCTCAGACCATTTGATCGGCAATAAAAAGAAGGTGAACGGGCCCGGCTTTAATCTATTGTCTTCTAATTACGAGTTTGTGTTACTCGTTTTCACAGAAAAGCAAAAATAACATTGTGGGCTTGTAGTTTTTTATGGTCTTCATAGCATGGTGCATTTATTTTTGTCCACAACTTGCAGATACAAAACTGTTTTTAAAATGAGATATTATATAAGGCTAATAGTTTGAGCTGCTCTGAGCTGATAATCCCTTTAGGCCTTTGTAGGGGAAAATACATTGCTTTAGGTTGGTGAAAACATGACGCCCCGACTCATCAAAAGAGTTAGTTTGTAAAATGTGCCTTTGGAACCAAGGATAGAAACGCGGCCAGACTTTTAGCTTGGTACGTGTCGATGAAGTGAGTGTTAGAAAAGCGCTCTTATATTTGACAGATGACCTCAAGAAGGCCCTACACTCAAGGAGATGGTATTTGAAGATGGGCAAACAGCCACATAAGCCACTCTATCTAGATATAATGTAGCTTCAACCCTCTAATCTCACTGGAGCTGAGGCCCAACTAATCTTTGGTTTGACAGTGAAATTATTCGTGCTAATTCAGGACAATTCCATATGATTTTATAGCTGCATGATTTGATAAACAACATTTTGGTAGCCTATAGTATTATAGAATTCTTTAAATAATTATATTTTATGCAAAAGAAGAAAGACCAAAAGTAACTTGAACAGAAACATTTGATCAAAGAGAATCATTTGGTGAAACATTTTGTAGGTTACATGAGTAAGTTAAGTCTTTTTGTGTCTTTATTCTTTTTTGTGAATGAAAAGAATGACCAAAACAATCGTTTTGTCTAAAGCTTTATCGAGATTTCAAGTTCAGTAAACGAGTCAGTGCACGGAAATCAACGATGATGTTAATTCTCACACGTAACAATTTATTTATTTGTATTATAAGTTTTGCACAAAGAATTAAATGAAACGCGATTCATTTCAAATCGGTTGTTTATCCACACAAACGAGTCACAATTTATTCGATGCACTATTGAATAGGCAGGATTTGCAATAGACGCGTCGAGAAAATTAACGAATGACACACACTCCAAGAACTTACAGACCCTTTGAGTGGAGCTATTTTTTTTGTAAATAATTTAATGGTTAAGGTGTAATAGGGGTTGTTTATGTAGTTTACCTGTGAGAAGTAGTCAGTGATAATAGTGCCCAGCAAGGTAAAGTCCCCCAAAGTGTGACATAGACCATCACTTCCCACTCAGAAAGACAGATATGGTAAAAGTGTGATGTGCTTTTGTAGGGGAATTTGAATGATACCAAAAAGTTAGAATACTATCTTAATAAATAAACAATGGCTACTAGCTTGTGTGCTTTATATAGGCCTACATAATTGTTTATCTCCCTGAAACTCATCAACAGAAAGTTTGTGCTGACTCTGTCTCCCCCTGCTGTTAAAGGTGAGGAAGCGCAGTAAGGCCTGCAGGGCTGGGCTCAGAGAGACTGATGAGCTGGTGTCAATCAATGATGTGTCCTGTGGAACACTGTCTCATGCTGAGGCTATGAATCTGATTGATAGTAGCAGAGGAACCCTGCATCTGCGAATCAAAAGGTCGGGGTGAGATATCACAATCATGAGAAGTTGTGAGTCATGCTAATTTATATTCAAAATAATCTCTTTGCTTTCCATTCAGGGCCCCAGCTGCGTGTCAGTCAGTGGTGCTTCTGGGTCGGGCCCCCTCTCCCCGTATTGATAAGGAGTACCGGGCAGCCTTGAGAGCTCTATCCCCTCCACTTACCTCTAAACTGGCCGGTGTCAACAGAGCATCCGTCATGTCCCCCACCGGCGGCCTCGAGTGGCTTACGTCCCCTCCAGATAGTGAGGCTTACTACGGGGAGACTGACAGCGACGCAGATGTGGCAGCACAAGAGAGGCAGCACAGGCAGAAACGACGAAGTCCCAGTAGCTCTCCTGCCAAGAGCCCTGGCCAAGCCTCACCCCAAGAGGAGGAGACTTCAGAAATGAGTGGCTATGAGAGCGCACAGGATATCTGCATGTACCCTCAAACACAGAGCTGGCCTGTATCTGATCTTGAGAGAACGGGGACTCGGCAACTGCACGTAATGCCTGGGGTGGCACGCAGAGAAGTGGTCTTCCAGCCCACGCAGGCTGAATGGTCGCACCAGGCTGAAAATTCCTCGGAGAATTCAGACCAAAGTCCATCAGGTGCTGCTGAAGTGGACAGCGGCTTCCAGGAGCCCCCCACTGTCCCTCCTCCACTTGTTTCTCCAGAGCGGGCGAAAGAGGCTCTCATGCTTGCATCTCACAGACAGATGGTACCCATGGTCGGTCCTGTGGACAACCCAGTGGATGAAGAACTCACTGTCACGTACATGGAAAAGGCCAAGCAAGCTAGTGAGTATCAGTCATCTTTTTTAACAGCACCTACATACACTACTGTTCAAAAGTTTTGGAGTTGGTAAGATTTTTAAAATGTTTTTGAATTATGCTCACCAAGGCTGCATTTACTTAAAGAAAAATACAATAAAAAGAGTAATATTGTGAAATTTTATTACATTTTAAAATGACTAATAACTATTTGTTTTTGTACTATATTTTAATTGAATTTATTCCTGTCATGGCAAAGCTGAATTTCCAGAAGTCAGCTAATATAGTCTTCATTGTCACATGATCCTTTAGAAATTTCTTATTAGCAATGTTTATTATCAATATTATCAAATCTTTATAAAAATGATCAATATTTACAATGTATAAATGTTATCAGTGTTGCTAGATATTTTTGTGGATTTTTTTCCCAGGATTATTATATTAACAGAAAGTTCAAAAGAACATTTTGTAACATTATAAATGTCTTTACTGTCACCTTGGATCAATTAAATGCATCCTTGCTGAATAAAAGTATGAATTTCTTTCGGAAGCGCCCCATTTTTTTTAAAAACTTTTGAACAATATTGTATGTTTAAATATCTTCATTTAATACACCATAAATTCAATAGCCATGTACTCAAAGAAAAATAACTATTTGATTTAAGCTTTTTTTCCCCCTAACAAACACTTTGTGTCGTGGAAACATAATGGAATTGAATAAATCCAGTAAAATTGATAATTGAAAGTCAAATGAACTCTTGCAGTTAACTGCTAACTAGCATCATAGCACACCTTAGTAATATTTTTTTGTCCTACAAGAAAATGATTCATGTAGTTTCAACACAATTTGTCATTTTTTTTTTTTTTTTAGATCTGTTGCATTAACTAATTTCAATTATGTAAATTGAGAAGTAAAAAAAAAGTGGATATAAATAAGGACGAGCTTTTTGAACCTAGTATGTCTTCCTTGTCATTACCTCAAACATTATTTCTGTACTGTGTTAAATTTAACCTCTGGAAAGTCACTCTCCAATGTCAAGAAGGAATGTGAATGTGGATCTGGTGTGATGCAAAGATATTTGATCAAATTAAGGCAGAAATCGGTTTATTAATTTTCCCTGTGCGTGATGATCCTTAATGTGGATATTTAATTTTTGTGAAAATGGGAAAAGATTTGTCTGAAAAAAGTGAGTCTTAAAAATGTTTTTGAGGATGAAATAATGACTGGAGTTTTGCAAGTTTTGCGAACCCTAGCTGAGCGAGTTTGCAGTCTGATTTGAATGTAAAAACAAACTGTGCATGACCCATGTAGTTCGGGTCATGATGACACAAATGACTCTTATGAGCCAGTTCTTTTAATGAATCAAAACAAATCAGTCTGAACTATCATTCACTGAATGAACTCACTGAATCATTGAGACCAGTACTTACTGTACTGCACATTATCAATACTTTCAGTTACGTTCATCTCAAAATGAAGTGCGTTCTTAAGGTTTGTGAAATTTTAATCAGTGGTAGTTTATATGACATCTTTTAGTTAAGGATACACATTTACTTCATTGATTAACTTACAACCTAATAACAGGATATGGCTCAGTGGGAAATAATCATATGCCTATGATGTGGGATTTGTAATTGAGCACTTACAAATGTTGGTAATGGGGGTTCCTCATGTCCCTCTGCTGAGGGTTTAACAGGGCAGGGGAAGGGGGCTGGACTCAAATGAGCGAGAGACTATATTTGTCCCTTGACTCAGGCCTTTAATACAAGCTTCTGTTGCATGCTGGGAAAGGCATGTCCAGTTGCTGTCCAGTGTCAGTGATATTTCATTCTGTCCCTTTAAACTGTTCATTCCGTGCTAATAATGTGATTTTAAGAGCCAAGAATGTTCTGGACTAAATATTCTACAAATTTAGTTTATTTTCCCTTTTTAACAATATTCTTAAAGTACTAAGGTACCTAGTGTTTGAGGACCCTTCGTTCTATTATCTTTAATTATGGTAATGTTAATATAACTACATTTAAATAATTTTATGACCTTTTGGGGAGTCTCTGGAAGTTTGTCAAGGCCTCCTAGTGGGCTACGGCCCCTGGTTGAGCACCACTGGCCTGGTTCGGTAGCTGTTTTCCTTTTCTTTTTGTAAGTTTGGTCATCTCTATTGAAGCCAAGTGCTGATTTTTACTAAGTATCATATAACTTGAGTCACTATTCAGTGATTTGAAAGCTCATCCTTCTCAAAGGTTAAAAATTTGACCTTAAATATGAGATACATACACAGGTGTCAATGTGATGTAGTTAATGATGTGATGAGGATTAGGAGTCTGTTTTTCACTTTTCTTCTTATAGTACGATAAACACATATTGGAAACTTCATTGGCGTCAAACAATATATCTTGTGTCTGTAGCTGATGGGGTGCTAAGTCCCCTCTCTAAAGCCTTTGGGAAGCGTTTCTCCTCAGCTAATGGCACACTGCCAACAGTCTGAAGGTCACTTTGCTTTCCAAGACTGATGGGACATTTTGAGGAGTGTGTAAATAAACACGTTTTGGTGTTTAATTCTGTTCCTCTATTGAGAATTCTGAACTCGGAATATCTAGAACTCTTGTTTGTGAATTCTCTTGTGTGTATATTTCTGAGGCTGGAGACATTAGTGTAGTGAAGATAAGGGTCCATGACAGCTGCTCTTCTCTGTCACTGTTAGTGGTGAAATTACAGAATAAGCCAGGGCATTCAGGCAGCCTTGGTAAGAAGAGAAGATGAGGCGTGCACACCTGTTATTGTGACAGCGTGGTGGGAGGTCGAAAGAGCATGGTATAAAATATTGTGGATGTGCCAATCAGAGAAAGATCTCTGTCTCTCAGAATGCATATGAACAAAGATTAAATAGCATTTGTGGAGGAATTATTTCAATGTACTGTAAGTGACACTACTGTAGTTACCTGTTTATCTTTTCATTTTACAATTAGTCTCAAACACAGGCTCAAAAAAATCTGATCAGCAATACTTGCTTCAGAGTCAAAGTAGGTTTTTAGAGTCATTGATTTGGCATGCTTAAGTCATTGTGGCATGGTTGAAGGTGCCAGAATTGGATGGATATGTCACCATGACCCCACATGACACTCAGGTTAAGCTGGCCTATCTAGAAAGAGACCGAGGTGTGCCAAAACAGGTGGGAAATGTCCGTTAGCTCTGGTCACCGACCAAAATAACTTGAATGACATAATGGGGTTTCTCTAGGCCTGTGACAGGGTCTGGTGGTTAGACAAAAGGTCTTTAAAAGGCCTGACCTCAGGCTATAGACTGGTTGATTTCGCACCAATGTAGGCAGAGCGCCCAAGTATTGCTGGCTGTGCTCCACTGGTGTGTTTGTATGTGTCCTGCCAGTAAGGCTGGCTTAAGAACATAGTTTTTACACTGAACAACATGAGGAGCTTCACATTGCCTGGAGAGGTTGAACACGAAGGACACATCTATGCAGGTAAAGACCTGTGGGCTTCTGTAGAGCTTTAGAGAGATGGAGCTTGTTTTCTGTTTCTGATCCAACATTGGAGATAAACAGATCACTAATGAGAAAGGTAAGATGGAAAGCACAGGTTTTGTTTACAGTGTCTTGGATTTACAGAGATCAGTTTTGACTTTTGTGTTTTTGTTAAGTTGGTTTTACTTTTGAAATCTTATTGATTTATTGAAAACTGAAATGCTTAAATAAGCTCAGATATGTCAACCATTTCTCATTAAACATGATAGTATGTGTAATGTCCAGATAATCAGAAGTCTGTACAGATAATTACTGTATATTTGGAAGCACATTTATGCCTTTTTGGGACCTTTTAAATGAGAAGATTTTAAATTTAATTTGGTATAATTTGATCCAATGTTGAAGATGTTTTGAGACCCTACATTAGAATGCGAATTATCTTAGCAAAAAAACTGTTCCAACCAGTGGTGCCCAAACTGGAGTACGAGACGTGACAGAAGGGGTATGCGAACAAAATGCTTCTTCCCATCTTAAACTAACATTAAAACCGAGAATGTATTTCATAGCAATTAAAATACCACATCTTTGTGGTCTAAACTGACTGCATCCATTTCCACATAAGCAGGGTGCATATAGATTAAGTCAGGGTCTGCTGCCTTCGCGGATTGGTCTACATTACTGCCGTAGCCTACCTGTGGATTTAGCGCTTACAAGCATGAAAAAATAATAGCTTGCCACAGAATGTGCATAGAGTTCGATTTAAGATTCAAACTCTTGATACAAAACATACCTTTTGTTTTTTAATGTTGATAATATGATTATTATTAATTCGTGAATGAATCTGTGGCATTGAATGAATCATTTCTGAAAGTCATTGATTCAATGATTCATTCAGAAATACAGCCACTTGCTTCGTTAATGAATGACTAGGTGATTCACGCATTGAGGCTTACCGCCACCTACTGGTGGTTTTAGAATGTAAAAGAATCACTTTTAACATTTTTATCATCATTGCATGTTTCTCCATTGAACATTTTTTTTAAAATTATTATTTAAAACATGATTAATGCTGTAAAGGTATTTATAAATATATCAAATGCACTGGGAAGTCAATTTAGGGGGCAAATATTGTCCCTTAATGGAAAAGGATGGTAAATGTCTCAGGGGGTCCTCCAAAGTTTGGGAACCACTGCCATAAACATATCATATTCCTTTGCCCATGTCTTTTAATATAGATCCCAGATCCCCAGGGGTTACTTGCTCAAGCTGTTAGAATGTGATGGGCTATTTGTAGAGAAGGATGAGCTCAGTAATTTAACATGAGAATTTTGGTGCCAGACATTTCAGCATTTAACCCACTGCATTATAGTGTCTAATATCAGAGCTATTCTGACTCAACTAGATGTTTTCTAATTTATTACAATGACAGCTTGATTTATTAAAGTCGTGACTTTATGTTTGATGACTTTATGTGTGACTTTATGTTTGATGTTGCTCATTCATCACCAAAGGTACTATTATATAAAAGTCATAAGATAGACGATAGACCCGATAAGGCATGATAACAGGCCTGTAAAGCCATGTTACAAAAAGTTTTCATTACTTAATGCAGACTGAAAAACAATTGTTTACTGGTGCCTGAAACAGATAGGCCTACTAAAAAAAGATGTATTAAGAAACCGTATATTAAAATGTAAATGTAAAATAAACGTGCATCATCACTGTATTTAAATGATGGCATGTGGTATAAAACAAAATATACAAATTCAAGAAAAGAAATTAAAAGTATTTCTCACTGATCGATATACACACTATCTTTCTTTCTCTCCTTAGAGCTACACAGAGGTGAGAGTGTACAAGATAAGCAGGTGAAGGAGGCCCGATCCAAGTGCCGCACCATTGCTTCACTCTTGACAGATGCTCCAAACCCTCACTCCAAAGGTGTGCTTATGTTCAAAAAGCGACGGCAGCGTGCCAAGAAATATACTCTCACATGCTTCGGCAGTGTAGATGGGGAAAGCTACAGTAACACAGAGGGAGAAACCGAAGACGAAAGCTTGTTTCCTGGAAGCGAATCTGAGCTTGATGAGGATGGTTTTTCTGCTGCACCAGACCCTACTTGGGATAGCGGTTACCTGGACGTTCTAGACAAGAGAACTTCAGCGTGCTTTTTGCCTGACAGAGATGCAGAAATTAGCCCAGGCTTAAACGCCACTTCAGGAAAAGGAGCCCAGCTTTTTGAACAACAGAGGAAAAGAGCAGAAGAGCACACGTCAAACCTGGTTACACCCTCTGCCTTCTCCATGCCAGAGCATCAAGGAGAATTAACCCTAACGCATACCCCAGTTACTCCAGTCACACCCCTAATGTCTCATAGTACGAGTATGGTGAACGGGGAACCTTTGCTGGTAAGCCGGACAAGTGTTGTGTTGTCCTCTCCAGTCCAGACACTCATGCCATCCATGGCAGGAGTATTACAAGAGCAAGCAGACTCATCGACTGCCAACTCAGTGCACAACAGAACTGCCAGGCCATTTGCCCCTGGCTGTGTGAGCCACCGAGCAGCAACTGCTCCAGTAGTCTTCAGGCCCAGCCCTGCCAAAAAGGTTGGATCACAGGCTCAAGCTGTGTCTGTGGCAACCATGCCAGCTCCCTTCTCTCCTGCTGGCTCGGAGGGGAAGAAAGCCATCTCTACAACATCACTGTATATCCCTGCCAGACCAGCCACCTACAATGGTCCTTCCTCTGTGCTCTCTCCATCCTCAATCATTTCAGGTCCATTTTCTCCTCCCCCTTCAAACGCTCCACTCTACTCCCCAACTTATTCCAGCACCTCTGCCCCCTTTTCTCCAACAGCTTCTCATGTAACATCTTTGAGTTCACCTTCTGGTATACCTCAGCCTTACTCTCCATCCCAAACACAGGCAATGGCGCTCAGTCCTCCATACCACAAGGTTTCTACTCAATATCAGCCATCTCCACCAGTTCATGTGCCAGCACAGCCTTTCTCTCCCCCATTCACTAATGCCCCAGGTATTCCCAATGCCCCTGTCCCAGCCCCTGCCCACACCTATGCTCCTGCAACACCAAATGTGCAATCTTCCCCAGCCCACAAAGTCTCCTTTAACCCATACATCTCTGTGGCATCCACTACTCCAGAAACACCAAATGCATCAGTTGCCCAGCAATACGCTCTTTCCAACTCCACAGATGGGATGACTTCTCGGGAGCAGCGGGTCTCAGTCCCTGTTGGCCGTACTGGCATCCTACTGGATGCTCGTCGTCGTGGCACCAAGAAACCAATGTTCAATGCTCAGGAGGAGAAGAAAGCACCATCTTACAACCCTGAACTACTGTCTCTAGTGCAGAACTTGGATGACAGGTCACGTTCGGGTATAGAAGCTGGTTTTGAGTCTGGCCCTGAGGAAGATCTCCTCAACCTGGGTGCAGAGGCTTGCAACTTCATGCAGGCACAGAGATACAAGATGCCACCACCAGTGGCTCCTAAACCAGCTCCTGAGATGCCCCTGATGCAAGGTAAAGGTGCAGAACTGTTTGCACGCAGACAAAGTCGCATGGACCGATATGTGGTGGATAAACAGCCCAAATCTCCAGCACAGCCTCGTGATCCTTCACCCACACCCTCCCTCCCAGGTCACTGGAAATACTCTCCAAACATCCGAGCCCCACCACCCATTAATTATAATCCACTGCTGTCACCTTCTTGCCCTCCAGTAGCCCAGCGTGGCACAAAGGCGAATGATGCAAATAAAGTTGGGGTTAAAACAGTGCCTGGCAAGCACAAACAGGGTATAAAGGCTCTTGACTTTGTGAGCAGGCAGCCATACCAGCTCAACTCCTCTTTGTTCAGTTATGGAGGCGGAGTACCTCAAAACACTGCCACTTATCATCAGCAGCAGAATGGTGTTGGCATGACAGGTAATTTCCTTAACGCACCGAAGCAGGTCCCTGTTAAAGCAAGCCGTGTGTATGAAATCAAACGTTTCTCCACGCCTACTCCCATGTCTGCACCCACATCCCTGACCCCTACTGTAATCGCCCCTCGCTCCGCCACAACTCTCGGTGAGCCAATGTGGCGCAGTGATGTTACTTCCCCACCTCCCATTGCTCCACGACCTGCAGCACCATTCTCACCACCTCCTCCTGCCCCGACAGCAGCCCTGCCTGCTCTCCCCAAAATATCCACTGCCCCCGTGCCTAATTCAGTGCCCATCCCACAACCCTCTCCTGGGCAAGCCTACACCCCATTTCAGGCAGCTAAGCAGTTTAAGAGCGCCCCTGAGCTGAGTCCCCTGTCTGCCGGTGTACGTTCCTCAGGGTCCGGGAGTAGCCAGAACCTACGGGTACCCAGACCCCGCTTCAGTACATCAAGCATGGGTCTACAACCAAATGTGTGGAGGCCTGGCTCCATACTTTACTGAGAATCCACTGTGACACTAATTATCACCCTGGACAAGAGCACTTGAGTGCTTGAGCTCTGTTCTGCTAAATGAATTGTTTGACTTCAGTAATATGACAAAAATATCAGTCAGAGATGTATTTTTTTGTGCATTTTCTCAACTGTAGTATTTCAGTCATTTCGCACAAGTACACAATTAATTTTAAGATAGAGTATTCAGCAACACATGAATGTTTAGATATTTATGTACTGTGCACACTTTGATTCATGTTTCTATTTCAGTTTGCATCTCACTTATTTTTGAAATGCAAATTAACATGTTTAACCCACAGAAAGAATAGCACAGAAACTATTTGTGAGAGCAACTAAATAAAGTAACAGCATTAATGTCTAATAATGATCAATGATATTATGTACAAGGGGCCACAAGGATGTAATGATGAAGGGTAAGTAAACTATATATGACAGAATCCTATTGTGACTAAAGATAATGGACGGAAGAATCATCGAAGACTTGTGTACAAGTGTTATAGAATGTTCTAAGACATGGATTTGCTCGAGTTGTATCAGAGTCTCAGTGACAGAGAGATGAAAGAAATGTACAAAGAATGTGATGGGAAAAAGATGAAAAATCCTCAAGTGGAGAGATGGTACAATCGCCCTCTTGCTCTTGCTCATCAATTGCTATCTCATCTGGCCTCTGCCATGCCCTTTAGTTCTGATGTTATCCATCCTTTATCTCTCTAAACATCTCTTGAGGTTGGACTGCCGGCCTGTGTTTGTCTAGAGCACTGCACAAAGCCTTTGCTTCTTGTTTGACGAGGATCAGTATGAATGCTTGATGCATGTGCTCATTTTATCCCCTTAATGCTGCGTATGCCACCGTTTTGAGCATTTATAAAAGCATGTGCACTCCACTACAGGGAATTGTGCTGGGGCTTTTTCATGTGACAAATGAAAAAATACAAAAGATGACCATTTTTGAAAGCGCTGCTTTATCTTTATGACATATTATGCGAATGTGACATCTGACCACTTTCCCTGGTGCTTGCTCTCGTTGTGAATGATGCTTTTTCCAAACAGGTATGACATCCATTTCAATCATTTGTGTGAGCTGTTCAACAGCATTTGTGAAATTGTACATGCCGAGTTGAACTTTGCTTGCTTTGCTTTTTATTAGAAAAGACACAATGGCCTTGGTGGAATGGAACAACATGGAATGGTGGGATGATGGGTACCATTTCTCTACTAAGGTTAAGAAGGTTGATTGGATGTATAGATATAGTGTACCTTGTGTGATTTAAGCAGAACGTGATGACAGAATGGAAGTATTCAAATGGAAAGTATATAGCAAGATTTAAAATTTTAAAGCAAGAATAGAGGGGAAAGTGTCTATGATAATGAATGTCATTAAGTATGTCATGCTTTTACACAACATTTTTAAAGCTTTAATTCTTTAGTAAATGTATACTTGTGTTAAATATTATTAAAACTTTGTAATTATATTAAATCGATTACATTTGAGTGCTTTGAGTAATTTGAAGTTTATAGTAAAACTATGTACAATGCATATGTTGAATGTGAGAAAACAGAAAGTTTGAATTTCTGGTTTCTTGGGTTCTAGGACTGGGAATACGAGAATGACTGTATGGTGTGAGTTAATATAGAGCAATGAAATAAATGTAGAAATGTAAGAAGTGGATGTTCCTTTTTTATTTCATTTTCTCTTATGTTGTGTTGATTAGCTCTCAAGTAGCCTAGATTAACCTGCTATATAAACATAATGATCATCATAAGGCCAATTCACACCTTACTAGTATACGTACTACATAAAGTATGCTTGAACATTACTTAAGTATGATAAAATGAACTTTAAGTATATTTCTTTTTCGTAAGGGCAGACAACTGTTGGTGTCTGTTAGAGTTGGTCAGAGTTTGTTTTCACCTGACTGACCATGTTCAATCAGTGTTGATGTCTGTTGGGGCCGTGTGAACATGACAGTTAATTTTCATCAAATTCTAAATCCGGCTGCCAATTTGTTTGTTGGCGTTTGTCTGTGCAGTGTGAATCGGCCTATATAATGGTCATACCAACTATTTTAGAACACTTGACACATAAAATGTTCTTAATTTGATGGAATCTTGCAACGCAGTCTGTTATGCTAAAGGGCATGAACTGACATGCAGTTATCCTAACAATCCCTGAGCGGTGCTGTTGCGTGATATTGAAAATAAAGTACTTTGAGTTCACGCACTTCACATGTTCACATGTAGAAATATATTTAAAACATGATATTATATAACCTATTTGTATCATCATGTAAAATTAATTATATGGTCATTTTTCAAGAAGTAACTAACTTACTGTTGGGAACAACCTTACACAGTTAAGCTTTGACTCTGTAATTTTACCTCCTCTCATAAGGTGAACCTCCTTCTGACCCCTCTGGTCTATAACCCACGATCATATGTCACAAGATTTCAGGTGCTAACTTTAGCCACAAGTCTGTGTTTCTGTCATGAGCCACATTCTTTCACCATTCAGGCGCCCCTGCTGTTGATGGTCAGTACTGCAGGTGCTCCTCCAAGTGTCTCTCAGGCCAACTACATACATTCATTTATAGCGTGTGGGTACAAGGAAAACACATGAAGATGCATTTCCTGAGGTTTGTGATACTGTATGTTGCTCATAAGTCGTGCAGCACAGCAAGTAAGTGGCATGTTTCTCCTTTGAAAGAAGGATTCTCCTTTGCCCTCAGTGTGAGAGTCCGTGTGAAAGACTGACTGGAACTCTCACTGCGTGCCATATGAAAGTTTACTGTCCAGAGTTTAAACTGGTGAAGTGCAAACTGTAAATAATCTTGACTCCTCTTCTGGAGCAATATGTCTTCATTATGGAGGTCTGTCAAATGGGCTGTACTGCTTCTCAAAGTGAGAACTATGAAAAAGACTTTATCAAAAAGAACAATATCACCAATGCCACCTGATTAATATATACAGTTGACAGGGTCTATTTTTAACAATTTGTCGCATTAAAATAAATCAAACTGTGTAATTGGTTTACACTTACTGATTAAGATCCTATAGGATGCATACAGTGCATCCGGAAAGTGTTCACAGTGCTTCCACATGTTACAGCCTTATCCCAAAAAGAATTAAATTTATTATTTTCCTCAAAATTCTACAAACAACACCCATAATGACATCGTGAAGAAGTTTGTTTAAATCTTTGCAAATTTATTAAAAAAAATAAAAAAATAAAAAATCACATGTACATAAGTATTCACAGCCTTTGCCATGACACTCAAAATTGAGCTCAGGTCCATCCTGTTTCCACTGATCATCCTAGAGATGTTTCTACAAAATGATTGGAATCCAACTGTGGTAAATTCAGTTGCTTGGACATGATTTGGAAAGGCACACATCTGTCTATATAATGTCCCACATTTAATAGTGCATGTTGGAGCACAAACCAAGCCATAAAGTCCAAGAAATTGTCTCTAGACCTCCGAGATGGGATTGTATCGAGGCACAGATCTGGGGAAGGGTACAGAAAAAATTCTGCAGCACTGTTGGTCCTAACGAGCACAGTGGCCTCCATTATCTGTACATGGAAAACGTTTGGAACCGCCAGGACTCTTCCTAGAGCTGTCCGCCCGGCCAAACTGAACAATCGGGGGAGAAGGGCTTTAGTCAGGGAGGTGAACAAGAACCTAATGGTCATTCTGACAGATTCTGACAGATGTTTCTCTGTGGAGAGAGGAGAACTTTCCAGAAGAACGAATTTCTCAGCAGCTCTGCATCAATAAGGCCTGCATGGTAGAGTGGCCAGATGGAAGCCACTCCTCAGTAAAAAGGCACATGACAGCCCAACTGGAGGACTCTCAGGCCATGAGAAACCAAATTCTCTGGTCTGATGAAACAAAGATTGAACACTTTGGCCTGAACAGCAAGCATCATGTCTGGAGGAAACCAGGCACCGCTCATCACCTGGCCAATACCATATCTACACTGAAGCATGGTGGTGGCAGCACCATTCGGTGGGGATGTTTTTCAGCGGCAGGAACTGGGAGACAAGTCAGGATTGAGGGAAAGATGAATACAGCGATGAGACAGAGACATCCTTGATGAAAACCTGCTCCAGAGCGCCCTGGACCTCAGACTGGGGCGAAGGTTCATCTTCCAACAGGACAATGACCCTAAGCACGCAGCCAACATAACAAAGGAGTGGGTATGGGACAATTCTGTGAATGTCCTTGAGTGGCCCAGACGGAGAAACTGCCCAATAATAGGTGTGCCAAGCATCATTCTCAAAAAGACTTGAGGCTGCATGCATTTATCACTTTTAAACATAGAATTTTTTTGAATTTAGAAATTAGTGAAAGTCAAAGCTGGATGTAATGAAATTACTCAAATATGTTTAAAAATATGAGACACTAAGTGGTTGTCCAGTGCATCCCACACTCAATATTCAGCTCAATAAACAGAAATTTCCAAACATGTACTGTAAGAAACACAATCAAGGTAAGGGACTGAAATAAGAAGTGGGACATAATCTTTATACAGGTCCTCCCTGAAAACGTCGTGCTCTTCAGTGCTCTATATTTAGACCTAAAAGTATCTGCAAGAAAAGTATCTCCTCACCATCAGCTCTGTCCCTGTGCTGAACTAAACTGAACTAAACCCCCTCCCCAATTCCCAAAGACCTCCTGTTCCAAACACTCCTAGGATTTCACTCTTCCTAGGATGCAGAAGAGAGCAGTAGTTGGCGGAATCATAGCTAACCCTAAGGAACTGGATTAACCTTAAAACAGCTCTCCTGGGAACCTTTGATTCAAACTGTGATTTGATTTGTTTACAGAAACATTGATTCTTTGGTCTCAGGTAAGAAGAATCATTGTGAAGTTTGATTAAATGCAACGGGGGGAATTGTAAGTGATAAAATGTTATAATGAGCTCTTAATCTGGAGAGGCTGGTTCTGGGGGGGTTAGAGTATGTCGAGATGATTTATTATTGTTTGCAAATGGTAAAAATATATGTTGTTCTTGGATAGAGCTGCCTCCTGCTGCATATCATAAATCAAATAGATCTAATAAACGTTGACATAGCACTGTATCTTCTTCACATAATAACAAATACAAAATAGAAATAGAAATAACTCTCCAACACTCCGATTTAAATGTATATATGTAATTGTTAATGATGTAACTATGTGCGTTATTAATGTTATTATCAAATGCAGGAATGCTTTCTCACAGCTCCTCAGTACATGTTTAATATGGTGTTCAGACTACCCAGGCTTACCATCGCAATGCTTCAGCAGGACATTTGAGGAATTTGCTGACCAGTTACCTATGGTGGATTTATTTAGTGTGCTAAAACAAAAATACCCCTCTTTGCAACAAGACACTGGTGTCTGTAATTGAATTGAAAGTTTTACTAATTGACTGTAATTTAAATATACTTTATAGTTATATAAAGTTTTGAATGTTAGTATTAAATGGACACTTTAAATATTCATGCAAACAGTCATCAAGAACCGAAAACCATATAAAAATACAAAAATAACTGTTACTGTTAATGTCACGAGATTTACTTAATAAATATATATATTTTTTTAAAACATTGGGTTGTGAAATGGGGAAGATGGTGTAAGATATATCTCTTCTACCTTTAATATTCCTCCAGACTACATATTATGTTATATTTAAAAACATTTATGTCTGTTTGTAAGGTAAAATTTTTTGTTTTTTATGGTTATATTAGTTTATTTTGAAGTGAAGAGGTAAAGTGAGAATCCTTGGGTAAAATAAGCCCCTCAGAATTTGAGAGTGGCATGTTGTTGCTGGTGTTTTTAGTATTTAGTTTAATAATAATTATAATTCACTGGGTTATGAGCATTAATAATTCCAGGTAGTCAGGATAGGTTTATGCTTTTGTTTTATCTATAATATTATTTGGGGGGGGGGGGGGTGCATGATCATGCTTATCTCTTACCTAATACATTACAATTTATCAGTTAATGTATCTTTTCCCTAGTTCATTCAGATTTCATTTTCTCCCTCAGATTGTAGTGATGCCTATCTCTGGAACACCTGATCCGTCCAACAAGAGGAAGAAGCCTTCGAAAATCATCACAGACTTCTCAAACATCTCACAACATGGTCAGTGCTGTTTCTTTGTGTCACAAATAGACATATGTAGTAGAAATACACACACGATCTTAATTCTGGTTGAACACTCACTTGCGATATTGTGTGATGACGGGACGAGTGTTGTAAATGTCACACTTAATTACCAAAGCCCTCACTGGTGTCCTGTGTCAACATGAAGAGCCAAAGGCAGAAATGCCAAACAACCCCCAGGCTCTCTGTAAATTTCTCGAGGTGTAAAACCCCACTGAGAACACTTAATTTATTGGTACTGTATGTGTAGAGCCTCAGAAAGAGAGAATATACACACTTGGCATCAGCACACAGCTAAAGTATTGCAACCGACTTTAATGAGGGGCTTGGTCTCAGTTTCTAAGAATAGTCACAGTTTGAATTGTTTTGAATGCATCATTAGATTCAGTAAAATATCACCTTTGATGTAGACAGCATGTTATAATGTTCTTGTTTGTGCTGGAGTCATGTGCTATCAATTCCCACAGTTTGAGAAGCTGTTGCAATGCAATTACTCATTGACATAAAAAATGCTCCATCATACTTTAAAGACCGGTGTAATGAGCGGTTAGCCTAAGCAGTATGTAGCTGGCCAATTATTCCGCTAAATCTCAAAGACATTGTCAAACTGTGTGACTTCACAGCTCTCCTCTAATGAGCAGCACAGTTATTAGGTGCTTTGCGTTTGTGTGTCTGTGTGTGAAGGCTGTTTAGTGTACTAGAATCTCCCACTTCATCTGCTTGGCAGCGTGCTCATAATGGGCAGTTTGTTTACAGGACAACATTCTTGCGGCTAGCATTTCAGAGCCAAATAAATTATCAGGAAAATTACTGCCAATAAGAAGAGCTGTTCGGAAGAGATTTCAATCCGCTTAACTTCAAATTATTTCACTTCAGTCTGTTTCAGCAGATTGTCACGAATACACACATTGGGGCAAATATGTGTGATTCATGCACTGTCAAAACTGTTTATACAAACACTTAGTTCCAATCTTCGAATTAGATTTTTATGGTTTTTATTACTCAGCTCGTCCATGTTTGCACGTTCTTGACAGACTGTGTATTTATTGTCAGTGGATTTGCACTCTTTCTGAAAGTTACTTTGATATGCCAGTAGGTAGCGACAAGTTTTATAAGTGAGTCGTTGAATCGGTAATTCAACCGATTCATTCACAACACTGATTTATTCAGGAACGAAATATGTGATTCCCTGCATCCAAAAATGCCTAGTTCCCTACTATATAATAGAGAACAGTATGGAAAAAGAGTAGTATCTCCAAAGTCATGAGATACATTCGAACATGCATACTTGCCTAAAATAATAATAGTAATAGTAAACGAAAAGTACACAGGATCACATACTACTTCTGGCTAAATTCTGAAGTGCACAAACAATATATCTCATGAGACTATGGGAGAGGAGTTGTGATGTCGTAAGTCACATGAGAATGTCAATATGGTGAGTGTAGTTCATCCGCATTACATTCATTCATACAAAGCAATTCCTGTAACACTTTATTTTAAGGTGAAGCAGTTACACATTACTACATCTACATAGCTGTATCTAATCCTCAACCAAACTCTATAGTAAGTACATGTAGTTTATTAAAATTACTCAGTATTTGAGTAGGTACAATGTATCTATGGCACCTTAAAATAACGATGCAGACACAATCTTTATAATTCATTGAATTATTCTTTCAACCAATTTGTTAAAAAAAAGCCACTGAGTAATTCAAGAATGAAACGGCACTATTGTATGTTGATTTGCAAATTAATTTACTTTACTTTATTTGGAACTTTATAAAAACAATAAACTGTTAATAATGTGTCTAAGATGTAAGCTACTCAAATTAAATTTTTGTTCATTAAACTGTTTGTTTGAAAGTGATGTTGCTGTTGGTCTGAATAAAGCTTAACCATTGCCCTCAATTTCCTCTTTATATTTTACAAGCAAGAGACAAAATCTATGAATAAGCACGCTGCTTTATTCTTTATTTATTTTGTTTGTTATTCCTGAAACTCACTCTCTCTCGCTCACAAACACACACACACACACACACACTGCTGAAGCTTATCCAAGGACCTGATTTACAAGGTAATGCAAGCAATGCTCAGCACAGCATCCTTCTGTTTGGTGTCGCATGTGGCTTGATTCCAAGTTTAATGGCTGATATTAAAAACCAATGCAGCGCTTCTGTCCTGCATAATGGATAAAACCTCTTTTTCAATCCAAGTAAAAATACATGTTTTCATGCATCATCTAGACACTGGGATAATGTTTCCATTTACATTTTGTAGTCATTTTAATGACTAGGGCATTGTGTTAATTCTGACTGATTATTCCTCTGTCCTTCCCCACACATTGATCTTGACCAGATCAGGAAGACGAGAATGCCGAAGCGTCTGAACTGGACTTGGGGACCAAAATCAAGGCCCCTAAAGATGTGATGTTGGAGGAGCTGTCTCTCATGAAGAACAAGGGCTCCAAAATGTTCAAGATGAGACAGCAAAGGGTGGAGAGATTCATCGTCAGTGACGAGAACCTGGTCAGCAAAAGAGGCATGAGAAAAGCAATAGCTTTGATAGGAAATAGAGGTTTATAGCATACATAGGATCGGGATCACAAAATAAACACTGACCGCTGGATCAAGACCCCGGCACGCAGAGAAGGAATAGAAGACTTCTGAAGGAGCTTGTTTTGCGATAATAACATCACCATTATGCATGACTGCTTATCATGTAAACAAATTAAGTATTAAGAAATCACAACAATGAGATTAAATTCACATTTACACTGAATCCTCAGTTATTCACGTACCACTGCATACTCCTCAAGTTAAAGAAACTTTAAATGTCCATTATACAGCATAACAGAGTGATCTTCTTTTTGTTCCTCATTCCTTGTAGCAAAACTTCCAAAACCTGGTTCCTTCTCTGGAATGTGAGATGACCGCTCCACCAGAACCATCTACTAATCCGAAGCCACCTCAAGGTAAATCTCACCTCGTAACATCATTTATTTATTTATTTTTCAACAGCAAATTTGTAAGTCCAAAGTTTCGACTTTTTTTCTTCTGTTCTTTCTATTGCAGAGGATGTAAATGCTGCAGAGAAGGAAAAGAGACAACAAGTGTATGTTAAAACATACATATCACCATGGGAACGTGCTATGAAAGATGATGAGGAACTTAAAGAAACCATGAGGTGGAAAATGCCAGGGCCTCAAGTTCACAAGGAACTTCCCAAGTACAAGAGTTTCAATAGGTATTGTGATATTTTATCATTTCTACACAGAATCTATACCTTCTGATCATTGTTATTTACCTGATCATCCACATGTTGTTCTTGCCCACAAGAATGGCTCTGCCCTTTGGAGGATTTGAAAAAGCCTCTCGTCTTGTCACCTTTGAGCCCCCTGAAATCAAGGTGACCGATGAGCAGCCTCAGACAGTGCCTGTGTTGCAGGATAACATTTGCTGTCGGCCTTCTTTCAACCGTACACCGATTGGCTGGACATGCAACGAGGAGCACAGCCACATCCACATGGAGTTGGAAAACATCCCCTTTGATGGAGAGACTGACGACCTCTAAGAAACACCCCCATATTATGTGAACACAGACACGTATATACACAACAACATACATGCTCTTACGTAAAGGCCAAGTACAGATGCGTACAGAGATACCCAGACCGGCAAACAGGGACCTTATGCACTCACACCCAAAAACTATGACTTATTCGTATTTGCATGAGAAAGGAATGATCTTTGCCTTCTCTCCCTTTGTTTTGTGTGCTGTTTACTATGAAAACACATCATTGCATGTTGTGATTAGCTGGTTCATAGTTGACAGGCACATTAGGCCTACTTGACCTCAATGATCTATGATAGACATATAAAGTATCTAAAATGATCTAGCATTAAAATAAACTTTTGTCCCTAAAACAGAATGGTCTGATTTATTATATAAAGAAGCAATCTCTCAATGTACTGCTTTATTAATGTTATTAATCTTTGACCTCCCATTCAAAATATGTCACATTACTTTAAAAAAACAATAAAGCAATAAAACAAAATGTATTTAAAAAAACAATACATACACAAAACAAGAAAAGTGGCTTGTTTAACACTGATTAGCTATTCTGCACTGACCCTTTAAAATGGTGTTGTTGTTTTTTGGTCTTTATTTTCTTTTGTGTTTAACATGTAAAATCAACTTCATATTTTGACATAGTTTGTTAAACTGCTTATCAAATTATTGTAGAAAAAAATTATTTACAGAATAAGTCAATTTTAGCCCTGTCCCACATTTTCATGCAACTGTGTTTTAGCCAATATGGACGTGTCCCTAAAGAAGTGATGGCTCCTATTAACATGACAGCTTATCCATTAGCCTATTGTTTGAATCAACATTTATTGTATTTCATGTAATAAAACAGAATATAGGTATAGCTAATGTTTCATCTGTCCTTCTAAGGAGGACAAATTGCATTTTATGACAGTTAAGCACTTTCTTTCACTGCCTACTTGAAAATGTTGCTACAAGAATGCACTTATAAGTCCTACTTATACTCAGTTCGCAGAAAGTGCAAGTTATAGACCATCAGCCACTCGGTTTATTTGCTTTTTATGTGATTATTGCACAATGTTAGACTGCGAACGCGCTAAGATGCTTTATTCACGCCTCTCTCTACACACAAAACCAAAACCAGTTACGTAATGGCATTCTGATGTACCAACGAGCTCCAGCAGATGGTAGCAAATCGGTCCTCAATCCAGAGGGAAGCCCTTTATCGCGAGAACTGCATATGCAGAGAACGTCGTTATCGCGAGATCTTCGTGTATTGGCTGCGGCGCTGGATGGCGCTGGTGGAAATTTGGGAATGTGCGGTCAAGATTTCTCCCGGATTGAGCTGAGCTCGGACAGGACGCGAGACTGACTGCATCTGTGTGCGAGCTGTAAGGTGAGTAAGCACTCTTTAAACTTAATTAATAGTGCTCTCGAAATTGGATACATGTGCAAATCCGAAAATGTAAACATCCATACCGTATAAGTGTAACTTGAATTCCAGCAAGCTTGCATCCCAGATGTGTAATGTGATGGGAAAATTGCTAAACATCAGCGCGTGCGGATGCGTCTCCCTGTCTGAAGTCAAGGATGCTCTGAGCTGGGACCATCCAAAACATCGTCACCTTTTTACTTACATATTTATCTCTAACGTTGGATTTGGCGTGGTCGCGCTCGGCATCTGCAGAATGATTAGTTCAGCCTGGCACATGAAATACTTTATTTGACAGTTCTTTGCTTTTTAAGGTCTTGCTCAGTTATTTATGCATGGTGTTGAAGTTTTTTTTATTGTCATTTTAAGCTTTCACTTTCTCCTTGGAGACGTGTTGATAGATCTCAAATGATTTTATCCTGCAGTTTTCAGTGACCCACTGAAGTGGACAGCACATGGTCGATATTGATTTAGTTTTGTGGTTGCGTTTAAGTGATTAAAGTGACAGTTAATCTAAAAAAATGAAAATTCTCTAATCATTTACTCACCCTCATGTTGCTTCAAATCCTCATGACTTTCTTTCTTCTGTGGAACACAAAGAGACGACAACCTGTATGGAAAAAGAGTGCAATTCTGTCTCTCAAAGGAAGAAAAAATAGTCATACAGGGTTGGAACAACGTGAGTAA
The DNA here is from genome assembly GCA_037194245.1 of Opsariichthys bidens. Lineage (NCBI taxonomy): Eukaryota > Metazoa > Chordata > Actinopteri > Cypriniformes > Xenocyprididae > Opsariichthys > Opsariichthys bidens. The sequence goes on from CM074296.1 coordinate 13,183,963, forward strand.
ATGATGAAAATAAGTCTGAACTATCCCTTTAAATTCATCTCATCGCTGCATAAGTGCAGTGGACCTATTAGACAGCATTTTTGGGCATCATATGCATATGCAGTATTCAAGAGCACAAATTCAGCTGACTCAGAATACACCTATGATGTCCAAAAATGCTGCACGTGCCTGTTACTTTTGAGATAGCAGTGTGGTGCAGCACATGTTCCGTTACAAATGGTGCAGAGGAACCAGGTTTTCCTATTTACTTGCAACATTAGTTTATTGAATTTTTTTTCTTTTACTGCTGTCCTGATTTAACTGCATAAATCTTGTGAGATTATGAAATTCCAGTGAATGTTATTCTGTAAATGATCATTTCATATAATTTAGTATTATAAATCCCTTCTCATCATAACATGGCCATTATCAGAGCACTTTTTTGGTTCAGTGCTGGGTCGATTTCCTGTGATTTAGACGAAATGCAGAAAACATGGCTTTGTCTTTTTGTGTGCATTGGTGTGAAACACATCGGTTGGTTTTGTAATGTTTCAGTTAAGCACATGTCGCATGCATTATATGAGCCGTGAGATCAGCGGTGATGTCTGATTTCTCATTTAATGCTGTTTTATTATGCGTGGACCGTAATCACTGTTATGATTTTGCGATTAATAATGCAGAATGAATTATTGTGTGTTTATTTACCAGTTACCCACTTTAAACGTGTGTAAATTTGTGATGTGACGGCCATCCCTGAGAAGAGCTTCTCAGGCCCATTAGGGGGCTACTGTGCTTTTATGCACTACATGAGTGGCCCTCATGGGGGTCATCAGTCAACAGGCGCTCCGCACTTCTCAGAGAGAAGAGTGTGTGCGGCGTGTTGGTAAAAGCCTGGGAAAATGAAATGAGGGGCTCTCTTTGGCGGTGTAACCTTACTGAGTTCATCATGCAGCTCAGGTTGTAGTTCTTACACAACGTGATTGTAAAGCTGTTTTAAACCCCCTCTCTGAGAACGTCACTCCGAGCCTTTACAGCTGGGGGCGGGGGTTTGGAAAAGATTGGATTTTTATCAGCTTGTGCGATTATATTTCTTCTCTGAGGCTGAGTGGAAATGCTGGGTGGTGTTTGGCTTGGTTGTTAATGGGAGAAGTGTACAGGTTGGTCATAGAGACGCTTTGAGATTGTGCTCACAATTTTAATACGTGCGCTGCTTGCTTCTGTTCAGAAGAGATCAGAATGGTGCAGCACATTTAGACATCGTTTATCAAACTGCGATGCCCTAAAACACATCTCGTAGCAGGGCTGTAACCATCATAGACATTAAGGGGGACGAGATAATTAAAAATGGCCAAATTTCAATTTTTTTTGATATAATTGATGCTGCATTATTAATGTTACTCCGTTATGCACCTCTCTGTTTGTTGTTAGGATGACAGAATAAAGTTACATTTTTGGGTCGATCTACCTCAGTAGTCAAACAGCACTCATCAGTGTCGGAATGAGTGAGCTGGCCAATCAAAGCAAAGAAGGCGGGGCTTACCGTGCAAAGAAGTCAAGTGTGAGTTCCAATGTGATGCTTTAATTTTAGCAGTTGAAAGTGTACGTGAGTGAGTAAGTAGCTAAACATTTTTGTTTAATATTTGACAATTGTTTTATGATTGAAATATACAGCGACTGACAGCAACATTCAGTGAGGCAAACTGCTCAATATTTTTATGAAATTTCGCTGTTTTGAATTGAAAACAATGCGTTTTTCCTCATATTAGACATTCAAATATATAATATATATATATATATATATATATATACATATATATATATTATTTATATTAAGTAATTAATATTTTTTAAATATATATATATATATATATATATTTTTTTTTTTTAAATATTATTTTCAAATAATTTAAATTGATTACTTAATATAAATAATTATATAAATATTAATAAAAAGTAAACTGTCACACACAGTGCTACTTGTGAATGCACCTTCGATGAAGTTTAGTCTGATTTTTATTGCTTTCGTTTTTAGCTGTAAACTAAAAGTGATAGTAGTGATTAACAAGAAAATAAAAAAATAGAAATTCATGTGAATGTTGTCAACCTCTGACATTATCGTTTGTACTGGATGTGATTAATTTCAGGAGATGCTCGTGTTGAATGCGTCGTCGTTCGCATTTCTCCTGGCAGTTGTAACAAAAGAATTTATGTGCTTGCCATTCTCATGCCCTTCTTTCATAAGGCATAAACTCCGTGTGAAAGTGAGAAAAACAGCACTAAATCTAGACAGGGCTGGAGAGGAGATAGCGAAAGCGAGGTGGTGACACAGTGTCTTGAGTGCTCTATCTTTCTGTTTTATTTTTCCTCTGTTTGTCCTTGACACCTTGCATTCTCTCTACCCTTGTCTACTAATGACACATTGTTGCTTCAAATGTTGGGATGTCAAAGCACTAAAATTCTGTCAATGTTCTTAAGAAAATATCTTATAGTTAGGACTTTCAAGGAAGTCCGTTCAAATGTTAAATTTGCTTTAATGGCCCAAAACTTCATTTGGATGTTCATTGTAAAAATATTCAGTGCTGGAAAACCCCTGCATAAGGACCATGTTGAAAATGGGGGAAAAGGCCATCAATCACTGTGAATATTACATGACATTTTCCATTATGTATAATCATTACTTTGTTACGGCATTAAAATATGTTAAAATTGAAATGCTACTATTGAAAAATTGAGTCATTTAAATACATTTTCAGCCAGGGATGACATTATATAACTACATAGGGTATGTCTTTATAGTGGTATAACTATCATGTGCTCTGTGTGCAAATTTGTCAAACAGACTAAATAGCATGAAGCAGTTCAGGGGAGAATTTTAAAACATTGTCAGGAGGGGCTGTTTCAGAAACAATAGGAGCCACCTCTTCACAAGACATGTAATTGAACCAGTGTCAGCGAGAGCTGAATTACTTTGGTTATATTCATGAAGTAATAATGGTGTTCTTATAGTTTGTCTTGGCATGATTGCATTGGAGAGAAGTTTGGAAGCGTTGAAGACATCAAGGAGAATGAACTTGGGTCTTCCCCATTGTCGGCTATGTCTATTTGAAGCTACACCTAACCCACTTACTGGGAAACCACATTCTGCCTCCTATATTAAGTTTTGAAGGAGAGAGTGAGAGAGAAAGTCAGAGAGGGAACAAGAGAAAGGGACAAGATGAGTACTCTCACACAGGGCTGTGTTGGGTAAGATATGTCCTCATAGAGCTCCTCATCTCTGTCCCGTTGAGCCTGGGGTAGATCATGTTTTTACCACAGCATTCTGGCTTTGGTTTGTGGTTCACTACAGGATACTAGAGATGGTGTGACTGGACTGTATGTGGTTTGGAGGCAAACTATAAGCCACAGGAGCTTTAGCCATTTGTATCTACAAGGGGATTCCACATTTTACAGACAACTCTATCGGTACCAATTTGATTCTTTTTTCAAAAAAGTGGAGTAAATGTTATAATTTTTTTCCATTTCAGAAAGTAGGTGTTCAGGTTGATAGGGACACTTTTTTTTTTTTTACAATTCATCTCAATGGCAAAAAGTCATGTCGTCCCAATCATCCTGAATTCACTGTACATCTCATTGAGTTGCATTATGCGTGTATTCATTTAGAAGAGCAATATATCAGTAGTACCATATTGGTTATCAGCTGATATTAGAGGTTTTTTTTGGTAACCGTTCACAATAAGGTTTCATTTGATAACAACAGTTAATAACAGAATTTATTAATCCCAGTTAATGTTTATTTCACCACTTTTAAAATCAAAAGTTGTATCTGTTAACATTAGTTAATAATGCGTTGTGAACTAGCAAGTGCAAACAATGAAAAACTTTTAGCTAAATTTAACAAGGATTAGTAAATGCTGAACAAATATATTGCTTATTGTAAGTTTATGTCAGCTAACACTGTCAATGAATGACGTTATTGCAAAGTCTTGCCTATTTTTTGTAAAGCTGCAGTTCTGACCAAAAGTTTGACCGGAAAATATCATCTGAACAAGTAAGTAACATCTGCCACTTTTGATCTGACCAAACTGAGAAAAAAAGCATTTCAGGAAATTGTGCCGCAGGGGTGATTAAATTTAACGACGGCTTAGCTCGGATCACGTCAAACCATGCAAATTATTATTATTGTTATACTTTGTTCTCAAATTCTTGTAGATGGGGTAAGCCATTTTTCAAAAACGCTGTTGGACATTGTTGATATTTGAAATTAATGGAAACAAACCCACTGCTTTCTTCATTGCTCCACCTCCAAAACTAACCCTCCAATCCTAACCACCCTTCTCCGAGTTGGTCTCGAGCGCCGGCCCGATTGTTGCTGGCTGGCGAGGCGAGTGGACTAACAATGACGTCAAACACCACATTCTTTTTTACCTCCACAACTCTTACTAGCTCGCCACTGTTACACTCGCAATACGAGAGTTTATCACCGCTGACGCGCAACAAAATAATGCTTCATGAAAAGTAAAGTGCTATGATGATCAATTAATTTAGAAATAAGCCAAAATTGCACAGCAGGCAAAATGACCGAAATAGCCATCCCTAGTATCAACTGCATCCATGAGTCTTCATTTGTGGCTTCTTACTGCACCTGGTGTGATTCTCTGTGGAGCTGCGCAGAGATGCAGTGAGCTCAATGAAAGGTGATGTTGAATGTGTCATTCTGCTGGAGGTGTAGCTGCCACCCGCTGAGACTGCCTTTCTAATGACTCTTTCACTATCACTGCGTTGACATGGTAACCTGTGTCACTTCAGGGGGTGCGACCTCCCCACTCAATCCATATTCTTTTTCCCATGAGCAGATGCTGCTGGCTTCAAGACTCTCATGTTCACTGCAGGTGAGGTAAAGCCAAATTGGCTGCCATCATCAGACCACAGCACAATATTTGATGCGTTCAGAGCAAGTCTCCTGTCTGATAATTGCAGGCGGAACCATCTCAAGGGGCAAGCTGAGCGACCGCATATGGCCTCGCTCCTCTACAGGGCCTTGTGCCAAAATAAAGTGACAGCTGACTTGATGATGTAAAGCCAATCGATTTATAGTTTGTGTTTGTCCTTCGAAAGACTACAATAGCTAAAAGTAATAGCTGATCATGATGCTGTATTAGTCTGCTTGTTAAAGTGTCATGAAACACTAAACCTGTCAGAGTTCTCTCTTCCGCCGGAACGATAGACTCGAGTACGGCCGTTGCCGGAAGCAAGTTATTAGAGTCTATTAAGTTTGAAAAATGGATAATTTTTCTTACCAAAAACCCAACGCTTCACATCAGAATGCCTATATTAACCCCCTGGAGCCGTATGGATTATTTTTATAATGGATGAATTCACTTTTTTGGGCTTCAAAATCTCGAGCCCCATTCACTTCCATTATGAAGAGCCAGGAAATATATTAATATAACTCTGATTGTGTTTGTCTGAAAGAAGATAATCCGATACACTAGGATGGCTTGAGGGTGAGTAAATCATGGGATTTATGGAATGGAATCATGGGTTGTGTGAACTATACCTCTAAGTTATGAAGCTTGCAGTATGTTTTAATGATTCTTATATGTCAATGCAATTTTGATTTCTCATGTCATGACTCCTTTAATGAAGTATTGAGCAATTCTAGCTGATACTGAAAGGCCAGTAATTATTTTTGCTATGACCAATAACCGATAAATGTCAGATATTAAAATTTTATACTGTTGTGTCTAAATGAATGAATATCTATCTATCTATCTATCTATCTATCTATCTATCTATCTATCTATCTATCTATCTATCTATCTATCTATCTATCTATCTATCTATCTATCTATCTATCCATCTATCCATCTATCCATCTATCCATCTATCCATATAAAATTAAGATTTAATATGAAGTTATTTACTTCTAAAGATTCATTTTAATGAATATTGAAAAGAACTTTTTCTTTCTGTACAGAATGAACTAACGTGTCCTTTTGCCTGAGACGAATGATAAAGCCTTATTAACCAAGCCGGTTTGTCAGAATGAGCTAACTCAGCGCATGACTCGTCAGTTTGATCAGACGTTCCTGAAGAAGATGAAGTCATTGGAGACTGAAGGATCACATGTTTTCCCTGCTGTGCATGTCACTGATGACATTATGTGTGAAGTTAATTGTCTTAATTTCTCTCCTTATGTAGTTATTAAGCAGAATCAGAGTGCAGTCAGCTATTCGCCAGTCTTCTTTCTGCTGCAGAGAGCATTTTATTAGAGTGTCTCTTTCTTTCTTCCTTCCTCTCCTTCGTATGCGCACTGGATGGTGGGCTCCCCTGTGAAGTCAGCGAGGGTCAATGGTCATGTAACTGTGTGCGCGCTGCTTCGGTCGGCAGCGTCTCACTAATGGGCAAAATACAGGAAGAGAGGAAAATTACACAGAGGGAACATTTGCACTTTAATGAATTTTTTCTCATTCTGTGCATGGGTAGAGTATTGATTCCGTGCAGGTGGGATGTATGAACTCACAGAAACAGCAAACATATTGACTGGATCACTTTAGACTAAATCAATTTGTGTAATATGACAAGAAAATGAGCAATGTGCCAGACGGGCCACGGAGTGAACGCAAAATGAAGCAGATATGATTTCCCCTTTTAAATGTTGGATGCTGGGACATGGTTCCATTGATTTTTTTTTTTTTTTTTTTTTTTTTTGGTCAGTTATAATTCTTTAATGTCATTGTGAAATAATAATTGAGCCTATTTGTCTTCTAAAGCGCATCCTGGTTTTTGTAATCTTTCTTGAAAATGTATCTCAGATTTTATTTATCTCAGAAAATGTTACTTGAAGCATTTAAAAAAACCCACACAAATAATTTAATAACACTTTAGTCGATTTCAAAATAAATATCCATTTTACATAATGTTATGATGTTGCTGTGATGCCAAAATTCATTTGAGGCATTTAAAATAATTGATTTTAGTTTTTAATGTTAATATTTTTAGTTAATAGACAAAATAGAATAGAGTTTTAACATTGACATAACACAACATAATTATGTTAATATAACCAAATTTTAATATCTTTGGATTCATAACCTTACTTGTTTGGTATGGTTTGAGATACATGAATATTAAATTTGCTTTATTTAAAGACCTGACCTACATCTTTTTTTCTAATTTATCTCTTTTCACTCTGCAACGCAGAACGGCATTTCACTCTGCACGATGCAGAAACACAATAAGTTACGATAAGCAGCTCACGTTGTCGACTTTAGATAAAAACAGGCACAAAAAGTAAAACCGCCTGAATAATGTCTCATATTCTTGTCATTTCTTTGCTCAGTTGAATTCTGTCCTGAAGTGCTGTGATAAGGCTGTGCCCTTGAGAACTTCATTGTTTTCTAAAAAGCAAAATCTTGCTCTTCAAGTCACTGATTCAAATGAACTCGGATGCTTTTGCCTTTGAACACAAATTTATTGCGCTTGTAATCAGAATCGTAGCAACTGTGATGGAATGAATATTGGTGGAAGAGATTAGCACAATTGGAGGCTTACTTCAACAGCTGAACAAACACATATACTCAGATAGAGCCTGTCAGAATAACCAACAATCTCAATGCACACGTCACCTCGCTTCACCTCTGTCAGCACATGTGGTGCCCAGGAGAGAGAGATTTTTTTCCATGTGAATGGCTGTAGAGAGCAATTGAATTGAATATATTCAATATAAAAGGCATATCAAAGTGACAGACAGATTTTTGGTGATTTGCACTTTGCGCTACAACTGGGCGGGAGGGGAGGAAAGAAATAATTAACTAGCCTTTAGTGATGTTTGTTTGCTTATGTCACCTTTTGCTTCACAATTTATTTACAGAGCAAAATATACTAAAACAAAACTCATAAAAAAGCAGTGCAGAAAACACTGGCTTGTGGTATGCGTCACACATCTAAAGCGTGGGCACCGCCGTCTGTGGGACCAATGTGAAATGGAGGCATGGAGCAGACAATAAATAACCATGATCTGTTGTGTTGCATGAGCTGGTTTTCTGCAAAGCAAGCACTAGAAAGAGACGGCTAGAAGTCAGAATGTGCTGGCTGGCGCAGAGCTGTGGAAGGTGTGCATGAGGCGATGGCAGCGTGCCGGGCAGGAAGAGGAGATGAACTTGGCAGGCCAGAGGAGTTACTGGAGGGACGTGTCGATATGCAGAGGGATGAGTTCTGTTCGCTGGGCTGGACGGGGAAAAAGGAAGGATCACGGGAAGTAAAATGGATATAACAATCGATCTGGGATATTCCATTGCTTAGTTATGCTTTGGGGTCAGTGCATTTTATTTTTTTTAAATGTAAAACTTTTTAGAAATCGGCAAGTCCAAAGTGACAGTAAAGACATTTATAGTCTTTCAAAAAAGTTCTTCCAAACAAATAGTGTTCTTATGATCTTTATATTCATTCAAATAAATCCTAAAACAAAAATATCAAAGTTTCAACAAAAATATTAAGCAGCACAACTGATTTCAACATTGATAGTAATAAGAAATGCTTATTGAGCTCCAAATCAGCATATTAGAATGATTTCTGAAGGATCATGTGACTCTGAAAACTGGTTTAATGACTGCTGAAAATGTAACTATGATTAATATAACTAATATTAATATTAATTTGTAATAATATTTCAGTCTTGCTGTATTTTTGATCAAATAAATCCAGCCTTGGTGAGTATTATACTGTGTCTACTCCGGTCACGAGTAGTGCGACGCGTCAAAAGACAATAGAACACATTATAATCAGTGATAATGTCTACACCGTTCCGTGGCAAATTCCCAATAGTAAACGGATTCCCCGTTCTGTTTCTAATGTAGTCCAAGTGCTTTGCAACGGTCGGCTTGCCGCGTTCAGTGTAGATAGCTTTTAGCTGTTGCGGCGTAATGTAATATAGTTAGTGCTCGCAAATCGATTAATCATGATTAATCGAATCTAAAATAAAAGTGTATGTATGTGTGTATATAAATATGTGTGTGTATATAGACAGACTTTTATGTTAGATGCGATTAATCATGATTAACTGATTTGACAGCACTAAATATAATGTAATATAAAATAATAATATTTATTTATTTTATGAATGAAGCTGTAAAGACATCAGACAGGTCTTCATCTCATGGTTTTCTGATCCGGTTCGTCTGCTAAACGTGCTTCAGCAGTACCACAGGCCACTCTGATGCTTCCAGCTCTGTAATGCCAGGCGGACTTGCGTGGCCTAGATATGAACTCACGGCTGAATTAGTGCTATTGTTACATAAGGGAGGAGGAATTAAAAGCTGGTTGTTTCATCTTGGCCCAACCTTGGACTAGAGATACCAAGACCTATGTGTCCCCCTCAGGGAAATAAAAAGCACACAACGTGAAAGAACACTGTTCGTGTTTTATTTCTATTATGTGTGTAATAATCCCTCTGGTGTGTTGAATTTACATTTACATATCTGTCTGGAATTTAAAGGTCTTCTTCTTCTTCTTCTTTCGAGAAGATGCGCTTTTCACTGTGGTGTGTTTACAGTAAAAACATCCTTGGAGCAGGGCTAGCTAAATAAGACTGGACATCATATTCTCATCCTTGGTGCTGTCAGCGTAATATCTATGCTGTCTCTGTTTCTCCATTCCTCCCTCTTTCTTTCTCTGATTCTTTCCTTCCAGTCCTTAGTTTCCTTATGATGAGAATCAGTATTTCATAACTTAAACATGATTGGGCCCTAGCAAAGGCCTTGATCCACTAAACGTCAGGACACTGATGACTCAATTACCTGTGACATGATTACGAGGTCATGCATTAAAACATAGCAAGTATTTATTAACAGCCTCGCCGTATATCATGCCGTCTTGCATCTTTGTTGTAGCTGTTAAAAAATGGAGTGCCATTATGAAATATGTGCTTGTTAGGCAATTTAGTTTTTATATGAATTTTATATGAATTTTACAGGAAAATATACATATATATTGACAATATAATAAAAGCAAAGCACAAAATGCCTACAATATGGTTATTAATAGTTTTTTGGATTGTTTCCTTTTTTTGCACGTTCGACATTAAAGGTACATTATACATTTATAATGTCCAACAATGTTAAAATCCAGAGAAATACGTAGTTTTAACCAGTGACCTGTAGTTGTTGAACATAGTAGTTGTAGCGTTAAAGCCGACAATCTTGGGTAACGTCTAACAAGCCATGATTGTTTGTTTTGCACATTTGTGATGGACCACAATTATTGTTCTGTCACCAAAGATAACCCCACAAAGAAAAAACGGCTGTGGAGGTGAACACAACAACTTCCATGATTACACGCTATAGGGGCTTTCGCACCAAATAGTTCTGTTAACTCGATCTAGGAACTAATCATTAGGATAGTTCCCGAGAACTAATTTCTCCCCTGGGCCATGTTCCTGGTTGCATTCGGACCGGGAAAAGGAAATCGGAAGCGGCAGACAGTGACGTCTTTAAGTGCGGCATTTACAAACACTAAAAACTGGTGGATGGATGATGCCGTGATCGGAGCTGTGTTTGTTGTGTGTCGTGGCTTTCGTGATGACGGAGATGGAATGTAAATGCATAAGTTACTCGACTGAAAGAGCAAAAAGTTGGGCTAAGAGGCGAAATCTTCTTTGACAACTTTCAGTATTGCATTATCGAGGCGGAGAAAAGAACACAACCCTGCAGACAATGGTAAGTGCAGTTATCACTGTTTTCCATGTTCACAACATGGCTTTTTAAAAATGCCGGGTGCCAGTGTTTGCCATGCATTTAACTAATCAACGTACACTGAGAGTTCCTATAGTGCTGGTTTAGACCTTTCTCTGAAGTGGTAGCTAATTTAGCTCCCCCAAAAGTAGTTCCTAGAGCTAAAATTGCTCCTAGTTCCTGCAGTGCAAACAGCAAAATCCGGGTACTTCAACCAATAGCTCTAGGAAATTTGAAAAGGTTCCTCCGGTGCGAAAGCCCGCGTCATCAAGCTATGTCTTTGTTATTGCTTTGAATAAGCGACCTCTAGCGGTGAAACTTACATACTGTACCTTTAAAGCAACTGAATGTAAGTTCATGCATACAGTTCTTCACAGTTCTGAGGGTACACTGACTTCTTGTAAGTTAAAAAAGATACAATGGATTTCAATGCGAACCAAAACTGCAACATTTACGTTGCGTACTGTACCTTTAACATTGCGTACTGTACAGCTGTCTGGGCATAGATGTTTCAGTGCACTGGAGTGATTTTGACAGTGGGGCCAGTCCTAGAAATGTCTGACACCGTGGCTAGTGCACTAATTAATAAAAAATGAGCAGACTGAAATGCGCCTTCTGACCTCATTGTTTATTTCACAGTAATTAAAATATAATTTTTTGGCATCATTCATTTTAGCTGTGTTTCACCATTACGCACTGCAGCACAAGCAGTTCTCTATCTCAGTGCTGTTTTTCTCATCCTATCACTGGGAGCTGAATGGCGGCTGACGGGTGACAGACAGCTACTGTGTGCTCATATGAGCTGCGCTGCTGTCTGTGAAAATCACGTCAACGGCGTCGCCTCTGCGTCAGCGATAACATGCTTGGCCATGTATGATGGGGTAGAGCAGAGCGTTGTCAGGGTTGGACTGGGTAGAGTTATTACAGACAAGTTGTGGGGGAAGAGCACAGTCAGAGACACTTTCTCCATCAGAATTACCAGTGTTCATTCTCACACCCCCGTCCCTACTCTGACCTTTCCCTCTCTAATCCTGTCTGACATTTTGGGCACATGGCTGTGTGTAATTGAGGCAAAAAAGGAAAAGTGGGACATGAAATGCCAGCTGTTTGAGTTTGACTGTGTCAGGCATAGCGTGCTGATAAAACAGGTGTCTAGTCACTCATTCGGCTTCTATTTCTTTGATAAACTGGACATTGTGATTTTGTTTATCTTATTAAAATGTCAATTTAATAAACTAAGTTGTGCTTCTTTTGAAGCTCCTGACCCTGTCGTCCTGGCATCCGTTCGGTGCCAGCTCTTGGCATCTGGTCACCGAATTACTGCAGAAGTTTAATTGTCTAAATGTCTTCTCCATGTTGAACGTCATGTGTGGCCAGCGTTTCATAATGGCAACTTTACATTTAAAGGGATGCATGCAAAATTATATATTAATATATGCAATGACCATTCATAGGGGCCATGGGCTGATAATACATTTTAAATAAAAATTCAATTATTGCTTATAAAAGAATAAAATGCATTTAATGTATTAAAACAAGTTAATCAATTAAATTAATTCAATAGGGATGCACCAATTATTCTGGGCTGCTTTTCCCACGATGTAACTCGCTGCTGAACTACCATAGTACAATGCATAGTTGAGGAAATCAACTAGCTAGTCTCGACTGTTTCCTGAAACCGCATTGTCGCAAATTTGTCTTTCAGCCGCAATGGTTGACGATGTCACACATGGAGTAATAACCTCTGTTAATGAACCAGTCTAAGATATATAAATTACAGACATGGAATCTGAGGACTGTCATTTTTGCTATTTTGCTTTCTTTCCAGATTCAGTCATAAGCTTTTTCTTACATACTAAAGCTTCTACGCACATGAGCACTTTCAAAAATGGTGCTTTAATTAAATCTCATGACAAACTTAAAGATGTAAATGACATTTATATGTATTGAAAATAAATGGATAAGGCTCAAGATAAGGACTTAGGGCTATATGGGAAGCACGGACTTGTTGAACTATGCTGGAAATTGTGACCATAGTGTGCAAACAATGCTTTCGCGAAACACACCGCTGGTCGATACAATAAGCCAGTAATTATTTTGTGTTATTTTATGCCTGGTAAAGGCTTTTAAAGAATTAGTTCACTTCAGAATTAAAATTTCCTGGTAATTTATTCACCTCAATGTCATTTCAAGATGTTTATGTGTTTTTTTTCTTCAGTCGAAAAGAAATTAAGGTTTTTGAGGAAAACCTTCCAGGATTATTCTCCATATAGTGGACTTCAACAGTTACCAACGAGTTGAAGGTCCAAATTGCAGTTTCAATGCCGCTTCAAAGGGCTCTACATGATCCCAGCAGAGGAACAAGGGTTTTATCTTGCGAAACGATTGGTCATTTTCTAAAAAAAAAAAAAAAATGAATAAAAATAATTTACTTTTTGACCACTAATGCTCATCTTGTGCTAGCTCTGCAACGCATATTATGTACTCACGTTGGAAAGGTCACGCGTGACGTAGGCAGAAGTACCGAGCAAGTGTTTACAAAGCGAACGTGCAAAGTCAAACGGCCTTTACAAAAAACGGGTAAAACAGACGATGTTGGAGAAGAAAATGAGACAGAGTTTTTTGCCTTAATGTGGTACTTCTGCCTGCATCACACCTGACCTTTCCAATGTGATTACGTAATGATCTCTCAAATCTGAAGTGAACTAATCCTTTAAATGAATGCAATAAATGTGTTAATGTAATTTAATAAATTAACAAATTAAATGAATAATTAATCAATTGTTTTTAAAATCATTAATACATTAAGTTAAACTAAATTAAAATAATGGAAACATTTTGTTATTGTAAAATGTAATTTTATTTCATTTGAATAATTAAAAAAATACTAATATAAATAAAAATAAAAATAAATATTGTTTTCACGGCAATAACAAGTCATTCGTGTTTTTAAAGATTAACTTTAATTAATTGACAGGAAAGGTAATCTAAATGTGCATAGGGAAAATGAGCATGTATAATTAAATATTTATGATACCAAAATAAATGTGCATTCCATTTTCCCTTTTTCATTCTAGATGTCTTTTTCAGCTTTGCCTTTTCACCTCATTCCATTTTAATCACAAGTCATGTATTGACACACATCATCTACTGTCATGACCCTGGGATTTCCCAGAGTGCAGTTTTTCTGTCTCTCTCCCAAAGCTTGTACATATTTAACAGCTAATTGTTCCCGTGGGTGCGCAGCAAAAGAGGGACATTGATGGATCAACCAACCAAAATGTTTTGGACTCCGTTCGTCTCCGCTAATGTTGCCATTAAATTATTTGTGCATGCGTATCGCACATTAAGACCCCGGCTGCTGGAAGGAGGCCAGCAACCAGCCGAATGGACGGAGCAGGTTGGGAGGGATGGGTGTTTGTCAGAGACAGTGAGACAGAAATCAGGAGAGTGCTCCCAGAAGGGCACTCTGCAGTGCAGTACTTGGTGATGGATGAAAGGAGCGTTTGGAGGGATAGATGGCCTCCTAAGATTTGGATCTGCTCCAAATGCTCTCAGAAGATCCCTCTTGCTTGTGGTGCCGAGCATTTTAATGCACATCAACAGGAAATACAAATGTAATCTGTAAATTTCTTAAGGAGCAGAAAAGTACCTGCATTGGAACCCAACTAAATCACTTATCGCTTATGCAAGTAAATTTCAAGCTAGATGACTAAATAATGTTTATGGTTAGCCAATAGCCACTGGCTAATAAATTGTTCGATTTCGTTTGCCAGTGATTGAGATAGAAGCTAAAAATAAGTTTAGCGCAGATACAGAACAATCTTACTAGGTGTTTGAGAGTTTTACTCTCACAGTGAGTCCACTATTCCTATTGATATCAATGGATACACAACGTATTTGAGAAATCGTGAACTTCTAGCATGTAGGTTTCCAACTCGCCGTGGCTTGTCTGAGAATGTGTGTTTCTCTCACGCATGCCAAGAAAGATAAAGCAAGAGAGTCTTACACATACAACTCGCGCACTATGTGCAAATAATATTCTTTCTTGTATTTTCTTGACAATATGACAATTCAGGGTTCATCCTGAATTACTGGTTCCCTCAGAAGTGGGCATGAATATTGCGCAAGGGGCATTCTCATTGGCTGGTGCTCTTGTCAAGTTGTGGGTAGAGGGTTGCACTGTGTTTCATTGGAAAGGCCCTAGTGTTATCACAATTCCATAAATTCAGCATTCAATACCATTGTTGTCTATACCAGTTTTAATTCCATATTAATATGCTAGTAAACGGGTTTTATTTAACAAGTGAAACATTAAAATAAATTCAAAAGCATGCAACCTTCAGGTGTTCCTCCACTAGATAAATACTCAAGACCAAATAATGTAAGAGTTGTATGTAAAATATTATGAACGTTATACAACATGACAGGCTGTATATCCATAGATTTGACGCAAGCATTTTTGTTTCAATTTGTTTCCATTGTTTACTTTGCTGAGATGTAGACATTTTGACCAAGAAGTGCGTTTAAAATATTTACATTTTTAAGAAATATGAGTATATATTCAAATATTCAAATGCACCAATAATAACATTGGCTGATAATGATAAGTTAAAGTTTTCCATGTAGTTTCCAAATTTCTGTTCTTGCCTGCAATTCTATAAATTAAAAATAAAACACTAAAAACTAAATTAAATCTAATGTATTTTTCATTTTCATTTTAGTATTAAAAACTACCCATTAATGTGACTTAGCTTGAGGTCTTTAGTCGCAAGGTACCAGGAGACGGCAAATCTGCCTGAATTTGTTCTTTAATTACTCACTGTCTGTCCTCATGTGGTCTGGCATGAAGTGGTCATTCTAATGTGAGCAAGACCCAGTGTGGTCATCAGGGAGATCTTTGTCTCTCATCACTCGCTTGTTCTTTCACACCATGAATCACACATTGTGCTGGTCTCTGCGCTGTCACTGACCTGTACCAAACTGATTTATTGTCAACCATTGTTTCTATTTTTCCATCCTCTATCAGTAAACCGAGGAATTGGCTTGAAGAAACAAGATTCCACGATGAGCAGGCCGAGTTCGATGTTTAGAAGGGTCTTTGTGTTGTGCACTAAGCCATAAAGGAACTTCAAAGGTTTTAGAGTGTTCAGATCGTCCAATGTTTGTCATATTCCCAGATTAGGAGGGTCAATGACCTTGGCTTTGAGTGTTTTTCTGGCTGTTCCATCTGTATTTGTGAGGGATGGCCTGTTATCCCTCTCTCTCTTCCTCTCTGATGACTTGATAGTATGTGCCAACGCCTCTTGAGGAGTGTTTAGTTTAATTAGTGCTGACTGTTTTAGATAAATGTTTGGATCAGAGAGACTGGTGCTACAGAACGCACAAAAAAAAAAAAAAAAAAAGATCAAAAGGGCTCTGCTAGTAATACGAGTCTCCCTTCATGTTTGTTCCATAGAGCTTTTTTGATAAAGGGAGGCATTTACATGAAGTGGAATTTGTGATCTAAGTTCTGTTTGGTTCAAAGACCCGAGTTCAAATCAGGTCCCTTTGAGAAGATTATAAGTGGGAGGGATGGACCATTATCAACTAAAGTGTGCTTTTAATATGTCGTGTCATTTAGGCAGAGGAATCCATGCAGGGCTGAGGGGTTTATTCTCTGATTATGTGAGCGCTAACTTGCTGAGATCCCCAGCTCCGCTTTCTCATATCTCCTACAGTCAGCTAGTGTGATGTGCTGAAATTTATGCTGCGTTGTTAAATAGTGATAGGCGCTTTACTCCTCCGCTTGTGATATTACATTATTAGGATGGATTATCATAGCAGTGATACTAGGGCATTCATATTAAAATATATGAGGAAATGACTACGGCTCTGTGTTGTAGCTAAAAAACTATTGAAAAAGATTGTTTTTAAACCCTTTTTTTAATTTTTATTTATTTATTTTTTACAAAAAGTAACCATAATTTCAAGTGCCAAGCAGATGGAAATGTGTAATTTTAATCTAGTTTAATAAATATACATTTTGCAAACTGTTTTTGGCTAATGATGTGATATATATTTTTTAGTTACAATATTGCATTATGTCATAAAGTCACTAATTGTGTTAGTTAATTTTTATGGAAAGTAATGCCTTACTTTTTCCTACCTGGGCTGGACTTGGTTGTTTGTTTTTTAATAATAACAAATAAATAAATAAATAAATAAATAAAGTTCTATTTTTTGGCTAATATAAGGGCCCGTTCACACCAAAAGTGAAATGACACAGGAGAAGTAACTCTTCAAACACTCTTCAGCAATAAAAACAATGTAAACTGAACGACAAATTTGATGTTTTACTAAAGTCATTTTGCTTTTTAGTATGGTAAAATTGGATCATTGAATGTCAGCAGCAAAGACAATGGTTAATAAAGTGAGATTAATTGCGTAAATGATGTATTATTTAACATTTTAATTATTGCAGGATTGCTTAATTCTTTGCATTTCTTTTCATTTTTCTTTCATCTTTCGTTCTTTCGTTTATTTCTCAATTTGAGCAATACTGAATCTGTCTTTGTGCAAGTGAGGTGAGTAAATGCCTGCTGTATGTATTCTAGAACTACAATAACCATCATGTTTACACAGCGTACACAATGTCTCTGCACCTCACTCCGATTTCTGCCAACATGGGGACAGGTGAGGTGTTAGTCAATAAATAGGAAAACAAAGTAACTTGGATATTTTGTTGTGAAATGAAAAGTAATGCATGACTTTACTTGTTACTCGAAAAAGTAATCTGATTACATAAGTTACATGTATTGCGTTACTCCAACACTGTGCACATGTATAACATAGTATATTTATTATATGTGTATGTTTGTAATGTATATTTATTATTTATATTGCAATATTCACTTACATATGTTTATATTAGTAATATGCAGGTAAACATTTCTATATAAATATGTTAAAATATTTAAAAATATAGGTAAACTTTGAGATATATATATATATATATATATATATATATATATATATATATATATATATATATATATATTTAATAGTTATAAATCAGCATTGACCAACAGATTGTTTTATATATGGTAATATAATTGTATAGAGCTAAATATTGTTTTTATATTTGTAATATATAGGCACATTTTTTCAATCTTTTTCTATTTTCCGTCAGTTTCCATCACAATACTTTGGATATATATCACATCTTATGTGGCTGATAAAGGCTGCACTCCACAAAAAAAAAAAAAAAAAAAAAAATCTGTAACAATAATGTACAGTATTAATTTGATGGAATTTTCTCTATTCATTCAAGTTTTTTACCTTTATTTTGAATTTTGAACTTCTTTGCATTGTGTTTTAGGTTTAACGGAAATATCCGTAAAATTACTAGATTATGTCCAGTTCTGCCAGTACATTTTATGTTATGTTTTTTTTTTTTGCGGATAGCTTTTTACAGTGTGTTCCATTATCAAAGTGTTATTTATTTATTTGCCATACGGGTGGTCCAATACGGGCCACCTCATCCAGCTAGAGCTCTTTGTTGGATCTCTCCAAGGCTTTCATGAACCCAGCCCAGCAGTAAATCTTCCTCTGCACAGCTCTGCCACACTCTCCCAATCAATAAAAGATTACTTCTCATCCTCTCGCACTGAAAATGCATTAGCTAGTCCCTCATAAAGGGAAATCTTCTTACGTTTCGCCACTGCCTTTATATCATTACCGAATCAAATCCAGAACTAATAGAGAATGTATTTAGATTATGTGTGGGTATGGAATTTGATGAAAACAAGTGGCAGAGAATCAGAGGATTATTATTATTTTTTGTGTGCCAATGTTGTTCCAGGCATATTAATTGTTGTCATTATGTGTAAAAAAAGGCTAGGAAGCATGAAAATAATGAATCCAAGTGTATTATCTTTATTCATGCATATCAGTCCTCATTATTGGTGCCAGTGTCCCCTACGTTAAATAAGAGCGAGAGCAATATGTTCGGCCATCATGTCATTATATCAACTCTAATAATGAATGTGAAGGGCCCATCTGTGTGTGTTCTTGGTGACAACGCACTATCGGTCCATCTGAATTGTCAGTTTAATTTAAGCGCATGCCCTCTTTGTGAGTCATGGGCTGAGTCACTTTGGTCCTCAGGGGCCTACAGTCATCAATATACATTAGCAGCACCTTGGCGATCTGCTCCCCTCTTCTGCGCTGAATCTGCGAATTTAGCCCTCATGGCCCAGACACTGTGCAGGACCATTTAGAGGAGATGAACAGAACAATTCACGGTTTTCTTCATTACACAATCAAGCTGGATCCCACGCATAAGCGAGATCATTAAGTCATGATCATGTAAATCTGGTAAACCATAAAAGATATCTGTGCAGAACATGAGAATTAACTGTCCTTAAAGGGTTTTTTTTACATTGATTAAACTTCTCCTGTATGAATTATGTTTATTGCATGACCAGAAGTTCATCCACCTAGAAAGTAACTCAGTCACCTCATGGGTGTCTTAGGATCTTCAGTTCTCCTGGTTTTTTTGGACAGCGGTTCCGACACCTGTACTGAGCTGAAGTGGGCAACATAGCACCTATGATGAGAACCAGGTATCCTTGAGTATTATGTCCTTTTAAAGGGTTAGTACACCCCCCAATTTTTTTTTTATTCCCATAATTTACTCACCCTCAAGCCATCCTAGTTGTATATGACAATCTTTCAGTCAATCACAATCTGAGTTATATTAAAAAATATCTTGGCTCTTCCAAGCTTTATGATGGGAGTGAATAGTACCCTAGATTTTGAAGCCCAAAAAAGCGCATCGATCCATCATAAAAGCAATCCATATGGCTCCAGGGGATTAATAAAGGCCTTCTGAAGCAAAGCGATGTGTTTTCGTTGGAAAAATATCCATATTTATAACTTTATAAACTGTAATGACTAGCTTCTGGTAATGGCCATCCATGAACACGGAAATGCAGTAAAACAAGTAAATGCCAGTCACGAATTAGAAGTCAAAAATGAGAAGTTTTAAAGAAAAATTATTTTTATATAAGAGAACATGATATAAGTCATACGTTGGGTCAGAGGTCACCCTTCTGTCGGAACTCGAATCTCTCATGAATGTGCCTTAAATGTAAGGTAGTGATATATATATATATATATATATATTTTTTTTTAACATTTTAGAGTTCATTTAGGTTCCATCACATACAGACTTGCATGCAGGTGAATCAACAGCACTACCACAAATGAGACAGTCTTTGTTGAAAATAGGACTTGTTTGGAGCAAGGAAAATTTGGGGGCACATATTGCCAAAAGCACACGTCTGTTGACACCATTTTGCTGTTCAAAGGCTCAACATGTAGTGATCGTTCAGTATCTTTGTGGCATTTACATGCTTTTTAGATCTTCACCCGACTAAAACATTGGTTATTTTATGTTGTATTTAGTTGTACAAAAGCCTCAAGAAACTTTTCCATCCTCGAAAAATGACAGCTACTCGCATAAAGTGTCTTCTAGTCCCATTCACATGACATGCTTATGTCGTTACCAGTGCAACCTATATAGATGTACATTGAATACACTGTCAGATTTCAGCACTAAAGCTCAAATGCATGACTACAGCTTTTATCCTCCTTTGAATCCCTCTTGCTCTCTTACTTCCAAGTGCACACGCAGATGGGCACAGTGTGACGATCGCATTGCCATGTGAATCATTTCTCCGAACCTTGAGGAGGTTACATCCGCAGCAGAGTTGGGGTTGTCACGATTATAACAACATTTTGACTCTCGAATGAATAATCGTAATTTGATTTATGATTTTTTTAAAAAGTTTCACAGGATATTTATCACATAAATAATATTCTATTAATATTATAAATAATTATTCATTACAATTATAATTAATTTATTAATATAAAATTATACTAATATTAAGAACAATATTATAATTAACATTGTAAAAATGAAAAATCAGTTAAAACAGTATCATTAAGAAATCTTATGTGTTTTAAAATGTAATTTTATTGCTGTTTCAGCAGCTATTACTCAGGAATCATTGTAATATGCTGATTTGGTTCTCGTGAAACATAATTTTATTATTATCTGTGGTTGTGCTTCTTAATATTTTTGTGGAAAACATAATGGATTTTTTTTTTGAATTATTTAATGACTTAAAATTCAAAACTTTTGATCAAATTAATGCATCCTTTTTAAATAAAAGTATAATTTTTTATTAAAATGAAAAAAGAAAAAAATCATGCTGAGTTGTGTGTAAAATATAAAAATAAGCATTTTATAGAAAAAAAAAAAAAACGTAATATATAAATAGACATTTTGTGGATTTCCCCCCATAAAATTCTTATATTTGGATAATAATTTGAATTTAAATTGCACAGTGATCACTGTTATCTTGAATAATCAGATCAAGTAATCACGATCCAGCGATTATGTAATAACCACAAAGGGCCTAGTGTGTGTGTGTGTTTGTGTAGGATTACTAAAGATTTTCTTCTGTGTGATGTAACTTTTTCTCTTTTGAAAAGCCCATTTGCGTTTCAGAAGTTCTCCTTTGAGAGAAAACTTTCTATCCACTTGCATCAACTGAGGAGTTTGTCACTCTTTCTCAGACATGTATTGTCATCATTGCTTGCCACAAATATAATTGTCACCAAAGCAGATAATGACATGGATTAGCTCAGGAATTTGTCTGGATAAGAATATTCATGGGCATTTATGCACTAATGCCAACCATTACACTCCATCTGTCCTTTAAGAAAAAAAAACATCAGATTTGCATCTCCATACTGCACCGGCATACGTCAGAAAGCTCTTTATGTACCATCAGTGGAATCCACAGCATAAGACGTCATCACTTTGAATTTCGTGACTGCTCGTGTAGCGTGTTACTTAAACGTGGCTTTCTCCATCTCTCTGGCTCAGATTCAGGTCACTCCCTATAACACAGATGGTGCCGAGCCTCAAGTGATGGATGCTGGAGTATCAGGCGGTTCCGCAGAGCAGAGAGATGCATGTGGAAGTCTTTATCGTACCAGCCGATTGGCAGTTCATCAGAGCACTGCAGCCTCTTGCAGTAACTCATAGCCGGGCATTTCATCCTTATTCTCCTACAGCCGCTCTCTTGTCTGATACAGCTTTAAAGCAGACGCAATGTGTTCTCCAGTTCGCCTGTGCGGGTTAGACCTACAGAGAGAGATGGTTCAGGGGAAAAATAAACATTTCTGAGTATGATAAATTCCTGCTGATTTTTGCCTATTCAATGATATTTGGGTTACGTAAAGTTTCTGCCAGATGGAGACCTTGAATTTTTTTTGAAACTTATATATATATATTTTAAGTGTGGTTAAATGAAAGCTCTCAGGTCTCTGATGTTTTCACTCGTCTTTGGTGGAAATGTTTTGCATTACAAATTTGTTGAATTTAACACTATTAAATCTTAATCAGACTTAACAAAACTGTTTAGAAAATTTGAAAATGTTATAGTTTATCAAAGAAAATGATTGTAGAAAATTTGTCCTGTGCAAGACTACTGCATTAGATATGTTCCAGGCTTGTGCTTTAGCAATATGACATTAATTCATGGCTCAGTTTTCATGGTTACAAGCAAAAATTCACTGCATAAGACAGAGAGAAATAGAGAGACTGATATTTTTTACTGATATTTGTGCGAGTGGTCGACCAGTATTGGTTTTTTGACGGCCGATGCCGATATCATAGAAAGCAGTATTATTTCTGTTTAGAAATATATCATTTGAAAATTAATTAAAATTATACTTTAGATGACAACTTCGGTATTCAGTGATCCTATTTGTAAATTGCTACACTGTAAAAAATGAACCATTGGTCTTGTAATTTTCATAAAAAAAAATGTAGGTGATAATTAAAAATAGTGTGCATATTTTATTAATAATATTGTGGTTCAGCATTGGATAGAAAATACTGAGAACATTTCACTTATAAAATCAAGTTTTTAGGGAAACTTGGACAGTTTTGAGGCTTGAATTGAGGAACCGATTAAGCTAATGATATTAAGGAAAGAAGGTGTGGTTTTATTTAGCTACCCCTTTGTTAGTTCCCAGCATGCTTTGCATGGAAATGGAGAGTAAATATTGAAATTGAGCGTTATTGTATGTGTTTTTGAGTAATGGGAAACTGTTAATGTTTAATATTCAGATATGTTTGACATTTGAAGAGAGTTTATGTTGAAATTTTAATTGTTACCATTTTGCATAAGAGTAGAGCCTATGGTCAGGTTGTGCATAATTGCATGTACTAATTGTAGCATGGTACTTTGTTCATTTAGCAATAATTTTGCTGTTGGCTGCAGTAACAGGCTTGTTCTTACTTACAGAATATACTATGTTAATTGTACAACATAACTCAAAGTCAAATACAAATGGGTCATTTCTATTCACTCTAAATCACACACTTTTGATAGTCAACTTAAATTAAAAAGGGACACTTTTATTAAGGGACATGTGATTTTACATGATTTATTTAGGTAGATTCCATTAAAGAATCAAACCTTAAAAACTACTCAAAAATATGTGTAATATTGTTACCATTATTTTTTTAAGTAAACATCACAAACCATTTTTTTAACGCAATATATCGGTAAATGGAAATAACATATCGTTAAAAAAATACCAGTCTATGTAATAATAATAAGTTAAACAAAATAAATTAAGAAAATGAAACCTATATTGATATTTTTATTATTGTTATTATAAGAAGAAGGTTCTTTATATCAGTTAACAGGTGCGTCAACATAGAAACAATGCTATTGATTAGAAAAAAGGAATAATGTTCTGCGAAATACTGTCCTTTTCTAGACATACATAAACAAGTACAAACATACTATCATAGATATTAATGTTGCTTGGAGTTTTTCTTTTTTTTTTTTTACAATTTCAGCATGAAGTTGAACAACATGCAATCAAACTGACGTCACTCTTGCTCTTGCTGCACAATGTCACCCTGGGTTTTTGTCGCTGTTAGATGGTCGGAGAAGCGTGGCCAGAAAATAGAGTGTAATCACACTCTCTGCTGCTCTGTGTGGACACACAGCAACCAAAGTGTTTGGAGACTCATACACGTCTCTTGTCTCATGTCTGTATGCACTGTCATACTCACCAGGGATGTGTGAAATTACATGGTTTCAATATCGGCTACTAGTCTGGGTTGTCTGAATGACTAAGTCAGACTAGGGATAACTAGGGAAGACTAGGGTAGTTGACTATTAAGCTGACTATATATATATATATATATATATATATATATATATATATATATATATATATATTTATTATATAGTTGACTATTTATTTATATATATAAGTTCATAATTTATTTATATATATATATATATATATATGTATACATTTTTTTTTAAATTCCCATATCTGACTAAAAACTAATGGATTATGCATAATAATATCTTTGATTTAATATAAACTGTATAAGCAAAGATCATGATTTGCTTATGAGCCGACCATCAACTCTTTACAGCATTTGTAGAATATTGATGGTGCTTTTATAAAATATTGTCTTGGCATCACCTTCTCTCACCTTCAAAGCCTACATCAGTTCCCTTGCCAAAACTCATTTTTTCCTTCTCCACCACATTACGGCTCCACCCCATTCTTAGCTTGAAAGTTGAAGAGTTCATAACATCAAATCTCAACTGTTGTAATGCCTTTGTTTTTATCAATGCTTTATTTTTGGCATGATTTTTGTTTTTGGTATGTTCATTATTTTTGATTCAAATCACATTCGTTCATTAATTTTTATTTTTTTTCTCCATTGTATTTGTCAACAGTCAATACCTCTATCCCTTTGTCAGCTCACCAATCCTCCCAGTGGTTAACATAATAAAATCGTGGCTTAATGTAGCTATTAATGAAGAGGAAAAATGTCACCACTCTGGATGATTATGTCTGTCTTTTGAGGACAATCTCTATTTAGGATGTTTGAAAGCTGGTTTAGAACCATCTGTTCTCCTGGGGATATTTATTTGGTTTGTTAGTGTGTTTGTTTGTGTTTGAGTGTGTACATGGCTCTGAGTAGATCCCATTCCATTTTAAGCTCTTTGTGAAAGAACTGATTGTGTCCTTGTATCCTGGAGTTACTCTGTTGTGGAGCATAGTGTGCATCTGCTGAACACCGTTTGCACAGTTCCATCCAACTTTGTGTCGTTTTTATGGCGCTCCCTCCTGCTGTTCCGACGAATCAACTTAGCCAAAAGTCCTTACTAGTATCTTCAGCTTCCCTCCATCATTCCTTGTCTTTTTTTTTTTTTTGCTGTCCTCTTTGAAGTTCCTGCTCCTGAGGCTACATGGGGGCGCTCCGTTATTTAATGTTTCTGCTTTCACATGGTGTCTCTGAAGGAGACTAGAAGGAAAGTCCGTGCTAATTTTCCTTTTCCCTGGAGACGCAGAACAGCCGTAATAGTCAGGCTCGGATGGTAAGAGGTGACTTCAAGTTTAAAACCGCCCTGCCATCGTCACAGGGGGACTGTAGTTGAAACGGGATTTGCAACGAGAGCTGATGATTACATAAAAATATTAACGCCACGCTAATACAATTAAACGCCCTGACTTTAGCAGATGTTTGTGCTATTTTTGGTTTAGTTTGCTGCCATAATGAGTGAAGAGGAAAAATGCTTTATAATTAGACAGAAAAATAAGAGAGAAGCCGCAAAAGTGCGAAGACAAAGGCAGTCTAGAGCTCGTGTTTGCTCTTGGCATGTGTATCTATCCCCTGAAGTGCACTTTACCACAGCAAAATTGAATTGAATGACAACAAAGCCTTTAAAAGGTCCCTTGAAATGAAACTGCTTCGCTGGCATCTAAACTTCTCAGTGCTGGCGGTGTTTGCGTTGGCCTAGGTTTACCCGCTGGCCGTTCTCGCCCACGCCTCCTCTGCGGATCAGTGATCCTTCTGGCTCCATAACAAGCAGAGGAGAGAAGAGTCCTGCCCGTGAGCAGAAGAAAACCGCTGCAGCATCCAGCAGTTTCTTCAAGTTGCCTGCCTGTGTTTGTTTAGCTGGGCTCAACAGTAACGATGGACCGGTGGTCTGGGGTCAGTGTGTGAGAGTTGTGCTGCAATGTCACGACATCTTTATATTGATTTATGTTGTACATATGTTTTTATTTGCAGCTTAACTGTTAGTTTTTTAAATGTTATTTAGTAGTCGTGGCCTAATGGTGAGGGAGTTGGGCTTGTAATCAGAAGGTTGCGGGTTCGATTCCCACGCCGGCAGGAATTGAAGGTGGGGATTGTGAATAAACAACACTCTCTCCACCTTCGATACCACGACTAAAGTGTCCTTGAGCAAGGCACCTAACCCCCAATTGCTCCCCGGGCGCTGTCGCAATAGCTGCCCACTGCTCCGGGTGTGTGTGTGTTCACTACTCACTGCTGTGTGTGTGTGTGCACTTGGGATGGGTTAAATGCAGAGCACCAATTTCGAGTATGGGTCGCCATACTTGACAACACGTCACGACTTTCGACTTTATTGCTGTAAATAATTCAGAAATAAACTTGTCTGGCTAGAATAGATGAAAATAACTCAGTTATTTTGAATTGTTACAATATTTCTCAATACTATCGTTTTACTGGATTGTTGATTAAATAAATGCAAGCCTTGGTTAGCACAAGAGACTTTTTACCTTTAAATTTTTTTTACTGACGCCAAATATTCGAATGGTGGTTTGTGTTTGTCGCTGTTTAGCATCATATACACTGTAAAAAAATGCCAGGAATTTACAGGATTAAGGAGTATCATTTTACAATAAATTACTGTAGTCAGAATTTTACAGTGAAATGAATGCATGCAGGCTCATTTTCTTACTGTTAGTCAACAGCAAAATGATGCTGACATCACAGTAATTTACTGCTCTTGTTTTACTGTGAATTCACATTATAAAGTTGTCTTTAACCACGAAACTAAGAAATTTTATTGTTTACTGCTGTAATTGTTGTTTAGTGACCATGATGGTGATTAGTGTTCCAGTTGCTTGTAATCTTGGACCTTGTGTATTAATATTCTAATTTCTGATATAACCAAGTCAGTGTAACAAATGAAAATATTTGTTAAAAAATGACAAGCAAGGATACAAAATTAGCTAATTGGCTGATTTAATGCTATGCTTAGCATTATTTCAGCATTAAGATTTACCAATATCTTGAATCATAATTGTTTGTAGATTGGATATTTCACAATAGGAAAGCAGTTGCCGTGATTTGTCTTTGAAAGGTGTGAAGTCATCTTGCAACACAAGATTTTTTTTCTTCTATCACCTAATGATGCAGACATCAATACTCAACGTACAAAACACAACAATGGTGATACTTAACATATAATAATAAAAAAGGTAAAGTTTGAACATCATGAAATAAACAAACAACACAAACCACTAAAAGTGAACTAAAAATAAGCTCAGCAGTACAGATAAAACCAACAAGAAGCATAATTATTCATGCCGCACTGCATGCACTGTAGAAATACATACTAAAATTTTTAACACTATCTAAGTGGGTTGATGAATTTTTAGCTGTTACATATAGCTGTTATAGTTGTGCATTTTAAAATGTATATTGTTTGTTAAAATGAATTTAATAATATATTTAATAGCAAGTGTTTCATAATTTGGTTAGGGTTATTTTAAAAGAAATATTAATTAACTTTATGAAGTACGCCTTTCTTTACATCTTTCTGTTCGTCATGTGACAAGGTTGCATGCAAAGTGTCATGTGACGCAGGCGTTGGAAAATTGTCTTAGAACCTTTTGAACTTGCGTGTGAAAAGGTTTATGAAAAATTTGTAGAATTTTTTTGTGGTTTAATGGCTAAATTCTGACTCCGCTAGCAAACAGAAAAAAAAAAAATCACTGTTGATCCCTGAGCAGTGAACGACACCGGATTACATTATGCCGGATTCAGCCTGACAGTTCCACGGCATATCTGTCCTGCTGTGGCTGGCGTACTGCAGTCACGCAAACCCTATCAGTGGGAGGTGGAGAGAGGTGCAAGATGACACGGAAGCTTCATGCAGACAGATGTCAGTCTCTGCGGGCATCAGAAGGGCCGCTTCTGGCTGCGATGTGGCACCCAGGCTCAAGAAATGTCTCAACTAAGTTTTAACTGATTACACCCATAAAGAGAAACATTTTCGGTCTCTCATTCTTTGCCTTTTAGTGCTAACTAAAGAAATGATTCCTCATGCCTGAGCTGATGTCTTGCCCTCTTTTCCGTATTTAGTCCAGTCATGGATTGGTTGCAGAATGGGCTTCCATTTTCACAGTGGAGTGGAAAGAGAGAATCCTTGACCATTATTGAATAACTATAGAGGAACAAACGAGTGACTCAATATTCTAGAAACTGCTATTAACTAACAGCTAAAAAAAAAAAAAAAAATGAAATAACAAAGACTCTTCACTGGTTTTGACTGAATTGGCTGCTCCATAAATGAACTGGAAGTTGTTTCTGACGGAGGTGATGTTTAAGTCTGGCGCTAGTGTGACTGTGTAAATGGTGAGGTGCTCTTCAGGGCTTGTGAGAGTGTTCATGGATGAGTGAGTCTGCTCTCCAGTGGCAGCACTATAAAGGCTTTTTTAATGGCTGAAGCTTTCTACATGTGTGCTCTTGTATTTTTCCTGTAGTGGCTCTTCTTTTGTTTTTATGGGTTATTCTAAACCCGTGGTAAACATAATTTGGTGAGTAAGATTTGATTTTTGAAAGGAATGAATTGCTTTTTTTCCAGCAAGGATGCATTCAATTGTTTAATTTTATTTGTTCAAAAGTCACAGAAAAGACATTTATGATCTTAAAAAGATTTCTATTTCAAACAAATTCTGTTCTTTTGAACTTTCTATTCACCAAGAATCCTGAAAAGAGTTTAAGTACTGATGATAATAATAAAAAATCATTCTTGAGAACCAAATAAGAATATTAGTATGATTTCTAAAGGATCATGTGCCACAGAAGACTGGAGAAATGACTGCTGAAAATATATCTTGAGTAAATTATGTTTTAAAACATATTAAAATAGAAAACAGTTAATACTATTTATTATATATTACTGTTTTACTGTATTTTTAATCCAACACATGGTGATCATAATTTTTTTTTTTTTTTTTTTTTAAACATTATTTTTGAACAGTAGTGTCTTCTCTTCTAACTTTTGTCTCAATTGAAAATTTGGCCTAAAATTATTATTTTTTTATTATTAAGATGTGTTTTTTTTTGATCGGATTACATGTAGACGAGGGAGACACATTTCCGTTTATGCCTGGTATTTTAATCAATCTCTTTTGTCCACTTTCTACCACTTCTGTCCTGATTTTTTGGCCTGATATATGGGCTTTTTCCGGTCATTCGATCTAATGGACAAAATAAGCTTGCACAATTTACACATGAACATGACCAGAGACGAGCAGCAGCTTTTGTTTCTGCCCTGACATCTGCAGACGCTGTGAATGTGTGCTAGATATCAGGAACGTAGAGAGAACATTGTGTTTGGTACGTTTATCTTCAATCCAAACTTGGGTCTACAGCCGTTTACAAAGTTTAAATGCTGTTTGGCCATCGTGCCTCCCATAATGCTAGACGTTAGGTCAGTAGGAAGAAAATAGGCTGTCTTTTGTGGCTGTTCGAATACATTCAACGTTTCCACTACGAAAACAAGCCACTCTGATGCATTTTCAACTACCTCTGGAAGACAAACTAAAATCATTCTGGACCACGTTTACACCTGTATTCATTTAGGGTTTGACAAAAACGCTTCTTAATAAACAGGCGTAAACTGGGCCAAATATGCAAGGAAAAAATGCTAAATCCCTTTTCTTGGGAATAAAAAAGCCATTAAGAAATATTTTTGACTTTATTAATGAAATGTCCACCCTGCAGCTGATTCTAAAGATTTCATTGGTCATGTCTATCATAGTGCTGTTTGTCTACACAATGCTACAACCAATACTAAGCCCTAACCTTAACCCTCTGAGGTCGGCTGTTTTTGATTTACTCACTTTTTTCTTGTCAGTGTGAAAGAGACTCAAAATGCTCCATCAGTTTTGGACATTCAATTAAGAGTTCCATACCATTCTAATCTGTGAAATGTCTTCTTTTATTTGTGTACACTCACAAAATTTTGTGCTTTTTGCAAAATAAACAAAGCTAACATGGCGCTTGAGCTGCGATCTCTCTCCGAACGAAGTCCATTCTGATAAAATTGGCTGCGGCTGGAATTTTTGCAGAACTGGTTTGGAAACAAACCCTCCTGTTTGCTCTATGAAATAAGAAAAATACAACCCTGGGGATGTTTATATGGAGGCCCAAGAGAGGTGAAGATCAGGGATCATGAGAGGCTTCAAGCTCATCCATCTCTCTCCCGTTCTCTTTTTGTAGAATCCCAGTGCCCTCTGTGTGGTTGCCAAGGTATCTCCACGGCTGTGGATCCTGGCAGTGTGGCAAT
Organism: Opsariichthys bidens; assembly: GCA_037194245.1. Classification (NCBI taxonomy): domain Eukaryota; kingdom Metazoa; phylum Chordata; class Actinopteri; order Cypriniformes; family Xenocyprididae; genus Opsariichthys; species Opsariichthys bidens. The sequence goes on from CM074296.1 coordinate 13,214,165, forward strand.
GGAACTCTGCCACTTAATGGAATTAAAAGGGGATTTAGGGAGATGCATGTGTGTGTTTAGGGGGATTGGTGGCCAGCAGAACTGTGAAGTATGGAGGCGGGGCTTTGCGGTTGCCGCACAGTGCAACAGAGTGTTACGTAACGTGTTTACTAACATACTAGCCAGGAGGCGATTACTTCCCATAGTTCATCCTGACCTGGTCCGATTGATAGCAGCTCTCAATTGGTTCCTGAGCGTCTGATTGTTGCTGGGTTAATGAGACGGCCCTGTCCGCCCACCTCCAGAGGACACGGCCTTTTCAGAGCTGTTGGTCTTGTGTATGTTATTAGGTGGCGTGTTGGGCTGAGCTTATTTGGATAATCAAAAAGGCCCTCTACTCTCTCTCTCTCTCATTCTCATTAGTTCGCTCTCTCTCTCTCTTTGTCCCTCTCTTTGTAATTGTTGGCTGTGTTGTGCTGTGCTCTGCAGTGCATTATATAAATGCATAAACCCTCTGGTGCAATGGTTGCACAGTGCCAGCTAGTGTATGACAGTATCGGTCGGGGCATCGACCGGCACGTTGCTTGGGAGTGGGGGGTGGGGGGGGTGTACTGCACTGTCGTCATGGCAGCCCGTGACTCACAATTGTACCCCGTGTTACTCGAGTCACATGACTCCATCCATGAATAACTCCTTCACCGACCTCAGCAGAGCCACCCAACTGAGAATGAGTGTTCATACCTATTTTATGTAAAACAAGACACACGTGCACATGGAGCAGCATATCATGCTTCATTTTAAATAAATTATTTGTTAAAATAATGGAAAAAAAAGCATTATGCACATTGTGTTTCCAGAAGCGAGTTAAGGAGAAAAGTAAGAAAAACATCGATATTTAAACACGTAAAATATCTGTCTTCCGCCAGACCGCCTTCTGTATTCAACTTAAGTTCGTAGATATTTTCATATATTTTTTTAAATAATATTTAAAAATATTTAATTAACTTTAAATAGCTTCAGTATTGATGTTTTCTTCCATTTTTATTCTACTGTACACTGTAAAACTTTTAGGATGAGGACAACATTAATGCTTAAGTTATTTAATGTCAATTCAATCATTTTAAATATTATTTAAAAAATATTAAATATATGAAAAGTAATGTCCAAAATCTTTAATGGTCCATCAATGTGATATTTTACTGAAGAGTCGTGTCTATTTTTTATATACATTATTATTAAGGGTAATACATTAACATGTAATACGGGAGTTGCAATACAGTAGAATAAAAATGTTTTATGTTTAGCATGAATTTAACTAGTCATGCTAAACATAAAATAACACTTTGTGGATCACTAAACATTTTGGGACATTACTTTTTGCTTATTTTTAAGTCAATAAAGGACATTTTAAACATTGCATGACACTACACTGGTCACTGGTGAGCATCAACATGATGGTCTGGTGGGATAATGCAGGGTGACAGACAGATTAACCTGTTGTTAGACCCCAATAAATGGCTTGACATTTGATTTCTGTAACGTGTTGACATACTTCCAACTGAAACAGGAAGTTTTTGTTGGTTGTGTAGTGTTAGCAAACTTTTTCAGTGAATGTAACCTTTTTTTTTTTTTTTACAGAATTTTTTTTAGCTTAATTTATTAAATGACCTATGTTGTTGAATGGATTAGTAGGTGATCATAAACATCCCTAGCTTACACAGAGCTGACCTTGATTAAGAAGAGCGGGAACCCCACATAACACTTGCCTCAGGTCTGTCACACTCACTGTTCTTCCACATCAGAACATCTTTCTTCATGTTTCTGCCTCAGGAGAACAGGACAAACTGCAGGGCCTCGCTCAAGCTGCGGCTGGACCATGTGGACAGAGTGCGTGTTCTGTGTGTGTTCTGTGTGTGAACGTGGGTGTGTATTTTTGTAGTATTGGGAATAGGACATTTGCTCAACATGCCACTGCCTCCAACCTGGCAGGAGAGCTCTGTGATGCAAGCTGTGTCTCTGCAGTGCTGCTGTCTCTCTTTACCTTCCTCTCTCAGTTGCTTTCTGCTGGTTGAAAAGGCGAGAGGATGAGGGTATGAAACTTATGATGGTCCAGATTTGTTAGAGTGGATATTTTGCCTTCATACCTAAGTTGATATATTTGCATAGCTATTGGTGTGCAGGACTGCATATATAATGAATATGTAATATATGAACAGAGGTCAAATTAAAAAAAAAAAAAAAAAATTCAAGGGGGATGGGACTTTATTGGTTTTAAAGAGAAAAATAGGCATTATTCATTAAATTATTTATATCACTGAGTATTGGATGAGTGACCACCAGACTCGCACACACACACACACACACACACACAATCCATCCCTTTATGTATCTAAAATGGTGCCTTTGGAGGGCACTGATGTTTAATCATTATCAACATATATTTTTAATTAAAATAACTTTATAAATGAGTTCCAAATTACACTTATTTTTGAGCCCCACACTTTTCAGTGCTCCAGAGCGTTAACATTAGACAGTTTGGACAAAAAGAATAGTTATTTTTTTAATTATGGAAAAATGAATGGATGGTTCACACCGTTTTAAACAGCAGAGTATTAACAGAACCTATAGTTTTTTTTTATTAAATAAAATAAACAAACACACGTACATGTAGCTTACTTAACCTATATACATGTGTGCATGATGACATTCACTGTCAATAATTCACCTTGACAACGATCCCTTACAGCATCAATGCACTTTAGCTATGTTTGTTATTCGTTCTATTGTGTCAAAGTAAAACTTCTGTTATCTTCTGTTTAAAAAACGTCAAAAGATGCAGTTGACCAATTCTCCTGATCCTTTTGAACAAGAAAAATGACAAAAGCTTGCTTAAATCAGAGCTCTGGCATGACTGTGTGCAGGCTGTGAGTTCTGATTGGTCAATCGCTGTTATTTATAGTTTGTCAATTATCATATAGAGAATTTTAAAACTTCATTCGTGTGACAAGTTTTACATAATACATAGCACTGTTAATCTAAAGGGGGTGATAAGGTGGGATGGTGGCTTTACAGAGGGGATGCTTTTTTTCATTATTTTCATCAAGGGGGATGCCATTCCCCTGATCCCCCCTCACATCTAGCCCTGAATATGAGAGGTATAAAAAGAAATAAATTGATGTGAAAATAGGTAGATGACATATAACCTGGGCATAAAATAGATTTTAGGTTTATGTGTTTTTTCTTTTAAATTTTGAGTCACCATATTTACAACTATTGTATGTAGTCTAGTAATAAAATACAAGGAAAATGTGATTATAATAATGTATCTCCCACGGAGGAGCTCCGGAAGCATAAAGGAGGAGCGACGACAGTGGAGGACGAGAGAGGACCAGGCCTGGATTTTAAGTTGTGTTTTATTTGGTTTGTGTGGGCGGCAGTCGCCGTGAGGAACTGCCGCCCTTATACTTTCGTTTTATTGTTGGTTTTATTTGATTATTAAATATGTTAAATGTTCGCCGGTTCCCGCCTCCTTCTTCCCATATTTACGAACTTTGTTACAAATAATTATAGAATTATGCAATTGCAAAAGATGGAAAAAACTATTTTTACTGTTTTTTTTTTTTTTTAAATCTAATAATTCCATCTTTGACCTCCATAAGAGACTTTCAGAAACATTAAAAAATATTACCCACCCCAGACTTTTGTGTATTCGTTCAGATTAGAAACAATTCATTTGTTTTATGATCTTATATTTTGGTTTGCGTCCATCAAGTTACAAATATAAAGAAAGAAAATATTCAAATGAGATCAGTATTTTACAAATAAAAAGCATTTTATGTTCTTGGATATTGTCAATAAGTGTGGAGAGAGATATAAATAGAGGGAGGTGCATATCTGAGACCCAGAATCCAAAAAGTAATTTTTCCACATTTGTGCTCTCAGAGGATTACATGTTCTTTTGTGTAAGGAAAGTAAAATAATGAGTTTGAAAATAATAATAATAATAATAATTAAAACTTTTTTGGCAAATAAAAGTAAAGTTTTTGAGTGTAAATTATTATTTCTTTTTTTCAGACCAGCTGGGCTAAGAGAGAACACATTGTGGAGGCTCAGAGGTGAAGATCAGTCAGAAGACAGAAAGTGGACACAGCGTCGAGAGGAGAGTGTCTTGGACCGCAGACATAGACATAAGCACTTACTCCAACAACCACTGCAACAGTAACACAGCTGGTTTTAACCAGGCCAGTATTTGCGTTTGACCCCACTTTACCATCTCAGGTGCGGGGAGGCGTTTAGACAGACAGACATTAGTGAGATTCACCTGCCCCCCCTCGAGAGAAAACGTCACTATTATATTCACACCTGTTAGCAAATTCTTTCATCATAATTTTCTTTGTGCTCATTGACTAAACGCCCATCTCTGACCCACATATTCCTCTCTCATGGGAGTAACATAGAGAACAGCCCAGCAAAGACACTCTTTTCTCACTCTCTCTCTCTCTCACACACACACACACTCATCTGCACTGTTCAGGATGCCCTCCTCCTCCAGCGTGATTTGCTGGGGAAGGATGTGGCTCTTGTGGTGATTGGAGGGGGGAGCGAAGCGGAGCTGGACCCATGTCGTGGAAGCGGAACTACTTTGCGTCAGGCAGCAGTGGGCTGCAGGGGATGTTTACCCCACGCACCATGACCTCCATCGCTCCCAGCAAAGGCCTGAGCAATGAGCCGGGTCAGAACAGCTGCTTCCTAAACAGTGCGCTACAGGTAGGACCGAAATTTGCCTGATGAGTATTGCATTAACGTTTTACTTTATAGATGCAGTGCACACAGGGTCCAAATTTAACATGCCTACTGACAAATGCAAGTAAACATTGGCTGTGAAGAAACTGTTGTCTTGTAGTTTTATTGTAAATTGCAAAGTACTTCAAGCAGGGTCCCCGTGGTCTTAGAAAACCTGTATGTGACATATAATGATGTTTGTCACAAAAAGCGAAAACTAATGCCTTTGTCAAAAGGATACTAAATATAGCGTACATACTCACTCAACTTTTGGCTGTTATCAAAAAGTTTCTTTTGGGCCTTGTGCGAACAGCACAGAGAAGAGAAGTTATTGCAGTATTTAGTATGCTGGGATGGCTGTAGAGTTCATTCAGAGTGTTCTGGATTTCTCTCTGTTTCTCTCTCTCTCTCTCTCTCCCATTTTATTCTTTTCATGCTGCTGTATCTGATGTCACTGTTGGTCTCTGCCGGTCCCAGTTTTGCAGAGCTTTATCTGGGTCTTCCTTGTAGGCTATCCTCACTTACACCAATATGTCTGGCCAAACAGTCTGTCTGCTCATAAATGAAACATCCCTCTCTGTTACCTACCCAACATAGCCTGAGACATTTCTCTAAAAGCCATTTGACTGCTTTCATAAGGGATCCCATAACGATCTCAAAATGACATCCCATATTTTCTCAATAGACGAGTTAGTAGACCTTTTCTGTTCTTATATATTTTTATTTTATACTCACTCACACTGTCAAAAGATTTTCTTTGAATTTCTTTGAAAAAAACAAATAAACTCTTATGCTCACCAAGGCTGCATCTGTTTTTACCAAAAATACAGTAAAAACAGTAACATTATGAAATGTTATTACAATTTTTCTATTTGAATATTACATATTTTTTATTTAAATAATCAGAATTTTCAGCATCATTACTCCAGTCTTCAATGTCACATGATCCCTCAGAAGTCATTCTAATATGCTGGTTTGGTGCTCAGTTATTATATATTATTGGTTTTCTCAGTTTTTGCTACTTCATACATTTTCTTTGATAAGAAGTAAGTTCAATGAACGGCATTTATTAATCTGTAAATCAATAAATAAGTGATTATCGGACATTGGCTGATACGCAGGCAAAAATCACGGCCGTTTATGTCCTGCCAATCAAAAACGTGTCACACTGCAATTCATACTGTGTATGAAAAAATATCTCTTGTATAGAATTTAGATCTGTCAAATGTAACGTATTAAAGCAATCTTTTAAAAAATAGTGATGTTAATGCTAGTTCTATTGAGCCTATGAATCACCCGTTGAATATGAACACCAGAAGGTATTGAGAGAAGCAGTACAATTTACTAAACATTCAGTCAGTGTTTAAATCACAGAAAGATGCCAATAAAACAGCTTCTGAACTATGTCACTTAAAATGGACGTATCATGAATATATGACTTTTTCTGTGTTTAAGTGCTAAAGTCGAGAGCAACTACCAAACCAGAAAACGAGAAAAAAGACAACCTAGTAACTTGGGTTTGATAAACCTTTTACTGCAAGCATGTAAAAAATGAGCCGCTCAGATTTCGCTCCCCTAGAGGCGTAGGAAAGGCATCTTATTATATTATTACTACCCCTTAATCTGCACGTTTCCACCCACAGTGCCGCCATTTTGTTTTCGCAAGAGAGGCAAAGCTGAAGATGAAGTAAATATGTAATGTAGTATGTAATAAGTAATGCAATGTGTTACTTTGGTTCAGGCAGCTCCACTTTCCATGTGATTTTCCTTAGCCTCCATATTCTAAAACTTCTTCTTGAGTGTCTCCGTCAGTGTGTGACTGCTGTTTGAAGAATGTAAGGCTGAACACCGTTACTGACAGTTGTCATTTTGGATGCGTGAGATTCTCCAGCTTTGTTGTTATTGAGCCAAAGCGCAAGCTGTTAAAGCTCCGCGCTCTTCTAGAAAGCGGGCTGGGAGCAGCAGCTCATTTGCATTTAAATGGACACACACAAAAATATGGCTTGTTTTTGCTCACACGCAAAAGCTGAAACTTCACAGACACATTCTGGGGACACCAGAGACTTATATTACATCTTGTGAAAAGGGGCATAATAAGTCTCCTTAAATGTTGTATTTACCTCAGGAAAGTTATCCAGTGTTCAGTTCAGTATGTGTGTTTGAATAAATCTGTCATGTCAATTATGAAAACTTCCTCATGTGCAATTGAAATGTTTGTATACAACTTGAGCGTGATTATTATAATTATTATAAATAGCTCTAGCTCTGTTGATAATTTTAACCTTTAAAGCAATGTACCAACCAGAGGGTTCCCTGTATAGTTCACAGTTCTTTGCTTCAAGAACCACTAACATGTAGGCCTACCTGAAATATTTACAAATGAAACAATATTGAATCAAACTGTTAAATACTGCATACTGTGATATTTTCTTAGGCATTTATCATACTGTCTATACTGTAGCTTAAGCGTTCAAAAGCTTTAGATTGATTTCTGGATTGAGTTCCAGAATCATCCCTCTCATGCCCAAAAGAGGGCGGTATGATTCATAGTGGAAAAAAGAGAAAGAGTGAAGAAAAAGTGATCAAATCATAAATTTTACTCTCCCCATTTTAGAGGAATCCTAAATAATCATTTATTAGTCTCAGTAACAGCACGGGACTGGGATGAGTGAGCAGAAATATGCTCTAGCGTTTTTTCATGTTTCCTTTTTGTTCAGTCACGACTCACTTAAAGGGGTGGTTTGTTATGATTTCACTTTTTCAACTTTAGTTTGAAAATGTTAGAGTTAGAGTGTAATGTTGCTGTGAGAGCACAAACGACATCTGCAAAGTTACGACACTGAAAGTTCAAAGCAAAGGGAGATTTTTTCTTTTAAATAATTCTCTGTTTAAGGACTACAACAAATGGCTTGTAGGGACTACAATGAGCTTCTTCCTGGGTTGGTGACATCACTAACCCTAAAATTTACATCAACCCTGCCCCCAAGAACACTCAATAAAGGGAGGAGGCCATGTTATTGAAATACAGTACATAACACAAATGCAATAGGATGTCATAAAAGCAAGATGCCAACATAAGTCATAACCGTTAAATTAAACTAAAATATACCTGTTCTATCTTATCGTGACATAATATGCTAATCATTGACTTTAAGATATTCAATATCAATTACAAAAATTAAGCAACTAGCCATTCAAGAAACGTCCTGTTGGATTCTACATGTTGTCACTTCTTCTTGAGTCTCTATCATTGTCCAAAAATGGAGCGTTTTTGCTCACTCTCAAAAATTGACAAATTTAACATGCTATAAAAAATTATGTGTGGAGTATTTTGAGCTAAAACTTGACACACACACACACACACACTCTGGGGACATCGGAGACTTATTTTACATCTTGTAAAAATGGCGTTACGTCACCCCTTTAGAAGGGCTGAATCAAATCACGGATCCAGTGAAGTCAAACTAACTTCTTATCAGACGTTAGACAGGAATTCTATTAGCGAGGCCCCTCTAGAGTAGCTCATCATGTGTGAGAAACTGTAGCACCGCAGCCGATTCTCCAAAGGATCTTATGCATCATGCGTCCTGAGTGCGCTGTTGTAAATGGGTTAACATGGACCCTCTAGGGCGCTTCAATTCAAAAGCCAAGGCCAGCACAACAGATCTGTCTGAGCTTTTCCAAAATGAGCTCAGCAGTGGATGTGCTCATTTTCAGCTGGATCAGGCCAGCCAGGTGTGTGGGAGCGAAAGGGCTTCATCTCACTTATAGAGACTTATTAATAGGTAATGAAAAATAAAAATGGGCTATTATACTAATCCTGTGGTTGGAACACAATGCTCGGCTAAATGAGTTTTGTGACAGCGGCATCATCCAGGGTAGCAATTTACACTATTCTCACTGTTTCCTTGGGAATTAAAGGGAGAGCTTGGCCAAAGATGGAAAATTCTGTAATCATTTACTCACCCTCACGTCGTTTCAAACCTGTATGACTTTCTATAAGTTGAACTCAAAAGAAGATGTTTTGAATAAGATGGTGGCCAAAAACAAGGTTGGACCCTATTGGTTATCATTATGTTGACATTTTTGAAAATATCTTTTGTGTACCGCAGAGGTTTGGAATGACATGAGGGAGAGTTTGGGTGATTCTTTTAAGTTCGTTCTGGAAGGCAGGTCGCTCCGGGACCTCAAAGGCTCTACCTAATATCGGTTTGGAAAGGGTCTTGCGGACTCCTCCAGAGATTAGGTGTTTAATTTAAGCCTGGAAGTTGAGTTCTAAATTTCCCCCTTCATGCACATTCTCATCCCACTGCGACTTAAGTAACACGAAAGGCTCTTAATTTAGCTTCTTTTTTTTTTTTTTTGCTCGGAAATCTGGAAGAGCTTCAGTTGAGAGCCCAGGGCTTACTTTACTGTATCCTGAGATAACCTTGCTGAAATAATTAATACACATTTTAATCATGTACTTGTTATGAAGTGTCTAATCATATCTCATTTTAAAATGTGTGCAGAAGTACCTAAAATACCGCAGGGTCATTCTGTGAAACGGGTACCTTTTCTTTCTAAAATTACTTTTGTGTAAGATTTTATACAGTATGTCAGAGAGATAATGCATTTGAGTGTTAATAAATTGCATTCTGCCATCTCAAGCTAAATGAATACATTTTGATACATATAATCTCCATTCATAAATGTAACAGGGTTGACAGTAACAAGTACCTTATACTGTACAGTGTCATTCAAAGGATTGGGGTCAGTAGAATTTAAAAAAGAAAAAAGAAATTCAGCAAGGATGCAGGATTAAATTGATCAGAAGTGACTTTTACATTGTTGCAAAAAATTCAATTTCATATAAATGCTGTTGTTTTGAACTTATCTACTCATCAAAGAATCCTTAAAAAAATGTGTCACGGTTTCCACCAAAAAATAATGCAGCACAGCTTTTCAATATTGATAATAATAATTTCTTGAGCATCACATCATTATATTGGAATGATTTCTGAAGGATCACGTGACGCTGAAGGCTGGAAAATCATAAAGATGTTGTAAACACATGGGTGAAGACAACAAGTTACTGGATTTTTGACTGTGTTTGGCGTCAGCTATTCATTATTAAATGGATAGATGGGAAATCATAATGAAGCATATGTTTAGCCTATAAACAGCCTCCAGTGTCACCTGCCCTGTTAGCATACCATGGCTCTTTTTTCTTTGTTTTTATCTCTTTTTTTCCTTATTCAGCTGCCATTAGTGTTGTTTTACATTGCGCTGTCTGTGTTGCCTGTCTGCCGGAGCACCTGTTCTGAGAGTGTTGTGATTTTTCTCATTAGGACGAGAGCAGTAAGCCGCTGTCCACATTAAGCCTTATCAGAGCTCATTTGAATAAACAGCCCGTGTCCTTGACTGAAGCTGGGCCAGAACCGCTGCCGGTAATTACCCCGGTCCATGCCATGCCACCTTTGTCCCCCCTCTGGCCCGGGTCACGTGGCTTCCCTTCCTTCATTAATTTATTTCCTCTGCCAGCCAACTTGATCAAATCCAGATTTTATGGTGATTGCGGCACTTAAAAAGCCATTTTTCAGCTGTCTTCCCTCATACCAGCTGTGAATGCAATCATTACTGATAAAAATACCTTGAGATAAAAAAGAAATGGTGAAGAAAAACAGAAAGGAACTAATGAGGCGTGCCATTGTTTCTTTTACTCCTCACAATGAGTTATTTGCATAATCAAAATATCTATTTTATTACTGAAACTGCAGAACAGTGTGGCTTCTCTTCTCTCTTTCTTTCTTTCTTTCTTTTCCTTCTTCATTCCTCCATCCCTCTTTTCTTCCATCTTTCACTTTCATTTCCCCTTTTATTTTCATTCGCTTCCTTCCATTCTTCCTGTTTTCCCCTTCCTTTTGATTTATTTTCCATAATTCCTTTTCCATTTTCTGTCATTTTTTCCTTCCTTACTCCCTCTTTTCTTGTCTTTCATTACTTTTTTATTTTTATTTCTTACATCTTTGCTTTCCTTTCATTTCCATCCTTCCTTCCTGTTTTCCCCTCCTTTTCTTTTCATTTCCATTCTTCTTTTCTTCCTTCTTTGCCCTGTCTTTCTTATTCTTCTTTTCTTCACTCGTTATTTTAGTTTCTCTCATATTTAAAACTTCATTTTCTCCTTTCATTTTCATTCCCTACAAAACGTCCTTCCATCCACTCTTTCTTCCTTCCTTCATTCCTTCCTTCCTTCCTCCTTTTAATTTTTCCTCATATTTATTAATTTTTCTTTTTTTCTTTCTTGTCATGTTCATGTAGTAGTAGTTAATTTGCATGATAAGGTAAATAATTAACAACAAAACATTGAGTCCTGATGAGCTTTAACTGAGAAAGACAACCATCACATTTGTGGAAACTGATTAGGGAATGCTGGCTCAAGGATAAATATGTTTCCATATTCATTTATGGTAATTTATGCACTTTATGTAAGACACACAGAACTAAAAAAAAAAATAAATAAAAACAATGACTGGATGTGCCTGTTCACTTCTGTGCACATGGATCTAAAAGCATTACCTTGGGTTACCCCCAAATTAACTATGTTTGGTCTGCAATATTACCATAGTGCTGACTTTACGGTGTACAGTATACTTTGTGACACAGTATACAGGAGCATGATTAACATTGTAATGATTCATATAAAAAATTTCCTAGTGCTTGAAGTACAATATATGTGTGCGTCATACTTCAAAAATAGTGTAATACCTCTGTTGTTCTGAATATTTTACACCTATTAAACTGAATAACCATTATCTTTTTGTGGCTGTGATGTTGCAGCACTTTCACTCTATGGTGAAAGGGACCAAAACAGCACTGTAATTCTAGTCTAGTGTGTATCTTTGTGATGAAATGGCCACTACGTCATCTCCTGTCTCACAGTATAAAATGTTGCAGCAAGTGTGAAGACAGCTGTTGAAAAAAACAACAACAAAAAAAACAATACAAAACCTTAAATAGTTAATCTGCACTGGCATATGTCTGGAGTGTGTTTGCTAAAGGTCTGCCTATATTTAGCACTAAATATCTGTCTTCATATCTAGAATGAAGCTGAAGTGTTTTTTTAACTTGACAAGCCAGGTGGGTTATGATTTCCTGTTCACAGAGTGGCTGCGTGAAAAGAGCTGGAGGCAACGCAAACATCTGCAGGAACTGGCTTGTTTACAGTAGGGATTAATGGACTGGGTTGGAACTAGAAGCTGCATGGAAGAGTCCCAGTGGGCCATTATAGCCCGGCTGTTCCTGTCACACAGCTGTGTAGATGTGTGTAGATGTAGGCAGGAGAAACATCTTCAAGGGATGAAGTCCTCAAGCTTTATGGCTACATGGAGGTTTAAGGTCATTTTAAACCTACGTATTGGCATATATAAAAACAGGCCTCATAAGTTTATGCTTAATGCTGTAACATGCTCTCTAAAACCCAACAGTGAAATGAACTAAATAACATGAGTTCATGTCACTTAAATATCACTGAAAGTTCATTGTACTTAATAGAAAAAAGTTAGTCATTTTAATAACTGAATTTATTACGCATGCAGCAGAGTTCCCAGCATGCTTTGCTTCAGACTGAATAAACAGAGTAAACACTGAAATTAATTGTTATTTTGTGTGTTTTTGCACAAGATTAATATAGGGAGAGATGTGTTAGTGTTTAATGTTATGTTGCAGTTTTGCAAAGAGCCTGTCGAGGATTGGCTGCAAAACCTTAAGTCTATATATGTTTTATGTTGCTTAACTTTGTATGTGCAAGTGCTAGTATGATAGTATCTTTGTTAGTTACATTAGCACATACATGTGTGCTAGTGTTTTAGTACTCGAGACCGGTCTTGGTCTTGAGACCAAGATATTTGAAGGTCTTTTTTTTGAAGGTCTTTGTCTTGTCTTGGTTTCGGTCGCATTTATCTCGGTCTTGTCTTGGTCTCAGATTAAAAGGGCTCGGGATTTTATTTCAAGACCGGTCAAAACCACAACTGCAGGGAAAAATTGCCATTGCATTGTGTGATTTCTTTGTTAATTTTTTATTGAAAATCATTAATTTGATTGGATGTAAAACTTGGTGCTTCAAATGAAATCAATAACTTCTAATTTCATTTGTTTTGTTACTGTTGTTCCAGGTCAGAAATAAACTAGGGATTGTGTCAAAAATGTCACCCAAATGAATACAAATGCCCACAAAATTCAAGATATGAATTTACTTGTATGAGATCTTGATATTTATATTATAACATATGATATACTTAAACAATATCACAAGAAAGAGGGCTGTTTTCACAAAGATTAGGACTGTTATTGTAACGGTAAGGAAGTCTGTGAACATGTAACATTTAATTAAACCAGGAGAATACTTTACACATACAACATGTAATCAAACAACATCGCAAGACAAGGAATGAACCAAAACTCAGGGTTTTGTACACAGGAAATACAAGGAGATGACGAGACTAGTTAATGACACACCTGATGACACTGAACTCATAATGAAATCTAATCAGAAACCCTACTAACAAAAGTGGAGGGAAAATCAACCACACTAAGACCACATGACAAATAGAGTCCACAACAGACATCCATGTAACATTACTCCCCCCTCCCGGGAAGGGAGAACCTCGTGCCAAAGAAAGACCAACCAGGGAGGGGGCGCGGGCACACGAGGCCAGGGAGGAGGCCAAGGCGAAGCCGGGAGCTCAGGCGATCAAGGTGAGTTCCAGGGCGGCAGCCAGGGCGAAATCCAGGGCGACAAACTCAAGTGACCAGAGCGGAGGGAGCTCTGGAGAAACAGGAGCGGACTCTGGAAGAGCTGGAGAGACAGGAGAGACAGGAGCGGACTCTGGAAGAGCTGGAGAGACAGGAGCTGACTCTGGAAGAGCTGGAGAGACAGGAGCGGACTCTGGAAGAGCTGGAGAGACCGGAGCGGACTCTGGAAGAGCTGGAGAGACCGGAGCGGACTCTGGAAGAGCTGGAGAGACAGGAGCGGACTCTGGAAGAGCTGGAGAGACAGGAGCGGACTCTGGAAGAGCTGGAGAGACAGGAGCGGACTCTGGAAGAGCTGGAGAGACAGGAGCGGACTCTGGAAGAGCTGGAGAGACAGGAGCGGACTCTGGAAGAGCTGGAGAGACAGGAGCGGACTCTGGAAGAGCTGGAGAGACAGGAGCGGACTCTGGAAGAGCTGGAGAGACAGGAGCGGACTCTGGAAGAGCTGGAGAGACAGGAGCGGACTCTGGAAAAGCTGGAGAGACAGGAGCGGACTCAGGAGGAGGGAGCACTGTAGAGGGCTGAGGAGGAGGATACTGGAGACGTAGGAGAAAAATCTGGAGCGGGTTCAGGGAAAACTGGAACTGTCCAAAAGTCTATTAGCCACTCCTCCTCAGCCTGTGTGACCATCTCAGGCATAGTACTGGCTGGTTAAGGGCGTTGCTTAGGTGTAGCGACTACTTTGCGGTGCGGCTCACGCTCGGCGGCCATCTTGCGTCGCGGCTCAGGAGCGACGGTCCTCTCACGACGGTCCTCTCACGACGGGGCTTGGGAGCAGCGGCCAGGGTAATCGCCGGACAGAGGATGGGGCTGGTGGGGAGGCACCAGCTGACAGAAATGACCGGTTTCATTGGATAGGTATGCGGAGGGAATCGGCGTGGGGTGAGCAGGTGAGGCTGCGTGTGTTCCCAAAAGGACTGAATGAGAACTACGATCCATTTGAAGCTCTTCTACCTTGAAATGAGAACTGTTTAGAAAGGGAATAAGATTAATAGACTCGACTAGGGAAAAATAGCAAATAGTTTCATAATAACGGATGATATTCTCATCCAGACCCATTCGGAAACACGCATTGAGAACAGTGTCATCCCAGCTCACCTGATGGGAGAGCTTGATAAACTTCTCCATATACCTATCCAATGAACGGCCATTCTGCCGCAAACCCCACATACAGTACCGGTCATCATACGGATACGACGTCTGTTTCAGTTGGGTCTTGTGACCTGTAACGGTGACTGTATCCAAGGATGACACGCACGATAAGGAAGTCCGTGACATTCAATTAAACCAGGAGAATACATATACACCATGTAATCAACAATATCACAAGACAAGGACTAAACCAAAACTGAGGGCTTAAGTACTCGGGAAATACAAGAAGATGACGAGACTAGTTAATGACACGCCTGATGACAATGAACTCATAATGAAATCTAATTAGAAACCCTACTAACAAAAGTGGAGGGTTAGGGTTAATTTAATTTTTTATCTCAACATTATGTATGTATTTGTAATTGTACCAATTCACATGCAACTTCTGTTCCACTTCTGCAGTGAATTTAGTTGTTAGTGATTTCAACTGATTGGTTACAGCTCTATCTAATTGTAATTACTGACAAAAAATTAGACATTTCTCAGGCAGTAAATGTGGATCTTTCAGATGAATTTGAATTTGAAGTCTTGGTCTTGTTTTGGTCTCGACACACACTGGTCTTGGTCTTGGATTAGGTGGTCTTGACTACAACACTAAGTGAAAAGATTTGAGCTAATATGATGTTAATATCAATCAAATTCTACGAGTTAGCTTAGTCAGTATTTCAATTAAATTGCATTAAACATGCTTTTGTAGTGCAAAATCCAAATTCTAAGTTTTACTCACTTAATCTCTGAGATTTTTTGCTTGAATATAACATTACGTCAATTTCTTATTACGGTTTACAGTGTGGGCTGCCTTGTTCCCTGTTTTTGGAAACACTCAAACTCCTCAAAGGCTCCTGGCTGGAACATTGCCATGACATCCTTCATTCAACTGACCAACATTTGCCCGAGTCCTTTCCCTCAGTGCCGTCTGCTTGACTGGAGATCTAGTTTCAGGAAGCTGCCCTGACAATCTTACCTCCCCATAACCCTATAGAAGGGGCTGCAACCTGTCTCTTCTCCTCTCACACCTGTCACACATCTGCAGAGGTTCAGTGACCCAGATTATAAGACCACATTCCCTGTCAGCCCTCGCGTGCCTTACGCCCTGTGTTTTTCTGCTGGTGGCAGAGGGACACTTCTCTCCTGAGGATGGGATGTGTGTGCTCGCTGTCACCATCGTGTAACCTCCTGGAACACTCTATTGGTCTCATAATAAAGGAAGTATTTATTTAAATTTAGGAAGTCAGGTGTTGTCAAACATTTATGCATTTATTTGTGGAAAAAAAAAAAATAATTCATGGCCACCTGAAAAAAGCTTAGTCTTTCACACACAATTGCTTGTTTCAGTAATGTTTTATGTTTGGACGGTGTTCATTTCTGGTCCATGTTATCTTGATTTGAGTTTTAAAGGAGTGCTTTCATGTTTTTTTTTTTTTTTTTTTGGCTCTACAAAGTATGTTCACTGTCTGGGAAAAATTGTAAAATTTCCATCAATCTTGTGTTTTTATCTGACTTGTTTGTTTATATCTGCTACATGTCCTATTGAAACTTGGCTGTGCAAAACGTTCTCTTTGTGTTCATGAATATACAGAATTGAGCATCTCCATGAGTTCTTAATAGAAGGAACCCTTAACACGCCTGTAATATTTGGTTTGGCTTGTTTCCATAGTGGCGAGGCAGTAATATAGTACAGGCTGAGGATGAAACAATGGGAGAGACGGTGAGAGAACTCTATATGACTTTACAAAGAGAAAAGAGTTCATTAGGACCACTTCTTTTACAACTCCCACAAAATTAATCACATGCACAACGACCTAACAGAAAGTCTTTCGTATTAATTACTGCCCCAAGGGCTGAGGAGAGTGATAGTATCAGAGAAATGAAAATGTGGCCAGCAGGCCTGATCAGGTAGCAGATGCTTGGAGACCCTTCAGTGGTAAAGGACATGAAAAGACCCTCTCTCTCATTTTCGTCCTTGTGGTGGCCCATTTCTTATAGCTTTGTTCATTTTTCAGCACCTGTTTCAAACGTTAACAAATTGTCTTCTGGAAGCTGTCCACTCCACAGTCTTTAATGATGACTGATAGGCTGCACTCCCTTTTTTTCCTCATAGATATAAATGAAGAAATAGAGGACATAGCCAGTTGCCAATCATGTACAAATGTTACCTACACAATAGGGCCACACGATATATCATTTTTGCATCAAAATCGTGATGCACTTCGAAGGATGTACAATGTCAAGTGTAGGGATCAATAATCTGAACTAGACAACCATGGATCAAAACGCATGTGATTCTCAGATTAATTTCAAAGTTTGTCTGTAATACAATGAAAGTTGATCATTTAAATATGTTTTAACAGTTCATTCAAGACGATTTCATTAACATTCAAGCGATTTTAAACCATTTGAGCAAATGAAGACACGAAAGAGAACTCAATTCGCAACATGCTACTGCACTTCTTTTTTTTTTTTAACAATAACTGAAAGGTTAATATTGAGTATCTTACATTTTACTCAATGCTTCTAGTTAATGTCAGTGGCGGTTCTAGACAATTTTTACTAGGGGGGCCAAGGGGGGGTTAGTGTTTAACCAGAGGGGCACATTAAAAATGGTAACAAATTATATTTAAAGATTATTAACTTCTTTACTTTACAATCATATAAACATTTATTACAACATTGTACAACATTTGTACAAGAGTGAGTGCAGGTGCAAAAAAGGTAGGTTCATTAATGTTGATGATTATTATCAATGATTTGTAAGGGATCATGTGACACTGGAGACTGGAGTAATGATGATAAATTCAGCTTTGATCACAGGATATAAATTTCACTTTACTAAATATTCACATAAAAAACAGTTATTTTACATTTTAATAATATCTCACAATTTTAGAGCTTTTTTGTATTTATAATAACATAAATGCAGCCTTGGTGAGCAGAAGAGACTTCTTTCAAAAACAACCAAAATAGTACCGTTTCCAAACTTTTGATTGGTAGAGCATATCTGCATGTATTGCATGTATTTCAAAAATGTAGGCCTAGAATTTACTTTAAAAAAGAAACATTAGATCCATATTGACAATATTGATTTTGTTAACAAAAAAGGACCCTATGTCCTTTCCTCGTTTCAAGATAACTATCGGAAGAAAAAAAAGTGCATTACATTTCGTTGCCTAACCATCCCTCCCCACTTAACACGGGCAATAATAACCTGTTGATTACTTTACTCAAATGTATGTTATCGCAATGCAACAGCCAAGACAGATGAAGTTACGTGGTTAACATCACAACATTGTGCAGGAACAACCAGTTACTTACGAGATACGAGTCACTTACGCGGCCGGCGCGGCTCTAATTTACCCGTGTAGAGCGTTCCGTCACGTTAGTTCCGCTTTTGGCGCTCGCGTGTAAAATCATAATAAAGTCATAATTCATTTTTTATTTTTATTTTTTGGTCAGCACAGGGGGGGCCACAGGGGTGGCCATGGAAATTTCTACAGAGGCACGGGCCTCCCTAGGCCTCCGTGTAGAACCGCCACTGGTTAATGTCAAATCAGAATAAGCCATCAACCACACAGCAGCCGTGTTTCATTCTTGAGTGAATCGCCATTTTTGAAAGAATCAGTTCAGTTTAGTGTATGATGCAATGATTTACTGATGAAGAAAGTCATTTGATTCGTTCCAACATAACTAAGAGTCTTGAATGAATTGTTTGAGTGAAGGATGCACAGACCAGACTCTGTATTTGTTAGACTGATTCAAACAAATCTTTTTGAACTATTCGTTCAGGAATCAAACTACATTGGCTGCAGTGTATTGTTTGAGGCCTTTCACACAAAATGCAATTCTACATTCCACTGCACTGCTTTTCCATAGTTTTTCTATGTGAACATGCACTACACTACGTGTTTGACCACTGCTCTCGGGTCTCATGCATGACAGCGCTCTTAAAATGCAGACTCAAGTTAATAGAGGTTCAACTGTTCCCTAGACCTTCCCCAACTTCCATTGTTTTTCTAGGTAAACACTAGAACAGGGGTACCCAGTCCTGTTGCAGTAGATTTGCAGTAGAACTTCCCTGCAAAGTTCAGCTCCAACCCTGATTAAACACAACTGAACCAGCAAATTAAGATCTTCAAGTGCACTCGATAACTACGAACAGGTGTGTTGGATCTGAACTCCGCAGGTAGGTAGATCTCTAGAAACAAGATTAGGCAACCCTGCACTAGACATATGTGTTTGACCATTGTGCTCGCATCCCGCAGTCTTTTGTTGTGGTGTTGAATCTTCAGCAGTGCGGGAGATGTATGCATTCTATCCGTGCCACTGGCTTCACAGAGTTTAAGTATATGTATGTTTAAATTAACCTTTGACTGAAGACCTTTGACATTTTTCTTTCTCTGCATAGTGCCGCAAATTCACCTTCCTCTCAGGAGTTAGGGATGATCGATTGGCCACTGATGTTGAACGGGAGGGGTGCGGTGTTGCGTGTGCATCTGTCACTCTGAGTCATTCCAGCCTGCCCACATGGGATTCACACACATAAACACACACACTTACTACTCAACGCAGCCCCCCGCCTACTCAGACTTCATAGCATCAGAGCCCTCTCCGCAGGTCTGCTGACGGAGAGTGTAATTTATCACTGTGCTTAAAGTTGTCTCTGTTTCCATGAGATCCTCGCCATATTTTCACCGTGTAAAACCCAGAGTGAGTGCCTGAGCTGGGGCCCGAACTGCAGAACGCTGCTTGTTTAGACTGCGGTTTCTCTGTGGTTAGACTCTCCTGTTTAGACTCAAGTTAAACTTTTTGATTCAGTATCTTGATGTTTATTCATCTGTTCCAAAATGTTTTTTCCACCGTCTTTTGGTATTATATTGATAATATTTATTGCAAGAAATGAAATACACTAAAAAGCTAAAAAATATCATTGCTTCTACGCTATTTTCTTTCAAATATGTACCAATAACATCCAGAATGAACATTTTTATATCAAATACACTGAGTAATATGAGTAAATATTTTGTCGTCAACTTGTCAGCTAACTCTCATTAAAGTATTAGTAGACTGTCTGCTTAATATCTGCTAACACTTTATTCTGATGCTCCCTCAACAGACATTCTACTGACAAGTAACTTTGAAACTAAATGTCAACTTATTCTACTTACTCAAACATTAACATCTAACCCTAACAGTCCACTAATACTCTAGTGAGAGTTGACATGTATTTGACATGTTATTTACAGTTAGTAGATTGTTTGTTTAAAGTGGACCAAGACAATAAAGTGTAACCGTATATTTTAAATCAAATATGCTATGACTACTAATATAAGTAATTATTTCAGTTTTTGTTTTCAAATTTGCACCAATAGGATCCAGAATTAACATTTTAGAAATAACATTTTATAAATCAAATACGCAGACTAATATGATTCAATATTTTAGATTTTTTTTTCACATACACGTAAATACTGAGTAAATATATTTAAAATCAAATATGACTGAGTAAATATAGCCAATAACGATTAGTATCCAGAATTATCATGAATTAACAAATATTATTATTATTTTTTTTTTTAATCAAATACACTGACCTTTGTGGACCAGTGTAACAATGCAAAATGATTAATAACATTATTTTTATAATTCTGTGAACATTTTCGAGTGTTTAAGTGAAAAGTTGAATCAGTTTTGAAGTTTGAACTGATTTATGCAAATGAATCAAAATATTTTTTATCTACTGATACATTTAAGCCAAATATGCTATTATAATGTCTCTCGCATAAGAAATTTCATATATATATATATATAGAGAGAGAGAGAGAGAGAGAGAGAGCGCCCTGCTCTGTCCTTCTTTTCTGTCTTTCTTTGTTTCTTTTCTTTTTTTTTTTTTTTTTTTTTCCTTCACTCTTTATCACTGTCTATGCCCTCTCTGCAACTGCAGTACCGACTGCCGGTCCTCACCCATATCCACTCAGCTCAATGTTCAGTGGGTAGCCGATTCATCACTACTAAATAAAATAAGGAAGGGGAGAGAAAAGCGCATACGCCAGCACCAGAATGCAATCTGTCATCCTCCAGCAGCTCTCCTCTCACTCCTTCAACTCTGCTAAGCCCCACTCCTTTGAAATGTGTTTCTAAAGGCCGAGTGTTTCCATACGGTGGTGTTCGAGAGTCCTGATAGGTCATCGAACTGGTCTCTCTGTAGAGGCTGTGTGTACGAGTTCAGTTTAGGCCCATTTAATAGAGGATTGGAATGGAATAGTGTCTGTGCTTAATCTGCTTAAGCCTGGTCTCATCTTCCTGTGCTATTAGGCACACGACTTACATCATCGCTTCTGTGTCTTTTCCAGCCTTTCCTGGGTGTATCCTAGTGATTTGGTGCCCTTGGATTTGACCTCTTCATCTTCATCATCCTCATCTTCATTGACCTCTTCATCCTCATCATCCTCACTTCCCACCCTCGCCCCCTGCATTAACCCCTGGTTGACGGAAATAGGATCAGGACATAGAATAGGATTAGGAGATGTTGCAAGCCAGATTTGAACTATGGCTCTGAGAACAGTTACCAACCGTCAAGTTTTACTTATTAAATCTGTCTGAAGGAAACCAGTCAGTTTATTCCCGAAGAATAAATATTTGTGACTTGCAACTTGACTCGGACTCGTGAACAACTGACTTGAAGACAGAGACTTGTGGAAAACACAGGTCATTTTGTTACCCACATGACAGCATGAAACACCTTATTTGACTGTTATTTCATTCATTCATTTTTTATTGGTATTTGCTACCATATGGATGTAATATCCAAAAATTCCGAGTTAATTTGCATCTGGACTTTCATATGCATTTTATGACCCTGTCCGACTCATTTTCATAGATCGGTGTGTTGAGTTGGTGTACGTAATTATATCACATTATCACAAATGACACATTGACGGGAATATTTTTTACGTGTGGTTTACTATAACGCTTGTTTATACAAGGTTTTTGTTACCATCGACGCTCAGTGGAAGACTACATTATCCATCATTGCTTGAGAACTACAGCAATCTATGGTAACTCAAATTGCTCAAAATACACAGCACTTTTTTCTTGCGTTGACTGTAATAGTTTGAAAGTAATAGTTTTTGATTGTGAATAAAAATTAAATGGTAAAATATAAGGTTTTTTTGTTGACATTCATTAACTACATTAGTTAACATGAACGAGCAATGAACAAATCTATTTTATTAACAAACATTAACAAAGATTAATGAATGTTGTGAGAAATACATTTCTCACTGTTAGTTAATACATCAAGTAATGTTAACAAATGAGACCTGAACTCATTAACGTGTTACCAAAAAGATGAATGATTTACATAATACTTTGTGATTTTTTTTTTTTAAGGCATTTTGAAGTAGAAGTTATCAGGTTTGATATTTCAAAACACTGTAAATTACAATAACTAGGTGAAATTTATAACAAAGACTCAAGGCTTGATACTTTACTTTGTCTGTGATTACACATGGGATTAACATGCATTCAACATCATGCAATCACTGTGATCTGATCAAGCAGTTTGGTTTATATGGACCCAGCGAGTTTACCTTCACATAAAATGGCCTTTGTATCGGGATAACGGATTTGTTTTCTGTTTGGTCTGTAATATGCCTTTATCACGGACCCATTCAAAAGACACTTCAAATTGTCTGGTAGCGTAAAACCTTGATAGGCTACTTAAAGATGGTACAAATTTAACAATACTTGCAGTGCTTTCATTCACTTACTTTAATTTGTTCAGTTAAGGAGTTTTTGGAAACCCGAAGGTTTCAGGTTCGAGTCTCATTACTGACAAGAAGGGTGTTCAAATGAGCAAAAAGCAAGGGCAGGCAGGTCGGAGTATAGAGCTCTTTGAGGATGTGCTTCTACTGCTGAGAGGAAACCAGGCCAGGCTTAAGAGCTGCAGAGACTAGCAGCAAATCTGCCCTGAGACTGAACTGACAATCACGTACTTCTGCCACGGGGCTTTGGGGAACAGAGAAGAGGGCTGAGTCTCCAGAGCTTTGCTCTGTGTATGTTTGTTTAAATATGTTTATGTGTGTGTACGAGACCCTGTGTGTTAGCATTTGAGTGGACATGAGAAAGCCATTTGATGTGTTAAGGATAGGGGTGTAATGTTTTATGCAGTAACAGGATGGCATAGTCTATCTACATCCTGACTCTAGGTATAAAGACCCAAAGGATCATTTCATAATACTAAGAGACATAAAGTGGGTGCTTGAAAAAACTGGGAGTGGTAGCAGGAGAGGGAGATAAAGAAGAAAAAAAGCATTATATAATCCCCTTCCACATATTTAGCCCAATCAAAGGGGCTTTAGTGTTCTTTGTTCCTCGGACCTAATGCAGATGCTTTGTGTATTAGTTATGAAACACATCTATTTATTTTCCACCGGTCTCAGGGGAGTCCTGCACTTAGCGATTTGTTTGCGATTATTTCCCTGTTTGTTTGTCTGTGCCTTTTTTCAGAGGAGAACAGCTTTAGAGCTGCATGCACGGGTTAATGCGATGGCTTTCTGCAGTACAGAGGGCAGCAAATGTGAGGAATCACAGCAGGTTGCTATAGATTTCTGTCATCACACACCTTGCATCCAGATATGTGAACTTCCCTGCTAGAGAGTATGCAAATAGGAGTATGTCATTGGAACATCAGAATGGAACGGCAAGATTCAAAAAGAAATTTTTAGTCAAAGTAGGCATACGTGGATTAAAGGACAATATGGCATTTTATTTTAGTATTTGTTTACTTAATTTTTTTATTTAATAACATTTTTATTTTATTTTTTTCTATTTTATTTTATTTGTAATCTAACCTAATTTTGCAATAAATAATTAAATATAGATTATTATAAATAATTAAAATGAAAAAATTCAAATATTAAAAATTCTGCTTTAAACCGACAACACCAACACGTGTTGTTCAGCATTACTATCTACTTGTAAGTTTTCCTAAACAAGTTTTATTTTGCTTGACCTCCTAGGATATTCCACAATTCATGTTTCAATCTATGTTTGACCCTATATCTCGGACCAAATGTGCTTTGACGATGACCGAATATGCTTGAGGATTTACTACACGGGGCCTTAGTGTATTAGTTGCAGTAAGGTATGGACAGGCTTTTGTACGCTCTCAAGCCGTACAGAAAGTAACAAAGCACAGCTTCCCAAGCTGAGCGTGGCATTCCTGCATTGTTAGCAGATAGAACTGATTTCCGCACAGAGTGAGATTTTGCTGCTTTTCTGCATTGTTGTCCTTTTTTGTTGCTTTACTGAAGAACAATGCTGATCTGTTATGTGTGCGGTCTGTGTGTATAAGCCCAGTTTTAGATGATGACGATATTACGGGTTTGTGTTCGGGCCCAGTTGGCAGTGCTGGATGCATAATGAATGGATAAAGCTTTGATCAACATTGAGGTGTGTGTGTGTGTTCGGGTCCAGATGGTTGCTTGCGGCTAAAGGTGCAGTCTCGCTGTTTGTTCCACTTTAGTTTTGCAGGTTCTCTACGTCTCGCTCTATATGATAAGTGCGAGTTATGCCCGGGGCAGGTGAACTCCAAACAACTCTGATGCGCAGCGTGTACCGCATGTTCGGTCTCGGTTATTCATAGCTTCATATCTCTGCAGCAATCTCCCCCTCTGCGCTCCACACGCGTTCTTATTCTTACGCACTTCTCCATCTCTCTCTCTCTCTCTCTTTCTCGCTTTCCCCCCTCCCCTTCCTTAGTTCCCTCTCTGTCTCTCCTCTCTTCCTCATGTGCGATCGCACCTCTCTCTCCCAGACAGTTTGTATCCTCACATCTCTATTTCTCACTGACTTCTGCTCCATCCTTTTCCTCTCTGTCTTCCCCGTTACCTCTCATTCTACCGGGATCCGGGTCTGAACCTCTGCCGGAGCCGGGACGCCTACTGGAAGTGCTGGATTCCTGGTCTGCTGAGAGGATTAAGTGGAGTGGACAGCTGGCAGATGATCAGAGTGAGAGTGGCAGCCAGGACTGGCTCATATTTATTGACAGGATTGGAGGATTGTACAGATATTGGCCGATCTCTGCGGGACAGGGCCAAGAAGCCTCTGGGCTGTTTTGTGTAATGTGAAAACCTGCCCTGAGGGTGAGTGAGTCGAAGTGTGTTGTTTTTTCTATGTTGAATTATTTTCTGCTATCCCAGCTTCCTGTGCAGAGGCAACTAAGAAAGTAAACCATCTGTTGGTATGTTGATTTCCCCCCAAAATTGAAGAGTGCGGCTATGTGTTACTTTTAGTGTTGTTTCATTTGCATGGGTATTCTGAAAAGCCTGACAAATGGAGTTTGTGATGGCGTGGGTTCTGTTTGTTTGGCCTGAACAATGGAAGCGGATGAAGTGCATTTGAACACTGTCATTTTTGCAGTGCTGTTTGAGGATGCTTGCGTGGCGCTATGAAAGTGTGAAACTGCGCACTTCAGCATTGCGTTTGTGAGATTGGAAGTATAAATATAGGGGTATGCTAGTTTTGCTGGTTAGTGCTGGTCTACCAGGTGGACCATAAGCATGCTGTTTATCACCAAAAAATATTGGTCAACCAGCATAGTCCTTCTGGTTGGATAGCCAAGGAAGTCTTACTGAAAGTAACGTGTGAAGAATTTCACTGGAATTTGTCCAGTGCACACACTCACACACACACTACAAGCCATTTTTGCTGTGGCTCCCAGGGAGCGATTGGGGTTTAGGTGCCTCGCTCAAGGGCACCTCGGTCATTTCTTGTCGATATTGAGAATCGAACCTGAAACCTTTGGGTTTCCAGTCTAATTTTCTAACTACTAGACCACAACTGCTCCAAGTACTAGTTCTATTGGTAAAACTAGTTAAAAATCCTGTGTCCCACAGGGGGTATAATCATCCAAAACACAACATAATGGTCTTTTCAACTGGAATGGCGATGGCTTCTTTTGAAAATTTGTTTTTGTTGATGGGCACTTCAGTGTCCACTTGACAGTTAGAATTTCTCAAGCTTTCACTA
The DNA here is from genome assembly GCA_037194245.1 of Opsariichthys bidens. Lineage (NCBI taxonomy): Eukaryota > Metazoa > Chordata > Actinopteri > Cypriniformes > Xenocyprididae > Opsariichthys > Opsariichthys bidens. Next base: position 13,239,896 of record CM074296.1, read on the forward strand.
GGTGACTTAACCCTTCTGTTCTTTTGATCACAGGTCCTTTGGCATCTTGACATCTTCCGCAGAAGCTTCCGTCAATTGAACACCCACAAGTGCATGGAGGACTCGTGCATCTTCTGCGCTCTGAAGGTGCGTGTTACCAGGTGCTCCCCAAAAGGGCCATGTTGTGCATACCAGATCAAGAAGTACTTCCTGTTAGTATTGCCTTCTCAGAAAAGTAGCTTGAGGCCACAGGAGTCTCCTAGAGTGCCCAGGCCTCTCTTCTAATGATGCAGCAAGGTTAGGCTAGAGGCTGCTCGGACTAATTGACTTCCTCACTGACCTTACTGTAGCACAGGAACGGAATGGAAATGAGTTTCTCAACATCAAGAGCGCTGTCGCTCTTTTCGAGGAAGTCTTTTTAATTTCCTGCCTGGCGGCTGATAAAGATGGGAGGTGGAGGTGGAGGAGGAGGAGGAGGAGGAGGAGGAGGAGAGGGAGATATATGCTTGGAAAAGCAACTCAGGTCTCTTTTTAAATAACAAGCAAAGGCCTCTCACTCAAACAATATCCTGTTCTCTAGTCGGCCTCAGGCTAAAAGTAGCTGTGCTATTTAAAGGTGTCACATACCAGTAAAAAGTCACCAAACTGACATATTTCTTTAAGAGGCTCCTTGTTTTGTGTTAAAAGAAATCTTTGCCGTCAGATTTGTACTTGGCCATTTGTTTCCAAAAATACCAACGTTTCTTGTTGGCTGTGTTTACGCCTGAGAGAAAAGGAGAAGTACAAATAGCTTGATGGATTGAGAGGTCTTTTTTCCTTCTCTACTTTGTGTCTGGTCTAATCTTGTTCTGGTGTTGAGTGATTTACCCCTTTATTTCATGTCCAGGTGTTTTGCTCTCTCTAAACTGAACACTTAGTTCCTCTGCAGATGTAAGCACGGGTTCTGCTCCATTGTTTCCACGGCTACCTGTTACCTTGGCTACTCTGTTCTCCGATAGCCCAATATCACGCCCACATGATGTCATGTAGACATTCTGTGCCTCTTGGTCTTGGTTTCCTTGGAGTTGTGTCTTTAGTTGTGAGATTGAGCATTAACGGTCTGTTGGCTCTGTGGAATTGTCCAGTATTGGGTGTTGCAGATAAGTGAGATCATGGTGCTGCCTCTGTGAGGATAGAGAAACTCTATGCTCCTGAGTCTTTGATGTTTATTTATTTGGTTCTGGTTGATGAATAGATGGATGGATGGTTGGTAGGACGGATCAAAAAAAATAATAAACGGCCATAAAATATTGTTTTGAGTTGAATTATTATTACGCAAAAAGAATGAGTAATGTGTGTGTGTGTGTGTGTGGTAAAACTTGGAAAACTGTAGGAATGGGACTTGGTGATACAAATTTGTAGTCAATATTCAAGAGTATTCCAGATGGCTTGATGGATAAATAGATGAATGGGTAGATGGATAGACAAAGAGACGAACTGACAGACAACTCATAAGTGGGTAGATGGATAGACAGATAGACAGACAATGGATGGATATAGATACATACATTCTATACATATACATGCATAGATAGATAGAGCTCTGTTTTCTCTGGCCTATATTGTTGATGTGAAATCCATCACTGATTGAAATGTTCTCTCTCGGTCTCTCTCTAAATGAAGTGTGTGTGAAGTGCTGAGGCATCAGAAATCACTCTGCTGTGGTGACACAAAGCCGTATCATGAGAACGCTTTCACACATTTTCCAGTATTTATGACCGTTTACCAGGATATGTTCTTTTTGCCTTCTCCTGTCTTCCATTCTTTCTTCGTCACTCACACTCGTGCTGTTTTTCTCCTGCTCCTATTTTCTCGCCGTATTAAACCTGTTGCTAAATTTAGCTCCATTCCTATTCACTGTTAAACCATTCGGGGACTAAAAACAATTGATATCATGAAGGTGATGTGTTTGTGTTCAGAAAAAAAAATGGCAGACTTAGAAAGAGACTTGTAATTTTAATCACGTCAAAGCAAACAGCTTTAAGCCTCCATTATGTTTTGAAAAGAAAAGGAATGACTGTGCTTCTCAAAGTAATTTGTCTTGCAGTACCTGAAATGACAAATGTCTTCGACTTGACTGCATCATTTTTCAGCGGTGTGTTAAGGCAGCATTAGTTTTTCCTCTTAATAACATCATGGCATGCCTCTGTTTAGGCCCTGTTCTGAAAGTTTGCTCTGTGGTAAAGCTGAATGCCTGACACTGGATTCCAGTCCCTCAGGTCTCACCCTGAGAACTTTTCCTGCAAAACCCTCTGGACTGATGGCATGTGATCTCTTGTGGCTCTGGCCCCTGCCGTATAGACTCGAATGGCATGCATTATGTCACCTCTCCTAATTTCTAATGGAGGAACGTTAGTTTCGGCCGATTGGTTCTGAGAGTTCCTCACGCATGCCGCCCGCCAGCCGCCTGCTTGCCAGCCATGTTATTGAAATTTAATGATCTAACGCTACTAATGAGTCCTGAAATATGCCCTCACCACACCGCTCCTTTCTGCAAACCGCCGAATTCTACAAAAGTGTTTATTTGAAAGCGTTCTCACTGTGGGGAATATCATGTTCATTTACTGAGATGTAAATGAGCTGAGGGGAATGAAGATGAAAAATCTCATATTGATTGTTTGCACAAGAATGCAACACTTGGCCAATATTATTTACTGATAGGTTCCTTTGATTTCATTGCGTTTTCAACTACTTTACGTTTATTTGTTACTAGTAATTTGTCTTTTTATGATTTGGTAGTATTGATGTACACAATTTGGGGGTTGGTAAGATTTTTATTATTATTGTTGTTGTTTCTGAAAGAAGTCTCTCACCAAAGCTGCAGTTATTTGATTTTTTTTTCTATTTGAAGATATTTTAAAATGTCATTTATATTTGTTGGCGAAGTTGATCTTTCAGGCAGCCAGTTAATGTCATTAGTATTAGATTTCATTGGATACAGTCTTCTTTTGCTAAATAAACAAACCTGAACTGTCTGACTGCATTTGTAAATCTATAATGTTTGTCACCAGACAGAGGCTGAATTGTGACATTGGGTGGCAAGGGCCCACATTACTGCCACTTGACGAGGTGTGATAGTGCCTTGAGGTTGGTGACCATACTGACCATCAACCCTGCTGAGGAAGTGCAGCGCTGGAGGCAGCAAACACACACACACACACACACACACATACACAAACTAAATAAATGCAAAGTCACAGTCACTCACAAAAGCCTCCACCTCTATTACGATGATGTTTCCTATTATAGAAGTTTCAGTGACACCTCTATGTTTGTGCCGTTTTATGTAGTGCGAATCAGCGATTGAGTTAAACCCAATTACAAACTCATAATCAGCATGAGATTCAATCCCTCTGCAATTTGAAAACTGAGCCCAAGGACTGTTTAATATTAATATATTTACGTGCGTCACAAGATTTCTGTGAGGGTGTGTGTGCATGTGTGTACTTTTTCATTGCCTTTGTGAGTTTTGAGCAGTGCAGATGATATGTGTCACTGCTGAGGACTGCGTCTAGTGTCTTTGAGTGGAGGTTAATGTCTCATTTCACAGGCTACGCCTGAGGGCTCACAGCTGACACCACAATCTCTGGTGCTTTGTGTGTGTATGTATATATATATGCATATGACTGGACTTGCATGGTTTGAGTACAGCCTGTCCAGTTGGGTTCCATGTCCTTGTTTGAAATGAGAAGGACTTTACATCACACACACACACACACGCCACACAAGCTGCTATTACACACATGGACGACTCAACCCTCAAATAGGATTCCCAGTACAAACTATAATATAATGTGAAGACTCGAGGCAGTTTTTGGCTAAACCTTGAAAGGTTTATATGCATGTCCTTATTGGCAAGGTCAGGACTAGTTCAGGTTGGTTTATATGTGTCAGTATTAGTTAGCAGGCTCTTTGACAAACATAAAAACCAGTGAAGCTGGTTGACTGGGGTAATTTGGTTTGTTAACCCTTTCATGCATGGGATCCACTACAGTGGACAGATATTTGGATTGTAGTACCATGTCCCAACCACTATGTGGTGAATACCCAACGCCTTACGATTCCATTTAATTAGTGTCTTTGTATCTCTTTGTTGTTTTGCGATATTGCATCATATAATCAAAAATGGCGGAGGGAAGAAGAGATGCACCAAGTAACTCAGGAATAAGTTTTAAATCATTTTATTCTCAGAAAACCAGACAGTTACAAAAAATAGGATGTAAGAAATACTTTTATCCAGATTTTAACAATATTTTTCTTGTACATTTTTTCTGTGACAGAAAATACATCTGTTCACTCCTGTGGACGTCATGCGCTAATATTGTCCTTATTTGTATGTTTTAGTTAAAATTATAATCCATTTTACACTTGAATTGTTTTATTAAACAGCAATATTAAAAAGTTTTCAGATTTTATCATTTATTTCAATGCTTAGGCCTATCTTCTATATTTATTTATAATGTCATATGAAAGTGTGGCATATATGAGGACAGGGATATGTGTGCATGATTGCATTTGATGATGTGTGTGCTTGTGTGTGTGTGTGTATGTGTATTTGTGCTCATGTTTGATACCGGTTTTAATAGTTTTTAACTAAAACTTGGCCATTTTCAAATGAATAAAATGAATTTTGAGACATAGAATGTAATGTTTTTCAAATGTCCTGTCTATTGTTGTTATTTTAAAAAAAACAATCTGTCAAAAATGAGATAACGAAATTGAGTGAATGCTCTCTGCACATTCTAAATACATACTATACATTCATCAAATACTTTCACTTCAAACCCGCTAAATCCCAGCCTCATCCCAATCAGAAGTAATGGTACTTATATAGAAAACTATACATAGGAGTCTGATAAAAAATGTAATTTCTTATTTGTATTCATGCATTTGCTCTTAGTAAGCAAAGCATGAGTTCTATTGAATCACTTTTTATACCATTGATGCATGATGTTCAGATATGGAACTCCCTCAAAATAAAATATATTGGGGAAAAAATTATCAGTATGATATTTCACTTGTTTAAAAATTATTTCTTTGTGATTTAATAATTCATACATGAAAGGTTTAAGCTGGGAGTTAACTAGTCTCTGGATTTGTGTACATTTTCCAGGTTAGTTGCATCACATCTCTGAAAGATACTCGAGTTTGAGGCAAGTAGCAAGTTAACTAGATATCCATGAGCAGAACTGAATATTCCAGATTGTTTGAAATATTTCTGTAGAATAGTATATCCCTGCTGAGAAAACTGCCTAATATGGTTTACTTGTCTCCACACCTGTTTAGGCTGGTCTGTTGGCTTATTTTAAAGAGGTTTGGAGCCCTCTCCAGCTGACCAGACTGTGAGACCATCTAGATAAGCTGAAGACTAGCCTGGCCAGGACTATAAAGGCCCAGACAAGTCAAGTTTAGGGTTAGTTCAGCAGTATCTAGTTAAGCTGTGTCAAGAGCCGGCTGTTACCTCACATTGCCCATGTCTGGGCCAAAAAGTTGAACAGACTACAGCCAATGGTCAGCGAGCACAAATGTTCTGAGCCTGCTTGAGAGAAAGTAAATCTCCTTGCCAGCAAGTGGCAGTAGTCTGTAATTGGCATTTTAAAAGGAAAACCCAGAAGCAATAAGACTGTGGATACACAAATTGTAAAAAAAAAAAAAAAAAAGCAGCACTTACCGTTTTGTCATCTTATCACTTTCGTTTTTTCCTTCTCGTGCACTGGTTTGCTAAGAACAGCCAATCAAAGTGATCTCTTGCCTCGATGGGCTGCTACCACTCATGCTCAATTGGCTGAAAAGCCACAGATGGGGGTCCGACTAGTGCTAATGGTGCGGCACACACCTCAACTAGGTTGAAATACGTTAAACGACGGCCAAACAGTTGGCTTGGTGTGTCACGGCTCTGAGCTGAAGGTATTACCATGTCTGCATTCCGCTCTGGCTTGTGGACACTCCACGTGATTGTCATCAGCACAGACTGCTGATGTCCTCGCAACACTGTCTGTGTGCAGCTCGATTTTTTGTGTCTGCATGGACAACAGTGCGTATGCAAGCGCTTGAAAATTAGGTCCATTAGGTAGTGGTCAGAGTGCATTCATCCGCGCTCACGGTCAATAGAATATACTTTGAAGGGCTTGTGTCCTCAACTGTGCTCCAGACAGAGGAGAATGTGAAAAATTAAGTATACCCGAACCTTTAAGACCAGCTTAAAACAGCTAAGACCAGCAAACCAGTTTAGGCTGGTTTAGGCTTTTTTCAATAGAAATATTACTTTTCGGTGGACAGACATTCTGATTACAAAGTCTACACACATTTCTTCAATGTTTTCAGTATAGCCGGTCACAGACAAACACTGACACTTCAGATAAAACATAACGAATTGTGATAGGTTGAGTTTTCAATGTCAGTCAGACAGACTTTTCCTGTCTAAGAAAACTACACACAAAACTACATGGAAACTAGCATTTTGTAAACTTTTTTTTTTAGTCTAATGCCGCTTTTCCACTGCATCATACAGTTCGGTACGGCTCACTTTTGGTGCTCAGTACATTTACATTTACATTTAGTAATTTAGCAGACGCTTTTATCCAAAGCGACTTACAAGTGAGGAAAACAAACAAGCGATTCTTCATGAATTGGCAAATAACAATACAAGTTTCATACATTGCTCAGTACCCTAAGCTAGAGTAGGAAGGGAAGGGTTTTTTTTCTAATTATTTTTGTTATGTGGGGATTAAGTGTTCACGGAAGAGATGAGTTTTCAGCTGTCTCTACGGCATGGTACAGCTCGCTTAAATAGTACCACCTCACAAGCGAGCCGTACCGATACTAAAAATATGACACTGATTGGTCGGAGAGAATCGTCACTACAGGCGTCATTGGATTTGAAACACAAGACACCAAACCCGCTAGATTTAAATAGTAACAGCCACCGCAGTATCATTTGTTCTTACGACTTTTTGTAAAAGTCTTGTTTTAAACGACCAACACACACAACTTGAAAAAATAAATGGCTGTATCGTGGTCCGTAGACGTGTTCAGTCTATAATCCCACTGTATTTGTACCAAACTGGACTGGAAAAGCAAACCGAAAGTAAAGCGAGCCGTGCCGTGCCGTGCCTCATCGGTCCACTGCAACATAAGAAATCTACACACAAAACTACATGGACTCTACATGGACAGCTATTTTTTATTTGTTTTTTTTTTATTTTACATTTTGAGAATGGATTTCTTTAGTTAGACATTCTTCTACATCAGATCCGAGCTCAGAGTTTGTCGCAAGCGTGTGAGGGCGTGTGTTGCCGTCCCACTCTCGCTGAGGAGAGCGGAACAGAGCTGCAGTTTGGTTGGACACTGATTGCCCGAGTGATATATTTGCTGCGTACACACACCAGACTTCCATTTGGCCCTTATCTGTCCTGAGTGTTTCATCAGCTCCGAGAGAGAGAGAGATGGGGAAGGAAGAGGACATTAAAATATGTCCATAGGCGAAAATCACTCCAGGCTCTTAGCTGGACTGAGCAGTGTGTGATTGGAGCTGCATGGGGAAATGATGCAGTGGCTGAATTTTCCTCTCATCGAGTTCCCTCAGTGGGGTACATAACCCTCTACGTCTGTCCCTCCCACTCTTTCTCTCATTTTCTTCCACCCTCCCTCCATTCTTTCTTTCTCTCCTTGGCGCAGTGCAGTCATCACACTGCATTACCTGTTCTAGAGCCACCGGCCCGTCCCACTCAGGGGTAAACCCCCCATCCCACCTTCATATAGGGGGACTGCCTTGGGCACTGTGCCCACTGCATATACGAGGGTTTTAAAACTGCAGTATGTGTGTGTGTTTGCAGCCGCAGCGAATATTTGCCTTTGCACTGTGAGTTTTGCCCGAGTCCATTTGTTCAGCTTATCAGGATGTCCTCTGGTGAGAGAGCATTGTGTTGCAGTCATTGTTCATTGAGTTCAATAACAGTGCCAATGCTGATGGACAGGAGAATAGATTCCACCGCAGGCATTTAGGACTCTGCATTTGTTTAAGCGTTCACTGTTAATGAGCTCAGTATCTTAGTTAGATGTTTCCCAACCGGTGCTATGGGGACAAGCTTGTCCAATCGAACGAGTAGTGCGAGACTCCACAAAATTTTATGTTGTGAAGAAGTTGGCATAAACCTGTTTGAATGTATCGTTTGAAAACTTACTCTATTTTTACTATATTTCAAAACTAATGAGCTTCTATTTACCCTATACCATCCAAATGTTTGAGATCAGATTTTTTATTTTATTTTTTTTTTAAATAAAGTTAGTGGTTTCCACCAAAAATTTTAAACTGTTTTTACCATTGATAATAATTAGAAATGTGTCTTGAGCACCATATTAGACTGGAGTAATGGCTGCTGAAAATTCAGCTTGCCACAACAGGAATAAATTATATTTCAAAATGTATTCAAATAGAAAACAGCTATTTTAATTGGTAACAATACTTTTAATTTGTTCAATGCCGTATTGCAGTATTATTAGTATTTTACTGTATTTTTGATCAAAGAAATGCAGCCTTAGTGAACTTAAGAGACTTTTTTTCAAAACATTAAAAAAAACTTGCTAAAATATTAAAGGATTAGTTCACCCAAAAATGAAAATTCTGTCTTTAATTACTCACCCATATGTTGTTCTACACCCGCAAGACCTTCGCTCATCGAAACACAAATTAAGATATTTCTGATAAAATCCGATGGCTCAGTGAGGCTTCTATTGCCAGCAAGATAATTAACACTTTCAGATCCCCAGAGAGGTACTAAAACATATTTAAAACAGTTCATGTGAGTACAGTGATTCAACCTTAACATTATAAAGCAATCATGAATACTTTTTTTGTGCCAAAAAAACTAAATAATGACCATAATGATTAGATATTTTTGAAAAGTCATTATTTAGTTTTTTTTGGCGCACAAAAATTATTTTCCCTGCTTTATAATAATAAGGTTGAACCACTGTATTCACATGAACTGTTTTAAATATGTTTTAGTCTCTCTGGGCATCTGAAAGTGTTAATTGTCTTGCTAGCAATGGAGGCCTCACTGAGCCATCGGATTTCATCAGAAATGTCTTAATTTGTGTTCTGAAGATCTAAGAGCTGTAGAACAACATGAGGGTGAGTAATATTGACAGTAATATTAACCCTTTAAAATCTTAATGAGCTTAAATGGCTATGTTGTTTTTTTTGGATGTTATCGGATATTTCATACATTTGTTTAAAGTCTAATGAGCTGCCCACCTTGACAACATTTATTGGAAATGATTCTAAATCTAATATTGGCTACTTAAAAGTCTACTGAAGTGCCTACTTAGAAACGTTCGAACATTTGCTGTGTTTCAAAAAGTACTGAGCTGCACATTTACACAGAATCGGTGGGCACATTAGAACATTTTCTTGACTTTATTGGATATTCAAATCTATTTAAATCCTACTTACTATTTTGGACATCAATTGACATACTAGTTTATGGCTGCCTAAACATTAAAATTTTTTAACCCTTTTTTATACATTTTTTTTTTAAAAACTTTACATGTTTGTATTTTTCCTCTTTATTGTGCTAACATAGTGCACTTTGAATTGCACTATGTTGTGCATTGTTGGCCATCATATACAAAACTGCTTCCGAAGGACTAAGTAGGCAAGTCACTACGTTTTGAAACAGCCTCCGTGTTTGTTTATTGATTTGTCCTAACAGTGTCTGTGATTGGATGTATTGCAGTGTAATGTTTTTACAATACAGTATGTCAGCCCTCCTCTATTGAAGTGTATTTTCTCTCCACAGTAAGCGGGCAGGCTGCCGAAAGCTGTTGTATGCTGTGCCGTTTCTTAGTTGCATCAGTTTCTCTTTCTTACTTTGAGGTGCCGTTTCGCTTTGTGCTTTCAGAGCATCTTCGCCCAGTTCCAGTTCAGCAGTGAGAAGGTGCTCCCATCGGACGCTCTGCGTAGCGCTCTGGCCAAAACCTTCCAAGACGAGCAGCGCTTCCAGCTGGGCATCATGGACGACGCGGCTGAGTGTTTCGTAAGACTAAAGTTTTTATCCCTATTTCACCTCTTTTTTCATGCTTTCTCCTAATAAGTTACTTTTTTTTCTTTTTGCTGACACAGTGATCGGCTATACCCGTCTTACCTCCTCTGTTCTCATCCCTCTGTCTCTCTCTCAGGCATTTCCTCCTCTCCTCTCACCTCTCCTCAACCCTACTTTCTTCTCCCCTCGCATCACCTCTTCTAGTTCTGTCTTTTTCCGTTCCTCTTTTGGATTTTGTCAACCTTGATCTAAGATTCCAGAGATGTTAGGTGTTGAATTTCAGGCACTGCTGCTTGTGCATATCCATGTGTGGTTTGAAGAGTGGTAGAAATGGAAACATGAAGTCTGAGCAGCGTAGGGAAAATAACTCCGGAGAAAGGCAGACAGCTGAAGTTTGACAACTTTTTGTTATATTCATGTATTACTCTATGCACTGAAAAAGATTGGCGACGTCTCTGGCAGGCATGTTGCTGTATTTTATGTGATTCAAAATGTCTGGCTGATAGGATTCTCTTAGATTGCAATGAGGCTTTAAAATAAACCATCTGAAGTTGATCTATATTTAACTGTAAAATAATGGATGGTTTTATTTCTTTCCATTGTTGGGAGATAGCTTTTGTCTAATATGATTTTGTGACATGATCTTATGTAAATTCTTCCTGTGAACTTTCATTAGATAGGTTCCAAGACCTTGTGAACGGCACTATTTTTTGACATCTAGACATGAAGGATGCTTTGTCGACACTGTATGTACAGTGCCAACTTAAAATAATTTAAAGACATTTCACTAGATCAAGTCACATTTGCAAACAAATGACAATAGGAACGTTATATCTGTTTGAAAATGTGAAATGCTCAAAAAGAATGTTTGTGCTTTATTTCTTTAAAATAAATGTCACTTACAATGCACCAACAATTCATACATTTTTAATTGTAAAAATATTTTTTGGGGCCACTCTATCCTTCTTGGATGAGGCAGTACTAGAATGCGTTGTGACAAGCTCAGTAAAAATGGTCCAATTAATATATTTTATTCAGCACTTCAGAGTAATTTGGTATAATTAAAATGGACTATTTCATGCAATATGTGTGTTCTATGTATTTTATATGCTTTTTGAGCATGAAGATGTTAGCTTAGCCACATGCTTGCCTCAGACTAAGCTGGAATCACCTGTGAGTGGTAATGGAAGAGCCTCACTTGCATTTCGTTTGACAAACATTAATAGAGTCGCTACAAATGAAGCAGTTTCTTCTCATTCTTTTTAAATGATTCATTTCAGTATCTCGGGTTCCTTGGTTTTCATATATGTATATATTTATATTAATGCATATTTTTTCATTTAATTTAAGGTTTGTTGCCTTTATCATTTTTAGTTTAGTTTTCTCATATATTTAAATGTAGTATTATTATTATTATTATTATTATTATTTTAAAGCAGACAAAGTTAATGTGTTAACTAAATGTTTAACAGTATTACATTTTTTGGAACATTCTAGCGTTATCATATCCCGGTATTGTAGAGGTTTAAAGTTTTTTTAATGTACCACATATCAACTAACTACAATGAATATGTTGCCATATTTATTTTATTTAGTTTTGCAGTTGTAGTTTTTCCCAGTTATGTTAATTACTGTTTTTATTCCAGGTAGCAAAAATGTTTTCATTTTATTTTTATTCATTACAACACTGCTTCAAACAAGATGTTTTTGATGGATCACAACACCATTGTACAATTTAAAAAAAAAGGTTGATATGGAACCTAAGAACACATTGTATGTAAGGTAGTTAGCCTATGTAGACTGGTAGGCTGATCACACTTGAATTGGGTTTTGCAACAAAGCTGTTTTTAAGTGGATATTTAGATTTATGGCTGTGAACGTTGTGGGTTTTACAGGCATATGACAGCAGGAGTTGGCAGGCATATGAACGGGTCCTGCTGTTGCTTTAGATGAGCTCGGATGTGATCATTAAGGATGTGGAAGCTTTCTATAAGGTCTTCCTGTACTCCCCAACCCACTCCTCTAATCCCCAGACCTGATTATTCGGCCGCACCTGATTAAGGACCATAGATTGTGTTTATCTCACATTTATGTCCTTAAAGGACACACCGCATGAGCATCAATACAGATAATTGCTTTTAAGCAAATAAGCAATTGAACGATCATTCACAGGCGAGTGGCTGAGCTGTTCAATCAAGATAGCTCGCAGAGAGACCCAGTGATTGGCTCCATCTTAAATACCCATTTATATGCAGCCAGTACTGTCTATGTCAGGATTTTCCCTCTATAGATATTTGAATGCATCTGTGCTTACTCATAAGGTCACAAAAGACAGAATCATCAAAGTGTTATTTAGCTCAATTAGCACCTCGTCTGCAGTTCGGTAACAAAGGTCTGTTTCTGTCGCGGGCTCATTATTTTTAGCCGAGGATCTGTTGAATGGAACTGCCGTGATTTCTCCCATTTGTTTGACTGCCGCATTTGCGAGGCAGATGCAGGCACGGAGCCAAAGCGCTCTTTGTGCCATCCGTCTCCACTTTTAGACGCCGACCCCTCTCCTCACGTGCACCAGATGACAGGCAGTACATTAGCGAAATGCCAACTCTTCATTTCTGCCTCGTTCCTCTCCACATCTGCACCCCTGCATAAATAGCTGCGTTATTATCTGAGCCGGAAATGAAACGCTCCATACACTAATGATTTGTTGTGTGATACTCAATGAGAAGTGTCTTGCGGCGGGCATGAGATGTGATATTTTTCAGAGTGAAAAATTAGTTTGAATGCAATATGTGAAGAGTCTTTATTTCCGAGCTCAGTGAACTCGGTGAGTTATTAGTGTTGTGATGGTTCTACTGTAACTAGTAGCAACAGTACTAACTTAAATGAAAAAAAATAGCTACTTTTTGTATAGAGTAGTAAGACATAATGCTACTTTGCTGATTTTTATATTATATTGTTCACAAAAAGTGAAATTGAGGGGTCCCAATTACTTTTGTCTTAATGAACAATATATATTTCAAACCAAACAATTTTTTTTTCATGCAATGTTTTACCAGCTATTTTCATTTTCTTTTTTAATTTACAATAAATTCCACTTATTTTGATACTTTTCTATGTAATGCAAAACAATTCATATGCGACTGCACTGTCTGAAAACCTTTTGCAACCACTGTATCCTTTGCGGCAACACCAGAATGCATTGCAAAAAGTTAAAATTCCCATCAAAGATGACGATGTGAGATTAATACATTTTATTCAATGGCAGTGTTGTTATCTAAAATTAAACTATTAAAAATATTTTTTTTTGAAACAAAGCTAAAATAAAATAAAACGCTCATTTATATCCTAAAGGGGTGGTTGATTATGATTTCACTTTTGTTACTTTAGTTAGTGTGTAATGTTACTGAGCACAAACAGCATCTGCAAAGTTGCAATGCTCAAAGTTCAAAGCAAAGGGAGATATTTTCTTTTAAAGAATTCTCTGTTTAAGGACTAAAACAAAAAGCTGGTAGGGACTATTCCTGGATTAGTGACATCACTAACCCTAAAATTTGCATAAACCCTGCCCCCGAGAACACTCAACAAAGCGGGCGAGGCCATGTTGGGCTGCTTTAGAGAAGAGGAAGAGTTGTTGTAGTAGAGTGTTGTCGGCATGCCTTTATTTTACGCCGGACTGCTTCAAAAACGAGGGTCGATTCAACACTGGATTTGCACAAAAGATTTACATGATGGCACATGCCAGTCGATGAGTTGAATTAATGTCACGGCAACTACAAAAATGTATCCACTAACTGTTCAGAAATGTCCAGATGTCTTCTAAAAGGTGGAACTTTTTCTTGAGTCTCTCCATCAGTGTCCGACTCCGGTTTGAACAATGTAAGGCTGAACACTGTTACTGCCAATCGTCGTTTTGGCTGCGTGAGATTCTCCAGCTTTGTCTCCGGCCTTTTCTGGAAAATGGGCTAGGAGCAGCAGCTCATTTGCATATAAAGGGGACACACAAAAAAAAGTCATGTTTTTGCTCACACCCAAATAGGGGCTATATTATTATATTAGAGCTATATTAAATGATCTGTGGCGCGGCCTTTGAGCTGAAACTTCACACACACATTCTGGGGTCACCAGAGGCTTATATTACATCTTGTAAAAGGGGCATTATAGGTCCCATTTAAATGGAAATGTTGCCTTGTCAACTAACTGAAATAAAATTAGTTTAAGTTAAAGTACTGAAATGGCTAAAACTAAATATATTAAAAAAACTTAATAATAAAAATAAATCTTACTAGAAATGTTAAAAATAACAGAAGCACATAATAATAAATTACTAAAACCTATAATAAAAATAAAAATGAAAACTGAAAATATAAAATTAAAAACTAATTCAAAATATTAGTAAAATCTTATAATAGTAAACAAATAACACCAAAATAACACCTTTCTTTTATATTAAAATGACCTTTAATGCAAAATATGTGTATATTTTGTGTGTTTTTAGATTTACAATTCTCAAAACCACATGCTAGCACTCAAAATTTGTTGTTAAACGCTGCTATTAGAATGTTATGTTGATAGTTACATAGGGGTTTTTCAAGTTATATTAGTTATACGTAGTGTACATATTTTTCAACCTTTTTTTTCTCTCAGATCTGATTGCAAAAAAAAAATGCATGTTGTTTTTTTAAATAATTTTTTTCTTCGTAACTTATAGTGTAATTAACAACTTTTTCAGATTGGCAGCTTGAGTATAGTTAATAGTTTTGAGAAAAATGGAGTGGCATATAGCTTCTCCAGCACTGGTAGTTATATGGGTGTTGCAGGCATGGTCTGTGCTGTTAGTGAGATGAAAGGAAGGGAATGAGAGATTTGATGTATGGCCTTATTCACCTCTCTCACTTTCTCTCCCACTCCCTCGTTCACCCTGTATTCCTTTGTCAGGAACTTGCAGTGTGATCGATTGATTTTAAATTTGTTCAGCCAGGAAATAAAAAGGAATCTTATGAAAAATAGATGTGTTGTTCTCACTTGATCAGATTAACGTGAAGTGAGTGCTGACAAAGAAAAATGAATATAAGAGCTGGACCGCACAACTCACTGTCTCTGATACGCACACAAACATCTGCTCAAAGATGCCTCTCTGTTTAAATGCTGTAGGAATAGCCAACTTGCTATACTGCACTGAGCATCTTGTTTCAGAATTGTTTGTGAAAGCAGGATCAAAGAAACAAGAAAGCCAATGCATACATGCACAGACTCGCAGTTACTAGCAGTGATCCAAATGCTTTTCTCTAGGAGAATCTCCTGATGCGGATCCACTTCCACATCTCGGATGAGACCAAGGAGGACATTTGCACGGCCAAGCACTGCATCCCACATCAGAAGTTTGCCATGACACTTTTCGAACAGGTTGGTGAGGGACATTATCCTTTTCTCTATCATATGTTTCATGTGGTTTCTAACATTTGTTCTATTTATGTGTTTCTTGTCTATTCCAGTGTGTTTGTAATAATTGTGGAGCCACGTCGGATCCTCTGCCCTTCATTCAGATGGTGCACTACATCTCCACCACCTCTCTCTGGTAAGTGGAGGACCATGTTTTCATGCGAACAGAACTCATTCATACAGAGGTTTTTTTGCTCCTAGAAAGTATTCAGCTCTGTTCCAAAAACATAGTGAGATGACTCACTACCTATTCTCTACATGGACAGCTTCCTAAAAACCTTACTATTGGCTAATTTGTAATGCTTTAGGCAGCAAATCTTGTTGGCAAGCTGACGATAGAATACAGTTTTTTTTTTTAAAGAAATTAATACTTTAATTCAGCAAAGGTGCTTTAAATTGATCGAAAGTGATAGTAAAGATATTTCTAATATTTGTTTGTTTGAACTTTCTATTCATCAATTCTATTCAATCCTAAAAATATATACTTTATCCCTGTTTGCACAAAAATATTAAGCAGTACAACCATTTTTAACATTGCAAATAATAATAAATCTTTCTTGAGCCCCAAATGCACCTTTGCTGTCATGGGAATAAATGAATAAAAAATAAAAAAATTCAAATAGAAAACAGTGATTCTAAATTCTAATACTATTTCTCTACCCCGTTTACTTTTGATTAAGTCAATGCAGCCTTGGATGTATTTCAAAGAGTTCGTCGCTGTGCATTCTGGGATTGCCATCTTTGTGAAGGATGGCTAAATTGGGTATAATGAGGTTAAGTAAAACAAAATGCATAGCATTTGCTTTGAAAAAGCAGCTATTATTCCTTAAAATGCTGTCTATGTAGGCAGCTCACTATGTTTTGAAACAGAGCCCTTCATTTGCCATTTAGCAAACACTTTAAGGAACCAGAAGTTGTGACCGACTTTACTTTAGTATTGTGATGTATTTCAGAGTGACACTAAATATTGAGCTTAAAGGGTTAGTTCACCCAAAAATGAAAATTTTATCAGTAATTACAACAAAGACAAACCGCCACATTCTGCTTGTACAATGTCAACAGATGACAACAACAAGCATAATAACAGAACAAAATAATTTAAAACTGAAAGTCCAGAGCAAACACTTTACATTGTATCAACTTTTTTTAAATAAAGAAACTGTACAGAAACAAACTATCTGTGAAATGAAATGTTAATAACGCTTCTGCGGATATTCCGTATCGTAGCAAGCAAAGCTCAACTGAACTGGCCGAAATGCTCTTAAGCGCTCACAGCTTGGTGTTTTCAGCAGAGCACCTAACATTTTCAGCTGGCTAAAAACTCAGCCTAAGTGTCTTACTCAAGATCCCAATGCTAATAGCACCCCTGTCAATATGACAACCTTCAGTTGCCACCACCACCAACTTTTGTCTTGCACTTCGCTGTGTTTTGGTTCAGTTATTCTTATGCTGCACAAATGATAGATGCTTTTGCAGTTGAGGATGATCTATTGGGAGTTAGTGGGGTGCATGCCGTTTAGTGTTGGAAACGGACAATTTTGGCTCTTTTGTCACTTTGATGTTGAGTGAGGGTTTTGATTTACACATCAGACTGGAAACTGAAGGTAAGGGAGCCTTTCACAGTGTTTATTGGGTAAGTAAGCCAACAGCTCCAGCTGAATGCTACAGCCGACCTGCTTGGCTGGAATGAGGCTCTATATCACGGGTTATTAGCTGTCATCGTACATATCAGACCCATGAGAGCCATCTGCTAGAGCTATGTACAGGAAATGCACCCTCCGCAAACCCCTCCCTCTTGTCCTATTCTCCCACTCTAGAGTATAGATTGTTACACTCACATGCAACCTTGATCTGACATATTTTACATCTTTCCATTGCTCAATCCATTCTTATCCCATTCCCCTGTATTCCAACATATAAATCCCATATACAGTGCACACACCTACTCTTAACTCTTCCTGAAAAACATTCTTGCCTGCTGTACAGTATTTCATTCTGAGAGCTTCACATCCCATCTGATGTTTAGACCACGAAAAAAACATTTCTCCAATAAGAAAGTAGACCACCGAGGACACAGATAGGATATTACCCATCACTCCCAGAGGAATCTTGTCCCCAGCCCTCTCTATAGAAAGAATCAGAAAGAATCACTATCAGCATCTCAGCCTTCTGAGGTTTCCAACACGATTCAGAATTTCACTTTTTATTATTCATTGCTGAAGGCCTGATTTATTAAGACATAAAATATGACACTAAATGAGAAACGTATCCCATTATACAGCTTTGCATTGCATGTTTATATAAAATGCATGCAAACTTGACAGCATGATGATGATAAAATGTTAAAGAGTTAGAAATTAATTTTATTAATTTATTTTTTTACTGTGATTATTATTATTATTTTTATACTATGAAATGTGAATGTACAGATTCTATGCAATGATGGTTAGTATCTGCCATGATGCTATGCTGCCTATTCTGCCTGTACTTCTGTACTTCTCAGCTACCATTCATTCTGACATCAACCCCAAAATCCCATGCAAGAATGCCACCCCCAAGAAGAAAAATTGCATGCCTGCAAACCATTTCTCACTCACCTACATCGCAGACAGCCCTTCTTGGCTCATCTTCACAAACTGCTGCACCTGCTTTCTGCAAAAATTGCCTTCAAATTTTGCTCTCATTGCACAAGCATTTCTGCTTTTTTTTTCTGCACTTTTCTGCAGTTGGTTTTCGTTTTTAGTTGAGTTTTTTGTCTCTTTTTGCCTTGTTTCCACAGCGGGGGGGTATGGCTTTTTGGCCGCAAGTCCGCATTGAGACCACACTTCCACAGACTCTGCCATGGGTGTAGATGGGTTTCTACAGGGTCCCACTGTTTTGCTGCCATGGCTCGCAAGGCACAAATTCTTCCGATCCGAACACGGCCTAAAGTCGATGGATTGGGTCTTTGTGTCTTGCTGATAAGTCTTTTCCTTGGCGAGCCACTGCTCTCTACGGTTCCTGCCTGTTTGCTGTTTCTTTGTGCTTCTTCAAATGCTTCTGCCCGCAGCACATCTGGAAACCCCTGTGAAATTGAAATTTCTGCTGGAGAGACCTTGCTTTTCTTGCAGACCTTACTATAGTGTTGTGTCTTTGCTGTGCACAGTCTGCCATGGTGTAAATGATTTTGACAGTAAACTGTCTTCAGGCAACCTCCTCACCTTTGTTTTTTGGCTGTTCCCCAGTTCCACAAGTTTTATTACTACTACACAGCTGTTCTGTGTTGTTAATGTGTTTTGTGTTACATATTGATATTGATTGAATGATGATCATTAGCACCTGTTTGTTTAATTAATATAATCACCCTACTATGCTTACAAAATCAAAATCCTGTTTTTGAAGTACCTTGAAGAATTGATGATGCTTTTTTGAGTAAGGGGGTGGTCACACACACCAAATGATGGATTGATTTTTTTTTTTTTGTTTCACTCCTTTGCATTTTTGTTAATTGAAAATATAAATCTATACCCAAGTTTCTTTTTTGAAGCATTCTTACTTTACAGCATTTTTTTCACACCTGCCTAAAACTTTTGCCACAGTACTGTATTTTTACACGCAAACCTTAATAATGGGATTAGTGTCTCATTTTGTGTCTTATTAGGTTTCTAAGCTACTCTTGCCCAGGGCCGGGTTTTCCCGAAAACGATGTATCTTAGCTGTTAAGAGCGCTTTCTACATGCAAGGTTACGAACGCTCGCAGCAATTCCACGAGCGTTTCCCAAAAAAGCACTTAACATGAACGCGCGAGAACGCGCTCTAAGTGCTACTCAAGAGTCGCAGTCCATTCGCGAAGTGCTGAAATATAACCTTGTATGGAATCGTATTGTGAACATTTAACCTAATAATTGTCATCTGTTTTGGATTAGTTTTCGTGCACGTCAGCAAGTCATTGACAGATTTTTTTAATTCATCCCTATTTTGCCCAGTCTTTGAAGCATATTTCCCACATTACTTCTTTCATGATTTTTTTTTGTTCATTCATTTAATTTAGATGTGTATTTCTTTTTCTTCCCTTTTTAATTATTTCATTTATAAATTCATGTGAACAAAAAACGGGCAATATAAAGTACAATCAAAACATTATTATATTACTCACGCTGCAGTGTGTTAAATCTATAAAAGTGTAATCTGCCGGTTGTCCTGCAGGTGTCCTCATAAATCTGTCTTCTTACGATCCACTCGGGGATGTACGATTACTCCAGAGCACTCGTAGTTCTACGAAGATCAGAAGTGCTACTTAAGCTACGATGCTTTTGGGAAACAGACCATAATATTAAGATCAGTCGTACGATCGTTTTTACGATCAACTTAGGCTTACGATGCTTTTGGGAAACGCAGCCCAGGACAGTAGCTGTGTCCCAATTCAGATGCTGTATCCTTCAAAGGACTTCAAAGGCCGCGCCTTCGAAGTTCGCGAAGTTCAGACCAAGCATTGTTAAATGGGATGGTCTTGTTGCCTTGCAACTGTGACAGCTGCCGTTGACTAGCGGCAGTAGCGTTTGTACTAGAGCTTTTTAAACGTTATATTCGACTGTTTGAAAACAAAACAGGGTTCGGCAACAAAATGGCAATTTCTCTCTCAAAAAAGAGTTCATTGCTCAGGAATCGAAGGACACATTTTGAGGCCGCATTTGAAGGAGCCTTCGAATTCGCTATGACGCAATCAGTCTCCACCTCTGATTTGGGATGCAGCTAATATCATGAGCATGTAGGTCAGGGTCTTCAATGATACTGGAAGCACTTTTCTCAACGTGAATCATGCGATGTTAGGTGTTAAAATCACATGAAAGACACTCAAGGATCTGTTGCGACCAGAGCATGTGAGCAGTAATGTTCAATCGGGAGCAAAAAGTGCCTTTCTGAAGATTCCGCCCCACTTGCTTAGTCCGCTCAGTGCCGTTCACTCAACCCAGAATCCCCTTTGTGATTTGCTGTTTCGAGAATATGTGAAATAAGCAATAGGTCTAAGATACTGTTTTAAGTGAGAACCTTATAAATAAGTAGCAAAGATTCATTTTGTGATACACTCACAGCAAAGTTCTTTTGCGTTCTTTGCTTGGGGTAAAAAGAAGTTTGAAATAGTCTACCTTTGCGGTGATATACTGTTAATGAGCATCCAGACGCCGTCCACAATGATGAGAGCAGTAGATAGCCGTGTAAATATGTGATCTGCACTTTCCTCGCAATATAAAAATTAAAAGTATAACAAAAATGCCAGCGGTGAGGAAACAGCAGTAAAGAAAGTAACTGATCATAGCGATGTGAGCTCTGCAATTCGGCACTGTCAAGTCACATTTATTTATACCACTTTATACAATATTGCTTTAAAGCCACAAATATCATAACTGTGATCTGTTGGCATACTGTAATTGAGACATTTATCCAAGAAGTTCATTACAAACAGAAAGACGTGTAGTACAGAAAAGTAGGTCAAAAGTTCTTCGTAAAGTAATCCGTAGTCACATAATATGATGTTTACCCTCACTGATCCTTCAAATATGAATTTCAGTTTATCCTTGATTCTAACTTTTGCCTCATGGAAATAATGGTAAAAATATGTTTTCATTAAAATACGAGACTACGTAATCATGAATAACATAAAAGGCATTTTATTTGTAAATGACATTCATAAATGGTATTTGTAATTAAAAAGGATAAAAAAAAATACTGATACAAAAAACATATGACTCATTTTATTTGACATGCACATGGGCAAAGGGACACAGAGGCCACTAACAAAATAATTATGCACATAATGTTCTCTCTCTTGAAATGTAATCTAGTGTAAATGTCAGCATTATCATATATGTATAAAGGATTGGAGTCTGTTGGGTAAAACAACAGCTTATTGATGCAAATCAGTCGGTCGGCTATATTCCAACTGTTTCTGTAAATATTTAATCTGTACAGAGATGATTTTCTCTGCAACTAAGTTTAATGGTGCCACACACAAAAATATTTAGAAGTGCATAAGTTGCAACTTAATGCCCCTTTACATCAAAACTAGGCTAAGCTGTAACTTTCGCACAGCTGGTGCAACTGGCCCCAGGTCTGAATGCAGATGCAGAGTTTGCACTCTGAATGGCTAAATACTCATCAACCTTTAGCATTTCACACACAGTTTGCTGGCTTTGTGTCGCACACTCTGTCCTCGCTTGTGTTCGCACAAACACACTCACTCCACTGTAAATTGTGCGCTTTGCCACATGGCTGTACGGCAATAAATTGTAGTACAATGTGTTCCCTCACTTCTGGATGCGGGTACCCCTATACAGCTTTGATTCCTCCACAGCGGCTTTAATATGAACACACACACTCTCAGTGGGAAGCCACATGCATACACAAACACACACCAGAAAAACAAAGTCTATGCAATATGCTCAAAATCCCAACTCAGTGTTTTTCATCCAGATGCAAAGCTGTTAAACCAGGCTCGCACATATCATGTAAAACAATGGAACTTATAGGATTTATTTATTTCTCTCTTTTCTGAAGCAGATTGAACGGGTTTATCTGTACTGGAAGGCTGAAAGAACTGATGTACTGTTCTACACTATAAACTAGGCATCCACCTAGGCACAGCACATTTGGGATTCTCCCTCCAAATGAAATGCATATTAGGCTTGTTATCATGTACATAATTTTATTCAAGGTTTGTTTTCATTGTTTGCCAGATTGCATTTACATAGAATTGTATTGGTGTTATTGGCACTGCATACTTTTTAATCTTCCATGAGCATAAGTAGATAACTAAATGGAAACATGAATAAATGGTAAACAACTCTGTGTATGAGTTATGTATTGTGCAAATCGTCCATATTACTATCATGTGACACCTTGATTTATGCCTGTGATAGCTCATATAATATGCAGGGAACATGCATGACAAGAAAAAATATGAGACCCATCCACCCTCCTAACAGCATTTTTAATGTGTTGAATATGATGAGGGGTAATCTGAGATTATAAACACTGCATGCTAAACAATGTGAAGAACGATTCAAGGTCAAAGTGGGTATTTTAACAGCTAAACAATTTAGTTGCAAATAGAGGAGTAAGTTTTCCACTCAAAAGAACATTTATAATGTAATTCTCAGTATGACCGTCATTTCCAAGTAAAGCACACTGAATAAAGCTGAAAGTAAGACAGCGAGAGAAAGGGTAGACCTGTCTGTCTGATGTAAATTACTGTCTGCCTATAGGTTGTATTTAGCCCTTAAGGGGCTGTCTCGGCACATTTCCTCCATGCGGACATGCTGACAGACGGTTCATGTGTGCAGATATGCTGCATGTCAAATGAATGCAATCACGCTTAGCTTAAGGAAACATTAGCCTGTAAAGTACGCTGATTTCTGTGCAGGCCTGCGGCTCTTGTCCTGATGGAGACCATGTGGAGATGGAACAGAGAACGAGCGCTGCTATATTAGTTTCTGATGTCTTCCAGGGAATAGTGATCTACTGACGATATATAGCATCTATGTACTGTTGGCTTTGTAAGGTTTTTGAGCAGCTGAAATAATAGTGTATGAATAACACGGAGTATTATTATTCTTTCCATTAAATTTCAACATTAACGTATGTAAAGTTTTGTGTGCATGACCCGTCAGTGGTGTTAACACTGGTGCTTGAGGACACATCTGTCTCTTATTCCCTCTGCTGCAGTAACCAAGCTGTGCGAATGCTGGAATGTAAGGAGAAGCCCACACCCGACATGTTTGGAGAGCTTCTCCGCAACGCCAGCACCATGGGCGACCTGCGAAACTGTCCGGTGAGTACACGCATACACACCTGTCAAGCTACTAATTACAGTGTACCTCAGCATTTTCTATTTGTTCTTCCGATAGTTTCATGGTATTTCATTTGAGGAATTTGAGGAATCAGTGATCAGTGAACTACAAATACAAATCAGTTTCAACACTTTTAGAAAGTGAAAAAGCTATTAATGTTTTAAAATAAAAATAGATGTAAACCATTAATAGGCATAATATAAACTGTTTATTTAATTCATATTTTAAATTGTTGTGAAATAAAATTATAAATTCATAAAAATAATTTTTAGGCGCACATTTTAAATTTCTCTTTCCCCCCCCCCTTTTTTTTAAAGTTGTTTTTTGTCCATTTGCCAAATCCTTTGTTTGTTGTTGTTTTTTTCTTCTTCTCCCAATTGCCCGGACAGTTCACTCTTGGGGCCATTCCCATTTAAAATCTGCAATAAAAATATTTTTAATTTACTATTGTAATTTTTTATTTAACTACATTTTAAGACATTAATTAAATAAACTGATTTAAATGTCAATTTATTTTATCAATTTTAAATTGATTTATTAAAACATGATTTAAATAGCTTTAAATATGTCAATTTTAAAAGTTATTCATTTCTATTTTGTATGTTTGAATATAAATAATTGATAGCGTATTACTAGTTTTTAAAGTTAGCATAAAACAGAATTTGGAATAGCTTTTCTTGCCTATTGTGTCGTATATCTGAATGAAGCTGCTTCTCGAACAAGAAAAAAATGTATGGCGGGACTTGATTTCATCCATCGGGAATTGATTGGATCATTGGATCGTTGTGGTTGCTGCAGTCTCATGTGAGCTACAGGTTGTCATGGTCTCATCAGAGAAGAGATGTCGCTGCAAGAGACAGGGGAAATTTAAAGTTTTAAAGATTATGAGGGCACATGAATTAGAAAAAAAAATGTCACGGACAAATCATGTATCATAAATACTGCAATATTCCATAAAAAACAAGAATTGTTCATTTTGATTTCATGGTGACTTTAAATTTTGACATTTACAGTTTAGCACTTTAGCTTGACCAATCAGAATTAAGTATTTCAGAGGGTGTGTAATATTGTCTTAAAATATATTTTTACCATTTGATCAAATCCCATTGGATAAAATTAAGTCAAGCCTACTTTATTTCAATTCTGTCACATAATTTGATTTTGATTTTGCATATCAACTTGATTTTCACTCAATGCCCAATCGTTTTTCAAGCCACCTAGACACACTCATTTATGCTCTTCTGTTCACGTGGAACCATACAGACCATCTGTTTTTCACCTGAGAGGGTCTTTTGCTCGCTACTCCTATGTTCTCAACAGAAGACAGACCCCCCAACACATACACACACACACACACACACACACACACACCAGCTGCTGATCAGCTCTTACCACACACTGTGCACCCTTACCCCGCCACAGGAGGCGGCTGATTTCATCATCCAAAACACACTCCAGCATCATTCAGCATGCTGATGGAGAAACCCATGTCAGCGGCTTTGGAGTCTGCTTTGGACCAAATCAGCGAAATGAGTCAAAATGAATTGGAGCTGAAATCCATGCCTTCATTTTCAATGATTTTCCGTTTGTTGATTCTCTGAAATGACTTTATTG
Organism: Opsariichthys bidens; assembly: GCA_037194245.1. Taxonomy (NCBI): domain Eukaryota; kingdom Metazoa; phylum Chordata; class Actinopteri; order Cypriniformes; family Xenocyprididae; genus Opsariichthys; species Opsariichthys bidens. The sequence continues at coordinate 13,264,836 of CM074296.1, forward strand.
AAATGCAACTGAGATCAGGGTAGTCTGTAACGTCACTGCTCTTTAGAAGCTTAGCTGTCTGGCCCTGAAAGCATGTGTTTGTCTGGATTCCCAGCGCTTGGCAGGACAGACTGTGGAGCTGAGGCTAACAATGATCTCTAATGGGACACTGTGTGCCTGTCCCAAAGCTCAGCAGTGCTGCCGCTGCTGGCTGTTCATTGGCTCCCTCGCTTGTGTGTTTGTCTGTGATGGACCGACTGAGACGGAGAGAGAGTTAGAGAGAGAGAGAGAGGACTGTTCTGAGAACTGGGCTCTTTGTCTAATCCCTTCCTGCCCAGGTCTGGTGCCAGCCTGGTGCGGCCCCCGCTGCTCGCTCCATAAAGGCAGGGCCCGGCTAGGTTTTTGTACGTTAAAGGAAGAGGTCAGGCTGGCAGTGGTGCTCGTAGCCAGAGCCTTTCTCCATGCCTGTTTCCGTATACCTCTGCCAAGGCACTCGGCGGAGGGCAGTGACTCAAAGAGCACAGCTAGAACATTGGGTGCTGAACATAAGGCCCTGCTGGACTGTGTTGCACTGTTTGAAGCACTCTTTTTATCTCTCCTTCACCTTTTCTCTCCTCTCTCTCACACACATGCTGCATGATATATCAAAATAAAATCAATATCACGATATGGCTTAGAGTGATTGTCAGATCTGGCAGACTGTGATTTCATTAAGTAAATGTATGTACTACTGATTTTAGAGTGAAGTGCGTCATTTACACACGCATATATATATTTACACACACACACACACACACACACATATATATATATATATGTATATATATATATATATATATATATATATATATATATATATATATATATATATATATATGATGAGGTAAAGTGCTCATGAAAGAGATGAGTTTTCAGCTATCTTTTGAATATTGCCAGAATTCAGCATTCCTGATGATTGAAAATTCCTTCAGCAAGGAACAGTGGACGAGAATGTTCTGGAGAGTGATTTTGTGCTTCTCTGTGCTGGTACAACGAGCCTTCGCTCCTTTAGTGATCGCAGACTTCTAGTAGGGATATAGACTCGTAAAAGTGAATGGAGGTAGGAGGGTGCTGAGCCTGTGGTGGATCTATAAGTAAACGTCAACGCCTTGTACTTGATGCAAGCAGGAAGTGATAACCAGAGAGATAAAGAGGGGCGTGACTTGGGTTCTTTTGGGCTCATTGAAGACAAGACATGCTGCAGTGTTCTCAATCATTTATATAGGTTTGATTGCGTATGATGGCAGTCCAGCCAGAAGAGCATTGCAGTGGTCAAGCCTAGAAATGTCCAGGGCCTGGAAAGAAGTTGTGTTGCATGCTCAGTTATAAAAGGCCTGATTTTCCTGATGTTGTGTAGTGCAAATCTGCATGACCGAGCTGACTTTGCAATGTGGTCTTTGAAGGTCAGTTGATCATCCAAGATTATTCCAAGATTTTTGGCCGAATTTGATGGGGTAATTGCTGAAGTTTCTAGCTGGATAGTGAAATTGTGCTGTAGAGTCGGATTGGCTCTGAAAATGAGAAGCTCAGTCTTTGCCTGGTTGAGCTGCAGGTGATGTTCTTGCATTCATGTCGAGATGTCTGCCAGACAGCTTGAGATTTGTGCAGCTACTATGGAATCATCTGGTTGGAATGAAAGGTAGAGCTGTGTGTCATCAGCATAGCAATGGTATGAGAAACCATGTGCCTGTATGATGGGACCCAGTGGTGTAGTATATATGGAGAATAGGAGGGGTCTAAGAACTGAACCCTGTGGAACCCCTGTGATCAGTTGATGACCTTTGGATACCTCCCCTCCCCAAGCAACTCTGAAAGATCTACCTGTGAAAGAGGATTTAAACCAGTGAAGTGGAGAACTTGAGATGCCAAGTGATGAGAGGGTGGACAGAGGAATTTGATGATTCACAGTGTCAAAGGCAGCAGATAGATCCAGCAGAATGAGAACTGATGATTTGGAATCAGCCTTTGCAATCTCGAGAGAAGCCAGGTTATCCTGGTATATTTTTCTGTTGAAATGAAAAATCATGTAGATTTAGCAATATAGTGATTGTATGATGTATGTTATGATGTTATAATGAACTATATGCCTTTCTGCCTTTTTATGCATATGAACTCCCCAACAAAATCACCCCAATCATTTTAGAATTAGTACTGTAATTCTTTAAAAATTGAGCTATTTAAATAACCTTGATGAAACTTCCTGTATTTTTTCATATAGCAATATACAGGTGCTGGTCATATAATTAGAATATCAAATATCAAAAAGTTGATTCATTTCACTAATTCCATTCAAAAAGTGAAATGTCAAATGTTTATTTCTTTTAATTTTGATGATTATAACTGACAATTAAGGAAAATTCCCAAATTCAGTATCTCAGAAAATTAGAATATTGTGAAAAGGTTCAATATTGAAGACACCTGGTGCCACACTCTAATCAGCTAATTAACTCAACACATCTGCAAAGGCCTCTCTTAAAAATCTTCGCAGAATATCCTTATATTGTCTTGCAGCTCTAATCAAGATGCCCTCTGTTTTTGTCTCATCATTTCAGAGTAACTGTGGTGAAATGTTGCGGATTCGGCGGGTTCTGATGAACTGCCCAGAGATCATCAGCATCGGCCTGGTGTGGGACTCAGACCACTCTGATTTGGCTGAAGACGTCATCCACAGCCTGGGCACGTGCCTGCGTTTGGGTGATGTAAGACTCAAGCATGCACGGACAACACACTATTGCTGCATGGACTTTCTTTTGTGCCAATAAAAACGAACGTAACTTTTTAAGAAACTAACGAAAAAATTAATTGAAACCGAATAAAATGTCTTTGAAACTGAACAAAATTAAATTGCAAGCAAAATGCTTGACTTCGCTTTTAATACACTGCATGTTTTGTCAATTGTTTTCTCCATTTTCGTTCGCTGATTTGAACTTACAGATGCGTTTCCAGAGTTCTCATTAATGCTTCTGAAGTTTTCGTTTACGATCCCAGTTTTCTTTTGTCATTCTGGCACAAGCCTCTCGTGGGGGTGGGGCTATCAGTGGTGTGCTCTTATTGGCTACTGAGTTTCTAATTGGCAGCTTCCGCGACCTGGAATTAAAGTCATGTCAGTGTTGTGTTGACATCTTTACATGTGCGGACGTGATGGACTGTAACAGCTTCCTATTTCATTTGAGTGATATAAAGATATTAGCTTTGTTTTTGAATTTTATCTGCTGCTTCTACTTTGTCGACATAAGCGTTTAGAAGAGCAAGAGATCAAACGTGAGAGAAAATGAAAGTCATTAAAATACTAACTGTTATACGTAATACTGAAAGTATTGCATAATGTCCAATGTATTCGAAGAATATTTGTTTATTCTTAATGATTCTTTATTGTTGGGTCTGATTAGGTTGTGCTGTTATAATTTAAAGAGAATACTAGTATAATGTATATGTAAGTGATATATTCAGCTGTCGAGAAAGTCTCACTCCAACCAGGCTATTGTTAGGAATAAACATTTACACCATCACAATTAATAATCACTTAAATCTGAAGAATTCAAACAAAATATAAATAATTACAATCGTGGCTTGCTGTCAGATGGTATAGACCTCAAAGGGCATTTCAGTAAATATTCCAATGGTTCTTTTTGCCATTTTTTTAATCATTCTGATCATTTATTTAATTATTTTATTAGGTTAACTTTATTATATAACATTTCAAATTGAAAATCTTTTTTTAATAATCATCAACAGTTTCAATTGTGACTTTTATAAAAAAAAACAGTTGAATAAATGTAAATCAAAATATAGATCAATTTAAATAAATTTACATTCTTTATTGTCACTACAGCATATACACAAGTATAAAGTGAACGTGTTGAATGCAGTCATGTTGTTCATGTAATGCACAGTATTGTCATCACATACATTACCTTAAAAATGCACAAGTACATATATAGAATACATGTGAAAAATTAATCTGTATTTTAAATGAAGCAATGATCCTTTGAACAGTACAAAGTGATAAAACAGTGACTGGATGGGTATATTATATGGAAATGGAGTAAAATATTAGTCTTTACAGGGATAGTCCACCCAAAAACATTTTACTTCTCTCATCATTTACTCACCTTCATGCTTTCCCAGATGTATATGACTTTCTTTCTTCACATGAACATAAACAAAGATTTTTCAGAAAATAATCCATATCTGAGAGGATAGTAACCCGGCAGTTGGTCAGTTGGTCACTACAGAGCACTCTCATGCTCCACTCCCTGGAAAATGAGAAAGGAGATGTATTATAATCTAACAATACAAACTCCCACACAACACATTGCAGACTTAACATATAATGTTTATTTAAAACAAATTTGTAAATGTATAAATATATATCCACACACACACACAAATTTGTTTTAAATAAACACATAAGTTTCATTCATAATTACTTGCAAGTAATAAGTTTTGAATTTGAACAAATGTTTATTATTATTATTAAACAACTTTTCCCCCTTAAATATGATCTAATCAAAGACTGTAATATGCATAAGCAGGTCCTGTAATGATTGGGCTAAATCAAGACAACACTGCTGTATAATATTGTGTACTCTAAATGTGCTCTAAAATACCTCTCCTCATGAATAAGCAAGTACTTATTGATTTATTTAAAACTTAAAAAGTAATAACTTACCGCGAGTATCCAGTGTCCTGATCACGACGATGATTAGTGGCAATGATGATTATATCATTCATCTGTGCTATTCCTAAGAAGTCATCTCAACATAGTGTAGCAGCAGATAAAATAATATAAGAATATATAAACTCCCAGCTTTATGTCACTAAAACTAAGACGATCAGATTCACACATGTGAAGATGTCAGCACAACACTGACATGACTTTGCTTCCAGGTCGCGAAGCTGCCAATCAGAAAATGGAGAAAACAATTAGCAAAACATGCAGTATATTAAAAGCTAAGTCAAACATTTTGCTTGCAATTTTTTTTTTTTCACTTTCAAAGACATTTCATTCAGTTTCAAATCATTTTTTGTTAGTTTCTTAAAAAGTTACGTTCGTTTTTTTTGGCACAATTCTAATTCCATATTGCTGTTCTTTTTTGTCGCCACTTCAACGCAGTAACCTTGAGCTTCCAGCTCCCCCTCTCTTATGCACAGTCCAGGACAAAAGGAGGAAACACCATGTACTCTTTGTCACATTCAATATCTCCATGGCCTCACTAATGTAACAGCGTTCTTACGTACCGCACACCAAGTTGTGTGCCACTCTGAATTGAATCTGTATCAAATTTATAAATGTAGCACACGGGATGCAGAATTTGAATTTAAGTGAATTAATTATAAGTGGATTAATGCATGTGGTCAGTAATGGCTGCCTAAAATTTAGCTGTTCCATCACAGGAATAATTGTAATCATATTTCACAATATTATAATATATAATGGTTATATTATACATGTACACATTGATGATATTTTTTTTAAATATAATAGAAACCGTCATCAAAATGGTTCAAACTCTAAGTCTAATTGGTCCTCACAGTCAATTCTCTCTTTATGTCCTGCCCTCCAGCTGTTCTACCGTGTGACGGATGAGCGGGCCAAGCAATCAGAGCTCTACCTTGTGGGCATGGTTTGCTACTACGGCAAGCATTACTCCACCTTCTTCTTCCAGACCAAGATACGCAAGTGGATGTACTTCGATGACGCACATGTGAAGGAGGTAATCATACGTCTATCTCGAGCAGCTGATTCTAGTGTTTCTAATTGTGAATGGAGTCTGCAGTTAACCCTGGATGTACTAAACTGTCACAGATTGGACCCAAATGGAAGGATGTGGTGTCGAGATGTATAAAAGGCCACTACCAGCCACTCCTGCTGCTGTATGCTGACCCACGAGGAACGCCCGTGTCATCGCAGGACATGCTAGCAGCGCAGTTAGACCTGCATCACAGCAGCAAGGCTGGCTATGACAGCGAAGACTCCGGTGAGACTAAAAGGAAGTGAGAGGCTTAAACAAAAGAAACAAAACTTATGATTTCTAATTCTCAGATTGAGACAAAGCAATATGCACTCAAAAATTTAAAATTCAGTCGTTCCATTCCCATATAACGTTCTTCTGTTGAACACAAAAGTTCACATTCTGAAGAATGTGATCATTTCATATAATTGGAATGAATGTTTACTGAAGCTTATAAAGGAGTCAAAAGCATCATGAAAGTGGTCCATATGACTCATGTTCTATTTTTGAATTCTTCTCAAACCATACAATAACTTTACAAACAGAAATAACAGTGTTTTTCTTTATTTTGCTGTATTTACTAAAAATCTTAACTGTTTTACATATCGTTGGAACATTCATGAGAGATGTAGTGATGCCTAAATGAATCAGATCTTTTTACTTTTTGACCTGGCTCACAAAAACTGATCTGAATCATTCTTTCATGTATTGGCCTGATCCGGTTAAGGGGTTCACAGCTTTGATTCACAAATCACTGATTCAGTTACTGTGTTTCTTGAGTTTACAGCTGAATGGAAGGGAATATTTTCAGTGAATAGCAAATTTTGTTCTGTCTCTCACACAAAGGTATAATATGACTTAAGAACAGTGTAAGGTACAACCTTTTTGACTCCAAAGCCTCCCTTTTACCACAACAATATTCAGAGACCCCATGACTTTCCAGGTTTTTTCATTATTTACTGTATAACCTAAGGATTAAGAATGATGATTTTTTTTTTACTTTCAGTATTTTTTTAATGACACATTTCCTGTGCTATGACTATTTGAGGTCTAGAAATTGCACTTTTTAAAATGAGGTTTCCTCAAATTTGCAGGTGTTTTAAGACAGTGGGAATTCTGGTTGTTCAAAGAGAAAAACTGTTGTTTAGGGGGTGAATTAAATCTTGATTTTTAATTGTTTTACCATATTTTATTCCTTGTTTTGTCTTATTTATAACATTTTAAGTCATTGAGGCCCCCTTGAAAGTTTGCTGAGGTCCTCTAATGGGGCTCTTTTTGGTTGAGAAACACTGTTTTAGAATATTTGTACAGTACACAAATCATATGGACAACATTTAAAGAGTTTTTGAAGTTTGAAAGCTTCAGTCTGTGTCTGTTGTCATTTGGATTGAAATGTACAATCATACATTGCATTTCCTTCTTTTGTAGAGGGTTCTTAATGATACGAGGATGAGTAAATGATGACATTTAAGATCAGACCTTTGAGCAGTTGCAGTTAGATAGCTGAAGCTAACTTTCTCTTTTTCTAAGTGCCCTCTCTGCTGTTGTTGTTGTTGTTATTGTCGTCAGGGAGGGAGCCCTCAATTTCAAGTGACACACGCACAGACTCTTCCACAGACAGCTGCAGCTACAAGCACTCTCGATCACACCATGAGTCTATGGCCTCCCATTTCTCTTCTGACTCTCAGGGAACTGTGGTGTGTAATCAGGACAGCAGCGGTTCCCAGAACAGCATGGACACTGCAGGTACTTTTAACACAAACATGCTCTCTAATATAAATGCCACCAGCAAATAGTCATGCTAAATCCAAATGAGATAGCACATGCCTTGTCCAATTTGAATGCAACTTTCATATTTATAACTTTGATTAAGTTAGAATTGTAAAAGTCTGTTTTTTTTAGGGGAGGTTCTTAAAGACCAGGCCACTCCCCTTTGTACACCAAGAACCCCTTCTACTGGCCATCTGCAGGATTATAAAGAGACTGTGAATATGATCCACAGCAGACCCCTCTCATCATCCTCTAGTTCAGGGGTGGGCGGCTCGGAGGCTGGGGCACGGTCGAGGGACTGGGAAGACGAGAGCACCAGCAGTGAATCCAAATCCAGCTCCAGTGGAGGGCGCTATCGGCCCACTTGGAGACCCAGGAGAGAGGCCCTGAACATCGACAGCATCTTCAGCCGGGAAAGGCATCGGCCGGCTGGCTACACCACACTCGGGCCCTCCCCGCTGCCGGAAGACCCGATGTCACCAGTTCATAGCGAGCTGGTCTCAGGAGCTGCCGCGGATGGGTCAAACATTGCAGCAGCAGAGACAGGGGGCATGGGCGATTGCCCAGGGGCCGTGTCAGAGACGGCAGTGGAGCATCTACCGATCCCACCACCTTTAAGAGGCGTAGAACAGCAGCCTCGGCTGATCCAGAGGATGGAGAGTGGCTATGAAAGTAGTGAAAGGAATAGCAACAGTCCCATCAGCATGGACATGCCCCTCAGTGACAACCAGAGCACCAGTGCTCACAGGTAACACAGCAACTCGCCCAAACTAACTATTGTAACTATTGTGTAAAATAAATTGGTTGGGTTTTTTTTTTTTTCAATTAAATGCTGTTCTTTTACATTTCTATTCATCAAACTATCCTGAAAAACACTGTATCAAGGTTTCCTCAAAAATATTAAGCAGCACAACTGTTTTAAGCATTGAAAATAACAAGAAATGTTTCTTCTGCACCAAATCAGCATATATTAGAATGATACCTCAAGTACTTGCTGCATCATATTTGATATTTTAACACATATTGAGTGTAATATTAATTAAGCAGAAGTAAGCAAGCATCACCCAGACCTACTCCATATATCACTGCATTAAATCTATTTCATTTGCACTTGGAATTATGTGATGGTATTATTTCGATATTCACACCATTGGTTAATTGTGTATTGCCAACAAAATATCGAATAAGCCTAAAAATTACCTTTAGCCTTGTGGTATAGGCCTACACAAACAAAAACAGATTTACTGCAAAGACACTGAGACTGACTCTCATGATGTTTAAGTATCATAACATCTGCTCTCCTCCACCTCAGGGACAGTGGCAGTAAGAGGCCAGTGACCTCTGGGCCCTCCTGGCGCACCGTGCCCAAGTCCAAAAGCAGCAGTGCCATCCTTCAAGACCTCAAATCACCCACTTGGAGTAGCACTCCACTAAATTTGGGTGAGTCACCGCCAGTCTTTGCCTATGTGCATTAACCCACTATTGCTTCAAGATGTTCATGTCAACTAGGGACATGAATATTACTGTTACTTATTTATGTGTTTGTGAATATATGTAGGAGAGGGGCGCAGCGAGCTGGATGAATTGCAGGAGGAAGTTGCTCGCAGGGCCAGGCAGCAAGAGCTCCAGAGGAAGAAGGAGAAGGAGAGAGAAGCAGCGCAAGGCTTCAACCCCAGACCCAGCAAGTTCATGGACCTGGACGAACTTCAGCACCAGGGTAAATGCCACACAGGACCAAATAGTCAGAAACCAAATGAAAATAGATCAAATAAAATATGTTTGAAAAGAGAGCTGGTCTCCCAGCTGGTTGGACTGATTTGTTTAGATGGTATACTAGGGATGCACAGTATTGGTCATCCATTGATCTTAAAGATTATTTAATTCATATGTTCGATGGCTGAATAAGCTGTTAAGGCTGGTCGGTTTTAATGGTGGGTTGACTGCTTTTTTCCTGATCAGGCTGACTGAACAGCTGAACCAAATTAACCCCATATTTGCCATGCAGGGAAACCAGCTAGTCCAATTTAACATCAACTTGGCCATGTACTGGGATACCAGCAAACCAGTATAAATCTTTTGGCTGGTGTCTATGGATGTATTGCGACAACACTGATTATCGATCTTTTGGCTGGCCTTTTTTGATGGTTCTAGATGGTTTTGCCCACTTTTTACTTGATCAGCTTGACCCACCAGTTTAACTCCAGATTAGCCATGCTGGGAGACCAGCTGCACCGGTTTAAACCAGCTACGACCAGCAAACCACTTTAGGCCGGTTCAAACTTTTTTCTCAGCCTGGGTATTTTAGAAATAAAAGTTTACCCTTTACTCTCTTCGATCTCAATGTCTAATCCTGTGTCTTAGGATCTTTAAATGATGAAAGAGTTTTAAATATTGTAGATGAGAGCTAAAGCATCATAAAATTGCACCAATACACTCTACAGTATTTTTTAATGAATTAAAATCTACATTTTCCCTAGTTAGTGTGCATGGCGTGTGTACTTACATGTCTAATCGTGTTTATGAGTTGTGCTGGTGGCAGTCATTAGACTGTGTGCACTTGTGTGTCAGTTGGCATCTCCATTCCCGGTAAGCTGTGCAAATGTTGTGAGTGGCATGTTCCCGGGAACACACAGGGGCTCCTGTGAGCAGTGTTTGTGCGTGTATGAGCGTGTTCTCAGAGGCCTGGCCTTGGTGTGTTAATTGCAGGGAAGGGGGGCAGTTTTGAGCACTGCCTGGCGGAGGCTGACTCTCTCTTAGAGCAGTCGCTGCGCCTGGAGCAAGCTGGGGACACAGCTACAGCCCTGGCGCTCTCCCACCACGCTGTGTGTAAGTAATTCTAACCTGCCTCTGCTTGCTACGCCTAACTCCTACGCTACCTGCTCGGGTAACCGCCACTTACCCAATATATGCACTTTCTAGAACTCCCATTTTGTAAGAAAGCAGCTCCCAAAACATTCATGTCTTTGCAACACAACACAAACCCACCATTTATACACTGCCTTCCCTTCCTGCAGCACCCTGTGTGTGTGTTTGCTTCCGTTTGTCTCTCTGTGTGCTTGTTCTTCTCGTTTATGTGTGTGGCATAATATTTGTCATCATCCAATTCTTTTTTTCGTCTAGGCATGCACTACATGTAGGTACTCTATCAGTTAATATTAGAGAATTTGGAATTGATCTTTATGGCGAAATTTTACGTTTATTTTTATATTTAGATTCACTAATAGTTTCATAATACACATCTCAAAATGAATATCCAATTTCGTACATGCACATTATGTTTTGAGGCCTAAATTAATACGTTGTATTTCAAATGTATTTACATTAACTATTAAATGTTTCACCTTTTTCTATTTTGTTATTTTAGTTTAATATTTGGTGCATCCCTATTTTTGTTCTCTTGTTCTCAGTGCTGTGATCTGAGTCACCTTTTGGACAGATTTTCACAATCTGATTGGATGACTGGGCATGTGGCTCTGCCTGTTGATTGTTAATACCGCTAATAGTGGCGTGCCATTAAAAAGCGCTTGGCTTTTGCCATTTGAGCGCCCCGATCTGTGCCAGACAGAGCCATTTTAATCTTTGTGTGTGTGTGTGTGTGTGTGTGTGTGTGTGTGTGAACATTTTATTCTGTGCGTGAGCCCTCCATTTGGATCACCATTTGAATGAGCCTCACCCACAGCCACACGCTAACAGAGCTGAAATCCGTTCTGGATTCACCATCATAACATTCCTGACCCCTATAAATCCCTTTTGGTGGAAGGATTGGATTGTGATTCTGCTAAGCCGCTGTGTGTGGATACTGCCACACAATCCTGTTTAAATCTCTCAGCACTCTTCAAATTAAAACAAAAAAGGTGGCTGTGTATCTCGCGCTTACCTGGAACAACAACATTTTTGTCCGAAGCGCTGGCATACCTGCTTGAATGATTAATGAGCAGAGGACAATTTCAGCAATGCAAAACTCTCCACAAAGCTATTTATACCGCTCGCAAACCACTATGCGGGTCGGCAAACCCTCCATCTCTGTCTCGCTTTGTTCACGGTGTGTGCATGTCTGTATGTGTGCAGCACAACACAAATATATGAAAAGGGAAGACAGCTTTTGTAAATATTTCCACTCTTCAGATCCCCGCAGTCTCGTCGAGACGCATCTGATTTGGCCCAAAGCACATATAGGCCTCTAAGATCCAATGTGTAAGATCCACTATATAAAAGAATAGTTTCCTGTTCCTCTGGCCAAATGAAAGCAACACTTGCCACAACCCTACAATCCATCATTGGTTTTGTGTGTCAACGTTTGTATGTGTGTCCTGGCTGTCGCTCCTGCTTCCTGTGTCTTCACACTTTGGTGTGCCATCCTAAAAGTTCACCCTTTTGCATCTCCCAGAATGCCGTCAGCTCCCTTTCAACCCATTGAAAGCTATGCACGTCATCGGCAGTTAAAGCTAGCTCAGGCGCAGCTGGTGTTGACAGCAGTAAATGTTCTGAAAATAGCTTTTTTATGATAGGCAGAATTAATGCTAAACCAGACTTAAATGAAACCGGTTCAAGGAAGCCATGGCAACACTAACCTCCCATGCGGTTTTCCATGTTACAACCCCAGACGGGAGAGCAACCAAATCAACTGTTTCTTAATGCAAACTCATTTTGGAAAGGCAACTAACAGTTTATCAGTGTGATGGATCTCAACATTTTGTTTAGTCCACATTGTGAATGAGGGCTTAAAAGCTCAACCACAGTTGTTGGTTTCTCTCTTGTCGTTCAGCAGAACAGCCCAGTGCTTCTCCATGAAATGATCTTTCTGAACTCTGTTTATGTCACTCATTATGGACTGGTATGTTCAGTAAGCAAAACACTGCAGGCAATGTTTTTTTTCCAAATGAAAATGTGAAAATTATGAAACTCAGGGGCGTCATGCACCTATATATATATATATATATATAATTATTTTATTTTTTTTCGTGCAGATCTGGAGATATAGTTAGACAGCTTTAATGTGCAAAGAGGGCTGGGTTAAAATCCCAATATTATATACAGTTTTTTTTTTATAAACAAAACAAAAGTTTAATTGAACTTGTCAGCCAACAATCACAATGCATTTTGTTGTATGAATAAAGACATTGTGATAAATCCTTTGTATCATTCTGAAAAATATTATTATCATTATTATTATTATTATTTTTCTTTTTCTTGTTGTTGTATATGTAATATTAAATATTAAATATCATAAATATATAATATAATATAATGTAATATAATATAAACACTATATAAAAAATATGTATACATATTTATTTACAAAAAATAATAATAAAAATACATGCATAAATATATATAAAATACATGTAAAATAATATAAAAATATTAGATAGAAAAAAGAAAGCAAGCAAAAATAAATTTTTAAATGTGTTTTGAGCATCATGACTGAATTTTCTGTGAAAGGTCAACAAGTCGAATGGACTGACCAAATGTAGACAGGAGTTTTTTTAGACAGATGATCTCTGCCACAACACTCTTTATCTACCAGTATTGCAATGATGAAAGTGTTTTTTGTGTGTGTTACTTTTAAAATGGGCATGACGCTTCTGTCGAGAACTACTGTATGAACGTATCACATGCAGTCAACTGTGATGACAACATTGATGAACTACCTTGCAAAGCTTTGCCTATTGAACACAGCCTAGACCTCACTCTGTGACGAAAGGTGGAATAAATCCCACCATCACCCTGTCCTCTTTCTTTAAATTTCACTACTTTGTCGTTTCTATAACAAAGAAATGGTCCGCATGCCGGCCCCTCATAACTCAGCTCTTTCTTTTCTGCATCTTCTTTTCTTCTGCTCTTCTTTCCTTTCCCTTTTTGTTGTTCTTTTGCATTATAGCTAAACTAAGATTTTCCATGCATGAGGGCAGTGCTAACACTCATAGCAGGACTATGGCTGCTGACGCCAAGCTGCAAAAATGCATGAGGAGAGCGCGGGGCCTACAGCAGCGCATGCAGCAACAGCAAGAGCAGCAGCAGGAGCCCAGCCGCCCACAGGGGCCCACCAGGTACCTGTACTGTCACCCTGTGTGTCCAACTAATCCGCTTGTTCAGATCAGTGCTCTCCCAGACCCCTGGGTCAGTTAGGGTTGTGTGGTATAATGATGCAAAATCAGCAACATGTACGATACCAGCATGCAAACATAATTTATGTGACTTTGAACGTAAAGGCAGAGTTGCTGCATAAGGGTGTAAAAAAGCATTGGTGCATGATTTGAGAATCAAAATTATATGTATTTTTTATGGAATTTATAAATCAATTATTATGATAAATTGTTAGTATAATAATACCCATTGTGTTGCTGAGATCATATGAAACTTCTTGCAAGACTGCGGACTGTTAACTGTTATTTTGTTCAAATAGGATAAATGTACTGGAATATTTTCATATAATGAGAATATATTTAAAACAACAATAATTTATTTGTAAACTATATGCTTTTGATGATCATTGTTATGAAGTTATCTTGTTATGATCAAGTTCTAGTTCTTAATTCCATGACAAACCTGTCTTATCTGCCAAATTTCATGTATATTTTAGTTATTAGTAAATATTCCAGTTACATGATATGCAAATCTGTCATACATAATGCAATAGTCTTCCTGAGGTACCAAAGCTGGTATCATACCGAAGATTTCGCAAAAAATTGCGAAAATGTGTTGGACTTTTGTTGAGTGTTGATTAGAAAAGGCTGTGTGTTTTCTCTTTGTATTTCTGTTTTATGTCCGTCACTGTAATGCAGTGTTATCTTAAATCATTATCATATCTACTGTAACTGAACAGTTTTTCCGAATGGCAGTTGATATTTCACTCTCTCAGAGAGCCATAGTTGCTTTGCTGGATCTTTTAGAGGTACATTTTTTTTTTTTTCATTTAAAATCACTCCTACTGAACAGGATTGGTTTTAAAGGTTTCTGATAAGCCTAAGTATTAGAAGCAGAAGACAGTTATTGGCAAACACAAACTAGCGAATAACTAACCACTGATATTACATGAACATGGCATGCCATTTTACTGATAAAGTAACCTTCTAGAACGATGCAACGGTCACTGCTGCAGTGTGTCCCATGGAATGCGGTTGTTTTACTGTATTTGCTTTTTCTTGTTCCCTGCTTTCTCTTTCCCCTCCATTGATTAAAGGCGTTGATGTGATGTATGGCCTGACCTGGCCAAAAGCCCTTGGGCAATTACCCAATGTAGTGCTTGAGGAAGTATTTACAGTGAATGAGCACTCTTGCACATTAATCAGGCATGTTTACCTCTGTACCGAGCTTCACCCAGTACAGTTGCCTCTTTAACCACTCTAGTGCATGCAGCCAGAAACCACCTATCACCTATTTCTGCTTTCTTAATTTCTAAACCAGTGACTCCCAACTGGGGGTATCTCAGGGGTACTTTTTTTTATATACATTTCTGCAAGTGTACTTTACTCATATTGTGCTTTTCCACAGTAGTTAAACAATGTTTGCTTTTTCAATGCAATTAAATGTCTTGCATATTGAAAAACCTTTAAAAAATGTAATATTGTTATGAAATTAGATTCTATGAATTCTCCAACCTCTTGAACCAGCTTTTTTTCTTCCACGGTATTGATAGTTTTTAGGTTATGTGAGTAATTCTACTAATGGTCAATTTAAAAATATAAATAATTAAGTTAAGAACACATTTCTGGTTTAATGCTAATGAGGGGCTACTTGCCTTATTAGTGGAGCCGTGGGAATCCGTAAGAGGAAAAAAAAAGAAACAACCAATCTAAAGGATAAAAGGGTTGTCTAGGCTTGCATGCTTAAGACTGTCACACCCAGCTTCAAAAGCATGCTTGTCTTGCTAATATCTTAGATATTTGAAATCCCATTCTTTGTCTGTGAGACACCATGAATGTTAACAGTGTCAGATTCCGGGATCCCCATACATCTGTACTAAAAGCAACTGCACTAATGGACAAAAAACACTGAGAATTGAGAACACTGAGAATCTTTCAGAGGCTTTTTACTGGTATTAGATAAAGATTTATCTGAAAATGAATCTGTCACACGGGTCATCGGTGGGTCGCTGAGGGCCAGTGGAGATGAAGGAGGATTGATGGTATTCTGATGGATGCTCGGCCCTGCTTTATTAGAGGTGAATGCAGATAGCGAGCAGGTTTCCCTTCTGGAGCAAAGCCAACTCTTATTCCCGTGCTCTCCGTTTTTGGGGAGTTTTGGTTGTATTTACGGCTGTAGTAACTCTGGCTTTTTCGAGGACTATGAAAATGATGTCAAGGTCGTGTAGTGCGTCAGCTGTGGAAAGCACGTGGGAGCTGTGTGTGTGTGTGTGCATTCTATGAGAAGTGGCTCATGAATACTGGTGTGAAGGACACAGGTCTCCTTGAATTTGGTCCTTGGTTGCATCTTATCCTTTTTGAGTTAGAAAATGTATTAGAATGGGATTAATGCAGCAAAGCCATTTTCTCAAGTAGGATTGGAAATTGACACAAATTAATATTTTGAGAATGAATGAGTATTGTTGTGCATTTCCCTTTAAGGTTCAATTTGACAAATATTCCTAACACCAATTGGTCTTATTGAGGACTTCTTATTTTGTTTTGTGTGCCTTTATGAATGAATACATACTGTATGCACTTGGTAGTACAAAATATAAATAAAAACTGTATCAATAAAAATGTTAAACTTTTCAGCACATGCACAGTGCACATTTTTATACACAAGGAAATCGTCAAGGGGCACAAAGTTATGTCCTTCAACATAATATAGGGTGATTTACTGATGGAAAAAAAAGACACTTACAACCCACTCACCTAAAACTAAAGTTTTGAAGCGGTATTATCTTAGCATCATTTATATACTTTTATAGTGTTTATATTTTCAGTCGTTTTTGTCTTTTTAAATATTTTTATTTCACTTTTAATGTAATATGATTTATTTTATTAGCTTTATTTCAACAAACAAACCCATTTTAAATAGTTGTAGTTACCAATTACAACACTGGTATGAAGTCATTTCAAACCTTAATGTTTCAATTACAAAATGTAATGTTAGATGAATGCCTTTAATTATTTTACAAATTATATTGATTTAATGGAATTGATTATTCCATTAATTAAATGAATTATGCCAAAAATTTGTGACATTAATTCAGTGATAATGTTGAACGTGACTGTACTCATTTCTTATCAAATAACCATGCTCATTTTTTAGCTAATGTCTAACCAAAATCCTTCTCTCACTCTTCTTGCCTCTTCAGTGAACACCCTGGCCCGGTCCAAGTATTGTTGACAGACAATCAGGAAGAGGTCTGGGAGACCAATCAGGTTTCTGTGCTTGGCCCACCCTCTCCTCAACACATGAAATCCCCCTCCTCTTGTACAAACTCCCCATCTCAGTCCTCTAGCCACCCATTGCTCAATCCTCGGCCTTCCTCTTCTCAGGGGCACTCCCAAGACCCCGATGACCGCAGCAGTTGGTCAACCCAGAATGAGGAAGAATGGGGTGGCATCAGGTTATCAGACGTTCTCCAAGCATCAGGCATTCGGATCATGCCCATACGCAAACACCTAGCCATATCTCTACCTTCTTTGCCGCTTGACTTCTGGGGTGTTTTGGGAGAGGACGAAGAGGTCTCCAGCTGTCAGCACCCTCAAGCTTCGTTCTCTCAATCTCCAAATCCTCCATTGTGGCATGGTACTGCAGATTGTCCAGACCGGATACCCCAATCCAGCAGGGCCACTAGTCCACCATCTACCCCTGTTGAGGAGAAGGGGCCAATGCCCCGACGAGCCCCCATATGGCAGCCCCTGTGTGCATCTTCTCAGCCATGCACCAAACTGAGCCCTCCTGTTGCTGCCCGTCATTGGTCCTCTTGGAGCCTAGACCGTCCTGACGCTGTCGTCACCCCCTACGACACACCACCTGACCAGAACCAGAGGACAGGAACCACCCTCCATCAACACGTACCTGGAAGACCCCTAGCTCCTCACAGTCCCATTAGCACCAGGAAGAAGAACATCTCTAAGCACTCAAACTTCCAAAGCATGGAGCTGGAACCCACAGAGGCCGAGGACCAGGAACTCTCTGAATTGGACTCACTCTACCAGGCCAGTCTGCAGGCTGGCCCGGGACCTGGCCGAGCTCTGCGTGGTACCAGCTCACCTGCTGTTGGGAGACAAGGTAACGAGGTTTAAGCCTAGTCCCAGACTACAATGCATGTTTGAGCTGTTTTAACTGAAAATAACTTGTTCTGACATATCTTAAAATATGTCAGTGCCATTGTTTTGTCTCAAGATGCACAGCAGAAATGTTTTCTTTTCTAAGGCACGTTTATGAAAGCTACTTGAAAGTCCCAGTTTAACTAAGGCCTGCTAAATAAGTACGTTTACATGCACTCTAAAGGTTCAGTCTCAGATGGACTAAAGGTGTGATCACATTTACCATTGTTCAGCGAATTTTGGTGGGCAAAATCCAGTCCTTTTAATCAATGCGATTGTGAATTTTGTGTGTGAGCGAAAGATTTCCCCACATAGGCCTGTTGTGGTTATTAAATAACCCTCTGATCGCAATTATTTAATCTGACCATGGTTGTTTCAGACAATAATGAACGAATACATGAATGCATCTTATAAGAATACAAATAGCAATTTGTAATTTGGTTTTATTAACATGTTTAATTTGATCAAAATTACTCTGCACCAAAGATTTTTTTAAGAATTACTTTTTGCTGCTGAATTACACTCACTCAGTAGTGTGTATTTAGTGGATTCTAGATCGTGTTTAATAAATTAAAAAGTGACCATTAGTTCATTCATACTCTGTATTTCTGTGATTGGCCAGTTTGTTGTTATTGTTTGTTATTCATTGAATTGAATAAATTTTTTTAATATTTAAAGGTTTTAACTGTAATCTTATTCTGCATAATGATAACTTACAAAGTATTGAAATTCATCACAATTACTCGATGAATGAAGCACACAAAAATATATGACAAAGCCCTAAAACCGACAATTAATCGGCATAACCGCAATTATTTTTCACTCAATTAATCGTCAGCCAAATTTAATAATCGTGACTGCCCTAGTTTCAAGTTGGTTATGTGAATTTGTGACGTTCACTTAGGCAAAAGTACATGGTTTGAACAAGAGTTCTGTGTGAACGGTGCAGACAATGAGCCTTTTTGCTAGGGAGATTTTACTCAAGTGAAAAGCAGTAATTTGTCATTTTAAAATGTAATGTACATTTATTTATTTAGTTCTATTGAAATCGTACTGCTCTACAATTGTAGTTTGGCTTTGTCCCACTTGTATATATATAATAGAGGCCAGGTAGAGAGAGCTACGCAAGTAAACCTCACTCCCTTGGACTACTACACATTGTGTTCTTGCACCAAAATATTAATTTACGCATTGTCATGCAAACTTGGACAGACAGATGCAAAAGCGTGTATATAAATATAAATATTGTGAAAAGATTTTGTTTGCGGTGATTAATATATTAACTAATGTAAACGAACTGAAGCATATGCTGTCATGATTTTCTCGGACAGCACCTCCTGCTGCACGAAAGTTGCTCACTGGAGTTGGACGTTCTCGGACCCCCACAGCTGAGCTTGAGAGAACCGCTTATGGACCACCAGGTTGTAGCAGCCCTACTGGATACATGAACATGGTAAGAAATGACCCTTACAAAAAAGAACTGCAGTATATTGAAGTAGAACTGCAGTAAAACTGCAGTACCAAGTAGTTTAACTGCAGTTTAATTCAAATTTGCAGTATAATGAAGTATAGTCACAGTACAACTGCAGTACATTGAAGTTCAACAGCAGTAAAACTGCAGTACCAAGTAGTTTAACTGCAGTTTAATTCAAATTTGCAGTATAATGAAGTATAGTCACAGTACAACTGCAGTACATTGAAGTTCAACAGCAGTAAAACTGCAGTACCAAGTAGTTTAACTGCAGTTTAATTCAAATTTGCAGTATAATGAAGTATAGTCACAGTACAACTGCAGTACATTGAAGTTCAACAGCAGTAAAACTGCAGTATAAGTACAGCTGCGGTAAAATGAAGTACAACTGAAAGTTGCATGAAGTATAAAAGCAGTATAACTGCAGTTGTATTGCACACTCAAAAAAAAAAGATTTTTCGATGCTGTTCACTTTATTTAAACAACTTATTTTGATTCAACACCATTATATTGGTTTTAGGTTCAAACGTGATTGCTTCATGTTAAATTGACTTGAAATGATTACTTTTTGACTTAACGTAATGTTTTCATTTTAAAATAACATGTTTCACTCAAGTAAACTCAACCAGGACTCAATCAAACAGGACTTTCACTTCCCATCATGCTTTGCAAAGTGGCTGAACTGGGAGAGTAAATGTTGAAATAAAGTGTTATTTTAAACCGTTTTTAGCAAGATTAGAAAATTGAGAGATGTTTTTAATGTTTACTGTTCTATTATGTTGATATTTAAAAGTTTCTGTTATGTTAATAGTTTTGGGGTTACCATTGTGGTGAAGTGTTGAGCTTGTGCTTAGGTTGAGGGCATGCCAGCTGCCATTCTAATCACACTAATAATTAAGTGATCCCTGTGGTAGTGTTCTTGGTGAAACCAGTATGACGTCTGGGCCATGAACAAAGAGCATCACAAAAGTTATATAGAACCAAACAAGTAGCATTAATTATAGGGTTAATTAAACAATTCATATTAAATTCCCTTATAAAAAAGAACTGCAGTATATTGAAGTAGAACTGCAGTTTAATTAAGCACAACCATAGATTTGCAGTATAATGAAGTATAGTCACAGTACAACTGCAGTACATTGAAGTTCAACAGCAGTAAAACTGTAGTATAAGTACAGCTGCAGTAAAATGGAGTACAATTGAAAGTTGCATGAAGTATAAACACAGTATAACTGCAGTTGTATTGCAGTTTAATTTTACTAGTACTTTAGATGTATTGCAGTAGTTGTACTTCAGTAAAACTACAGAAATTTGAGGTTATACTGCAATACTGCAGTTTTTTCGTGTCCAAAAAACTGCATTTTTCTATATGTAACAAAAACTGCAGTATTACTTCTAAAAAACTGCAGTAATTTTTTGTAAGGGGAGGTACTGCACTCGTACTCTGACCAAGGTTAATTTTTCAAATCATGTGTATTTTCTTTCTCTGCATTTTTTTAACATATCATGGAGTCTTGGCCACAAGTCCCCAACTTCCGAACCTACTCCTGCCAACCATACACTGTATGATTTTTTAAAAAGCTGTTGCAGTCTAGGTCTAGTTAACATGCTCAGGCATCTGCAACGCATCAGATCATATCCCAATTTGCTTCAGATTTCAGGTTTTTGTATCTTTTCCATTAACTTTCGACAAGTGCAAAATTAAGGGCTAAAATCGTGTATTATGTGGGCAGCATTAGTCCAAATAATCTAGATTTTATTTACTTATTTTGTTTATTATTCGCTGGTTCTTTATCGAGGGATTGCTGTTTCTTCACTTTGCTTTCTCGTCACATGAGAGCCTGTTTTTCATACTGCGCATCTGTTAGCACGTGTTGATTTTGTTTGGATGTTGTGTCTGGTTTCGTCCAGACTTTCTTTTTTGCTGCAGTAACTCTTTGTTCTCCGTAGCCCCTGTCAGTGGCCCATCAGGAGCTGCAGGCAGGAGAGGAAGACCAGTATGATGCAGATCACCTGCGCCGTATTGCTCGCAGCCTGAGTGGAACCGTGATAGGGAGACGCCAGAACCGCCTTGCCGTCTCCCGAAGCTTCGTAAGTATCCCATACACGAATAAGACTAAAAGGAACTCCGCCTGGCTTATTTAATCTGTGGAGCTAACTAATGGCTAAAATATGAGTGAAATATTGGGGCTAGTGACTGGCATTCAAGAGATCGGTAGAGGGGCCAAAGGAAGGGTGAGGGATCAGATATCTGCTTTAGAAACCTGATAAGAGCGCTGTCACGTATGCGGAAAAGTGCTAACATGCAGCTACTGCCACTTTAGCCTGATCAATGTGTGCTGCCTGTCCCTTGTCAATCACTGCTGCACTTTAGGTCATTTTATGTTCACTCTAAATTGTCATCTACAAATTTTCATGGCAGATGCTGTCTATTCAAAGCTGCTTGTTGTATATATTATGTTTTGGCATTAACTCATTTCTAATATGTAATGTATGCCAGCAATATATGAATGCATAACTGGATTGTCACATGACATCCACGTGCACCAACACAGACAAGGACACTCACAAACATAAGCACAATTTCTCATTGTCTTACTGAGTCATACTGCCATCATGCGTCCATATGCTGTAACTTCACTACATTTCAAAAATGGCCTGGTGTCCCATTTATAAAGACATGCATGTAATCATCTTTCCAAATGTTTGTAGATTTGTATACAATTTAAAAAATGTTAATTTTGCTTTTTTAATCATTTTAAAATCTTATGTACATGAATGAGTGCATATGAAAAACGTTATGCATCAACAAATTCAATTCATTATCCTGTCAGTGACACATTTTTATTATTCATTTTAGATTAATTAATTAATCAACCACATTTACTTGCGCATTTTTTCTAAGGCCATGTTCTCATTAAACCTTAATACTGAAAAGAAGTTTACTTGCTCCCAAAGAGTATACAGCTATTTATTTATTTTCAGTACTCTTTTGCCATTCATTCTTAATTATTTAATTAAATAATTCGGTCTTTCAAACCCTTAACATTACCTTTCTATCAATGTAAGATTGTTGCAATTATTTATTTTGTTTTTGTTGATATATGCTTATTTATTTTTTAGGTTTGTTAAAAACAGATTTTTTTTTATGAAATAAGGTACTTGTAAATGTGGTTACACATTTCATTCATTTATTTACTCACTGAATTATTACATTTGCATCACTGAAAGTCATTCGAAAATCATGTCAGCGTGCACTGGCATACCAGATTGCTTGTACAGCTGCTTTTCACCTGCCGTTCGTGTAAGAACATTTTCACATCTGTTTCTGCTTTAAAAGTTTAGTTTGCCAAAAAATGGAAATTCAGACATCATTTAATCAACCTCTCTTCATTCCAAACCTATATTACCTGTACTTTCTTTCAAGTCAGTGGGTCCAAAACACTGTATGGACAATGTAAAAAATTTCAAACACAGTGAAACATTTTTCCAAATGTCTTCTTTTGATCCACACAAGGAAGAAAGTAAGTCATGCAGGTTTGACACCATAAGAGAGTGAGTAAATGATGATAGAGTGCTCATTTTGGTGAACTATCCCTTTAATAAATCTCAATTTGTTCCTCATTTCTGACTTGGGATCAGATCTGATCTTATGTGCATTTTATAAATGAGGCCCCTGATTCTTTTCATGCCTTACTTTTGTGCTCCCCATCTCTTCCTCTCTCCCCATCTTGCCCCTCTCTTTTCCTCTCTTTTGACTGAATGCACTTGTGTGTTTCCTCTGCCTTGTGCATATCAACGTCTGTGTACCTAGCTGGGGGACTCCGGGGTTACGCCATATCACAGCTCCATGTACTCACCTAGTTGCCTTCAGTTTCCTTTCTCTCATTCAGACCTCCATCTGCTCCAACCCAGCTATCTTCATCTCCTTCCATCATCTTCACCTCTGTCTCAGCAGCCTGGGCCTTGCCGAGAGGCCGCAGGTAAAGCTCACTCTCGTTTTCCACTTCCATGACCACCTCCTCCATTCAAAGGGCCATTTCCCGCTTGTTCCACATTCATGTTTTTGCCATTGCATTGCATTTGAGTCCAGGTGCCAGTGGCCACCCTGCTAAACAGTCTGCATTTGCTTCATTTTCGTTTCCTTACTGCTGTTGAAGGAGCTCCTCTTTTGTTGTTGCTTTTTTTCTTTTTCTTTGATTGGTCTGGATCCTGTCCTTCACACTCCATCCTACCCCACTGCAGGACGTCTCCAGAGGTTCTCCAAGTTTCTGGCTGTGTTTGACTGGCGTCAAACTGTCTCCAGTGGGAAGCACTACGGTCCAGCACTGAGGTGTCCCAACCAATTGGCTTTGGACGCTACCAGGTCCTCCAGCCCTGGAAGGTTTCCACTGATGCATTTGTTCCTCTGGACAACCTTTCTGCACACCAGTCCCATTCTCTTCACAGTTTCCTGGAGAACTAGAAGGAGCACGTCCCCAGACCTGATGCCATCCTCAGTCACCCTGCGCTCTATATTGTTCCTGGGATGATGTCCTTCCGTTACCTTGCTCTTGTCAGCAAATCTTTCCATGCAAAAGCCCGCAAAGCTCGATCCACAGCATGTTGGAAAGAGACACAGAAACCAACTTTTTTTTTCCCACAAGCACTAGTATGGTGTGATGCTTTGGGGCTCAGGTGTGTGTGTGTGTGTATGACTAACCTATGGTCAGACCTGCAGCATGCAATGATAGGAGCGTGAGGTCCCGACTCGGACCCCCGCAGTGAGCCATCCAACCCAAAGCACTTAACTTAATTAACTCCAACGTTCAATTAACTGCAGAGGAGAATCATACGGTACCTCCATTCTGCACTAAACGGTAAATGTGTGTTTGTGTGTATGCGTGTGTGCATGTGTTGGGTAGTAAAAGGAGAGGGACTTATTGTAACCCTTCCCTCTTTGACTTTTACGGTACTGGTTAAAGTTTGGAATAATTAAGATTTTTAAATATTTTTCGAAAGACATCTCTTATGCTCACCAAGGCTGTACTTATTTTTTCAAAAATACAGTGAAACTGTAATATTGTGAAATGCATATTTAATATAACTTTTTTTGTTTCTTCATTTTTTTTATTTTCAAAAGCCATGTTTCCAGTCTTCAGTGTCACATGATCCTTCGTAAATCATTCTAATATGATTTACCGCTCAAGAAACGTTTCGTTATCTATATTGAAAACCGTTGTGCTACTCCATATGTTTCTTGATCACCAAATCAACGTATTAAAATAATTCCTTAAGGATCATGTGACACTGAAGACTGGAAACATGGCTTCTGAAAATTCAGCTTTGCATTCACAGGAATAAATAACTTTTTAAACTATATTTAAATAGAAAACATTTCAATAATATTTCACAATATTACTGTTTTTTTTTTTTTTTGTTTTTTTTTTTTTACTGTAGTTTTAATCAAATAAATGCAGCCTTGGTGGGTATTAGAGACTCTTTTCAAAAATATATAAAAAATAAATCCTAAAAGTCCAAACTTTTGACTAGTAGTGTATTGAAAAACACACTTTACCCTTCCTCCTCGCCTGTCCCACAGATGCAAATCCTCAGCAAACCAATGTCCCGGAATTGTCGCTTTGCTGAACTTCTTTTCCCAACTCTCCTGCAAACTTTTTTTTGATAGCGGGTGGGTTAATGTCATGTAGATGCTAAGTACTTTAACCTGTACTAAGTGAATAGAGATGTTTTGTATGGTGTCATCTCTCAGCTCTGGTGCTTTTTGTCGGAGCAGGCATGTAAATCTGCGGCCCTGGTGTGGAGAATGGAACGAGACTGTCTCTTCTAACCCTTTTCCTCCTACTTCTCTGATACGGGCATTCCCTGTAGCACACAGCTGTTTTGTGTCTCGTGTTACAGGCAAAGACTGTGTACATGTTTGACTGAACATACACTAATAAATAAATTTATTGTTAATAAAAAAACTATGACATCTTAAGAAATATACAGAGGAATGGAGAAACTACGTAATGACGTTATGGAATGTTAATCAATTCTAGTGGTAATAATTATTATCTGCATTAAGACAAGTATAGTACACTTCAGAAGTGTAAAGCTGGAGAAAATCTGCTATTTTAATTCCATTGACAGTTCTCCCATTTATACAGGGAGATATGCCAAGTTAAGCTTCCTTTTTATTGTTTATTTTACATGATTCGATTTTTATTTTAACTTGCAGTGACACTGAAACCACAGTTATAAGTCTGGCACATGATGGATCTTCAGGCCTGTAATAGTTGAGGGGTCTCATCCCATTCGATTTTGTAGAATATACATTGTTTCTAATAGATTTTACTTTCAAGCAACACAGCTGAAGAATGTTTGGCCTTGATAGCGTACACGAAGCTTATGCAAAGTTTCACTGGACTGAAATTAGGACAGTGTATAAGGGGCCTTGTGCAAGGAATGCTTTCATACTGTTATTCAAATAAACGTATTAAGATTTGTGAGATACAGCATAGTAACGAAAATCGAATACTGACCAACAGATATCGTATCACAATATAATATGATTAATGCAGTATTTAACTTCATTCATTCTAATCATATTGTGCTGTGATATGTATTTTTTTCATTAAAAGCCTTTGAGTGCTAAAATAAAATGGATTATAAAATATATAACTTAAAGAGAAATAGATCTTATTTAACTTTATCTTAACCAAAGATTGGCTCTAACACAAAGATATGTTTTTTTTTTTTTTCGTTGTCATTTATTCATCTTTCCTTTTGTTTAAAGGATGTTTGAGAATGTAGCAAAGGTGGTGTATAAGTATGCTATGCAAAATGCTCTCTCCTGATCTACCAGCAAAGAGTCAGACTGGGACAAAATCAAATATTTTTTCTTCTTTTCTTTTCCTATATACTGAGGAAGAAAATGATTTCCTGCTGAATTGTTGAATCTTTACTTATTAATGTCTGTACAGTTAACAGCCTTTGAATGCGAGTTGTAGCCAGTGGGAGGTGGATTTCTCAAAGATGAAATGGCATTTCAAGGGTTTTCCATTTCGGGACTCGTTTGTAAATGCTTGAGGTTGAGTGAACTTGTATTTTTGCAATAAAGTTATTACCAATGCACTCCAGCAGGGGCGCTGCACAAACGCCTACACTCTGTGTCTGAGTGTTGTTTTATTTCATAGGAAACATGCGTTTTTGTCTTATAGCGATGCAAAGTCTTTATTAAATGCTATTGTAATACTCTCGTAATGGGAGTGATGAATGAGTGGCAGGATAACTTCTAAACAAATGATCTGCATCGTGCCAGTCAAAATCATACATTTCTTTAGCTCAAATCACTTGCAGTCATTTCCAGGCTGGTCCAGCTAATGTATATGTACATTATAGAGTAAACAAACTTATCAAAATGGCAAGACTTACATTCATACACTTTTAAAATCCAAAGTTCCAAAAGAGGGTTTTCGCAGCAATTCCAAACAAGAAACTTTCAGTAATCAATTCTTAAAATAACCATTTTTATTGTTATTAGTATAAAGCACATTTTAATAATCTAAGTATTAAATAACTTTTTGTGCAGTAGAACGGTTCCATGCATGTTAAAGGTTTTTCATGGAACTACAGATGCCATTAACCATTTTTAGGAGTCTACAGCCATCATATTGAGCATTATGATTTGTGCTTTTTGTTTTTCAACAAGTAGTCTGTCATATATATGAGAGAGAGAGAGAGAGAGAAAATTGTTTAGTCCATTTAGAACAGTGGCTCTCAACCTTTTTCTCAAACTGGGATTAATGCTATATTAAATTAACCACAATTTATTTTGTGATTCCAGAGCAGTATGTTCTTCAGTAAAAACAGTAGTTGACAGAGTGTGTGAATGGAGGACTCAAAAGCAGGGGTTTCGTGCAACACTTTATTAGATACTTTTGGGAATGACCAACATTCAACGTGTTGCGATACACACTCGGACAAAATGGGACGTGTGAGCTCCAGAGCCGTGCGTACAGACACAGGCTGTGGAGACCACTGGGACGAGGAGTGACACGAGACTGAGAACAGCAAGCACTCGTCCAGCAGTATAAGTCCTCATCTGGACATCCCAGGCACAGCATACATCCAACAGCACATAAAACGAGACACAAAAATCTACTGACAGCAAAGGGCAGACACAGCAGAGATTATAAGGGAAAAGCGAATGAGCATTAGGGGAGGGCCAGGACATGAGCTGCAGAAAAAGACAGGACAATACAGACAACAGGAAAGCCGATGAAGCATCCTGAACCGTGACAGAAGTTAGTGATGAGAGGGGAAGAAATAGATCATTTCAGCTTACATCTTGATTTTTAAGCATTTTCATTTATATTATATTATTTTAATATATTAACAATTCATTAATCTAAATGAATAGTGGGCCCTGGACTCTCTGGCTACTGCTTGAGAACCACTGATGTAAGTCTTTCATGACCTACTGGTTTTATTTTTCATATTTGATAGCTTTAGGTTGTAGAATAAATTAAAACAAAGACAAAACACTTTATTTCGATGGTCTATTTTGGACATTCTAACTATAAGTGACTTTGCAACTACTTGTCAACTAATGTTAATTCTCATTACAGATTAGTAGACTGTCTGCTTGATATCGCTTCACATTTTATTTTGATGCTCCCTCAACAGACATTCTACAGACTATAAGTAACTGCAACTACAGTACATGTCAACTTATTTTACTGCCCTAACCTAACAGTCTACTAATACTCTAATGAGAGTTAGTTGACATAGTTAAAGTTACATAGTAGGATGTCAAAATTGTACCACCGAAATAAAGTGAGTCTGTCTTTTTTGGTTATTGCCTCTATACCAGAATGGAAGCATCCTTACAGAACCTGAAGTATCCTTGGGACTGCACTGTAACAACTGTTGAGAAGTGATGGCCACAACTTCTGTTTGTTTAGAAAGTTTCCTCCACAAGGTGTCAGTATAGATGGCCTTCTAAATATTTATTTATTTAATCTCCTTTCACTGTTTTTTTTTTTTCTCTTTTTATGTAAATTCTTAGAAATGATGTTCAGTGTAGTTAAGAACACCCCTGCTGTGAGTCTGTGGTGAAATACAGCAGTTGTTGTGTTAAAATTATGATAGTGCATGTGGAAGAAAAGACGATGTCTTCTTTTTTTTTTCCCCAGGAAGGATTGTGTTCCAACAATACTTCCTTTTTTTTTTCCAAGAAGTGCTCAATGGTTTTTACCCCTGAAAAGAATGGTAAATTGCACATTTCTATTTAGTTTAGCTGATAGTGATAGAAAACGAAACATTTGCAGATCCTCAAATGAACTCTGTTTCACACACTGCAGCAGTTCTGGATGTGGCTCAGGAAAACAAAGCTTTTCATTATTGTGCACGCACTGCTGTTTTGAGATGCCCTTTCCAAAGTTGCCAGAGGGAAATGGATGAACCCAAATGTACTCATGTTATTTAGTTTTTCAGCAAAGCGGCATTCCTGAATCCTGAAGAAAACAAATGTGAAAGTCTGTCTGCTTTTTTAAATTTTTTTTATTTAGAGTATTTAATACTATCTCAGTAAAACAGTGCAGGGGTTCCAAGAATATCCATGAATCAGAAAAGGATTTGTTCATATTGAACTACACATATAGCAAGTGTAACAAGTTGTCTTAGAGTAGGATTCTTTCATTGGTTTTATGAGTTCGTATGCGCAACATCTTGTTGGTGAACTGAACGGTGGAGGTGAACTTGATTAGAATTTAATCAAAGCTTGCGTGAGTAGATGTGGAGAGAATTTGGCAATTGAAAAATGTAAGCCTATAACTTAAAGGTGCAATATGTAAATTTTTTGGTCGCTAGAGGGCGTACAATCAAAACAACAACAACGGCGTAGCTTGAATTATGCGAACTGTCGTCTTCAACTCTACCTCTGATTTAAATCAATCAGAAGGGAATCATATGTTATGTTGTTATGTGTCCAATTCATTGGTGTGATAACACTGCGCAGTTTTATGTGTTCAAAACAATCATAGTTAAAGTACAGTTGAACGTTACCACATCATTTGCAAAAAGGCTGATTAACATATTTTTTTATAACGCATACTGTAATAATTTGCATTGTTTATCACGTCGGGTGAAGTGTATGGCGATGTCAACAAACTAATGACAAACCAAAGGCAATAACGCTGTCCTTAATAAACATTACTCGTACAGAATGCAACTCATTCGCAGTTTTGGCATTTGACACATTTGATGTAGTGACAAGTATTTCACTAAAGCTACAGTATTTTTAATTAATTACAGCCAACAGCTCATAACATGCCTTTAAGTATTTTTCACATCATATGCACAGACAAGAACAAGACATTCAATCTATAAGACTTACTCTTTTGATCGATAAAATAATCACAAGTTTTCAGTCAGTAAAGGAATCCAAATAGTTACTCGCCTGTCTATTAAAACACATGAAAGATCGCCGTCTGTCTAGTTGAAGTTTGTCACGCAGTTCTCTCCATTTAGGAAATGCGACACTGATTGTTGATCCTCATTTTATATCTCTTCTTGGGTCATTTGGTTGACCCGTACTTTGACGTTTAAGCGAATGGGACTTGTCTTTGTTTACAGAACCAGCTACAAACAGTAAAGAATAATTGTGTTCCATAACGACTGCGCGAAACAAGCTTGATAGACTCTACAACTGCTATTTCCGCATTTGTCCAAGAGACTATGTTGTCATGGTTTCTACCGCAGTAAAAGCGGAAACCGAGGATATGACATAATTGACAGGCTATTTCCTCACATGTCCCAGAACCTTGGTTAAAATCTCAAATTTCTAATGATTTACAAAATGTTGGAAGCATTTGAGATATTGTAAGTACTCAACTGAACACAATATAGAACACTGGCCTAGTGGTTTTTGTATATTTTACTGCAAAAATCTTAAATATTTTAAACTTTAACTCTGCTCAGATGACTGAAATGAAGATTTGCTCATTTTGCTAAATGAGATTCAAATATCCAAGTCAGGAAAATCTTCCCATCACTTCTAAAGATGCAAGTAAAAAGTAAATATCATAATTAGCTCAGACGATGTTTGAATTCTTACAAAACGTCTTTTTTAAAGACCACAAAAACACTCACTTGCATTGGTTGACCTATTGCTGTTGTGTCAGTGTGAATCAATGTTGTGCCACATCCAATGTCATACATTCAACCATGAAATGTTTGTGCTGTTTTCTTGTGAATGATGGATGTGAGTGTAGCTTGCAAAAGTAGTTGGAGTTGTTGAAAGCAAAGTGATGCTGTAGCTTCCGGTGATTCAGCTCTGGATGCGCACTTGATCCGTCTCCCCTCCTCTCTCTTCCTCATCCCTGCACGTGCCACAGCCTCACGTGTGCCCAGCCACAGACGAGTGGGTCTGCCGCCTCAATGAAACACGTCTTGAGTTGCTAAAAATATCCCTCACACAGGAGGAAGGAGGAAATAGAAACCGGAGGGTTATTTTTACTCTCTTTGACTGACTAAGAATCGTGACTTCTTTGGCCCACTGGTTCTTTGAGCTTTTCATTATTTATCTATTTGGTTGTATCTCGCAGCAGGTTTATTTGGAGGAAATTATACCATAACGGGTGAGTGAGGAGGTTTGCATGCTAAATAATGGCATAGACACCTACATTCTTTCTCTTCCTCTGCACACTTCCTCAGAAAATCCCACAGGCTTCACCTTTGGTCAATTGAAGAGAGTTTCTCAGCTGAGTCACAGTTTGTCAAGGATGAATCGGGCACTAAAACTAAAGTGGAACCGGATGTGGCACATGCAGAACTCCTTTGCAAGGTTTATATGGAACTTGTCAAGCTTCTTTCCTAGATAGGCTGAATACAGGTAAAGTAGTTAGACAGTCATGTCATTGTAAATGTATTCTTAAACTAAAAATGAGCATTAAAGGGATATTTCACCTCAAAGTTAAGGGTTTAACTTTTGACTGTGGAACATAAAAGATTGACAAATGAAAGTCAATTGTAACCAAAACTGTTTGGTTACCAACATTCTTCAGAATGTTTAATGAGTTCCCCACAAATTGTCAGAAAGTGTCACACTTGTATTTACTTGAAAATCTGGGATGCTCAATCTAATTTAAATCTGAAAATTTTTAGATTTTTTTTTTTTTTTAATTTCCAAACAATAAATAATTGACAAATTGAAATATTTTGCACTAAATCAAATAAGCATTGATTGTTTGAACTTATATATTGAACCTATATTGAAGCTCAAGCTGCTTGGAGTCATTGTCAAGTCATGCTGGAGAACATGATCAGGTTTCCTTCACAGTAACTGCCTTTCATAATGCTCTGACTATTAAACTTTTCATTTGCATCTGTTCTCGTCCAGTAGAATACATTTGTCTTTTATTTAATCCAACTGAACTTAATGGTTAATCAATGAATTATTTGGTACATCTATAGATTACTATAGATATTGATTCTATATTCATAGTTTCTATAGAACTTATTTGCAATTTTGATAACCAAATTGCGATATGAATGACCAAATATAAAAAATTATTTTTACATTATTGATCTTTGATGTTAACCACAATTTTCAAAGTGTGTGTGTGGTCCTAGTAAACAATGTGTTGTGAATATAATGTCCCAACAAGGATGGTAATGCCAGTCATTTTTGAACATTTTTTGGTCCCCACGAGAAAAACAGCTTGTAAATCATGCAAAATGAAGTTTTTAGAAAATGTAAAAATGCATAAAAGTTTTCTGTGATGGGTAGGTTTAGGGGTAGGGGATAGAATATACTCTTCATATAGTACAAAAATAATTATGTCCAATATTAAAACATGGAAAACCAATGTGTGTGTGTGTGTATGAGAGAGAGACAGAAACATATAGAGGGTACATTGAAATTTGTGAACATAGAACAGGACAGAGTACAAGGGAAAAGAAACAGTCAATGACTGTATAACATCAGATTGATCAGAGATGCATCAGAAGAAGGGAGACAGATGGCATAATTTTACATTATAGTATGCCATGTGGCATTGCTGTGGTAGAGACTGCCTCATTACTATAACTCACCCTTATAAAGATCAACTAGAGTATAGATTCAGTCAAATGGTACAGTGAGAACATTTACTGTATTGGCAGAAAACTCGGTCTGTTCTACACGAAACCTCATGACTGTGTCATACTTCATCACACCTTTTGATGACACACTGAACATACAGTTATGTAATATAAATGTATTTTCTAATGTGTCATCTGCAGCCTGTGTAACTGTAATTATTTCAGCAACAAGGGGGATGTATCTTGTATTGTTTGCTACTGAATGAACTGATTGTTAAAAGTACTAAACTGAAACATGCTTTTGTGTTACGGTGATTAAACCAAATGTTCTCATGACATATCACAATGATCCTGTGTTTTGAAACAGTGATTATATAGAAGGAAATATGTACAACTAGAATGAAAGCGTGAGATCAGGTTTTGAAAGAATGGCTAGCTGTGTTACAAGTGTGATCAGTTTGGATTTTTGTACTAAGAGTTCACCATACTGTAAAAGAAGTACCTACTCAGAAAATGTGTGATTTTGGGCGCAGCAACAGCCTTTTGAAAATTACACCATTTGATAGCGTGCACACGCTAGAAAGTTTCATCCTCATCCAGTGTCTATGCTATTTCTCTCCACAAGGTATGAGAAACAAACTACAAGCCACGTGAGCAAACTGAGCATATGTGCTGTTTGAAAATCTATGCGAAGATGTTGGCTGCATCCAAGAACTCAGGCAGCTGAGCATTTGCGCACAAAGGTACCTCACAAAACTATGTTTTATTAACAAAGTTCGGGAGGAACACATTCAAATGATCTAACTAATCACCACATCACACTAACCAGCAGTCATCAGTCAGCAATCAACGTGTCTGCCCAATCAGCATGAGTGGAGGGAGTCCTATTTATTGACGCAGTCGACTCACCTATGTTTCAGCATCCCTCCATCACCCCGTCTCCTCACACTTGCCTGGTTACTTCCTAAACCAGAATACGGCGTGAGAACCCGTGGGTTCGGCCCAAATACCGAGCTCGGAGCCCTCTCCTCGGACAGCCAAACATGCATACTAATTACTCTATCTGATTATTTGTAAGTGTGAACTCGTGAACCTGATTTTGGACAGACTTCTGACTTCCGGCAGCCACAATCAGGTTGAGTCATCGCCGTCATTCCACACGTTATGTGGGCCAGAAGAATTAAGGAGACGTGGGCCACATCTGGGCCAGATGTCATTTTCTATCTGGGGTGTAACTGTTTAATTATACAGCAAAATAGAGCAAGCTTTGATGAGAATGAATCGAATATTTAATTACTATAATAGTAAAACATTGATCAAAAATGTACATTTACACACAAACTGACCACAATTTTTCGGACACGATCTTTCTTTTTCTAGCTCAACTGCACAAAATGGAAAGCACGGGATTGTGGGATTTCAAAGGCAGCGAAGGACACATCTATGCTGCCTTCAAAAATGGATCGGATGAAGGTATCTCAGGAGACAGGAAGCGAAGCTAACATTATGTTCGGACATGCCTTGAAATACAGCATCCGACGGCAGCATTTTTAAGTTTTTGGATGTACTGTGTTGATTATGTAATGCATGTCAGGCACACTTTACGCATATGCTATAATGTACGTGTAACAAACTTGCTTAACCGTAGCGAGTACATCCTGCACTTCAATTCTCAAGGGACGCTATAGCATTAATTAAAATGTCATTTGTCTCTTCCAGTTCAACTATTGTCATGGCAGAGCAACGGTTGTGCTGCAGTCTTGTTTGTACGTAAGTATGAATAGAAGCATTTACTTTGGTGGTGTCAGACAGTCAAACTACAATACAGCGTACATGAAATCCATTACAACAGGTAAATGATATGACCATTCAAATTGTTATTTATCTTTTAATCAACTGACAGGACACCCGGGGAGAGCAGTCTGAGTGACTCGTTTATGTTAATGAGTTTCCAGAGACACACTGAGCTTTCCGTGGAAATTCATTAATTTGTTGCCAGTCACTCGGGACACGTTCATTGGTTCAGAAAACATGAAAACGCCACATATCATGCTCTAATTGTCAGCCAGCTATTAAGATATTAGTCCAGTGTTGGTAATGAAGTGAATGTCTGTTGCTGGAGTCCTCCGCAGCAATGTGCTTTACTCCAGAGCCAGACTGGACAGAAAAATTCCCTCATGACGGCAAGAGCGATTGTGTTGCTTAGCAACAGCTATAGCTGGGCTATCATCTTGTCACTAATTTGTGAAATGTCAAGAAAAAAGGGGAAATGCCATCAGCTTTTTTCATATATATACATTTAAAAGCTTAGTACACAAGTACAGAGATGAATTCCGTGGCACCCCGTTTGTGTTTTGTTGCAAGTGTGGGAATACGGAGACCCCCATGGGTCTAATCCAAAAGGGTCAGATCAATGTTTTTGCTTTAGAAAGTCTTCAATCCCAACAATCCTGTTGTCAATTAGCATATGTCCTTGCCTCCATCAGGTGGTGCTCTAGTCACAAGTTCAATCCTATAACAGATCGTGTGAGATTCCATTGAGGTCCCTCGGCTGTAATGTCATGCTTTTTCAAGTACTTACTCAAAATGCACTTTCTCATTTCATGTGGCTCGAACGAATTATATAATATTTCTCCGAAATCTTTACTGGTATGGCTAATAAAATCTCTGTGTATGCCTTTCACACCCAGAACTCCAGATGCCCGCAGCCCTGTAAGAGTTGATCAGCATTAGCAAGAGTGTGCTCTCTCCAGACCAGAGTGAATCTGAGGCAGTGTGCATTCAAGAGACAATTATTTCCATGTGCAAACTGCACAAGAGGTGACAGATCTATAGATAGCCACAAAGCTCTAGGGTAAACGCAGCACAGAAAATGACTCTATTCAGAAAGATATCTGCCAGGATAATGCCGAAAAGAGTCTGATTGTTGAGTAAATAAACACATGAAAGCCTGTTTATGTCTCGGAGTAAAAAAAAAAAAAAAAAGAAGTAGAAGAAGAAAATGTAACTTGTTTTGTCTCGTAATTGCAAGTTCATATCAGTATAACAGTACTTCAAATCCCTCAATTACAACTCCCTTTT
Organism: Opsariichthys bidens; assembly: GCA_037194245.1. Classification (NCBI taxonomy): domain Eukaryota; kingdom Metazoa; phylum Chordata; class Actinopteri; order Cypriniformes; family Xenocyprididae; genus Opsariichthys; species Opsariichthys bidens. Next base: position 13,300,226 of record CM074296.1, read on the forward strand.
CATAATTACCTTTTTTTTATATATTACTATTCAGAGACAGAAACTTTTTGTGGTTTCAGAAGGTTTTATATTTATTAAAGTTTTTCTTTTTTCATTTTGATGTTTATTAAAGTTCTTTGCCAAAGTGCCCTATAACAGAGCAGATGTGTTTGAAACTGCAGATTTAGCAATTTAAAAGGATTTAGTTATTTCTGACTTCTGTGATTTGTAGATGGTCGTTCAGCCATTGTTAAAATAATGGTACGTTTACACGAAAATAACAGTGTACTAAAACGGAAACGTTTTTCTTTTACGTTTTTTGTGTACCGATGATAACGTTGTCAAAATGATCCCTGTTCACACAGATCCACGAAAACGACTGAAAATGCTGTATTACACATGCCAGGCCAGTCGTTGGCGATGTCAAGAAACACTAAGTGCCTATTGACTGAACTCGTCACAAATTTACGTTTTTGTTGTTTACATGGAGACGATAGCGGTATCATTTTCAAAAACACTGTTTTCAACTTTTTATGTTTTGAGTATTCATTTTTACATAAAAATATGTACAAATATTTACATATTTTTAAAATATGTAAAAATTATTTACGTATCGTTACATAACGTTACCATTATCGTCTCCGTACAAACTGCAAAAATGTGAATTTGTGAAAGCAGAGACATCATGCGCATGTGTATACGTGCTCAAGGCTATTGGCTGTTGTCATGTCATGTTGTCAAACAAAAAGTTTTCTTTTTTCCTTTTTTTTTTTTTTACATCACACACCGTGCTTTATTTATGTTTTATGCAGTTTTACAATGAACATAATGGCTTTGACTTGGTTTTCTTAGACTTCATAACAGGTTTTTTTTTGTTTCTCATGCTTTAATTGTTAAATCTTAAATATCTTAATAGATAAAGAAATAAACAAGTGTTTTGATAAAAGTACCTCAGCTGAACTTTTAGTGAGAGTCACATTGAACTACTCATTTTCCAGTGACCCTGATTGTGAGTTAATTAAGTTGTGAGCATTACAGTATGCAAGTGAGCCTGTGGGCTATGAGTTCATGATTGCTTATCAAAGCGATTGGAAAGGGAAGGGTGGTCTGACTATTGACTGGTCTGCCAGAGAACTGTCAATATCCCTCCTGGTAAGCTCATGATTCCTGTGGTCTGAGAACCATATAGAACCCATCAGCTTTCTGCCAGTTCATTTAAGGTCATTTAAGACTTCATCCTTGTACCTTCTGTCAATGCCACTCCACATACCTCAATCAGTTGTGTGTCTTCTGTCTAAAATGTGTCACCCCTCCTGCCAGTTCACCGCTGAGACGCCTGAACTGTGAGAGATGGATGATCTCTATCCACCTGCTTAACACTTTAATTCAGTTTCTGAAGGCCTTTTTTGTAAAACCAGTCCTTCTGTTGAACATGAAACAACCTACATATCACAGTAATGGTACAGTAATGGTATGTGGTACGGCCCAGGGAACACTATTTTACCACTGTAGATGTCTAGTATCTTTTTGCCCTTTGTAGATTTGTATCTGATCACCGGAGGGGATTGAAGAGAATATAAAAACAAACATTAAATCCAAGTGAAATTCAATATTTCCTCAGTGTGTAGACATTAATACTCTCTCCTATTAAAGCCTATTAAGCTTGGAGTCTTGGGAATCTTCATTCATTCATAAAAGTAAATCTATGTAGTTGTATTGTTTTTTTTTTTTTTAAAGGAGGACATTAAAGTCATTAATTAAGTTCACTATGTATAATGCCAACCCAAATGGGATTTTCTTTTAATTCATATTAACAATAATTTACAAGAAATATTTAACTAGAGGGAAGTTATTACTATCTTTGTAATAACCCCAAACCTTTTTCTCTCTCAGTCTGTAGCTTCAATGTATTTCATGTAGAACATGATAAAAAACAGTCTAATATTCATCTAACCGTATTAGCAAGTTCAGATTTTTGATCATAATAGCCGTTATTGTTGCAGTATGGTTTATTTCCAACAGTATTTGACATATAATTGTCATTTTAAAAACACCTGTTGTTCATGTCTTCAGTGCAAAAAATACTGTTTTGAATCATTATCATTATCTATCATTATCTAAACATCTCAGTTCACTTTAGAAGCAACAATTATTTGTTCATTAAGTCTAATTTTTAGACAATCTTGAATGTTTTTATATGTATATATATTTTTTTTTTGGCGACTCAAATATAAAGTGCTTAAATATTCAACGCTTATAAAAATGTGAAACATTTCTTTAGCATTTTCTTTATTTCTTATCCTTTATTCATACTTTAGTGACTCAGGCTTGTTTCAAGTCATTTTTGCCCATTGGTAGATCCTTTTATTTTTTTACTTATACTTTTTTTTTTTTTACTTATACTCGATTTTTCATTCATTTTGGCTTTTTAAATGATTTTGCTTGTTTCAATATGGATATGTTTTGCAGTGTGCATGTTTCACACGCATCAATTTATTACATTAGGTTACAGCAATGTTATACAAGGGTTTCTTGTGGATGCTGAGGAACCGTAAATCCTTAATGCTGTTCATTTTGAGGCTAAAACCGATGATGGATACGATCTGGCTCCTGTGTTTGAAGGTCATGAGGTCAATTCTTTTCATGCGAGAGAGTATGATCACAGAGGCTTTTTAGACATGGTGCATGGCCTACCATTACCTGCGAGATGATTCCACTGTTAATGGAACCTCTCAGAGCATTTTACTAGTGCTCTCGATAAATCCTTGTCACTCTGACCATTGTGTCTTCACACAAAGAAATGATTTAGTGAAGTTACTCACATTCATGCATTTATGATCAGCTTACTGTTTGCTGTCGGATGTGCAGTATAAATGTGGTTTGTGAAGATGAGCAGAATTGGTGTGCTGTTTTGCAGTGTTAGCTTCCACTTTTGTCAAGGCTGCTCTTCTCTAACATGGTGTTAAATAGAATAACTTGATGAGAAATATAAATTAGGACTTGAGGTCATTTTGTTAGACTCTGCTTGGCAAGATATTGATAAAAATGGTTTCAAATTTCTCAGAATTATGAGCTTTTACAAGGATGTACAAATTGACTTCATTCAGGTCTTCTGAGAAATGTTTTGTTTAGAAATGTGCACAGTAAAAACCCCAGAGTTAAATCAACTCTGCTCAGATAATATTTGGTCCCTCTCTAAATAGTGTTAAAGTAACTCTGAACTAGTGTTAAAGTAACAGTCTTCAGAGATTGAATGTATTTTATCTTCAGTTGATTTCATCTAAGTCAGTTGTAGTTCTTGTGTTTCTCTATTCTTTAGTGATTCTGCTTGTTAACAGCAGGTGTTCATCATTAATGTCCAATCATCGCTTAATTAATTGCTTAATTATCTCATTAACTTTAACTCTGCTTCAGTGTTACTTTAGCACTATTTAGAGAGGGACCACATGTTATCTGAGCAGAGTTGATTTAACTCTGATTTAACAAAATATAACCAAGAAATGTTATTATTTTGGGTCAGTACAGTTGCTTTAGAGCGTTAAAATATGCGGGTCAAATTGACCCGGCGAACATCATGAATGTAACAGTAATTTTGTTTGTATATGTCAAAAAACACCAGCATGTTGAAACTTTGCATGCTGGTGTTCATGATGATAAATGAGGAAAAACTCACCAAATATCAAGAAAAAAAACATAGGTTAACCAGTATTTCCAACAACTTGAAAATCTAAACGGGTCAAACTGACCCGTAACACAACACAAGGGTTAAAGGGGGTTTCACAATGATGCCATAGAACAGGGCTAGGCAACGTTGGTCTTGGAGGGCCAACCCTGAAAAAAAAAACTCACATGCCTGTGTCTTTAGTAATCCTGAGGACAGCTTGTTCAGATGTGTTTGTTTAGGGTTGGAGCTAAACTCTACAGGACAGTGACAAAAACGTTCTGTTTTCATACATGTATCTTTAAACGCTATCCAGAATCGTGCTGTGCCTTGACAACTCCTGTTTATTTAAATATGAATGACCACGAATCATTACAAACCTTCACAATGCAGTTGTAGATTAAATATAATGTGGATAACATTGAATAAATATATTTTTGTCTGGTTAGATACTAATAATTAGTCCCTCAAACCCCTTTATCTAAACCTCAACAATCAGGCTCATACATCCTCCATGATTGTAGTTTTTTAACAATTTTTACTCGTGCTTGTAGTTCTAATTGATTCCTCATCCAACACGCAATGGGTTGTGGGCAACATTAGAGTGTGCTTGGATCTGCACTTTGGATTCGAACCAGAAAAAGTAAACCATCCGGGTATCTTTGGAGGACTCATTTCAACATACTACGATTTGGGTTGATTTCGAATAACATTTAGGAAGGATAGTACGCAAATATGCTCGCAGCAACTGTTCCAGATTTATGGGTAAAATAACAAAGTGGATGGATTTTTATCACAATAGGGTGATTGTGTACACACTGTGGACACGTAAATATGTTCAAAGACAATATAAAAGTGAATTTTGCATAATAGGCCCCCTTTAAGAGATTTAGTTTTCATTTTTATGTCATTTTTAAAAGACACGTCACCATTAGTTTCTTTTTTCTTCTTTTTTTAAGGATGTTTTGGCCATTTTAATATTGTTTTAAAACTACAAGTTAAGGTGTGGCCACATTTACCACTGTTCTGCAAATTGTCACAGGCAATAAACAGTATTTCAATCCTCGCGATTGGTGATTTTGTGTGAGGGCGAAAATGCAGATTTCGCAATGGGTTGATCAACAGAAAGCTGCTTGGTTTGAAAGTTATGTCTGTGTAAGATGTGCTTCGTACATTGGCAAGAGACAATGGACCTTTGGAAATTTTGCTAATGTGACTTCACCTTAAGTAGTGCTATAGGCATCGCTACACTATTGTTAATGGACAGCGGACCTTCTTAGCATGCTTTTCTACAATGGGAGGTAGATCATTCAGCGTTGTTGCACCAAAACTGTGGAATTCTCTCCCCCGCTCACTCCGTAGTGTTAATATTCTCTCTGAATTTAAATCATTACTGAAAACTTACCTATTCTCTGAATGCTATGGATCTGACTTATTTCAATGATTAACTAATACTTCTGAATGCCGTGTCTGTATTGTGTTTCGTTGTACTTGACTCTATTTTGCTGAATGTCGCCCTGTCCACATAATGTTCCTTACTGTTTGTCTGTCAACAGCTTGTACGCTACTAGTGTTGTCTCGTCCTTGTTAAATCTACACTGTAAAGCGTCCTTGAGCTCTGGAAAGGCACTATATAAATAAAACTTATTATTATTATTATTATTATGAGAAATTTCAAAGTTTTGCAAATGTGACTGTGACTTAAGACCTACTTGTGAATAGATAGACTTTAGTTTTGATTAACCAGTGACCCTTTTTTACACAATGAATGTGACATTCACTTGCTTTTGTCGTTGTGTTCATGTGAACTGTGGTCCGATGTCATGTCTTGAGCAAAGATATATATATATATACATTGGAGTGTGAAGGACTCTCGCCAACCAACACTAACTGTCATTTCAGTGATTTCAAAAGCGTTTTCAGAATACAACAGAAAATGAAGTCTACTTTGTATTTCTGGTTCTCTCGGGCATGAATACTGGAATGCAACTTACTGATCAATAGTTCCCCATGTATTGATTTGTCGCATGGAAAGTGGCAGTCAGAGAGTTATTAATCGGCAGTGTTGTGTGGACTGCATCCCACGTCGCCACTGTGTTGGTATTTTCGGTAATGATTCATAACAAGTGGCTCTGGACGTCTCCTAGGAGGAGTCAAGTTTCCCATAAGCCATTGCTGCCTGCTTGATGAGAACTTATTGTCCGAAAACAATAATGTCATCAATTGCTGCAGTAGCTGCTGTAGAAAGAAAATGATTGGTACAAAACTGTAAGTACAATGCCAGCAAGAATGACAGAAAATAAAAGAACCAAATGGGAACTATTTATAGAATAATCACAAAATATATGCAATGATTCTGTTGAAAAATTTATCAATATTAAGAAAAAAATTAACAAAATATCAAATTAAGCAGATTTGTGAATATTATAATTATTTGAATAAATCAAGTTTTTAGCCATTTCATTTTCTGAAGAGTTAGTCGTTAAATGTTTAGTACAATAAATGTTTTTATTATTATTGTTGCTGTTGTCATTACATTTTTCTTATTCCAGTTTATTATTGTTATAAGGGTGACTTTAAATTAATTAATGATCAGTACGTGCTTTTATCATCGCATTTCAGGGTTCAAATATATTTTTATGTTTTAATGTTTTTAATAAAACATATATTTTTGTTTAATATCTAAAGTTTGTTTTTGCTATATTGTCCAGCCCTAGTTGCCGACCTTGTTTGTAACTTTATTTCTGTGATTTTTAGAAATAGTATTTCTCTCACCATTGTTTTATAATGTGCATTAATATTTATAAGTTTCCTTGCTATAGACGTCTGTGCTATGGTCTATTTAAAATAGATATTTCAGAATAGCTTTCCATTCGGTTGACTTTCCTCACAATCTTTCACTTCTTTTCCCTTTGCTGTCTCACCTCGTGCCACCTCTGACACCTGTGACTGATTCTCCGGGCTTCCTCTTGCAGTTTTTCATTGTCTCACACTCCCTCTCTACTCCATGTCTCTACACATTATCTCACCCAGTGCGGTTTGCTCATGCGACACCTGTTTATGAAAGGGACGTGGGGCTGTACCTACGTGTGTTTCGACGTGGGAGGGAATGCTGTGGGATGGGATTATTGTGGGATTTATGTTCTTTAAAAAATCCCATCTCCCTGTTTTCATGGTAATCCTTCCATCAGTGTAAATCCAGGCGATTCAGAGCAGGCTTCTAATCACAGCAGACCTCGACGCTGATGCTCTCTGACATGACTTAAGTCCACAATTTGTCTTGTATGTCTTCAGGAAATCCACCCTTTCCCTGTGGCACAGAATGAAGTCAACAGAAAACACAATTCTGACGCGCAATTCTTTGACCACTTGCCCAATTCCTGTCTTTATTCTCAAGTATGACTGGATGACGCAAGAAAAGATAAATGCAGTGCAGTGATGACTCAGTAAGTGAAAACTGGTTATGACATGGACATGGATTTGTGTGATGAAAATTACACTTGTCAAAGTGTTGAAATTGTTATAATATTCACTTAACCCCTGTGTTATGTTCCGGGTCAATTTGACCCGTTTAGATTTTCTAGTTGTTGTAAATACTGGTTAACCTATGTTTTTTTTCTTGACTTTTTCTCATTTATCATCATGAACACGCATGCAAAGTTTCAACATGCTGGTGTTTTTTCACATATACAAACAAAACTAAGACAACTGTACTGAACCAAAATAATAACATTTCTTGGTTATATTTTGTTTTGTTTTTTTTGTTTTTACTACCTTTTGAAGCTAAAAAATTTGGTTTTCGACACTTATTTCAATACAGAAAAATGTTTTAACCAGCACCATGTGTGTGAAGTTCATATCCAGAAAGCACACACTTGCTCATCATGTCAAAAGAAACTTGACTTTATGAAATGAGTTTACAAAACAGCCAACTTAAGTACATATTTTCATTATACAGCTACTTTTAATTGTTCAGTTATGATGTTCTAAGAAAAAAAAAAGTTAAAAAAATGTGTTTATTGTACTTAAAAATGTACTGTTTATTTTCAAATTTTGTCGAACAAAACAGTTTTAAAAAATTGTTAAAAAACATTTTCATTAAATCATATCTTCAGATATTTATTTTTTGGAATATTTGACAAACGTTGATATTAAAAGTTTACAGTTTGTACCTGAATCTTTGTTGCTTTTCATAGTGTGATTTTTGAGGAATTGTATTGAATCCAATTAGGGTCACTTTGACCCGCTCCATAACGAGTGCGCACAGAAATTGAACAGCGCATAAGGGAACTATAATATCCAGGTAATATCCAGGACTAGTTGGAAAAACTCGAATAATTTGGATAATTTTGTAGCAATAGCGTACACTGCAAATGGAGGCTTTATTTGAAACTGAACTAAATTTACAAAATAAATACAAATAAACAGTCAGTAATACAATAAGAACAATTAAACAAGCTGGAAACAACAACACAAATAAATACAATAGAATAAAGAGACAAATGAAATAATGGCTTTAAGTTTTTCAGGTGAGTCTAACGGTATTTGAGTTAGAAATACCACAGTAATTGATTAAAGCAATCAAATGCCATATAAAGAAATATCACTGGATAGTGTTCATTCTAAAAAGTAAATGCAGATTAATACTCACAGTATTAAAGTTACATTAAAGTTACAAAAATTATTCAGTCAAGAGCAAAGAGTGGCTTTCTCTTTCTTTTTCGTTCTCTGATTATCCTGAGAGACAGCAGCATGAACTAAAGGATTAGTTCATTCAAAAATAAAAATTCTTTCATTAATTACTGACCCTCATCATGTCGTTCCAAACCCATAAGACATTCGTTTATCTTCGGAACATAAATTAAGATGATCTTAATGAAATCTGCGAACGCGTTCATCTCTCGTGAAATGTGCGCTGGAGATAAATAAAGTATATTTTGTAAAAAAAGTAGTAAAGTGGCAAACCACTCGTGTCGCTTTGGAAATTTGAGCTCACTGGTGTCAAATGGATTACTTTAATGATGTCTTTACCACCTTTATGGGGCTTGAAAATGAAAGTTGTGTAGGATGGAAGGACAGAAAGCTCTCAGATACTTCAAAATGAATGAAAGTCTTATGGGTTTGACTTGAGGGAGTAAGTAATTATTGACTTATGATCTAATAATGACTAATGACATGATCTAATATACTGTTAATCAACAAGCATTTTCAATTATTTACATTCCAAATGTATACTCAATAAGATGGGAATTTTATTACTTTTTTGTGTATTTGACAGTTTAACCACAATACGCCACGAAAAAGAAACTAAATTTAGTACTAGCAAGCTGTTTGAGAGGTAGTCTCACGTAGCCAGACCTTCAGACTGACGGGAGAAGGTCTGGACTCTATAGCAGCATTCATTGGCCAAGGACCGTCCACGAGGACGTTTGACTGACATGTAACGCAACCAATCAGTTTGTTTTGTTCCGCGTGTTTAGGAGAGTGAAAATATAAAGTCTATTTCCCTACTGACGTGTATCTAATAAATTACTCACTCAAGAACGTTGTGCAAGGAATGTGAAATGGAGCCATGAACTTAGCATACTTTTGAAAATCCAGCATTTAGCTGATCCTTATAAGCGCTCATTGTCACAGTTGTAAACACGACAGCATTCTACTTCCATGAGGGGGTTTGGCATCACGGCATTTGTTTCCAGGTTTACTATTAAAGAACGCAACACGCCTCTCACGGACATCCTGTAGAATTCAATCTACCAGATGACGACTTTGAAAATCCTGAAGTGTTTCCAGTGAAGTGCGTAATATGCATCAGACGTTCAGCCAATGATCCGTGTGCGTGACGTCTGAGGCTGAGACTATTTGAGAGGTGGCTTTATGTGTGCACCGTGCGGCACTTTTCCAGACTCAAAAGAATGGCAGGTGCAACAATGGCCTCCATATACTTGCACATAATCAGAAAATAAATCTGTCTTAAAGCCTAAAGGATAAGCACTTAACAACTGAAGGAAAGCACTGAGGGATTTCCAAGCATTTCCCTTCAGCTTTATGCCAAAAATTAATATGTCTGAAAGTAGTTCCAATTGGACAGGGTTATCTGGTGATTTGAAGTGGACCTCACCAGCCTGTTGGGAGTCTGAGAGGAGAGTAATATGACCAATCTCTTATTTTGTCTCAGGAGGATCTGTGTTCCCTATTTAAATTCTTCAGTTTAATCCATCTTTTCATAATCATTTCTAACATAGACAGTGACTTATATTTTTTCTATGTTCACCTTGTTCCAATAATCCTTTTTTATTTTTTATTTTTTCTCCATATTTTCTACATGGCATCATTTTCCTTTTGCACATTCAAAAACACACATATGTTGGGTTTTCTGTTTTAAGGGGACTTTCCATAGATTTTAAATAGAATGATTTTAAACTGTTCAAACAGTTGTACTGCTTAATATTTTTTGTGGAAACCATGATACATTTTTCAGGATCCGCTGATGAATAGAAAGTAAAGAAAAACATTTATTTGAAACAGAAACCTTTTGTAACATAAATGTCTTCACTGCCACTTTTGATCGATTTAATTCATCCTTGCTGAAATAAAGGATTTAATTCACAAAGAAACTGCAGTCATATTTTTGCACGCTATATGCTAATATGCTATATTTTAAATATGCAAATAAAATATTGTTTATAAACATACAGGGGTTATTTATTTATTTGTTTGTTTGTTTGTTTGCCTTTTTGATAGCCAGTGAGCATGCACCAAGCATTAAATTGGAAGGGACCTTTCTAAACCCGTATACTTTTGGTCATGTGGTGTATTTTGTTCCACAAAATCAGTTCATTCTGCCTGCCGAACTCTCCTTTATTGCTTTAATGTATCACTCAAAAAGTGTAAAAAGTTCATGCAGTATGTGACCTCAATTGTGTTTTGCAGAGATTGCAGTTACATGCTCCTAATGCACTTAGATCCCTGGAAGCAAGCTTAGAAATCAATATTCTGTCCAAGGACATGCATATCCTAGATATAACCATCTTTTCTTTTTTTTTCTTTTTTTTTTTTAACTGTTTCAACTCTCACTGTGACATACATTTCGAAAACTTTGTTATACTGTGCATGGAGAACAGGATGAGATTTCTGGTTGCACAGACATGAGGGACGTGTATCGAATAGGATCATTAGCACCATCCAACACAGCGGGAACAGAGATGCCATTCTAGGCAGCCCCGTTAATCTTTTATGATCAAATTAATGTCACGGGGTTCACATATGGCCTGACTCCGGCCGTGCCGTCCCTTTTAAACCACAATGCACATGGATTGCAACATATAATTCATGAGAAACAAGAGGTGAGATGGTAAATATGGGATGAAAAAACAGTTATCAGGGTGAACATCTGGTGCTGGGGCTTCCGCCTGTGATTCAAACGCTCAAGTGATTCTCTGCATTGCGGAAACAAGGGATGGAATGGGATTGTGTAGCTGAAGTGCAAGGCTCACTATCATTAATCTTTAAATTTGAAAAGAAAGAAAGAATGATAGAGAGAAAGAGGGAGAGAGATAAAGGAAAAAAAGTAACATGAAAAACTTCTTATGTGCGCGCCAACTGAAGAGCACAAACTTGTGCTCATATATATCACTAATTAAAATAATCTAACATTGTTTACTAAAACTTAAAGATAAATAGACACAATATGCATGAATAATAATAATAAATGAGCAGGGTTTTTTTTTTAAATAATTTTACTGAAATTAATTAGTTAATTACATATGATTTCCTGAAAAAAGAAGCCATATATATACATGTGATTTATAAAGTGGGGATGCATTTAGGAATTCATTTTATTTCTGTGCGTATGGATGTTTTTGATGCGTCTGGATGTTTCCATATGAAAATCCATCATCTGTAGGAAATTGTATAAAGACAATCGTCTTAATAAATATACGTTGTCTTCTTCGTGGCATAAGAAGCAGATGATTTCAAGTCTGTGATTGTTCAATGCCATAAAATATACATTAACAGTTTTTTCTTCTTCTCATTTTTTTTGTTCATATGATTCAAAGACTTCAAAGCTTTTTTTTTCTACCAAATTGCCTTTTCATTTTTTTTTAACCAAATTAGTGTGAAAAAATGCAATATCTCAACAGCACTTTTTCCTGTTACAGCAAAACATGGCGTAATAACCTATTTATAACCTTTCTGTGCCTAAAGTCATGTACTTGGCCTCAACACCATGTGCCTTTGAAAATTACCATAACTGGTGTGTTATCACCAACAAAAATGCTGGGCTGTTTCAAGCTAAATTTGGGTCAAATATGGACAAACCCAGCTGTTTAATTAAACAAATTTAGTTGGGTTTGTCAATATTTGACCCACATTTGGGTTGAAACAGCCCAGCATTTTTTAGAGTGTAGTCTTTGAGTGTAATGTTGTCAATGAACTCTTTGTACTACACTCAACACAGGCTCATACATTCTGCTTGTAGCTATATTTATTTTAAATACTGTATTACTGTATTATTATTTATTCATTCATTTAAGTTTTTAAATTGTTTGTGTCTCATGTGAAAGAATTTGTCTTAAAACATGACTCAGTTGACCTCAACATAGATCAGACTGTTGCAACCTGTCACAGTCTTTGCTGGCTTAAAGCTTAACAGTTATTTATGATTTGGTGGCATTTTCCTGCAGGAAACTGCAGTGAGGTTTTTTTTTGTTTTGTTTTGTTTTTACACAAAATGTCAAAAGCAATAGAGAATTTTGGAGCTGTAAGGCTGTGTGTTTTCAGACATGCAACTGTGTGTGTTACCTGACCTCTTAATTCAAGCTGGGGAATACAAAAAACAGACACTTCAATGGCTGAAAATGTCATTACGTCAGACTTCATACAAATTCAATGCACTGTTAGCAGGGTTATTAGTAAGTGCATTTTATGGATAAAAAAAAAAAAAACTCTTTGATAACACTGACTAATGCTAGTCAACAGGAAACAATCGATATCATGCAGAAAGAATGCAAGGTCAGTTTTGGTTGTCTGTATATTAGACTGAGCGCAGCTTCCCTTAAATGGATAGTCATTATTAACTCACCCTCATGTCATTCCAAACCTATATGACTTTAATTCTTTCATAGAACAGAAGAAGATCAATTATGCAGGCTGTTTTCTTTTTAATGTGCACTTTCCCCCATGCAATTGCAATAAAGCGGACTGGAGCTTTAAGCTTTGAAAAGAACACAAACGTACCATAAACGTATCATTAAAAATGGTGTGAGGAACAGACTGAAATGTTATTCACTGAAAATCAACTATAACTCTATGATCAATGGTGATGTTCATTTAGTTAATGAATCATTATTTAAAATTAAATTTGTTCAATGAATTGGTGAATCATGTTCACAAAACTGTTTTGACAATGATTCACTGAATGACTCCTTGATTGGGATGTGAAGATTATCATTCAGTCTGTCTCAATGGCGGCATGCCTTGGGCGTCAAAATTTTGAGGAAAATGGGAGAAGAACCATTTAATGTTACCAAAATTCCCATTTATACATTTCATTTCACATCTCAGAATGTGTATTCCATGTTTGTGATTTCACCATTGTAACACTATAAAATATTACTTTAGTCGGAAACCATCACTTCTCTTTCACATAAATGTGTCAAACCATTTGGAGAACTGTGCTAAGGCGAGCCAGAGATTTTTGCCTCTGTTTGTAAAAAATAAATACATAATAAATATCCAATCACAACGGGTATTTGACTTTCAGTGGTTAGAGTGTTGAGAAACAGTACATCACAGAGGAGGCTAACCTATATGAAGAATATGAACCAATCATCAAATATAAACTAACCGTCATAGAGACAATGTATTTGATAATAGTCTGAACTCTGAACTGCTTCTGCTGATAATCTAGCAACTACATGAATTATGGTGGGCAGAGATGTTGAATATTTAGTAGCCATTAAATTTACCAAGCTGTCACTCAAGCAACAGCTACAAATTAAGAATAAAGGAAAACCCCACGCTTAAGCCACATCACAGGCTAAATCAATCAGTGTCACTAAACGGTCGAACGTGCTCTTTTAACACGGACATTCAAATAGGCAGCAGGATGGGTTATTTTTCATCAGGTGATAGGTGAGTGAAATTCTATTTATATAGTCTTGCTTTATATGTGTTATGTCGTTTTTCTCTCTAAAAGTGATTAAAAAAAAGAAAAAGTTAAGCAAAGACAAACAATCAAAAATCTTTGGGAGAGGATCCCCAGACCCCTACGATTTAGTGCACCTCTTCTATTTTAAAACCCACCAGCTGCCACTGATCAGTCTATTGTACTGTATAACATCAGATGCCTTGAATCATAATGCATGGGTTTTATGATTCTTTTATGATACTGAAAATCCTCATTCATTATAATTGCATGGAAAAGCATAACCAGTACACTATTCAGAATGTCCTTTTTCTGTATCGCAGAGAGCACATTCGAGAGCGATTTGAGGATGAAAGAAGGATGACAGAATTTTCATTTCTGGGTGAACTATCTCTTTAACTAACCCCCACATCAACACTGGGAAGTCCAGAAAATAAAAAACATTGTTTCTCATAGTCAGTGAGTCTACATGTGATTGTTGAAAATCTTATGACTTGGCAGTCTTCATCTTTGCTCTTTGGTGCCCTAGTTTCTATATTTCACCAAATAATCCTTTTGATGAAAAACATAGATAACAATGAATGTACGGCTAATCACTTGCCTTTCTTTCAAGGCCGGGCTTTAGAGATGTCCGCAGCCTAACTGAATGTTCCAGATTGATTGTCCTTGAGATTCCAAGAATCAGAGGTCAGAGGTATGGGCTGAGAGTTACATGACCTGGAATCTTCTCCATAATTGCTTCTTTCTCTTTCTGTCTAATGAAGCACACTAGCTAACATGTGAAATTAGGATGTTTACCTCACCAATGAAACTACAATCATTTTCAACACAATGCATTCCAACTAGATCTGCTGGGATTTGTCCATGCATTGGGCAACATGTCTCATGACATTGGAAAGCCAGGAAAATAGCAGGAGCAGAGTAAGAGGATAAGTCTTGTGGAAGCAGTGACAAGCACCTTACACACAAAAAGCTTGTATAACAGTAGATTTTACACAAATTAACTCCATAAATCGCTTTTTTTCCCTCCCTTAAATAACAGTGCTGCTCTTTGTTAGTCATTCATGACCCATATTCATGTACTTTCTCCAGTGTTCAAAATACCAAAATTACCACCCATTAAAAAAGCAATAAATATATTCAAATGGTCATGTACTTGCACACAATATTTAATAAATGAAAGGATAAATAAATAATGTAATATAATAATCACTATAAACTCAGCAAAAAAAAATGTAATCTCTCACTTTCACCAGCTTTTTTCTTGCAAATTTCTTAACATGTAAATATTTCTATGAACATAAAAAGATTTAACGTCTGGGACAAACTGAACAAATTTTACAGAAATGGAATAGTGAGTCGCTGAACAAAGGGGGGTCAGTATCAAAAGTAGGAGACGAGATCTCAGTTCTTGCTGTGAGATATTACTCCACTCTTTCACCAAGGCATTGGCAACACATCTGAAGAGGACACATGGTTACTTATGGTTTGACACTGCAAGAACTGTCCTTCCTGTCTCCCTGTACCAATGTCTTAGGCATCTTACATTAAAGGAATGGCGTCTACGCTAATTTTAGTCTCTGTGTTTATCCCGAGGTTTACCATTTAACGTGATTGGCTACATCCGGGCCGTGTCTGGGTTGCATGTGGAACCTGCGCCTGTGCGCGGCAGCAGCGTGGCCCTGGGGTGTCGGCGGAGACTGTGTGAACTAGCTCATCCCTTGTGAGGGCCTTACCGACACATCAGCCAGTGGCACAGATCCCCAGCAAACCGTCTCATACCGGCATGATGAAAAACATCTTAAACCAGATGGAACTGGATTAAATATTTTGACTGTTGCGATCCCAAATCGGACTTGTAACTCTGCATGAATATTGGGCAAGTGTTCACTGTTGGCCATTGGAGAACTGGCCCCCAACTAAGCCTGGTTTCTCCCAAGATTTTTTTTTCTCCATTTTGTTGGAGTTTTGGTTCCTTTTGACTTTGTCTTGATTAGTTGTTGACACTTGCTTGATATTCACCAGTATTTTGGTATGCCTGCATTGGCGCCGTTGTATCCAAACTGAGCTGTGCCGGACGATTACGTCACTGTTTTCTACAGTGCTGATATACATAAATTAACCAGACTAGAATAGTTTTTGTGTGCAAAATCAAAGCAAAAATAACAACCTTATTCAATGATTTCTCGTTGCTTCATAACATTAAGGTTGAACCACTGTTGTCACATGGACTATTTTAATGAGGTCTTTAATACCTTTCAGGGCCTTGAAATTTGTTATGACGTTACTGTGTATCTTAATAATAATATCTAAAAATAAATATCTTAAAAATATTTTAATTTGTGTTCTGAATATGAACAGAGTGTGAATAACGTCATTATTTTTGCTTTGTTTTTGCACACAAAAAGTATTCTCGTTGCTTCATAACATTAAAGTTGAACCACATGGATTATTTTAATGACGTCTTTAATACGTTTCTTGGCCTTGAAATGCACAATGATGTTGCTGCTTACGTGTGATTCAGAAACCCTCTGATTTAATCAAAAATATCTTAATTTGTGTTTCGAAGATGAATTAAGGTCTTACGGCTTGGAACGATATGAGGCTGAGTACTTAATGACAGAAATGACATTTTTGGGATGAACTAACCCTTTAAGGACATTGCAGTTTATTGCTTTGGCCACATCTGCAGTCCTCATGCCTCCCTGCAGAAGGTCAATTTTTTAATTTGTATTTTAGAAAAATGTATGTGTTGTCAGCAGTGTGCAGTATTTGTAAACGCTAAGCAGTTGTTCATAACATTTTCGCTCTAAATGGGCATTTTACAAGTACCCTGAGTCTGTGCTCCTGAGCTGACTGTCTCTCAATTAAATCTGAACAGGATAGCTGGTTTAAGAAAGAGAGAGAGGCAGGGGGCATTGAGGACTGAGCATGTGCAGGTTTACATGCAGGCTATTGATATGAACGTCCTTGTTGGCACATATTCACATAGGGCAAACAGGCACATAAGGCTTACATTTGGTGTGATTATGAAGGGCTTAGCACAGGGATTCTGTGTTGTATGTGGGATGTTTGAGTTTGCTTAACTGAGCATCCCTCCTCATGCATACTCGAATCGGCACATGGTTACTGGCATTGACAAACTCATCACACACGCACAGACACATGTTGGGCGCAGTTGACAGCTTAGCTCTAGGTTGCAGACAGAGAGGCAGAGGAAGACATCAAACACCTTCTCATATCGTAATGCTGTTTCTCAGGTTTAAGCTAACTCTTTTTGCTTACCAACTCTGAGCTCCTCTCCCCGCGCGTGCCGTGTCCACTGCGATGAACGCTTCGCGCTCGGTCAGCATGGGAATCCCCACTCAAGTCCCTAACAGCACCGCGGTGAGCGCGGACACACTCGCCCCGTGGAATTACAGCGCAGTAAGTGCGCACAAGCTGATGGAGCTGCCGACGCGAGCCACTACGGTAAGGTGATGGACTTTATGACTGAACCATGTGTTTAGTGGTCGGGTGCGCGCGGATTCGGATTCTTCTGTGAGCGTATACAGCTCCGTTGCAACATATATAATCATGTGTGTCGGACTTTAAGACAGCTGTATATTATTAACACGCACTGAAAACGGAAAAATATTGAAAAGCCAACGCCAAGAGCGCGTGCGTAATCGGAGGAGCGTTGGAGAAGTTCATCCGCTCCAGCTCGTTTCAGGTGCAAGGATGGGAATTGGGATGGCTCCCTCAAAAAGATAGTCAAAAGTACATGCAGGTGTTATGTTTTAAAAGCGCTGACGTACGTTTCAGCGTCCAGAAAAGTTAGAAGCAAAAGTTGCGTTTTGCGTCCACGATCATTCACTCTATTTGTTTTTATACATTTACATTTCTGTGGCCTAAAAGATACAAATTTAGTTACCAAACGTTGTTAAAAAATATATGCAGGAGAGGAACCTCAGGTGCTCAGTTTTTGTGTCTCCAAATTCACATGCAAGGATTTGGCTTATAAATGTTTTAGCTACTTAATCACGCCTCATTGTTATGGTCTCGAGAGAGTTAGATGTGTATGGCATGGTTATGCATAGCTGATTCACAACCATAAGTTTAGCGATACAATGAAACGTATTGCACGTGCCAAAACATATGATTGAGACTTTAGTGTCTGAAAACAATTAACCAAAAAAGGATAAACCAGGGAAGTTTATACTTGTTTTAATCTGGAACATGACCTAAAATTACTATTGATGCATTAAATGATGTCGATAAGATTTACAAAGACCCCCTATGACAATACGTGGCTGTTAACAAGAATAGTGAAATTTTTATTCAAGCTGCAGCAATATCTGAAATACAAGTATTGCTGCTGTACTTCTCCACTGATGGAGCAGTCAGGTTGTGATGTGTAAGTAAGTATAGCATGTATGTCGAGGACTGAGTTATTGCTCAGCCTCAGAAATATATATATATATATATATATATATATTTTTCATTTTTCATCATTTAGCAACTTACAAGGGGAGCAATTAGGGGTTAGGTGTCTTGCTCAAGGGCATTTCAGTCATGGTATCAAAGGTGGAGAGAGTGCTGTTTATTCACAATCCCCACTTTCAATTCCTGCTGGCGGGGGAATCGAACCGGCAACCTTCAGATTACAAGCCCGACTCCCCCACCACGAGGCCACGACTACCCTAAAATGTTCCATAGGTATTTCTTTGATTAGCCTATGTTAAATCAAGTAGGTCTAAAAAGTAAACTAAATAGTGGCATGTTCCTCTCTAATGTCCAAATGTGCATGAATTCAGTTGTTTTTAGAAATATATGCATGGTAAACAGTCTATTTTTGTAAGAGTAATTGAGGTGGTACTCATTTCTCATGGTGATAAAATGCAGACATATTTGCATCAAGTCTCTGGATAAAGTCTAATCTGTATTGTGTCTTCGTGACAGTACACAGCTGGATTGCAGCTGCTCACTATCACCCACACACACCCCACCAGAGGTGTTACAAGTGGAATTACTCAGCAAATGAACACAATTTGCTAGACCTAGGCAAAGCAGACAAATCAGCCATATGCGCACAAATGCCAGTTATATCAGTGGTCCTATATCCTGTAGATTCATGTGGGGATCTCGCACATGGGATTAATTTCTTAAAGAGGTAAGCTATTCCTGGATATTTCCTGTTTGACTATTAAACTGAGTACTTGTACAGAAAATGAAATCGGGGGAAGAAATGAAACGCATAAAAAGTACCAAACATGGATATTGTAGTGCATGAGAGCATAATTTATCATTTAATCGCATTAATGTGATGATGTGAGGTCTAAAGAAGAGCTTTATACCATTTGATGCCTTTAAAGCCAAATTTGACTAAAAACATAATACTATCCAGGAAGAAATATATTTGCTGATGTTTTACTGCCAGTTGTCCTGTTTTCCTTCCAGTCTAAGAGGTCAAATTTATTTAGTGATTGATAAATAGTAGTCCACACAAATGTTAGGTATATAGTGCCATATGAATGCATGTTATGGCATTTTTCAAACAGAGGGGGGCCCTGTTCCTCTCATAAATCAAGACTTTATTTTTTTTATTATCATAGCTATAACACAGAGCTTGCATTGAAATGCTAATGTGATGTGAATACAAAGATTAAACTCTATATATTACATTGACCTAATTTGATATTCTTCAATCCATGCGTTTTTTGTTTTTTTTTGCTCACATCAACAGCAGTCATTGTGAATCTAACTACCCAGTTATTGAGCGCTATATATTAATGTATAGAATTGATTTCCCATCTGAACCCTGTGTCACTGTGTTTTGTTATCCTTGCTGCTGTGTATTCTCTCACCCTTCACCTTTTGATGCCAAACAATAGACTCATTCTGGGTGTGGAGAGAATCAATGTGTGGTAGATAAAAAAGTGATGCAAATGTGAGTTTGAAAAGGGAAAGTGAAAAGTCACGGTTGTACAGGGACTATAGAGAACAGGATGTTTAAAACTATGCCAAAGACATTTGTAATTGTCAGTAAGGCTCTCACTGTTTGTCCACAGCTAATATTTGACCTGTTACATCAGTCATGCAGATACTGCATGACAATTAGCTGTTATATATTTGGTTGTATAAATTTCCCAATTCAAAGTGTAGAGAGATGCCCATGTGGTCTCAAAAACAACAGGTGTAATCAGGTATTTTTTATTTAAATGAAAGAAAAATACCTGCATTTGCCTAACCATAAAAACCTGTGAAAATATCAACTGAGCGTGTGTTTTTCTTCGACAATAAGTGCTGTTATACTTGTATAGACAATGGTGCAGGTTTTTCTGGTTAATTCATAAGGCCGTCATGACCCTGTGCTGCTTTGATGTTCTTCTGGATCTTTGAAGGTTATAGGATTTCAGCATAGCTGGGTATTCTGTTGGGAAGCACTACAAAATGATTTATTACTGTAGCATTTTAATGTTCTTCTTTCTTAGTTTTTAAAGGTAGACTTTCTGCTCCCATGGTTTGATAGAAACCTGACTTGATGGGGAAAAAAAGTTGTTTTAAGCAGTGTGTATTTGAAGGATTTCTGGCTTGTCAAAGGTAAAGCAGAGAGCAAACCGGTTTCTGTAATACAGTGAGACATTAACAGGATGGCAACAACATAGACATTGGTCTTCTATGTTCGTCCCACAACTGGAGAATTAAGCACAAGTAGAAAGCTGAAAAACAGCGTTAAATATCTTTTAAATATGAAATACAAACTGTTTTGTTTTTATTTATTTTTTTATTTTTTTATGGAAGCTTAGTCGGAATAAAAAAGGTGATTACGACTTCTTATCTCACAATTCTGACTTTTTTCCTCACAATTAAGATTTTATAATTCGTAATTCTTAGAAAAAAAAGTCAGAATCGTGAGTTGCTTGGAATTGCAGGAAATAAAGTCATAATTGTGTGATATAAACTGTAACTTTTATATTAGATTTTGAACTTTTTTCCCCTGGAAGTTAAATGATAAAGCGCTGGCTATTGTATTTAAATGTTCACATTCTTGTGTCAAATGGATGTTTATTTTAAACATCAGAAAGACTAAGACAATGAAAATGAGAGGGAGAGAGATTTAAACAGCATCTGTTTGAGCTCCAGTCACTTTGCCGTGTCCTTCAATGCTTTCAGACATTAGTATTCTTCTTAACATCTGAACTGATAATTCACATGGTGGGTGTTTTTTATGTTTCCTGTCTGATTGTGCAAAGCTAGTGACATGCCTTGAAGGGACATATAGTTGTGTTCAAAATTATTCAACCCCCCAATGCTGTAAATGGTTTTAGAGAATTTAGAGTACATTTGTAATTGAATTCAGAATGAAATCCTACAAGGACTTCTTAAAGAAGCATATGCAACTAAAATGACATCAATTGGTTTTGTAATACAGTAGTAAATGTTTCTTTTGTGAATTCTTCATTGACACAATTATTCAACCCCTTAAAGACTACCACTCTGAAGAACAGAGGTCCATTGAAGTGTTTTCAATCAGGTATTGAAAGCACCTGTGGATGTCAGGGAGCAGCAATAAAGCCTAATAAGCACCAATTAGGCAGCTTTAAAATGACTGTGATACTCAGCTCCTTCTAGACATTTACTGGTGTGGTTACAAACATGGTGAAGTCAAGAGAATGGTCCAGGAAGACAAGAGAAGAGGTGATTACTCTTCACAGGAAGGGCAATGGCTATAAGAAGATTGCAAAGATGTTAAACATACCAAGAGACACCATAGGAAGCATCATTCGCAAATTCAAGGCAAAGGGCACTGTTGAAACGCTACCTGGTCGTGGCAGAAAGAAGATGCTGACTTCGACTGCTGTGCGCTACCTGAAGCGTAGAGTGGAGAACAGTCCCCGTGTGACTGCTGAGGAACTGAGAAAAGATTTGTCAGATGTAGGTACTGAAGTTTCTGCTCAGACAATACGGCGCACCCTGCGTAATGAAGGCCTCCATGCCAGAACTCCCAGGCGCACCCCCTTGCTGTCTCCAAAGAATAAGAAGAGTCGACTGCAGTATGCCAAAAGTCATGTGGACAAACCACAGAAGTTTTGGGATAGTGTTCTGTGGACTGATGAAACAAAATTAGAACTGTTTGGGCCCATGGATCAACGCTATGTTTGGAGGAGGAAGAACAAGGCCTATGAAGAAAAGAACACCTTGCCTACTGTGAAGCATGGCGGGGGGTCAATCATGCTTTGGGGCTGTTTTGCTTCTGCAGGTACTGGGAAGCTTCAGCGTGTGCAAGGTACCATGAATTCTCTTCAGTACCAGGAGATATTGGAGGACAATGTGATGCAGTCCGTCACAAACCTGAGGCTTGGGAGACGTTGGACCTTTCAACAGGACAATGATCCCAAGCATACCTCCAAGTCCACTAGAGCATGGTTGCAGATTAAAGGCTGGAACATTTTGAAATGGCCATCGCAGTCACCAGACTTAAATCCGATTGAGAACCTCTGGTGGGACTTAAAGAAAGCAGTTGCAGTGCGCAAGCCTAAGAATGTGACTGAACTGGAGGCTTTTGCCCATGATGAATGGGCGAAGATACCCGTAGCTCGCTGCAAGACACTTGTGTCAAGCTATGCTTCACGTTTAAAAGCTGTTATAACTGTAAAAGGATGTTGTACTAAGTATTAAGATTGAATGTCACTTGGGGGTTGAATAAAACTGATAATGATGTGAGCAGAGAAAAGACATTTGTGGTTATTTCATTATAAATGTTATGTTATATTTGTCTGACCTACACGTGCCTCTTTGATTTAATTGTAAGCAGGATTTTAACAACGAGAGTGAATGATCAAAATCAATGTCAAACCGGCCAAAACAATCAATTTCAGTGGGGGTTGAATAATTTTGAACACAACTGTATAGGATCAGACCTCTCTCTCTCAAATAGAGCGCAAGAGTCTGGAAATCTACTCATATACATTAAAGAGATTCATTTTACATTGCTCCAAATTAAAATGCACATTAATTAATGGCAAAAGTTTTTTTTTTTTTTTAATGTGGACAAAATATCATTGATTCTTTAGTACAATGATATATATTGTTTTTATTTTTTTGTACTTATTAGATGCTTTTAACCTAAGCAACATACAGTACAGTGTAAGGTACATATTTTGTCAGCATGACCCTGATGTTGCTAACATTATACTCTACCAGCCTTAGCCATTAAACCATTTCCTTCTGACAAAGACATTGAATAATCTGTAAGATGTGCTGTGTAAGATCTTGGTTGATTTTCTTTCTAGAGCGTGTGTCATGTCGGGTAGAGCAATTCAATTGAAATCTTTTCAATAAAATTGTTACTTAACTCTTTGATGCATGACTTATTTAGTTATGAAAAGAAAAATGATCTTTATGTTTGTTTTTACTTCAAAACAAAAATCATTATCAATCTGATTTGTGATGCATTTTTAAAAAAGTTGCATGTGCCAGTTGCAGTAGTAAATATTCCAGAGGTGCATGTTGAATTTATTTGGTTATAAACTGAATAAAATACAATGACATCTATAAAGAGGACAGTCATATAGAATTAGTGCAAGGTCGTGCGTCCACCAAAGTGTTTTTTCTAAAGCCAGTGTATTTTTTCAATTATTTTCAATTGGAGTGTCGTGTATTTAAAAATGGCAGCATCTTGGCGAGGTGCTGCGCATCTGTTTAACGCTAAATGCTGCTCGAATGATTAAAGAGTTGAAAAATGTTCAACTTTGGATAAAATGCAGCGCTCATCACTGTCACTTATTACCCAGCTGTCCAATCACAGTGGAGGAGGGGCGGGACAAATACCACACCGACCAATCATTTCATCGTAAAACAACAACAGATGATAAAAAACACAACAATGGAACAACATATGTGCAAAAATGGCCAAGGCTAGTATTTTACATTGTGTTGACATTTTTATATTCAGAAATAAACTACCTCCAAAATCATAGCAATCAAAGCTTCTCAAACACTCTGTGCCGCCGAAGTGCTCTAAAACACCCACAGCTCGGTGTTTTCAGAAGAGCACTTGCCATTTTCAGCTGGCTAATAATGCTTTGGTGGATACACAGTCTAAGGGTCAAAGGTCAGCACCCAAGGTGATTTGGATGTAGCATCACACCCGGACAAGTTAAAAATGGCTTTTAAAGAGCCATCCATTGTAGTGAAGACTGAGGCTTAAATAATGATTCCCTATGGTAAGAACTGCCAATGACAAGCCAAGAAAAATGCTTGCATAGATTGAAATCATCCGCACCTCAGAGCCGCACATTGTTAGAGTGCTTTTTGAAATTTGTCTGTCGTTACAATGGTTTTCCCTAGTAATGTTGTAGACATCAATAAACAAGTTTGTGCAGTTTGAAAACTTTAGCTTGAATTCAAGTTCACCTTTCCTCAGGAAATACACGGCCTGCTCTTTGTGGAAAGGTTTCCGCTTTTGTTGGACAGGCGGAGTAGATAATCTCCCCAAAAAGAAACTTTTTTTTTTTTTTTTTTTTTTAAAGCAGTGGATCAGTTGTCCTTTATCACAGTTTCTGCTTGAGAAGTTTGGGGCTGTGGCCTTCAGAGATGTTCCTCGCTGATCAAAAAATGTCAGCTGATGGATTTGTAATTGATTGTGTGTGCTTTACTCTTATCCAGACTGTTTCTACTAGCCACAGGCTGTGATACCAAGTACGGCGACACAGACAAACAAGTTCACTCAACACAATCTGTTGCTCTCAAATAAATAATGCAAACATATCCGTAGTACTTAAACTATTGAATCATAATTAAATGATTTTTGTTGTGCATTGGTGTTATACTAAACAAGTGCAGCCCCAAAAATGAAACACCATTTTCACACAACTGATGGTACAAAATAAGCTCCTTGTGCTGCGGAGAAGTGTAATTTTCTCTACTTTATCCATTGCTGTCTCTCTTTTTCTCCTTGTCTCTCTATATCGCTCACTGAATGTCTAAGTGATAGTGACATTTTAAGAGCACTTCTCATCTATTTGTGCCGCAGAATCCTCCCTCCAAGTAGCATCACATTCTCTCGTTCAAATCCCTCATCGATAGACCTAACAGAGAAGGACTGACATATGAGGATTAAAGCAAATATCAGCTCCGTCTCTTCAGATTAGGTGGAATGACAGTCGAGGCCATGAGCATTGGATATACTGCTTTCTGACTTGCTTGCTCTCTTTGGAAATTGCGCTTTTTGCATGGTTTTTTTTTTTTTTTTTGGGGGGGGGGGGGGGGGGGGTCATTTCATTTGAACAGTTACTATCTATATATTACTACCATTCAAAATTTTAAGGTCAGTAAGATTTTTTTTAATGTTTCTAAATAAAGTCTCTTATGCTCACTGGAACAGTACTGACAGGGAACAGACTGGGACAATGATTTAATGAACCAAAGTGAAGTTTATTTAATAAGGTGAAAATCACATGAAAATCACCTGACACATGAAACTTAAAACAGCAACATAAAGTAACAAGGCAAGCATGAGGGCTTAAATACACAAGGAAGGACTAATCACAGGAACACCTGGAAGCAATCAAACAATGAGCCAATCACAAACAGAGCAGAGTATCACATGACAAGATAAACCAATGAGAATATAACTTTTAATTGTTTTGTGTGGCGCTTTGGGTTTGAGAAAAGTGCCATATAAACAATAAGCATCATAATCATCATCATCATATAACACATGGATGGTCGCCGCTACAGCTCATCACGAAGTGTCGTGCCCCTTCCTGAACTCTCTGCCTGCCCTGTCATGGCCAAGTAGGCCATCTCCGTTCTCTCTGCCTGCTCTGTTACTGCCTCCGGGCCATCCATGAACTCATTGAGCCCCATGATATGGCCATGGAGGCCATCCGTGAACTGACTGTGCTCCATGCCACGGAGGCCGTTAATGTTGTTCGTCTGCCACGGCCTTTCGATCCACCAACTCCACCATGGGGTCTCCAGCTCTACTGAGGATGTTGTCAATGCCTCTACCTGCTCCACTGTGGTTATCTTCTGTTGCATCTGCTCTGCCTTGGTGGCCCCCATCACTGTTGGCTCTACCATGGCCAACTGATCCACCATGGCATTGTCTTGTGCTCCATGGCCCAGGTCCTCCATGGCTCAGGTCCTCCATGGCTCAGGTCCTCCATTGCTCCATTGCCCGGGCCCTCCAAAGCTCCGTGGCCCTGGTCCTCAAATGCTCCATGGCTCAGGTCCTTCAGAAATAATTTGGTGCAACCAAAAACATATTTAAAATTAAATATTTTTTAACCTTATAAATGTCTTTAGTGTCACTTTTGATCACTTACTGTGTCCTTACTGAGTCAAAAAAGTATCAATTTCTTTTAAGAATGTTTAAAAAATCTGTTTTGTAATTACATACTAAAAAAAGTTTAATTGATCAAATGCTGAATTTAGTTATCTATGTTATATATGCTATTAGTGCAAAGAAAAACCCTGTAAATGAGAGAGGCACCAAAATACAATTTAAATGAAGAACACTGCATACAATATCTGTGTGTTTTCAGACAATCTGATTTTGCCCACTTGGCTTGCCTACATTCAGACCTGAATGGGTGGATGCAAAAGAATTGTAAATGACTTGAATCGAGATCCAGTCTCGCAGGGTGTGAAATAATTGGAAGCAATTTACCTGCTCATTTGGTAATAGTTTTGTCATTTGATTGATCAACCGATTGTTGAGTGGTAGAAATGAATAACAATCTTGGCAGAGAATGCTTCATTCATTGCAAAAGAAATGAAATGTTAAAGTTTGTTTTGGGGCCCTCGAAACGATCATGTGCTGCAATCCAATTATTTTATTACTTTTTGAGACCTATAAAGCACAGAGGATCTCATGTTGGATTGGATCAATTTAGGAAGTGTTTAGGATTGGCCAAAAGTAAATACAAGGTGTACAGGTTCTTTACCAGCTTTTACGGAAGCGCAATGATTGTTGCTTTCTTTTGTTTAGGGCTTCGGCTTGAATGAGTCTTTTAGGCTCAGCTGAAAAAAGAAAAAAAGAAAAGGCAATTTGTACTTTTGGTTCTCCCTCTCTCAGAATATATATATATATATATATTGGACTAAAAAAAGAGGATAAACAAGAGCCATCTGATCAGATTCTCACACCTGCTGTCACGGGTGTGTGTAAAGGAACAAGCATGGAGAGGGAGATCTTGACAATAAGCAGTTTAATCTCGGTTCAGGAGACAGACAGGGAAATCCACAATCCACCAGGTACACAACATTAACGACGAACAAGGACTGGACAGACACAGAGGGTATAAATACACAGGAACACATGAGGAGTGAGAAGCAGGGCACAGATTACAGACATAGCTAATTACAAGACACAGCTGACACAAATGAACTAATAAGGTCACTATGGCAACTACGGAGGACTGAGAAACTCAAAACAAGGAACACGTGACAAATGACAGGACCGGAGACAGATAACATAAACAGATAGACATAACCCTGACAACCTGCTTTTGTTTGCAGCTTCATTTTATTCACGGCTGGCTGTAGGAAATACAATGGGCTTCATAGTTTTAACACACTTTGAAAATCAGGGATTCAGAATACAATTTAAATCTAGATAAAAACAGATCGTTTTTGGATTTTTTTAGATTCTCCGCTATTTCTAGCTCTAATCAAATCAAAAACACATTTTTGACACGTTTTCATTCTATTGCAGAGAACGGTGTTTTTTACATTCTTCTTCCATTAGTAGTGAAGGGGATCTACTTCAATGAGATGATATAATTATTTA
This sequence comes from Opsariichthys bidens, assembly GCA_037194245.1. Classification (NCBI taxonomy): domain Eukaryota; kingdom Metazoa; phylum Chordata; class Actinopteri; order Cypriniformes; family Xenocyprididae; genus Opsariichthys; species Opsariichthys bidens. The sequence goes on from CM074296.1 coordinate 13,327,796, forward strand.
AGGACCTATTAATTTCCCCTCCGTTATATCATGAGCAAAGACATCCACACACACACACACACACACACATTAATTTGCAGCTGATCTGTGGCAGATTATAAACTCATTAGTTCTAAAATGTCCTCTTCTCTCACTTTGTATTCGAGATTGTCTACTGAGCAGTCTTACATCCTGCACTATCGATACCATCTCCACATTCCCTTCTTCAAAGGCTAACTTTCTCCCAGTCACTATACAGCACTGTACAGTGTTTTATTTATAAGAAATGTGAATGATTATCATTATTTACTTGTTTGTATTACCCATCCATTGTATGCTCTAACTATGAAAGTGACCTACAGAGTGTCAATTCCACTTGTTTTGCTCACGCTGGCTTCAGCCAATCGAGTCAATAGAGCGATTGATAGAAGCATAAATGGATAAATTGAGACTAAAAGTGTCCAACTAAGACGTTGACACCGGTGAATCGAACTGCAGTGTTTGATGTACTAATTGCCTCTTAAGAACTGAGCCTGACACAAGGGCGAAAAAACCAAAAGCGGTACCCGCTTGCCTTTCTAAAAGCTTTTATGTGTTCTTGTTACACACACCAATAACTGAATGCAACAGCACAATCCACTGCACAGTGCAGTCTTCAAAAACAGTAAATATGTCTGCTTAATTCCAACTCAGCTGGCTATTGAGGTATTAAATGGGTATTATAGAGATTTCATGAATTAGGGGATTTAAAGTGAACGAATGGCATCTTGGTGAATTAAGATATTTGTAACTTTATGAGTAATGTAAAACTCAACTATTAAGTTCCATTGTCCTTTACTATGATGTAATTTGTTCTGATCTGAAAGCATCTCCAGGCATTCTTTTTTTTTGCTGTCTGCAGGTGGCAATGGTGCGGGATGTTCGATATTCTTTCCCCACTGTGGATGTCCCAGACCACGCTCACTACACCATCGGCTCTGTCATTCTGGCAGTGGGCATCACCGGTATGGTGGGAAACTTCTTGGTCATGTATGCCTTCTGCAAGTGAGTCCAGTTTGTGTTTGTCTCGTTTGTGTGACAGCCAATGAGATTCTTGTTAGATCTGCTCATCTGGAATCATGTTTGCACTGCAAACTGCATATTAAGATTTAGACTGCGTTTTCCCCAAAAAAAATAAGTTAAAAAATGTAAATTAAAAAAAAAATAAGAAGAAAAAAAAGAAGTAAAAAGAAATAAGAAGAAATAAAACACTTACAAAACAATTATGACACTAATGATAACTATATTACCGTTCCGCACCAGCAGACGATATTGTTCTGTTTATTATAAGCAGGCTGCAGTTTTATCATAAGCCGCTTTAAATGCTGGAGCTCTTTAAAGAAGGATGGAATCTGGAAAAAAAAAAAATCATTCTGAAAGTCATTCCAAATGATATTGTTTCTCAATGCTTTTATTTTTATAGTTATGGTGTGGACTCTGCTATTCTATTATTTTATATTTAGAACGATTTTTAGAACTGTATCTTTGCTGTTATAGTCATTTTTAGTTTATATATATATATATATATAATTTTAGTTACATTTATAAATAATACAACATAAAATACCACTGCCACTGATGTGCTTCTTCTTTTTTTGACAGTTTTTGACAGTTCTTTTGTGTCTCTTTTCAGGAGTAGGAGTTTAAGGACACCTGCCAACATGTTCATCATTAATCTGGCTGTCACTGACTTTCTGATGTGTGTCACTCAGACACCAATCTTCTTCACCACCAGTTTGCACAAGCGATGGATCTTTGGGGAAAAAGGTAACCTGCTGTCAGATGATCACGGGCACTTGATCAAACCCATGATTCATTTCCAGACATTCATAGCTACTTGCACAGATGCTAAGAAAGACAATGTCAAGACAACTCTGCAGGGTATCTTTTAACATCAGATTATCTTCATGAGACTCATTCCAGTGCAAATGAGAAGAAAGTATAACAGATAATGATAAAGGATCTCAGCTGGAGAGGGATTATTCATTGATGCATAACTGTATCCTGGTGAAGGAGAAGAAACACTTTAGTGTCCAAAGAGGTCAAAGCGTGTCTAGATATGAATCGGTGTTCGGTTAGCTTGAACATTTTATAAAATATGCAGGCACTGGAAAAATGTTTTCGGCTCACCAGGCAGATATTCTGATGAATCAGTGCTCAGAAAAATAATTAGGGATCTAGGGGTTTGGCTGTTTTATCAAGCTTTGTTCCATGGGGAAAACAGTGGTGATTATATTTTCATCATCAAGGTAAATATATAATCAAACATTTTTTGTAAATTCAATTATCTGTTTAACACAAATGACACTTTTTGTGGAACTAACAAACTTAATTCGATCATAGTACCTTTTCTGCCTCGTGATTTAATTGCTACGTGATCATTTTTCTCTGTAGTTTCCATGTTTCTAGTGGTTCCTAAAATCAGAGGTTTGCTTTCCTGATTCAACAAAACTGGAAAATATCAGAGTGAAACTGCTTAATTCTATAGCCAGTGTCTCCAACCTATATAGTATTTAAATTTAAAGATTAAAAGTTTGTTTTACATTTTTTTCAGTATGTTGTCCTAAAACTCAAAGAAAATGTGCATATTAGAGTCATTTTCTCTCGGTGGGTTTTTAGAATAGCAGTGCATCATGACTGAACATCTCCATACAAAGGCGTTATATTACAAATGTGATCTCTCATTCTATAAAGCTCTCTTTAAATGTAGTATTGCAGTTTTTATTATTAGTCCTAAGTACCCCTCTTTAAAGCATAACAGCTGCAAGATTACATATTCATCTGGTGCAAATGTGGAATTTATGTGATGCCGTGATATTCAAATAATGGCACTGATAAAACTTCAGGTCATACAAGGATCGCTTGATCACTGATGGTCTTCTTTAAATTCCAAACCTTTTAAGCACTTAAAGTGTGTTCTTTGAAGTGAAGTAGCTGCTTTGTGATTGATGAAGTGGAATGAGCTCACTCAAACTCTCTCGAGGATTGTCTTCAACCTGAGGTATCTGCCATGCTTTTTCTAAATGATGTTCAATAAAACACCCTCACAGTGCTGTAGGGCAGCATTATAAGATGGTGTCGAAAAAATATGACAGCAGGACCCACTCACAGAGGAATATGACACACCCAGTCACAATCAATCATCATAAAGGTTGCACTTTATCTTACAGTACGTGCACTTACATGTACTTAGAGTGTACTTACCTAAGAAAGTACTGGATAACATGAGGTAATTACATGGGTTAAGGTCAGGTGTAGGTGTAGGTTCAGGGTTAATACCTTGTTATTACCCAGTTGTTGCAATTACTATAATAAGTGGGGAACAGGACTGTGAAATAAACTGCTACCATCATAAAAGTTAGACCCGGATCTGCGGATCTTAAAGCACACTAGATCAGAATTGGACAAACTTTCTGTATCTCCTATAGACTTCAACTTATTAATAATAATTGAGAATCTTATAACCATCAGCAGTTATATATTGATCATACTGTTTCATTGTTAATATTTTGTCCACAGTAGTTTTATAAGCAGAAAAGCATTGTTATGCAATTCCTAAAATTTGTGATTTAAAAAAAAAAAAGTTCTCTGATTCTGTTTGGTCATTTTTGTGTCATTCTGTGGTCAAGTATTTTTTATAATGAGTGCAACCAATTGACCCTTCGCAAAAACCCGCCCACTTTAGCTACTGTTGCTATGCCCGACAAGCCATGCAGTTTCACACCACACATCATGTTCTCACACAGTAAAAAAAGAAGAGACTGACAACGTATGAAACAGTTTCATATTTAAAATATTGTAACTTTTAAAGAAGTTTAAACAATAAATAGTGTATAGTGGCTCTTTAATGTGTCGTGACAGTTCGCTGTAGCTCCTTCAATCGGCTCGTGAACCGATCATCTCTTCATACTAGTTCATTTATAGCATCAAATAAACATGAATGGACATCAGAAGGAATGTTGTTTCAAGCACAGAAAGACGTGAGTACACACAATTTTTCAGGTTCAAGTTCACCAACGTTAATCTACTAACTCCCCTGACTGCTTTGTCAGACAAAATGGCAAATTCGGGGTTATGATTGGTTAGATCGCCTGTCAATCAAACTGTTTGCGAAGGGTCAATTTCATGCTAATGAATTTGCTATGAATGTGTCAATAATTCAAACTTCAATATAAAAATTTGTACATTATATATTATAAGTATATTAGTATTTGTACATTAAACATTATTAATATGCATAAAATACATATGAATTAAAATCATGTCTGTTTATTTAGGCATTTGCTAAGTAGCTATGCACTAAGTAGTATAACATTCAGCAGAGCCAGTGCTCTTTCTGTAGATAAACATCAGTGCCTTGAATTTGATGCGAGCGGAAATTGGCAACCATGCAATTGATGAAGAGAGACAACCATGCAATTGAACCATGCTGGAAGGCCAGCCAAGAGTACATCACAATAGTCCAGTCAGACAAGGAATTGTGTAGCATTCTCCAATATGAAGGGCCGGATCCTTCTAATGTTGTATAAGGCTGTTCTGTTCTGGTGTGTAAAGTTTAACTGGTCATCAATCACAACTCTAAAGTTCCTGGCCGTCCCGAAAGGAGTTATGGATGACGAACCTAGCTGATTGGAGAAGTTGTGATGAAGTGCTGGGTGTTGATCACAAGCTAGTTTAAATTAGGAGCCAATAAATTTGGGCTTTTCAATGACAGGTTCTTAACTTGTACCCTTTTCCAATCTGTTTAATGAAAAGCCTGTTCACATTAGTGACATTTCATAAGCAATTATAGATTCACAGGGTTACAGGGTTTTTCATTATTATTATTATAATTACACATCCACAGTTTCCTGCATGTACAGCTTGAATGAATTAACAGATATTTCTGTGTTGATAAGGAAAACATGTTTTCTTTCATCTGACGCCATTTTCAGTCTTCTTCTTTTCAGGAGGATGAGGGAGGTGGTCGATTTAAATGGACTCTATATGGCCTGTAGTATGATTTATTACTCATACAGTATGGAAGAAACAATGTGAAGGACTTGCTTTATTGCAGTGCTGGATTACATATTCAGTGCATTATGAAATGCATGAATGTTTCTTTTTACAGTATTTCTTGGTATTTCTCTCTCTCCACAGGCTGTGAGTTATATGCATTCTGCGGCGCTCTGTTTGGAATCTGCTCAATGATCACGCTCATGATTATTGCAGTAGATCGATACTTCGTCATCACTCGTCCATTGGCCTCAATTGGTGTTATGTCCCGCAAACGAGCCCTGTTGATACTCTCCGCTGCTTGGGCGTACTCTATGGGCTGGAGTCTGCCTCCGTTCTTTGGATGGAGTAAGTGCTTACAAACACTCAAATTTAATTTTAAAATTTGAGATTGAAAAATCTTGATTGAAAAATCCCTCATTTTTTAAAGCTGCAGTTCATAACTTTTTTTTTTTTTTTGATCCAAAATCAATTTTTGAGCAAGTACATAACCAGCCAGTGCTCAAATTGATCTCCTTACCTTAGCCCGATTCACAAAGCTAAGCTTTGTAATAATGTTCTGCAATTCGAATTTTTCTGGTGGGTGTCTGCGGGAAATTCGAGCATACCGCCGTTTGTCTTTTGTGTCATTTATGTCATGTCGGTTTACTTAAAGGAGTCCCGGCTAGTAGGCTATATGGCATCTGAGGATGCAGCATCTATAATAATTAAACTTATCATTTTGGTAGCGAATTGTATGGTATGACAAATTAACATTAGAGATTAGACTGTACAGAAATTGAAATCTACTGGTAACGCTAATGCACACTAAATAGCCTACATGTTGTCATGCACTGCTGATGTTGTTAACATTAACAATTTGAGAACAAAGTATTAAAATAATAATAATTTGCACGGCTTGATGTGAAATGAGCTAATCGCTAGATTTAAAGGTGCAATATGTAAGATATTTGTAGTAAAATATCCCAAAAACACTAGGCCAGTGTTATATATTTTGTTCAGTTGAGTACTTACTTAAATGTTTCCAACCATTTGTAAATCTCAAGAAAATCGCGATTTCAGCCAAGGCTACGGGACGTGTCTGGGAGTCGTCTGTCAATGGTGTCATATCCACGTTTTCCTCGGATTCTGGTTTTATTTTGTAGAAACCAAACAAAGACGCTTTTTTATTATACAAGGGAACAACTGTTTGTTACATTTATAAACCGGAAACAAATTATTGTTACATAGCTCAACACGTTTAGTTTTATTATTTAAATCTAGTTTTCTTGATTTTCCAAGAGTACCACGCTTTTACCATATCTCAGAGAAAAACACTATTCTGTCAAGTAGCTAAGTAATACAGCATTTTCTCCATCATACAATACGTTTTAAAATGAATTGCATTTATCGACTAAAGCAAAACTTACGGACTGCAGCTTTAAAAACTCCATACCCTGAGAGAGAAGTTTACCCCGTCACTTCATCTCAGAATCCCGCAGATAAATGCACAGCAGCATGTAACTGTGTTTTATATTCACAGGTGCATATGTTCCCGAAGGTCTGCTGACATCCTGTTCTTGGGACTACATGACCTTTAGTCCTTCAGTGCGCGCCTACACAATGCTGCTCTTTACATTTGTATTCTTCATCCCCCTCTTCGTCATCATTTATTGCTACTTCTTCATCTTCAGGGCTATCCGCGATACCAACAGGTACGTTCTTTTACCTTTTCCATGTGTGTGTTTGACCACAGGTCTGAACCAGAAAGAGAAATATAGGTCTACTGGGAAGAGGAATTGTATTATTTATCAAAAAGAGATCAATTTTAGATTAGTGCTATTACGGTGTTCTTTACAAAAGATAATCAAATCTGTTTGTACGCTTTGTGAACTGACGCATTTTCCGTCTTTTTCTGTGTGTACTGAATCTATATGTTTGTTTACATGTCTGTATGATGGTAATAATAGAGCTGTGGGAAAAATCAATGGAGACGTAGGAGGGCACAGAGATTCTATCAAGAAGATCCAGCGAATGAAAAATGAATGGAAGATGGCAAAGATAGCGCTCATAGTGATCCTGCTGTATGTCATCTCTTGGTCTCCATACTCCTGTGTAGCTCTTACTGCTTTTGCTGGGTGAGAATCAACATGTCTTACACCCACAACCCATTGCTTTTATTACGTCCTTCTTGATGATGTTATTTAGTGTTCACTTTAGTCAGAAGTAACAGAAATAGCTAAATAATTTGACAGATTAACATGCACTTAAATTGTCACAGTGCTTACACATGCAATTCACTGCTACAGATTTTGTTCAGACAGTCCATAGACTCTAAACATTCAAGGCAGACATAAGTTATATTAAAAAGAGTAAATATAGCTTTAAATTAAAGATCATACAATTATCCATTTAGTCGTATCTTCATATTATATAGTATGTTCCATGTGAGAAGCAGATATTTTTCAAGGTAGTAATGAGTAGCTAAGCAAGCTATTTTAAAGGGTTAGTTCACCCAAAAAGGAAATTTCTGTCATTAATTACTCACCCTCATGTCGCTACAATCCCGTAAGACCTACATTCATCTTCAGAACACAAATTAAGATATTTTTGATGAAATCCGAGAGGCTTTTTTTTTATCCCCCATAGAAAGCAACCTAATAAACATTCAAGGTCCAGAAAAGTAGTGAAAACATTGTTGAAATAGTCAACGTGACTGCAGTGGTTCAACCTTAATGTTATGAAGCGACAACAATACTTTTTGTGCGCAAAAACAAAACAAAAATAACGACTTTATTTAACAATTTCTTCTCTCCCCTGTCATTCTCCTACGCTGGTTTAGGTTCAGCGCTTCCAGGTTCTACATTGCCTAATAACATCTGGCAAAGGGACTACCAATGAAAACTAGTTTTGGGCTAATTTGGGTACATTCATGAATGTTGATTAATGTACACTGTCCCTTTTTGAAATAAATAAGGAAAAAATCAGAACGCAGACTCAGTATTGGCCGACGCTGGACATCTGAGCAGCATGCATATGATGATGACGCAGGAGCCGGCCAATAATGAGCCGGCATTCTAACGTAGAACCTGGAAGCACTGAAATTAAACAGCGAATGGGCGATAAAATAATATCATCTAAAATATAAAAATATCTTAATTTGTGTTCTGAAGATGAAAAGTTCTTACGGGTTTGGAATGACACGAGAGTGAGTTATTAATGACAGAAATTTCATTTTTTGGTGAACTAACCCTTTAATACCTGTGCCACAAATACATTACAATGCAATAGAGATAATATAACAGGGTTTCTCAAACTGAATGGTTTGTGAGGGAACTGCAGGGGGTTCACAAGTTCATAAAAAGGAATAAAATTAAACATTTAGTTAAAGATGAAATATTTTATTTCTTAACCTGCAAGTTAACATTAGAGAACCATAATGTGTTGTTGAATGGGCTAATTTGGTTGTGAATGAACAGCACTCTCTCCACCTTTGATACCATGACTAAGGTGTCCTTGAGCAAGACACCTAACCCCTAATTGCTCCCCTTGCAAGTCGCTTTGGATAAAAGCGTCTGCTAAATTATGAAAAATGTAAATGAAAAAATGAATGATGTTAAATTAAAATATCAACTTAAGATCTCAAGAGATACTTTAAGTAAATACGTTTTTACATAATATAATATAATACAAATATTAGCAATATTACACTCGTAGCTGTGCAATATGGCTGTCTATCAGCACGTTGTGATTACCTATGAATCCATAACTGCCAAATCGCAGAGCTACGAGTGTGATGTTGCATTTATACAACAGTTTGACAGCACAAGTGTGTAGATTGTCTTTAAAGACCCTCTTTTGTGAACTATGTCCTTCCCTCACTGCTTTCTTCCATTCACCCTTAGAGAAAATGTGTCACAGACTTTGAAAGAAATTCACCGTTATGTTTAAATCAGACTTCCTTTGATTAATGATCACATGTACCACATAACTGCTGCTACATTTCCAAAGGACTGGATGGTTTTACTCATTTACCAACTCTTTGTAATCTAATATATCTGTGTGTAGTTGTCATGCGGGTTAGAAGAAAGTAACGCAGTTTAATGATGTGTAATGTTATGTCCTCTTGCTCTTTCCACAGATATGCTGACATGCTCACACCCTACATGAACTCTGTGCCTGCTGTGATTGCCAAAGCATCCGCCATCCACAACCCGATCATCTATGCCATCACTCATCCCAAGTACAGGTATGATGATGTTAAGTGCAAGCCTTTTAACAAAGACTTCTCTATTCTGCTGCATTTAAAAAGAATTTACAGCAAATTAATGGCTACTAGTTGCTGCACATTCACAGTAATTTTAACAATTTGTTACAATTAAATGGTGATTTATAATCAATATGATCACAAAATAACTAAATAATTCTAAAATGTAATTTAACACTGTGATGGAAAAAAAAATTCAGCAGCCATTACTCCAGTCTTCAGGGTCACATGAACTTTCAGAAATCATTCTAATAAGCAGCTCAAGAAAGTTTTCATATTATTATCAATGTTGGAAATAGTTGTACTGCTTAATATTTGTGTGGATTATTTATTATTTATTTTTTTGGTGAATACAAAGTTAAAAAAGAACGGCATTTAAAAAAGTATTTTGCAACATTATAAATGCCAGACACCTTTGATCAATTGAATGCATCTGTGCTGGATCAAAGTATTAATTTCTTTAAAAACAAATCTTACTGACTCCAATCTTTTGAATGCTAGTGTATTTACTTTTGTATTTTATTCTAAGATAAATTCCTGGTAAAATCCTGGCAATATTTTACATTGTGCACAAAAATTGAAATACCCTCCCAGCATATTGAGGCACTAAAGCATACATGACTCAATAACCTTATTACACACCCTAGTTTCCAATACAAAGAGTCCTGTCCAGTGAAATGAAACATCGCTCCACAAACATGCATGTTGCGTGCTTCCAGGCCTGGCAGACCCAAATCGATCAGCGGCTTTGTGTACAGAGTGCAAGCATAAGTACCTTGAGATGACAGAGTTAGATTCTGACCTTTAAAAGTCAGATTTACTTCAGACTGATCTGCTCTGGATGCATTGGGCTATGTGCTGCTCGTGACAGATCTGTGGTGAGCTGCACAAGATGAATGCCTCATGATGAAGAACCTAAATGATGAGGTCATCATTTACCCATTCCTATCGCCTCAATATGATGAGATCCTTATGAAGGCTGGTTTTGACATAGGACACAATAAACATGAAAATCTCTTGCCCTAATGAACCATAAAGGATGTTTATTTATTTATTTTTTTAAAGGTCACTATTATTTCATTGACCGATACGTGAATGACAGTTTGAGGTTTCCTCTTTCAATTTTCCTGCCCATTGTTCACAAATCATCCCTTCCTCTCTCTCTCTCTCTCTCTCTCTCTCCCAGGTCTGCCATTGCAAAGTACATACCATGTCTGGGAGTGCTGCTGTGTGTGCCTCGTAGAGACCGGTTTACCAGCAGTAGCTTTATGTCCACACGACGCTCCACTGTGACTAGTCAGACCTCTGAGACCAGCAGCAATATGCACCGTCCCGGAAAGGCACGCTTGTCCTCTGTGTCTGACAGCGAGTCGGTAAGAAAACACCTTTTGGCCAGAAACAAACTCTATACAAGGAGCATCCTTGTTTTGAATGTGGAAGTATGCTATTGTCTGTGAATGCACGAGACTTATGTTTCTTTGGCCAGTATAGGTAAATAACTGGAAGAATAACGAAGTGGTTAGGGAGAAATTTTCAAGGTTACACCTTTTTGATGGCATATCTTTGTCATCACAACGGCATGTGGTCCACTTACGTGACATAATTCAATTGAACAAATTAAATCAATTTGTAATAGGCCAAAATAGAATATTATTAAATAATATTAAACAACTGAGGAATTCACTACTGAGATATTTGAAATATCTGGGGCATTTTGGTAACTTTTAGTGGCACTAAAAAGTTGACCATGTACAGGATGGTACAGAACTGAACTGCCTAAAGGGAAAGTCCACGCCAAAATGAAAATTTTGTTATTATGTACTCACCCTTGTTCCAAACCTGTATGACTTTCAAAGAGGATATTTTGAAGAATGTTGGTAACCAAACAGTTTCGGTTCCCATTGACATCAATTGTATGGACAAAAGATACAATGGAAGTCAATGGTAACTAAAACTGTTTGGTTACCAACATTCTTCAAAACATCATCTTTTGTGTTCTACAGAAGATAGAAATGTATACAGGTTTGGAACGACATTTAGGGTGAATGATTTTCATTTTCAGGGTAGTCGTGGCCTAGTGGTGAGGGAGTTGGGCTTGTAATCTGAAGGTTGCCGGTTCTATTCCCACGCTGGCAGGAATTGAAAGTGGGGATTGTGAATAAACAACACTCTCTCCACCTTCGATACCATGACTAAAGTGCCCTTGAGCAAGACACCTAACCCCTAATTGCTCCCCTTGTAAGTCGCTTTGGATAAAAGTGTCTGGTAAATGATGAAAAATGAAAATTTTTGATTCTCACGTAATATGTTAGCCAAGTATTCTCTTGTGTAAAGTATGTTTCTGGCCATCCTCATTCAAAAGATCACAGAAATCTCACAATTATTTGTTATTAGATTTTTATTTAAGCTTAAATAGTGCACCTCTCCTTGTTGAATCAGCATTCAGTGTTTGTTGTGTGTGGACAGGGCTGGACGGACACAGAGGCAGATCTCTCCAGCGTGAGTTCACGGCCTGCTAGTCGTCAGGTCTCGTGTGATATCCGTAAAGATCTGTCAGATATCAAGCACACCAGCTCTCTGAGGCTGAAGGTCAAGAGCAGAGACTCTGGCGTCTTCGACCGAACCTCAGCTCAGAGTCTAGCTGAGCAGAGCGTGAACCGGACCTGTGCGTACATCAGTGTAAGTAAGAGTCTTCAGTAAGTGTCATATATCATCTCATTAATCACAAGCTTCTCAGCTGACTCAGCGCTCCTTGATTTATGAAATTAGAAAGCCCACATTCATTTTAGAGAGGAAATGACTCCATCAGATTTAAAATTCATTTGGAAATTTCATTCCATCCTTCATATCTTGAAGTTCACTGCCCTGGTTTCAGTCAGCATAGTTCTGTGACAAATGACAAGAGTACTCAAAAGTGTGCATGGTTGTATGTGCTAATGATGCTCTTTTTGTGATTTCATTTGACTGTACAATAAGTTTGCTGCTAAGAATTTGTAATTCTTTCACCAGCTTTTCTGTTAGATATAGCGAAGCTATCACTTTCTGGGATCTACACACAGCTGTACTTGCTTTTTTATCTTAGCAGATGAAGAATTTTTTTTTTTAAATCAGCCCCCTGGTACTGCTCAATGATGATACATTTTCTTTTTCACTTGAATGATAAATCATGAACGAACCTTGTCATAAATTACACTTGCTATCGAAAGCATTACTAAAAATTCCCTGACAGTTTCATACACTGCTTATTCATGCATCACCACTGCTGGAACGTTCAGTGTGACCATTGGAATCGTTTCCTGAAAAAAGACTCTTCTGAGACACCTTTTTAGTGAATGCGAAACAACTAGTGTAGCCGGATTCACAAACAAATGGCTTTTATTAAAAGGTTGACATTAGTGAATTAAATACAATGAGAATCAACTCGTGTACAAACAGTCAATCAGTGTGGTACGGTTCCTAAATGAATGACTTGCAGACAAATGACTCTGAGTTGGTTCTTTCAGTGAATCAGAAACGTACAGCGCAACCAGTGAAGTCCAATTTGTTGAACAAACAGCTACTAAAAGCCAATTTTTAGTGAATCAGAAACATTCGTTGCAACCAGTCTAGTCCGATCCTTTGTTCTTTTTACTGTATCAAAAACATACAGCACAACCTGTATAGTCTGGTTCCAGAACAAATTACACTTTTGTGAATCATTCAAAAACAACAAGTTCAGTCCGACTTACAGAATGAGCCTCTTTTCAGTGAATCAGAAACATACAGTGCAACCAGTGTTGTCCAGTTCCCAAACGAATGACTCCTAATCACGAATGAACTCTGAGTCAAGTCTTTTAGTAAATCAATCAAATAAAGCATCCAACAAACTGTGAAACTCAAGTATGACTTATTGGTTGTTATATGAAGACATATAGTTAAAGAAACATGTTATGTATTTTGCCAGATTTTTTTTTCTTAAAAATGAATAAAATATGTTACCACATTTTTTGTTGGTTTATTTTTTATTATTAAATATATAGTTTAGGCCAATTATGAGTTTTAATTTATATGGCTTTTAATTATCATTTTTTGGAAGCATTTTAAACTATAATCATGTTATTTGTGGCCTTTTATAATTCTGCGTTTGGAATATATGTCCGTAGCTTTATCAGAAAAGACCTGTGACCCATTTTTGGATTGCGCCCCACCATTTGAGAAACACTGAACTACTTCACTGATTGTACAAAATAGAGTAATAGACAGACAAGAACTCTCTCATGTTAATGGACTGAAACAAATCCTGCTTTTCTGCTTATCACCAGTCAAAAGGATACATAATGTAACATTGTTTCTAGTTTCCAGTCACAGACGCATGATTCTATTAAAATGTCTGCTAACACTTTACCATTTTTATAAAACAGACATCCAATCAAATTGATTTCACTCCTAAAGGCTCCTTTTGTTAATCTAATGTTGATGCACAGAGGTCATGAGCCAGTGGAGCAAGTGAAAGATGTAGGTGGTACAGTATGGATCAGTACGCAGAAAGTTTCTTTAAAGAGCAGGCTTGAATGGGGGTCCATTACATTGAGATTAAGCCTGCTTTAATTCTCCTGCTCTAATCTTCTGGTTTTAGAAAGATAATCCCCATAAACAGAAGCTCATCCCATGTCATCAAGATGAACAGGATCAGTGCATCCACTGGGTGGCACCTTCTGCTCTGCCCTTCCCCCTTTTTCCTTTGACTGGTCACAGTCCATTTAAACATTAGGAGGATATGCAAACTTAATCAGTGATTAAAGAGCTGAACTTTAAGAATGAGAAAGAGAAGTATTGAACTGTGCAACTATGGCAGACCTTCATAATCGTAAATTTCATTCATTTCTCCCTTCTCCCTTTTTCAGATGGTATGCGACAAAGAAGAGATCTCTATGGCCGAGATGGTCAGCCTGTCCGGTTGTCTCTCGTCCTCTGTAAGTGTTCTTTTCGGACTAGATTAACTTCTAAATGATGTTTGAGTTACAATTATTAACATAGGATCCCTGTCTTTTCATGTAACAGTTCAAGTGGGCTGGATATTGTTGTTGTATGGAAGTACATTAATGACAGATATTTTTGAAAAAAAAACATTTTTTGAATTGCACAAAATGAAAAAATAAGCATTGCATTAACCGTGCTTGCATTTTAATGGGCTAAAATTCGACAGGGAGTATGTTTAAGCTGTGAATATTTCAGTTCAAAACATTTCACACATATTTCAGCTTTAAAAATTCAATGATCCATATTCACCTTTCACATTTACATTTATTCATTTGGTAGACGCTTTTATCAAAAAAAAAAAAACTTACAAGGGGAGCAATTAGGGGTTAGGTGCCTTGCTCAAGGGCACTTTAGTCATGGTATCAAAGGTGGCGAGAGTGCTATTCATTCACAATCCCCCCCTTCAGTTCCTGCCAGCGTGGGAATCGAACCAGCAACCTTCAGGTTACAAGCCCGACTCCCTCACCATTAGGCCAGGACTACCCCAGTTCACATTTCACTTCCGAAATATACCCGCTGTAAATACAACCTGTAATATTCTACAGGAAATGTTCAGTCTATTTTATTTCGCTTTTATCTGGGAACTGCAGGAATAGCAGTAGATTGCAGATGCATGATCTCCATCACCAGCAGGTGGCGCAACGAAGTCCAGGGCAATGGCTAAAGAGAGTCATTCATTCACAAAAACGGATTTACAAAAATGGAGCAAGCATCTGTGATGATTATCAGGGCTAGTATATGTTCAGCAAAGCTGATGAAGACACAAAAGCTGTGTTAACGTTTAATTCAATGTCTTCACAGTTACTTCCTGTGTATTGACTATGTATGCAGTAAGATGCAAGCTTCGTTAATGGAACATATTTTTTCAATTAGCTCAATTCAACAAGCTTTTTAATTTCAAAAACATTTAACATTAAATGTCTTCCATATTGTAGATATTAACAGTCTGTTTTCTGTTAGTGTGCGTTAACAGAAGGTCATATGCATCACAAAACCCACTGAAATAGACTTCTATGATTATGTTTCTAAGAGAAGGAATTTATTGAAGTGAATGACACTTTGTTCAACAAAGGTCAAATATAGAGATAGAAATGTGATGATAATAATACACCACAGGCACAGATATTCCTTTCAGGCCTGGAGTAATTTCTCAGAGGATGCTGAAAAACAATTGGTAATTTGCGCTATAATCTTTTTTTGAGGCTGTGTTTGAAAAACACTGACATGTTCGATTCATATGGGATCAAAATCACAAAAACCATCTGTGAAACACAATTTTTATCCAACCTCCTCAGGGGACACTAGTTATATCCAAATAGGACTAATATTGATATTACAGCCATGCAGAGCTATTGGTGGTATATTTTGCTATTAATTAATGTGTTTTGTTGTGCTTTTGGTGTAAGTCTTCAATGCAGTAATGAAGGATGTTTTTATAAAAAAATAAGCATAAAGGATTTCATTACACTGAGATAACAGACCTTCAGAGAGGAAAGAAACAAATGCTAGACTTTAACAAGTGAAACCAAACCACATGAGGTCAAATTAGGCATCTAAATTGTCTTGTGTTCAGATGCAGTAGTGTGGATCAGAGAGGCCAAGCTGCACTGCCACAAAGTCACACCACTGTGTCATTATTAATAGCAATAGTGACTGGAACCCGGTGCTGGAAATGATGGCAGGAAGCAAACATGTCAGTGAATGCATACAAAAAGTCCAAAAAGTTCTTAAGCAGATCAAGCATGAGCATCAACATGACTATAGCAAGATTTGTTTTCAGTACACTGTGGGAGTCTTCATTGATCCCACTGCAACAACAAGTCCTATACCTGCCTATGCACTCCCAGCCTGATCTCATTAGAATTCATTTTTGTTCGTTGCTATATACACTGAAAATTATTTACATATAGACAGCTTTCGTATATAAATGTAGATCAAGTGACACTGATAACTGGATTAATGGCTGCTGTAAATTCAGCTTTACCATCACATGAACAAATTGCCTCTGGTCATGGAGTTCCCCCATCACACCACAATTTTGACGTCTCTCTTATCGGACACACCAATCTAAGGTTGTGTGCTGCATCTGAAATCGAATACTTCTGTATTATATAGTATGTGAAAAACATTGCACTAAAAGAGTAGTATATCTGAATACATAGTATTAGAGAGAGAGAGAGAAAAAAACAGTAGGCGAAAAGTACTAGGATGAACTACTACTTCCACTGAGATTCTGAAGTGTGTGTTCCATGGACACTTTAATATCCCATGAGGCTATGGGAGAGGATATATGAATGGCAGTGAAGAGACGCAACTGAAACTGGTAGGTCATGTGACAGTAATAACATGGAGTTTGTCCAAATTTGATTCATACTACACAGAACACACTTTTAACTGTCGTGAAGTAAATTCAAATTCAAATGTAATACCTACTCAGTATGTGATTTCCACTGAAGTCTACACAAGTCCTTAAGGGAATGACGAAACATATAAGGAACCACACCATATATTTAAGAGCAGTATTAGACATATATAGTAGTGGCCAAAATATCTGTCCTAGGAAAATTGACATCTTCATCCATTATTCAAATATTATTAAATATTTGTTTCAAAATGTTAAAGCTTTTGTAAGCATAATGCATAGTTGTTCTTGGAGCAATGAAACGTGCCAAATTATGTGGACATTATGCTATCATACAAAGATATTATTAACGAGAACCAACAAAATATTGATAAATGATTGTTATAGGTTTGTATGTTTTGTTGTGAGCTTTTTGATTTCATATGGATTTTTATTTTTACAAAATAAAATAAAGACTGTGTAGCTATAGTTTGCCTTTTGTTTGTGTGTGTGTGTGTGTGTGTGTGTGTGTGTGTGTATATATATATGCTACACTGATATGTGTGTGTTATTTAAATATTTATTATTTATTTACTCACTCATTGTATTTTCTCTGTCTCACATTAAGCCAAATATGGTCTCAGACGAAGTTGATGAGAAAAGACTGTTGGTTCGGATCCCTTCCATCATTGTTACGTCAGAGTCCAGTCCTGGCAACCTCTCAGAAGGGTGCATCAGTGGCTCTTCCAGACAGCTCCCAGGTGGTTCGGTGGAGGCAGCCTCTGTCACTGCAGAACCTGCTGGCATTGACTGAATACCAGCTACACTACCACTGACTTATACTTCAGGACAGTCTCAACAAACTCTTGGTCATCTGACTTATTCCTTCCACATTTTTGTTTCCTTTACAGAGGGCTCAAAATTCAACCTGCATGCTGTTACAAATGACATCTGAAATTTGGCTGTGCCGTTATTGTTGTACATTTGCCTGTTTCAAGGTGAAAAAATGGGTGACCACAGCCCACAAGGTGAACAAGGTCTGTATTTTAATAGGAAAGTCGGGTCAGGACACCCTTTCAGGCTTCTTTCAGTGGTGTGGAGATGATCCTCTCCTCTCAGGGAAGAATTCAACAGTTCAGAAAAGCAGCAGTGTTTCAGTTGTGGATTGACACTGCTCTGAATAGGTATTCAGACACATCCTTCTCTTTAGTGAACTACTTCACCCATTTAAGTTTGTGCTGTAGGCCATTGGAATAAACGGCTACCAGCGCTTGCACAAGATCAAAAACAACACCTGATCTGTGCCCTGAAGATTCAAACACCTAGTGTTCACCCAGCCAGAGATTTTTGTCAATATAAAATAGAGCTCTATCTACAGGTGTAAAAGTGGATCTTTTGATGTTTCTTTAAAGGTGAAGTGTGTAATTTCATGTACAAATGTAAAGATATTTTCATTGGAATGACTTATAAACGATAAATGGCCGAAACTATTTTGTCTACACTATTTAAAATAAATGAAGTGAATTTAGGCATCACGATATTATAATGTACAGTCTGGAAAATGGATATTAATTTTCAAATATGATAAAGATTACATTTATAAAGACTTTAAACAGATTAACTTTACCTTTGCCAACATCTAACATTCACTTCATCTAAATTAGGGGAATTGCACGCACACAATTAAATATCCAATAACTAAAAAAATCTAATATTAAAAATCTAATCCAATATTAAAAATCTCTAATATTGAGAGATAACTGATAAATTAAAGATATTTTGTATCCTTAATGTTAAAACAGAAAAAAAAAAAAATTAATTAAACACTTCAGCTTTAAAGTATCAAGTATTCCCACCAATTTCTTCATAAGAAATCAAGCACATTGAGAACATTTTTCTTGCTGCAGATCAAAATAAAGTATTTATCTCATTTTGTAGATTATATGTATTTTTTTTTTCCAGCACTGTATGCCCAACACATATATTTGCCTATTGAATGTTAATCTGGAAGTGCGCTCAACAAATGATTTTGACGGTATGGTTTTTCATGCTTTTGTGTTGTGCCATGTTCCTCAATCCACATACGAAAACCCCCATGGTTGTTATTACCTGCATGCTTTCATAATTTAAAATTGGCTCTTTTGTTAGAAATATTTGGTTTTAAATGTTTTTCACTCTCTGTGCAAGCTACAATAACATCAAAACCCTTATAAATGTGAAAATTGTCTTTCAAATTCAAATGATTGGTTTCAGAGCCTGTGGCTCTAATGAACTGTACCTTTCAGATGCAGATTTGCCTTTCTGCTGGATTTCAGAGATGCTTTAGTGGGATTAATATGCCAGCATCTGGGAGTCCTTAGGGATTAGAGGGGAAACGCTTTTAACAAGATTAGTTTTGGGGAACTGCTCAGCCAGAACGCTCCATTGCTTTTAAAGGCTGCTGTGTTCTCAAAGTTACATGCACATTGACAGGTAATGGTCTCTGAAGCAGTTCAAATGCACTGTCAGGTCTCTCAGTGTCTCCTGAGAGATAAGTTTACCTGTGTTTATTTTGAGTTAAACATGCTTCATAGATGTTTTATGACTTTCTATGGGGTGCTTGACTGCATATTTGCTGATATTGCCATAATGTTCACCTGATTAACAACTCTTCATTTAGCAATGAACACCTACTGTATATCCAGCCACTCACAGTTATCAAGTAGGTCAATATGTATCCGGCTGACTTGCATGTGATTTGTTGCCTGGATGCCGTCGGGAGGACATAATCAAGTGCTATACGAATGATAAGTTAGCTTATCAGCAAAAGCCATGGGTCATACATTATATTTGTGATAACATTGTCACGTCTACATTGCCCTTCACTTTCCTATTTTCTTGACACAGTTCAGGTGCTGTCATCATATTATATTTATACGTGCATGGAAAAGTTCATACAGTCATTTTATATACGTTTTACCAATGCACCTGGCAATGACGGATGCCAAAGCAATTCCTACCAGCCATAAAACTGTATATTGCATCATTTTTAAATCATTTAGTTGTTTCTTCTCGTATAATTGTGATAAACAGTGCAGACCATTGCAGCATCAAATACGGTCTTAATATCTCTATGAAACAGCACCTGTCACAAAAATGTGACAACCCATAGGGATTATTTGTTTATTTTGGTGATTTAATGTGACAAATATTCTATTCACATGTTTTTGAAAAAAATATTTTAATGTCCTAGATAAACTAATGGCTTTATGACTCTTACAGTTTAATATAAACCACTTGTGATGAGTGAACCAAAGTGTGCATGGCACAAGGTGTGCACGGTTGTGCATGAAATGGAAGTTGCGGTAGTCTTTTCTAGCCAATTATGACATATATTCGAGTGAAACGGCTTCTCAAACAAGAAAAAAAAAATGTAGGACAGGAAGTCATCTGGAATTTATTGGATGGATGTGGTTTGCTATTACTGTGATGTCATGTGAGTGACAGGTTGCCACGCCCTCACACCAGTAAAGGTCAGAGAAGAGAACTGCAAGTGCGAGTTAAGTTATTTTGATTAAAGTTTTGATTAAAAAAAATAATAATAATAATGTGCACAGATAAAATATTTATAATAATATTCCATAAAAAGAATTGTTCATTGTAATTTCATGGTGACTTTAAGACCCACAGCAGCTTCCAATGAGCAAACCACAGCTGTCAATCCAGACAGTTCACTCCTGGAAAGAGATTAATATCGCAAACTCCCTCTCTGAAGCATTCTCTTCATATTCATCCATTTCTCTTCCATTTAACTATACTAAATATTCATATTTATAAATTTACCTCCATTTGTTTCAGTTTGATGGTTAAAAATATTAAAAGAAAGTTTTAAAAGCTATTTTCCATTAACTATAGACTTCCCACAGCTGTAGAAAAAACCTTGAGAAGTATGTGTGCACGCAATTGGTCGCTCTGCATTTATATGAGATTCACTCTGTCTGGCTCCTACAATGCGCTCTGAACAAGGTCACAGGCCCCTGGAGATAAGATTAAAGAGTAAACGGCTCTATGCCATTGACTCTTTCTCTTGTAGCAATTTATAATACAGTAAACAGCCTGGACTCGCTGACCTAAATTAGAGGTGAACTGAGAATCTCTGCTCACCGCATTGGGCTTGCTGCAAAACAATATTTAATAGTTCTTGCTTTGGTATTTAAAATGTATTTATATTTTGTTACATGTTGTTCCTCCTAATCAGTAAATCTTGTGTGGTGCTGCTGTGTTTTCTTCACAACTGTTCTTCATGTACATGTTGGATGGCCAAAAGCATACAAATCTTAGTTCATCTTGCACTGAATGTGTGATTTCACTTTAATTTATTGAATGATGTATTTGAGTGATTGATAATGTTTATAAATATTATATTCTAATAAGTATTATGAATTATGCTCGCATGCAACATTTTCATTTATGGTTTTGGGTTTCAGCAAGAAAATTTGAAAATATATAAAATGTGCAATGTATTTCAAATACAGCTTTATTTTACATGGTTTTGTGTTCTTTTGATGTTGTACAGTCAAGAACAAAATACACTTGACAATCCGGACTTTATAGGCGACTTGGCAACTGTCAGATTAAAACTGACTGAAACTGTAAAGCTTGTTAGACAAACAGTTACACTTCTGTCACTTCTTTTGTTTTGTTTTATCTGTGACCCAGTGTAACAAATAGTCGATGACAGGAGGGAAACCATCTGTATACATGATAACAATCTTTGAATAAGCTCTGTGATAACAGTTACTGTGACCTCCATGAAAACTGAGGACCAGATGTTCATAAGAAACATTATTTGGTTGTTAAGGTTGTTTCTGACCAATTTCCAGAAGGAAATGAGTTACAAATATCAGATACTTTTAGAATGGGACAAGACCAAATAATTGTTACATTTGCAAAGCTGTATTTAAAAAAGAAAGAAAGAAAAAATTTCAGGATGTCATTTATTTAAATATTTGAAATGCTGTTAATGAATATAGAGAAAACACTGATCTGTCGTTAATGAGTAACTACACAGGAACAAATGAGTAACAATATTAACATTGTAGCTTAACTATTCTGATTAAGGAATTAGTAATTAAAAGCTCTCAGCTGAGTGCAGTAGTTCACTATTAGCTAATCACAGTATTCTAAATTCTAAAGTGAAAAACTCCCTAGTAATGACTGAAGCGATTGTAAGCGTTTGAGGTTTTGGATAGGTTTGGTCATTATTAGAGTTTTCATGCTTTTCGCCTTAGAATACTGTTCCAAATAATTAATAATTCCTTCAGAAGAATGTTGTAACACTCGAATCATTAGTGGGTTACCATGATCTTCACATTAGAATTAATTATACAGTATTCACATTAATTATGAGCCTGTATATTGTGTTACTCATTTGTTTCTGTGTAGTTATTCATTAATGACATTAATGAGAAAAAAGTGTTATTGTAATTTTGGTGCATTTTTTTCTGAGCGGAAGTTTAAAAATAGTACACAGGCAAGATGTTAAAATCAACATTTCATGTCTACCTATTTACTGATTTGATGGGTGCTGTCACAAGTGGTAGGAAGCCAACACAAAGACCAGAATTCATTCTTAAATCACCTTTAAATCCAACACCAGAAATATGTAGGAAAATCTTAGGAGAAACAAACACAATTTCCACACATAATGTTCACAAAACACCAACCAAGAACATTCAACAAGCACCACAGTGCAGCAGTGGAGGGAGGGTGGAGGATTTGGAGGAGGACGAGGACTAGGAACCATAGAGTTTACCTGAGAGAGGAACGACGGAGTCTTGACGGCTCTCCTTGGGGTAGATCGATGAAGACTGGGTGCAGATTGTAGCATAACCACAGGGACAACATCACAGGTCCAGAAATCACACTAGAGGGAGTGAGGATCAAGGTGTAAACCGAGGGAAGGAGGACTCCAGTGAAGCTGGAGGATGGAGGGCTGAGGCACAGCCGGAGGTCTGGAAGTCCGAAGTGAAACCAGGGTGATGAGAGACTAAAGTGGAACAAGAAGGGAGCCCAGTGGAGCCTTAGTGATGGCAAGGTGGAGCCAAAGGACTGACTGGCCGAGACACGGGTCTGGAGGCCCAAGTTGCAGCCAAGAGATACGCCTCACAAAGCCAAGCTGGTGGTGAAGTGACCCGAGGCAGAGCCTGAAAATCTGGCTGAAATCCATGACGAGGGTGGAGCCAAGGAGCAATGAGACACCAGTGGAGCAGGTAAATGGCTGTGACTTGACAGAGAGCCAGCAGAGGAACTTTGAACAGGTGACTTTGAGCAAGTCCAGGGAAGGAAGCAAGGATGGGAGCGTGCACTCCTCTACCGGCGCAACTGGACTATTGGACTTTTTTTTTTTATATTTATTTTAATTTCTGCAGGTTTGGGCCTCCATATGTGAGAGGCATACAGATTGTACATTACCCTTAACTTAAAACACATTGGCAACTCTCCTAAACACCTGTGTTACTTCAAAAAGATTTAGAGACCATTTGAACAATGACATAACATATGTGCGTATAATGTTTTTTTAAAAAGTGACATCTCCAACTACTGGCCTGGCATGCAAAATACAGCAGGGTTTTTTCCGCTTTTCCGTCCCTTTTAGTACATTGTTGCTGGGAAAACGTATCTTTAGTTGTAAAAAACACATGAACTGAAATGTTTGCAATATTAAGTACATTGTCCATTAAAAACAATGGGAAGATAATAATACAGTAGATGTGCTTTTTATAATTGTGAATTTGAATGACGACATGTCACCATGTCACAGTGGGCAAAGACAGATAGGAAAGTTATTTTATGGCTGAGGGTGAGCTTTACTTTTCCATAGACCAGCATTGTTTGTAATAATAGCTATTGTGTGTGATTGTGTAATATGAGGGAACCAGAATGCTTTCAATACTTGTCACTCTGTGACAGGATTCAGTCAGAATTACTTGGCTAAATTATACCTCTGATCCTTCACAGAAAACATGGAATGATACAAGATGGCAGGTGGATGTCCTGTCTGAGTGTTTTGTGCTCCTTTCAACCCACTTGATGACAACAGCATTGGATGGCAGGAAAAGTGTCTTTTTTTCTTTCATTCTCCTTAATCTACAGGAGAACGATATTTGAGATAAACACAAACGTCATCAATATAAATGTCTACTCATTTGGAATATGTTCGTTCTCCTTAATCTCTTAAAATAGCTTAAAACAACCTTGCAGCAGAAATGAATGTCCAAAGCAAAGGTGGAACAATACAAATCTCTAGCTTCTTGGGGTCTTGTACCCTCTGAACAATTGAATTGAATTGAATACGAATCCTAATGGATAGCTTAGGCCACGTATTAAGGCACTAGAGATGGTCTTATTATTGAGAGATACAAAGGTCCGTGGCACCTCCATTGGAGAAAGCATAAAGTTCAATTTGGGTCGTGTGTGCCTTGATAACCAATCACATTACAGCACTGACATCACTGTGATCGTCAATCACTCTTGGCAGATACCGTAGAAATGAACGAGAATTGCTGTAAACTGAATCATTCTCATAGCAAAATTGTTCACTTTTCTTATGAAACAGCATTTTTTTGTATATATAAACTCTATAAATAAATCCACAATTTATGTTTAATAGCAAACGTTGAGTGTCAATTTATTAAATTATAAAGCCGTTTTCCCACAAAAGCATAGTTAAAAACAACATCTAGTCTGCTTGCCTGTGTACCACTGTGTGACACTTCTTTGCTCGCCATAAAGTGGCTTTGATGAAACTCCTTGGTTAACACAAGATTTGTAAAACACAGCAACCTAAACTCCTTCGTGAAATTAGAAAGAAGTGACAAGGCCCTTGATGAAAGTTAATCAGTCCCACCACATCAAACAAATCTTAAAGACATCTACTTGGATTTACACCTTGAGACATCTTAAAAATGACATTTCATCAGACTTAGCCACTAATGGCTCTTTGTTGTTTATTAGTCACTTCCCATTAGCTCAATCCGTGGTGCCCTATGAGTGGATGCCCATAGGAGCAGAGTGGAAAAATGTGTTACCCTAAGAAGAGGCTATATTCGCCATGTGAATCATGGGTGCTTGGCATCCGGGGGTGTCCCCTTACATGCCATATAAGGGCCCCAGGGCTTGAGTGTTATCGCTTTCTGCAGAGGGGAACTATTCTTAGGCTGTCTGTCCAGGCCATCCAAGCAGGCAAGAACTCTCCTCCTTCTGCTTTTAAGACTTTTTTTACATAGTTTGTCAGTGTAAACAGGGGTGGGATTGAACTATTTGTCATTTCTTTTAAGTCTGATTCATTCTGTGGTATGTTTTTGAGTGCTCACATCCTATGTGATGGTCGTATAGTGACTGAGGGCATATGATAATACAGCTTATTTCACTCTATTGCATTTCCTGTCTGTTGTTGTTGTTGTGTTTCAGAGGCTCCCCGGTGCCTGCCCGTACCCGGGTGTTTGGTCATCCCGACTACAGGGAGAAGAACTGAAAGGAAAGAAAGGACTTTACTGATCCGAGAAGAAGATTTTCACTTTAAACTCTCTTCGAAATGAGCAATTACACAGTAACCCTGTCAGGACCTGCACCATGGGGCTTCAGGCTGCAGGGAGGCAAAGACTTCAACATGCCCCTGACCATCTCCCGGGTGAGACATTTTTTTAGAAAAAAATAAAAAAAATGCATTATGCTCTATCTAAACAAATTCCTGCTTTGATTAAAAAAAGCCCACGTTAGAGATTAGTTTTTGAACAATGAAAATCGCATACATGTTGGCATTACGTAACAACGTGCTGCAGCTGTTGTTGGATTGGTTATTGTCCAAACAAAAGCTGACATTCTCTAACTAGCTATGGCCCTTTGGCTGGAGTGAGGTATTGTGGTGTCTATGAATAGCGTTAGATGATGCAAACTTGAGAAAATGAATCTGTGCATGTGAGGTGAAAAGTGAAAGGTGAGAAGCCTGGATGTATGCTACTTGTCTAGTTGAATCACATACACAACTGCTGATGCCCATTTGCCTAATGTGAAAAATTAACATGCTGGATATTTGATTTTAACGCAGATTCAATCTATATAATAAAACAAAAGGAGACTTTAATTTTTCTCGTGTATAACCCCAGAATAAAAAGTAATTTGATGGATAGTTGACCCAAATGTTTTTTTTACTCACCCTCATATCATTCCAAACCTGTATGATTTTATTTATTTTGTGGAACACAAAAGAAGATATTTTGCAAAATGCCTCAGTGTTGTTTTAGACCCCATTGACTTTCATTGTATGAGCAATGCCTGTTTTTCAAAATATCTGCTTTTATATTCTGCAGATGAAAGTAAGTCATCCAGGTTTGGAATGTTATGAGGATGAATAAAGGGTAACAGAATTGTCATATTCAGGTAAACTATCCTTTTGCTTTTGGATGTCCATCTGTACCATCTGTTATTTATGCTTAGCAGCCATTGACGTCATGTTTCGCGGAAAGCCATGCAAATTCTTGTTGCTCTTTGATGTTGATTCCTCATTTCTGGCTTTTTAAAAAAAACAACGCTGTTTTCCTAGAAGTCATTTCTTGATGGTAAGTGGTTTGCCATCTATCGTTTCATGCAACACGACTTTTATGAAACGAACATATGAATGATATTATAGACATTTACGGCACCAAACAAAGGAGCAAAGGGATTGTCTTATCCTCTCAAACAGATCAATAAGGTGTGCTATTGACAGAATAACACCACTTAACCCTTAGAGAGTTGAATTGTTAATACAACACATAACGTACAGTCTTCTTTCTATTCTGCTCATCCCAAGGCACCTAGAATCCTCATTGTGTTAGTGAATGGATTCAGTGAAGTTGACATGTTTTGTCCAAAGGTTTAGAGCGATTATACTGTCTGAACAGAGGATGAGGTGATTTTCTATCTGCGATGACAAGAAATTGCTACTGCTATATAATCAGTCACAGGCGGTTCAGCTTAGTTTGTTCGTTTCGCAGCGGACACCTTTCTTGACATGTGATTGGCTTTCAGTTTAATAAGGGGAGAGTCTTCACTTCTGTTTGTCAGGGTTGTGGCAAGTCCGACTCCTCATATTGGCCCCCTGTCTGCATGGACCATCATACCTAGAAAACATTGTTTGAACATCCAATACTTTTCTGATCAGCACTGTCAGATGACGCTGTAATCAGTGTCAATCCAGGCCTACACCTGGATATTATAGTCTCTCCCGACTCAGCTGTCACGGAATATGGCAGTAAGATGAAATGTGGAAGGTATTTGTTTTTGGATCATATGATTGATGCTCATGCAAACCGCCAGAGGTGACAGTTTATGCATTTCACAACCAAATCTTCACACACTATAGAAAGAGATCGGTCTCTATCCTGAAGCACTGTAGACAATCTATATTGAATCTTAATCCTGGTCCCAAGGCTGATAGAGCTGCTGTCTTCCACAAAGCAGCGCCGTAATTGCTTTTACTGCTTTTGTAATACTTGCTGATTTTCTGAAATCTTTTTAGACAATGTGTAAAGTGATATAGAGACGGGATGAAGACGTGGCATTTGAGGACAATGAAGGAATGGATGATCTAATTTAATACTTTGATTCAGTAAATTATTGCAGTCTTGTATTTTGTCCTCGTACTTGAGAAAAAGTCCCCAGAATGTGAGATATTAGTGCAAACAGAGGCGACAAATGTCTCATAGTGGAGTCATTTACAGTAGCTGTTGACAAATGGATTTAGATCCGAGATGCAACCTTTTGAAATATCAAATCACAGACATTCTTCAATTGTCGCTTTTCATGCAAGCTATGATCCAACTTTAATTAAGGTATCCTGGCCTTAGTGTTACAGACATGAGAAAATGACAACGAAGACCATGCTAGGAGAGTGACGGTACAATATGAGGTTGTTAACTTTCATTTTTGGATGAAATATCCCTTTATGTCATCATTTGACTATCCACAAGTTGTGCCAACCCTGTATACATTTCTTTGTTCTGCTGTACACAAAGGAAGATATTTGGAAGAATGTTTTTAACTTACACAGTTCTTGTCCCCCATTAACTACCATAGTAGGGAGGGGATAAAATGGGGGTCAATGGGGGCGAGCTCTGCTTGGTTAAAAACATTCTTCCAAATATCTTCCTTTGTGTATAGTAGAACTAAGAAATGTATACAGGGTTGGAACAACTTGAGGGTGAGTAAATTTTTTTTACAGAATTTAATACAAATTAAAAAATAAATAAATCATTTGCATTACTGTTTCTTAATGAAGCACCATTTATCTGCCTTTTCCTCCTTTGTAACACAATATAAAAAGCTCTATGGTATCTAATGATAGCACTGACGACCACATTTGGCCTGTGGGTGCAATGCCTGACTTATGGTCACTGATTTTAGCTTAGCACCGAAGGTCAGACCAGCAGAAATACATGTGATGGCCATAAATGTGGAGCACAGAAACAATAGACACATGAGGTCATCGTGAATTTAAGAGAGTCGCAGGAGAAAATATTACAACTGAAGCTGTCAGTTCCCTTTAAAAGTTCCAGTTGAAAATACTATTTACGGAAGACTGAGGATGGTTGTCACATTTTTTACATCATTGATTATTTCTTATAGTAGATTTATTGTTCAAAGCCAATTTTGTAGTTCTGTTAACCTTCACGAGGATGTCGACGCACTGAAGCTTCTTTGTTCAAATTACAGCTCAAATTTATTGTTAGATGTCATGTAATTACCTTGGCAAACTATACATTAAAAAGATCAAAGACTCAAACTTGAATTTTTGACCTCAGTTTCTTGAACTAGGCATCAGGAGTTATGAATATGAAAAACGGAATCGACATCTTTTCTTTGCAATGCGAGCGTCAGCCACATTCATTGAGGAAAAACTCCTGTAAAAAACTCCATGAAATGACGATCTTAATCAAAGAGGTATTATTTTTTGCACCCTCAGATTCCACATTTTCAAACAATCATTTCTTGGACAAAATATTGTCCTATCCTATCAAACCATACATAAATGGAAAGCTTTAGTATTCAGCTTTCAGATGATGTATAAATCTCAATTTAAAAAAATTGACCTTTATGACTGGTTTTGTGGTCCTGGGTCACAAATAGCACTAATGAACAGGCAATCATGTGACATTCTAGAAACTAACAGAGGCTTCCAGAGATCGCTATAATATATGGACAATATATTTTTAAGACAATAAATAAACGATTGCGACGATATATGGTTTATCTGTGTTTTTCATGCCATGCCTGGTATTTTCATAATAATAGATTATATTTATAATGCAATGCTAATCAAAACATCTTCTCTTATTGCGCAGAATAGCAGAGTACTTGAGTTTTTATATTTCTGTCAACTTTTACTTTCACTCCACTACTTGTCCTAAATAAAATATATACTTTTACTCTGATATATTTCCCCAAAGCATTTTCATTACTTACTTCAAAATAAAGTCGGAAGAACACAGACTGCAAGCAAGCATGTGCAAACGGTCGATTTCATTTTTCAGGTTGCTTCTGTCGCTGGAGTGCGGTACGAGAGCGGCCTCTAGAGGCGAAATATAAACTATCACTGACGCCTCAGAGTTTGTTTTGACACTTGACGTGAGGCTACGCGCTGCACAGAACTGGACACTTCAAAAACGGATTTTAAACACAACAAAGTGGTATGTTATACAGCACATGTTTTCATATCACTAAAGTAATTAGTTTGTTGTTAACTAGATGCTGCTTAAGTGGAGGACAGCGTTATGTTTGCTGTCGAGGCTGAGAGGATGCTAACATTAGTAGTAACTTTACCTCAAGCGATTAAAACAATGTGACGAAAACACCAACTGTATCCTAATCATGCAGCAGACAGAAACAAATCAGAAATGTATTCAATTTCAGTTGTTTTTTATCTGCACTTTAACACATATTTTGATTAGATAATCATCGTGTTCTAAAACAGAAGCAAATAACGAATGAAAGTATAATATGATATAATATAAGAATTTGTTGCGTAAAGATGGCCATTTTTAAGTATGATTGTTTGTATATATATGAAATGGAACATTAAGGTTAATAAAAGTGTTGTTCATTGTTCATTTCAACATTTACATTTTGACATTTTAAAGTTGCCTCTTACGTTAGTTATTAACGACTATGAATTAACATTAACGATTAAGGTATAATTAATATTAGTATTAGTATTATACAATATTTAAAACTTAAAGTAAACATTTGGCCCTTTTTTTTAATTCAAAGTAAACAAAATGTAAGAACTGAACACAATCTTGCTGCTCAAACTGTGTATAGAATTTTTTTTAAAGAATATTTTCTGCTCCTTCTGTATTTTGCATTTACTTGTACTTTTGCCTTCAATTATGTTTAGTACGAAAATATCACATACTTTAAAACTTTCACTCAAGTAATATTCTAAACAGTGACTTTTACATCTACCAAAGCCATTTTCTGGTAAGATATCTTTACTTTTACTCAAGTATGGCTTTCAAGTGTTTTATACACCACTGCAGAATACCCTAAAAGGGTCTAATTTTTTGATCCAAAGCCACATCACATCACAGAAGGTCATTTAAAACCTCCAAATTCTGAACAATAAATTGTATAAAATTACAATATTTAAAGCACGTGATGACCTGCCCTGACTGACATCCATGAAAAGGTTTTCCTGAGAACACAGTTCAAATACTTTCATCATATAGTTGAATTATGTCTGAATTGGAAACATTTTCATTTAAATAATTAATAATTAAATAATAATTTAAACATTGTTTTCATCTTTTTGTTAACTAAAATATTGGATAAAAATACAGAGCGCATAAATGAGGAACCGCAACTGCAGCAGCACGCTTACGGCGATAACTTTATAACTTCTGATAACAGTATATACAAAGTCAACTTGATAATGATGCATTTAAAATTGGGAGATTCTGTCTGTGGCTTTGTAAGCACCGGACAGCTTTGTGGAGCAGCACTGCTGATAGCAGAAAACACAGGCACTAAATGTCCTTTCAGAGATAATTTCCGTCATTATATCTTGTTGTGCATGATATGGAAGTCCAGCTCTGCAAAGTGCCAATATTATATTCTGTGAAGTACTTCATAAAGTCTATGACAAAGACAGTCTGTGGAGTCATTTATGATGTATTATATAAAGCAATTTCCCTCCATATGAATCCTTAGTGATGTACCCTTATTTTTCTTCATTCTGTTTTTCTTTCATTCTCACATTGTCTCTCCAATGTATTGCAAGCGTATAGAACTCCTAAGTCTGGTCAATTCCAATTTGGCAACTGCTTTGTTAGCTCTTCAAGGTCTCTGACCCTGACTGTTCAGTGCTGTAGGATGTCAGGCTACATTATGCTGAGGTCAAGGCCTTTCTGACATACAGGTGGACAGAGTCAGGCCATTTTATGCATATATAAATGTATGTGTGCCAGAGCTTAGCAACAAAGTAAAAGTATATTCCATCAGCAGCCTTCAGAGCCTTGCATATACACACACATGGACCACAGATAGTCCAGATCATCACCCCAATCTTTGCTATTAGTCAAAATAGTCCAGGAAGTGGAAAAAGACAATTAAAGCTGACATTTACCAAGGGCTGAGTCATAAATCACAATGCCAACAACAACAGGACCCCGTTTCATAACTTAACAAGTTCATCTGGCAGACTTCTATCACTCGACAATCTGAGATAAAAACAGATGCTCTCATCTATAACTAGCAATGCATGGAACACCATATCATTAGACAGCTGCCATCTGGACTAGACATTTATACAGTCACAATGTATCAAATGTTTTCATATGGATCTTAGCGGGTCATTGGATTTATTGACTGTTGTGGTGAGATTGGCAGCTTAGCATCTTAAATAAAAAGAACGGCTGTATTTTTGTATTTCTTTTGTGCCTGTTATGCAGACAAAATGAACCTGTGCGTGAACAGCAATTCTTGTTGTCAGTGCATCTCAGTTCAATTGGCCAGGGGTATAAAATGTCCTGAGAAATAAGCTGAAGAATGGCTATGCCATACTTTCCCTCAATTAACAGTTTAATTAAAAATAAAAACAATTCTTTCTAATGTAACTACAAAGGAACCTCTAAAACACAGCAGATGTAAAACAGAAACCTTTCTCCTCACGTTTTACCTAAAACTTTAAATGCACAATATTATAACATAATTATTATACATTGCTTTTGTATTACAACTTGTCATGATCGAAGAAACATATTCACAAGGATGAATACAGTTACATTTCAGATTTAAATAGATTTTATAAATAAAAGTAAATTAATCATGAATTGGACAAAATATGGATATTTAATGAAAGGGTAATTTAATGACAGTGCAATAATTATTTTGTAGATCTAAATACGATTTTCATTTCTAACAAGTTTTTTTTTTGAGTAATTCAATAAAAGTTTCAGTTGTGTCCCGAACGGTGGCTGTAGTAAAAGTACGGCAATAGAGATACAGGAGAAACATGCAAGAAATCACAAGGGAAACAATCGCACAATCACAGAATACCAAGATAACACGGAAAAATGAACAGAGGAAAAATACACAGGGAGTAATCAACGTAACAGCGAACCGGTGTGGAACTAAAAATCAGCAATCAAGGTAACTATCAATGACAGAAAAAACTGGAACATGAAAATCTAAACTAAAATACAATGGCTTGGTTTCACAGACAGGGCTTAGATTAAGTCAAAATTAGGCCTTCGTTCAATTAGGACATTTAAGTAGCTTTCATAAATAGGCTTTAGAAAAGAATTCTCAGACAAAACAACAGCACTGACATATTTTAAGATATGTGAGTGCAAGTTGCTTTCAGGACAGCTCAAACATGCATTTTAGTCCAGGACTAGGCTTAAGCCTCATCTGTGAAACTGTGAGAAAGAATCTAAGCAGATTAAAGCATAATCATGACATACTCAAGTAAAGTGAAAATCCTCCAAATTAATAGTTTTCTAATTAATGTAAATGAATATACACTGTTTAAAACTGAATATGGATTATTTAGGAAATTTGCAATGAAAATTTGTTATTAGAAAAACATCAACAGCATGAGATATGCTAAAACATCTTTTCTTGGCTCTCTGAAACACAGATTCTTTGTCATGTGTTGGTCAAGCAGCAGTCTGTTTGGCTTGAGTGAAATGAGGAAGGGGGATGATAATGTTTTTTTTTTGTTGTTTTTTTTTTTATCTAGCTTGTAATATCTTGATCAGTGATGCATACAGTGGGTTTAATGACATAGCTGAGAAATGTGTCTCAACAGTAAGGTTAGGGAAATACAAGCGATTAAATACAAGCAAAAAATTGCAGTGTCTGCATGAAAGCCAAATCAATGTGAATCTTTTCCAATTTATTATTATTATTATGTAAATTACATAATAGCCTAATATTTTTAATTTCCTTGCCGATTTGGAGTTAAGTGCAGAAAGATTTCGAACTAAAAAAAATTCTCATTATCGATAAAAAAATGGCTCATTATGGATTCCAGTTAGTTACAGGTAAATCACATGATCAAGTGCTCTTCATGCAACTTCAGAAGTTATAAGTTGCTTGGCAGTTGGGTATTTACTAGCAGAACATTACATGAAGGACAGCTCTCTCAGAAGCATGTATATGTGTGTGCTGTTGAGTAATGGCAGCAGGTGGGACATAAGGGCTGGTGGCAGGGCCCCAGAATACAGGGTCAAATTGAGGGAGGCAGGGGCGTCAACAACAATCTTTATTTTTAACATTTTAATGAGCTGCCTGAAAGTATAGCCAATGACTTATTGCAAAGATGGGATTTCAGTCGTCTACTCCTTGGTTTCCAAGCTTTTTCAAGCCAGTCCATGCTTTACATATTTCATGGTATCCTTATGAATGATCCTTATGCATGTGTCGTTGAATCATTTATTAATCTGATTAATTCAAAATAATGGTTCATTCAGGAACAAAACATTATTAGATCAACGATCAATCGAATCATTCGTTCGATTTATGCAAAATGCTGATTCATTTAGGAACTAAACATTGATTGAATGAATGATTCAATTACTTACTCAATTTATTAAAATTGAGCTGAGCTGAATGACAGTGAAAGTAGTTTAAGTTGGGATGCAGATGTAAATTTATGTTCAATAACAAACACATTTTTATTGGGTAAAATATTATAGGGTCAAATTTTGTATTTGGATCATGTTAACAACAGGTAAGATCACACATCGCACCTTTACCATGGTAAAAAAAGTAACTAAATTGCTTCTATGGTATTTGTAATGAAAACAGTAGCATAGAGCCTAAAGTATAATACAAATGCATAAAGCATTATAGCAACAGCTTAATAGCAAAATAATTACATTTACATTTTTAGTCATTTATAGACGCTTTTTATCCAAAGCGACTTTACACAAGTGGAAAACAAAACAAGCGATTCATAATTAATTATATTCCATTACTCCTTTCTTCATTGAAGGTCTACATTAGTGATATTACAACATTCTGTGTGAATATTCCACATTTCTGCCACAATTTTATGATTTCATACAAAGTAAATCATGACTTCTAACTATATTGTTGTAGCACAATGTTTCTCCTGTTTTTTGCATCATTGCTGTTGAGAATGTCAGCGCTGTTCTGTTTCATCTGGCTTTAAAGTAGTTATATCACGAGGCACTTGTGGTTTATGGGAGAAGTCTGCACCAAACTCAAAAACTTTTCATTGGATTTCACAGTACTGTGTAGTAATTGCATGACTGCGATAGTCTGCGAGTAAACGTACTCACTCTTATGCATGATACACATTGTACGATTTTTGCCCGTTGCAGACGAAAGATGACAAATCAGGCGATTTCTGTGGCTCCTAAACGGTGGTCCTATGTTTGGTTTTGCAATCAAAGTTAGCCTGTGATATTTTTCTGAAATTGTCGAAAATTTTGCTCGATCATCTCACAGTGTGTTTATCTCACTTGGCCTCTTTTAAGTTGTGAAGCTAACCATTTAAAAGCACACCTGGCTTTTAAAGGGAATGGAAGTTGAAACTATGATTGGTTTATTGGACATTACGCCAAAAACACACCCATGACTCATTAAGAAACTAGATACAACCCTTTTGGACCATGCGCCAGGTGCGGCGACCATTTTTACCGTCTTAAACTAACAAAGACCATAAGCTTAGATCATTAAAAAAGGGCACAGAAATGGCAGCACTTATCGGTGCAACAGTCTGCAATACGCATGCTCAGCATTATTTGCGTAGTGCATGAACATTAACTTTTTTTAATAATTTTTTCGAGAAAAATTATATTGCTAAATAATCATTATCATTTTATTGCCCAGCATTACACATGATCCGAGTCAAATTAAAAACAATCTTGCATTCTTTTCCATTACATTGCAAACTGTCTTGCTGTTTGAAATTCAATTGAGAATTTTGTGTGAAAGCCTTCTTATACATGTTTGGAATAGCTGATATGTCTACCATGTAAGATAAACTAGAAATTAAGTGTAAGTCATCATTACAAATCCATTTGTCCTGTTGTCTGAGGTAGAGCAAGCACATGGAGTACTTCAGAAATCAAATGTTGTCATTCATATTTGATATCCAATCAGAAATGCTCCATTATAATTATTCAGTGCATATCACTAACGTATATCACCTGTATTGCAAAAGGGATTATACTCAAAAGCTATTCAATATGATCTATGGTGTGGCCATCTAATAGACAGTGCCTTCTCTGTTACACATTATCAGTGATTATTTTACTCTCTTTTTGTTACACCGACACAAATTAAATACATTTTGACTATGCCTATAGCTGTATTTAATAGCCAGTCATCTGAGCGTCATATAAAATCTATGATAAAACATTAAAATGTATTAGAATGCTGTAATTTACTTCTTTTTAACCAAAATACTGAAACAGTCATGAGGTTTTCAGGCGAACAAATCTTCAGACGTCATAGATCTTGTGCTTTAGAAAAAAATGAATCAAATGCCGTCTCAGTGATTTAATGTGAAATGTGCTGCTGTTTCAAAGGGCTCTTACTGAATGCTCTTAGTCAATGAGTATTCCTTCTCATTCTTAAAGGATTTTCATTTTCAAGGTCCCCAAAGTGTTAACCTTTTAAGAATTTATTGTATAGAGGAGAACACTGTTTGTGTCGGCATGTACTCATCTGCTTCCCTTGACAGTGACAAATTATTAATCAAATGTGACCGATGTACCATGCACATGAGGGTACTGTAGCAAGTATAATGTGTAAAAAATGAATTTGATAGTAATTGTGGGTTTTTAAAAAAAACTATAGCTATAACCATGAGATTTTACACTGGATTCCTGTGCGTTTATAAAATTCAATGTGTTGCATCATTTGTATTTATTTGAGGTCTGGTGTCTGTCCACAGATCACACCAGGCAGCAAGGCAGCAAGTGGAAACCTCAATCAGGGTGACATCATTACAGCAATAGATGGGGTTAGCACTGAAGGCATGACCCATCTGGATGCCCAAAACAAGATAAAGGCAGCCACCACCAAACTCATCCTCACCATGCAGAGGTAAACCTCAACAATGATGTGTTCAGACCACCACCTGCTTTTTATTTTTATTATTGTTTCGGAACACTTTTATTTCCTCCAAACTAAACTACCTCTTGAGGCCTGTTCACGCCAAGAACGATAACTATATTATACGATAACCTTCCGTACTTCAGTTTAAATGCTCGAGCTCTTTAAAGCAGGATGGATTCTGATTGGCTGTCAATGTTCTTATAATTTATCAGCTGGAAATAAATCACTGTGAAGTGATTCCAAATATATCTTTCTTCTCTGGCATTATCGTTATACTGTGTGGAAAATGCTATTCTTTAAAACTATATCATCACGACTTTAATTATTGCCTTTATTTTTTCCATCTGACAATGGTATTTTTGTTTTTGTTGAATGGGTTTTCTTAGAGGGCATCAACGATGCATCTCATTTAGCAGTCAACTCTGGCAAGCAATAAAAGTTCTCTGCAATTAATCAGCTCATCCATGAGGCCTATAAGCGGTTGAGCTGACACAAACTACGAGTGATGGTTAGCATACAAATATACAGACAGGACAATAGAATTAAAAAATGTGCCTGTGATAAATCACCTAGATCTTATGTAGCCCTTCAGGTTGCCAGCATGCATAAATTAAAGGCATTGATGTTTAGGAGGTAGGGGAAATTACATTCAGAAGGCTTTCCAAATTTTTAATAAAGTTTATTAATTTAGTACGGACACCCCAAAGCCTCTATCCGAAAGAAGATTAAGTTCTTTCATGTGGCCGCCTGCACTACAGCAAGGGGAGGAAATGTTACTCACAAAGATACCTCAGCTTCCCTGTGACATTTCTTAATGCTGGCTCTGGTGTTCACTTTTATAAGCTATTCCTTCTCTGTGTCCGTCTTTCAGTCGTGAGTGATCTTCAGAAACTTGATTCTCCTTATTGACAGCATACACATTTATTGGTTGGAGGAGAATGGAAGTTGCTTACATATGCATGCAGATATTAGTATTATTGTATGTTATATGTTAAAAATAGACATTAGCTCCACTTTGTTTGATCGGGTAGATAGATATAATAGATTTATCATTGACAGATTTATGTAATTTTGTACAATCTCTCCTTGCTCCTCTCCAATTAAAAGCATCTTAGGAGGAATGACCTGGTGCAGGGTGTATTTCCCTTGATGATGGATTCCAAGAAATTTCTTATGCTTAGTGACTTGTGAAAAGCACCCCAGTGCTACTGCCTATACAGCAGTGTTGCTGCTGTTGTGCAAGATCACTTACTGGGAGGTCATTCAATGAGTGCACCTCATTGTCTAAGGATTCTCATTTTCAAGACTCCAAATGTTAGAGGAGACTACAATGTCTTGAGCATTTTTTGTATTGATTTATCAGCCACTCTACAAAACTGGAACGTGACATTATTTCAGTTCCTGACCACATTGTTTATAGCCCTCGTGTCTCTGATTTAAGTAGTTAATTCTTTACTAGATAGTATTTGTGAAGTGATGTGCTTCAGTAGCACAATCTTTACAGTTTAAATTCATGAGCACTTGAGTGTTGTTCTTTTCTTTTACATTTTTGCACAATACACTACATTCAAAAGTCTGGGGTCTGTACATTTTTTTATGATTTGAAAGAAGTCTCTTATGCTCACCAAGGCTGCATTTATTTGATAAAGATACTATTACCATTTAAATGAACTTGTAATATATTTTAAAGTAGAATTTTTCAATCTTCAGTGTCACACGATCCTTCAGAAATCATTCTAATATGCTGATATAGTACTCAAGAAACACTTCTTGTTATTATCAATGTCGAAACAGTTGTGCTCCCCAATACCAAACATTTTTTCAGTATTTTTTTAATGAACAGGAAGGTCAAAATAACAGTAGGCCTTTTTTTTTTTTTTTTAATTTAGTAACAATGTAAATGTCTTTATTGTCAGTATTTTTTCATCATTCCCAAATTCAGTTAAGAGACATAATAGCTTTTACTGTATAGGAGTATGATAATATATTGGCGTTTAGGTTGTTATACAGTTATTTTTTATTTATTTATTTGCCAAAAGCTTCTTAAATATAGTTCTTACTCACTATAAGTACATCACTAAGTAAAATGACTCAATGTTTTGCTTTATTGACCCTTGCTTTTGAATTCTGTACTGTTCCCAGGTCGAGACGCCCTGCTCCTGTACCAACAGCCACTCCAAGAATGGACTCACCCATGCCAGTTATCCCTCACCAGAAGGTAAAGTTAAGTTATGTCCATCTGACTTGTTCCCTATTCAGAGTATGCATGTTAAGTGGATTGGTTTATGTCTGAAAGGTGTATCGGAGTGGTGTACAATATGACTCCAACATACTGACCTTTTTATTGGAGGGGACAAATATTTTGAAGGAAACTCAATGATCATTTTTGTTTATAGCCATTTCTTCACAATCCTCTTAATCAGTAATGGGAGTTTCAAAGCCCATATCATAGAGAGGAGAAAATAGGGACTGTGAAAACAAACATTTTCTGTAAAGCTGACACTTAACTCCCTCTACAGGCATTTGTTGGTCAAGCAAGAATAAGCACTTCGTATGAAATCATAAGTTTCCCACTGGTCCAATTTTCATTTGCATTATTGTTACTAGATGAATTGTGTTTGATGTTTTTGTGTGCTTATTCTGCCTCATTCTTAACCATCTCTTTTTTCTATGCCTTGCCATTTTGGGCAAATAGTTCATTCATTAGTCTGATCTAATGGCTTATTTTATACTAAGGAAACCATGGACACAGAGGAAGGAGAAGATGATGAGAAACCTGTCAAAAAATATGGCATCCTCTTGGCCAAAAAACCTTCCAAAAAGTCTCTTATTCCAAACAGTGAGAAGCAACCTCAGGAGAATGCAATTCATTCTCCTGCTAAAAGCCCTGTCCCTACTTATTTGTCATTCGGTCAAGAGGCAAAAACCACCCCAAACCAGAGGGGACAGTATAATTCTCCCATAGGCCTGTATTCAGCAGAAACTTTAAGGGAAATGGTCATGCAACAAGACAGTCTAAATGGCCTGCCATTGTTGGGGTAGGTAACATCATAGCTAACTATCTTCATGAGTAATTCCCCCAAATCTGCTTTAATAAACTAGTTGCTAGAGCTCACTTTTCACTAACGGGTCACATAGACATTGGCTAGCCTCTCCTGTATCCCTGCAGTACTTTAAACAAAACTGTGGCAAAGAGTACTCAGAACATTCCGTCCTTACATGCAGCGGATCAGCTGGGAATGTGCTTGGCAGCAGGGGGACCAGTGGTCCGTCAGGCTCACCTGACCCCCCTGCCTGCAACACGAGCACGGCCTGGCCGTGTCGGATCCGTATCTATGGAAGTTAGCCGTTTCCAAATGACAACATACTATGGTTATTTTAGTCGTGTCAGAGCTACATCTCCTACGATTAGAGCAGGACTGCCATACTTTAAGTTGGGTTATAAATGATGCAAACATATTAAAGATGGTACTTTTTTTAATATGTTGGCATCATTTATTAGCTTCACAGATCTCTTAAATCTTCTCTGTGGAAAAACATGTGAGCAAATTCCCACAGGCCCGAAGCGTTGAGCCGTAATTGAACATGGGTGCAAATGTGTGCTCGTTGGCTCTTTTAACGTGCCCAGAATGTCACAGCTCCTGTAACAGTATATCCCAAATGAAGTCCTACCGAAATGATGCCGTCACACATCCTCTATTTGCAGCTCACAGGAACAGAATTCCCGCTAGGCAACATCACATGCACAGCTGAGCAGAGCATGTGCGTCCATTGACTGTTCTTTTGGTTAATCTATGTACGAGTGGTCTGATACTGTACATTACACTGTAAACTTTGATTCTTGTTGTCATGCAACTAGCAATAGACATCTTTGAGTTGTGATTGGCTCAGTGTTGTTTTAGTATTACATACCATAATAGTATTTCATTCAATTTTTGTCTAGGCCTTTATTATAATATTTTCTGTTAATTCGAAAAGTTATGTGCTTTTGTCATTTTAAAAGAAAGTTAGATTTAAACTTTTTATTTTATCTATTTCTGGTAGTTAGCTTAAAGGGGCTATTTGTAGGAAGTCTCATGCATTACTCACTTTTTTTATTGCCGCTTGTAACGAACATTAAAAAACAAGACCTTCCCACAAAGGCCAAGGGTTGCTTTTGCCAAGAAAATCAAAAGATGTAATGTGTGTTCCCGAGAGCCTCTCTTCCATAGGATGACACATGAAATGTTCACAAGTACACAAGTGTGAGCCCAAGCAATAAGTTGCTGTCTGCAGTTCACTTAACGGCCACTAGTATCGCTAATAACAATGGTTTTTGATTTCTACATATAGCCCATTTAAGTTTTTCATCTAATATTTATCATTTATTTTATTTCAGCTTTATTTTAATGAATAAAAGCTACTTTTAACAGTTTAATAACAACCCTGGATTGAGGGATTAAAACAAATCATTTCACTTTGAAATGCCGTGCAAGTGGACCTCCTAACTCCTTTGAATGGGGAAAATCAAATTCTCTAAAACTGTTCGCCAATCTTAGGATTACATTTCAAATTTGAAATCACCAATGAAATCTGACAAAAACTCTCTCATAAATTTTGTTTCTAGACACTTGAATCATGACAAAAAAAAAATAAATGTATTTTTCAGGCTGGACCAAGCTAATGTGAATGCACTTCCTGAGCAAGGGTCTCAGTACACTAGCTGCGTTTCATGTCGGAGGCTGTGTCCTCCGAAGGTCACATACGTTATACACAAAGTAAGAAAGAAATTATAGTATTTTACACCTCAC
Source organism: Opsariichthys bidens (assembly GCA_037194245.1). Classification (NCBI taxonomy): domain Eukaryota; kingdom Metazoa; phylum Chordata; class Actinopteri; order Cypriniformes; family Xenocyprididae; genus Opsariichthys; species Opsariichthys bidens. Next base: position 13,368,816 of record CM074296.1, read on the forward strand.
AAGGAATAAGAGTCAATTTTATCACGGTTACTTTTCTTAAATAACATCCTTGAAGTATTCAGCCTACAAATGCGACCTCCAGAGGTTGCAGCCTCCGAAATGTGACTTTACCAATCAATGATTGGTTCATTTAGAAGGCGCAACCTATTCGGCCATATTGCCTTCTGCACGTTCCCCCATTCATAGTAATATGAGTGTACCGTCTTTCTGTATATAAAGCCTTTGATGAGAGGATGAGTATAATTTAGCTCCAGTTTTTGTCCCACTGCAGCCAAACTCCTGTTCCAGTCAAACCAGAATGTCATTGTTATGAGAAATGTGACCAGTAATAACCATCATCTACATCATGGAAAAACATTATTACATGAAATCTGAATATATTTGAACTGCAAATGACTGTCATCATTTACTAGTCATTCCAAACCAGCATGATTCCTTCTTCTGCAGAATACAAAAGAAGACATTTTGAAGATTGTTGAAGAACTGTTTTCGTTCCAACAATTAAACTCTTTCATTGGGGTCTTAGTTTGTGTTCAACTGAAGAAAGTCATTCAGGTTTTAAATTACATCAAGGTGAAATATGATGACAGATTCTTTTTTGTTGGGCAGTGGGGGGGGTGGACTATCACCAATATATTCAAATATATTCAAGTTTAAGGTGCAAGTTCTTTAGACAAAGTGAAGCATTTCGCAATCTATTATCATTCAACACACTGCCAAATCAAGGCTAACACTGCCTCTTTTGTCTTTCTTTCTTTCTTTCCTTTTTTTTTTTTTTTTTTTTGTTGTTGTCCATATTCATCTATGTCATCCCAGGTCATTGCCAACACAGCTGCCAAGTCAGTAACAGATTTTGAATACAAAATCTCCAGAGTTGCGTGTGAATCTGTGTGCTCTGAAGCATGGCCACATGTACTGTGGTTGTGGTTTGCATGCTTATATTTTATATTTTGCTGAATCCTGAATGTTCAAAGGCTATTTTGAACAATTTGGCATTTCAGACATGATGAAATGTTAAATGCTTTTGAGTGAAGTATTCAAACTAGATAAATCTATAGTTGGTTTTGGTTATAGTTTTACTGGTCAATGCACTTTTGCATGATTTTTTTGAAGTATCATAATGGAAACTATTGCATGCCATGTTTTTTACATATAGTCCAGATGCATTTGTTATACAAAACATTGTGTTTTCAGACATGTGATTTTATTAGAATGTAAAAAAAAAAAAAAAAAAAAAAAACAGCTGGTGTAAACAATTCAAACTAAGAAAACTGTAGTATTAACTCAATGCTGTTTAATGATACAGATGTATTAAATAAGGTAAGTCAAGCATACATTGTTCTCACTGTCAAATGGCCTCTATTTCTGTTTTCACTTATATTTCTGGCTCCTAACCATCACCCACTCTCCTCTACACCGTCAATCCCCGGACACTCCCTCACCTGAACTCTTACAGCCAAGAATATGTTCCCAGCTTCAACCCCATTGCACTGAAGGACTCTGCTTTGTCCACTCACAAGCCTATTGAGGTGAAGGGTCCTGGTGGGAAGGCCACTATCATCCATGCCCAGTACAACACCCCTATTAGCATGTACTCTCAGGATGCTATTATGGATGCCATTGCTGGTCAGGCCCAAGCCAGAGGAAATGAGATGAGGTAGGTCTCTAGTCCTGTCCACTTTACATTTCACTACACTGATGCTGAGGTAAGGAAGTGATACAGTGGCCCCAAAATGAACATTAAGCCACACTACATGAATCTCATAGCATTCAAATATATTTCAAAATTTCATGAAATTATATTTTTAAAGGGATAGTTCACTGGAAATTCTGTCGTTATTTGGTTCCTCTTGTGGACACACTTTTCATTGTAATGAATGTGAATGAGAACTTGGAAATCAGGAAAAAGTAGTACATCATTAAAAGTTTTTCACACAACTATCCTCATCTTCTGAACTCATGTGATACGCACATTAGCATGTGATTTGCATGTTTAGAAATGTTCAATTCAGTAACAAATCGTTCGTTTGAGTCTGATCTTTTCAGTGAATTGGTCGATCAAGTACATAGAATTTTCATTTTTGAGTGTCTAAATACTTTTAAGGGCCACTGTATGTAGCAATTTAGGATACAAGCAAGAAGGAAGGAGGCCTCCATAGAGTGCTACAGTGATTACATATTTTGTAGGCCGTCATTATTTTTTTTAGTTAGCACCACCCTAGTTCCCTCAATAAAAACTTGAACTTCACCGCCATTAAGCTACTAACAAATCTTTCAGCCTTAAAGTTTGAGTTAGAATAGTTTCCAAGAGCGGAATTATAAACACATTGAGGCTGTCAAAGCAGACTAGAGAGTAGATGAGTTTACCTGTTGCCCCGGGTTATCGTCGTTCTCTCGTCGTTTGGGTAAAGGAGCGTTTCACACTTGTAATTTAGATGTGGAGTTAGCATTGCATTTTACCCAGGGTTATGAAACCCTGCTCTGGAGCAGCTTTGGCTGTATTAACCCCACATTGCAGTGCCAAACTTGTACAGTGAGAAACGTTGCGGCATTACAAAGTAAAGACTAGAAGGGATACCGCAACGACCACTGGGCATGCTCACATCAATATTGCGTCATTTAATATTTATTTATTTAATTTAATAACTGCAGTATTGCAAGGGTAGGTTTAGGGTTGGGGTAGGTGTACAAGTAGAATATTTAATTTACTGATATTTATCCTGAGGTTTTACCTCACTTCCGGCCGTAGCTGTATCTCTTCAAGTCTTTACCCTACAGACAACCAATCGGGCGCATTTTATGCATACTCTTTGGGCAGACAGGCCTACACCGTGCGATGTAGGCCTATAAACAGTCGTTTCTGCGTAAGATAGGAAAAATGTCAAACGGTGATGGAGTAAAGAAGAGACTATTTCATTCTTACCTTTGTAGTTCGAAAAATTTGCACAGAAAAACTTGATATTACAGTCAGCAATGTGTAATATAAGGACGTGCAACGCTAGATGCCTTTATGTAAACACGTGCTGCGTTTGTCCAATCAGTAATACTGACACTGCGATTATTCAAATAACGACTTTAACCCCCAGCGTTTAGAAATCTGCGATGTGAAGCACTAGTTTATGAATACTCAGTAATAACTGTTAACCTCGGTTATATTATGAGCAGTGCGAAACGTGAATAAAGATAAGGGTTTAGAATGACCCGGGGATAACTATTTCAAATATTAATTAGGCCCTACAGCCTCTTTAAGCCACTTTTCAGCAATTAGCCTATACTTTTTCAAAAAATGAAAGAAGGTACTACTGGTGTATTTTTTGTCATAGAATAAAATATGAAAATATCTTCTCTACAATCTTTATTTCAGGCATTTAACCAAAAACACATTTTAAAAATCCCATTGATTCAGTACGATAGAACAGGAAGTTCTAAAATACTAATTTATTTGTAGGTTTTGGCTTACAAAGTAGTTCTTCCCTGAAGCACTCTATTAAAATAAGAAGGCAAATTCTTGCAATTTTTTTTTTTCTTTTTAGATGTTAGGGAAAGTAAATGTATTTCCCTTCATTTTGCATCTTTATAGGGTACTTGTTTTTGATTAGCATCTATAAAACTTGCTTCAGTTTGTAACCGTAAGAGCTCATTGTTGGTCATCTAGTCTGGGCTGATTTCAGGCTTCCACAAGGTTATGTGTATCAACCTCATCTGTGCTTTTCCTCCCTCTTCTGCTTGTAATTATATCACTCCATCCACAACCAATCACCCAACCAAACCTCATCACTCATCCTCGCCTCACCCCCTCCACCTTTCCCCTCCCTCCATGTGACACGGCTCTATCTTGCTCCCTCCCATCCCGGTTCATCATGTGATTGACAGTGGTGATGACTCCGTTGGATCTCCCTTGGCGTAAGTAGCCAACAGTCTGTTTAGATCCATCACAGCTGCATTGACTCATCTCACATGTTATATTCTCTGTTAAAGGCTGATTGAATAAACACTGAAGTGGACTTTTTTGGTCATTTTTCAATTACCATGTTACATATGTAAGTAAAGTAAATGGAGCGCAATAAAGAAAAATAAATAGTCTTGTATTAAAAAGCGAATGAAGACAAAAACTAAAAGCAATGTTCTGAGTATATCTGCCAGGGGAGAATTACATAACGTCTAACATCTTTACCTTCTCCTAATATGGAAACTCTGCATACAGTTTTATCCTAACTCATTCTTGAGTCACTTCCTCCATCACAGATCACTAAAATAGAACTGTAATTAAAAATAACGCACAAGAAGCATAATGCAAAATTAATTCATAAATAAATTGAGCAAACACTGTCCTTTTATTATGATTATAGGAAATGCAATTATGGAATCATTTGTAATTATTTGACATACACAAATTCAGAGAACACAGATGATCTTGTTTTTTCCCCTTTTCTCTCTGTTGGGAGTAGCTCACTTCCTATTAAAGACCCTCTTGTGGACAGCGCTTCTCCAGTGTACCAGGCGGTGATCAAACCTGATGATAAGGAGCCAGAGATGTCTGAGTGGGCCCGTCGTGCCGCCAACCTGCAATCCAAGTCTTTCCGCATCCTTGCTCATATCACAGGAACGGAGTATTGTGAGTACAGCCTTAATGTGGACTGGAAATTGGTTTGAACTGAAAGGGGTGACATGAGATGACATCTAGTGTTTGTGTGATAAAAGTCAGTTTGCACTCTATTTCAGAGACTTGGCCTGTAAAGGGCAACTCAATTTTTATTTTTTATGTCATAGTGCAAGATCCAGATGAAGAGGCTCTTAGAAAATCAAGGTAATAAACTTTGTTTCCATTTTTTTCTTAAGTTTTCTTAAGTTCAACCTTTAAAAGAAGCAAACTTAAGCATACTGAATTATAGATGGGAAAAAAAAAAGTATATATATATATATATATATATAATTTTTTATATATATGACATTTACAATTACATTATAATTTATTATAAAAGTTAAAATATTTAAAATTATATTAAAATGTTTCAAATTATTATGCAAGTGACATCAGTATGATTTCAGAACAGTAAACATTCAGATTTTAGTTTTTCAAAGAAAGTGTTTGTTTGTTTTATTTCTCATATCTTTTCAGATAACTGGTATCAGTCTCAGAGAGGCTTGTTAAGACATTTGCCAGGTCTTCTTATATAAATGGAAAACATGCTTAAAGGTTTAGTTCACCCAGAAATGAAAATTCTTTCATTCATTACTCACCGTCATGTCATTCCAAACCCATAAGACTCCTGTAGTTTAAGCTTAAGTGAAGCAAGTGCTTTGTTCTTGCAGAAAACATAATTTACTCCTTTGTTTTCAAAATATTAATCTCCAACGTGTGTTCACGTAACAATCTCTGCTCTTGCGTCGACACAACACGCATACGTCGTGGTGCCTTTGTAAATGCTAGTTTGAGATTGGATTACTTTAATGAGGTCTTTACTGCCTTTCTGGGCTTGAAAGTGGTAGTAATGGCGTGATCAAAAAGATCTTAAACTAGATGGAACTAGATTAAATATTTTGACTGTTGCAATTCTAAATCGGTTTAATGACCTGTAACTCTGCCTGGGTATCGGACAAGTGTTCACTGTTGGCCAGAGGAGAACTGGCCCCCCGACTAAGCCTGGTTTCTCCCAAGGTTTTTTTCTCCATTTGTTGGAGTTTTGGTTCCTTGCCGCTGTTACCTTTGGCTTGCTTAAGTTGGGGACACTTGCTTGATATTCAGCAGTGTTTTTGATATGCCTGCATTGGCGCCGTTGTATGCGAACTGAGCTGAGCCGGACGATTACGTCACTGTTTTCTGCAATGCTGATATACATAAATTAACTAGACTAATAACTACTGATCTTTGCAATGGAATGAATCAATAATATATAGAATAAGCTGCACAATGACACCATTTTCTTATTAATGTAAAGCTGCTTTGCCACAATTTGCATTGTAAAAAGCGCTATATAAATAAAGATGACTTGACTTGACTTGACTAGTGGTAGTTGGTACAAATCAAAAGATTTGCGAGTTTTTTAAAACACAGAAGAACTTGGTCAGATAAAGGCTAATTAGGGAATGTTTCTGGCAGGGAAATTAATTGCATTAAAAGGGCAGCTGCAAAAACGGCACTGTTGAACAGCAAACAGGTATTTGTTGGTGTCTCTGGAGTCTCAAGAATCTCTCCTTGGAGGCTGGCAGTTCTGCATTTCAGCCACCCCTAAACAAAGCTTACAAAGAGAAATATTCATAGTGGGTGTAGAAATACACGAATACATGATACTTTTTATTATACCTCCCTTACAATTAATTTTTATGACAGAAACTTTCCTTGATAAGCCTTTTCTGAGTGAATCCTTCTGTGCTCTAAATCAATCACAAATCTTTTGACAGTTTAATAATCTCTATTTAGTTTTCACAAAATATTACTTGTTTTCATGCCTTCTGCAAGACATTGCACCATTTCATGCTTTTCATCTTCAGAAAGATCTTTCCTCCCCATATTGCATGAGATGTGACTTGATTAATAATGTGGAACAACAACCTCTTTAAATTTTCCATTTAAGACCTGGCAAACAAACCTGTCTGAGATTGATACCAGAACAAAACATTGGAACAAAAAAGAGAATACAAACAAACACTTAACACTTGAACATTCAGTCTGAATGTTTATTATACTGAAATCTTACAGATACCTCACTTGCAGCATAATTTGGAACACAGTGTAGATTTGCAATTAGATTACCTTAAAAGTGCCTTTTTGACCCACTTTAGTAGGACTTTATCCCCCGATTTCACAGACAATGCTATAGTCCTAGACTACAATGCATGTTTGAGCTGTTTTAACTGAAAGCAACTTGCACTGACATATCTTAAAATATGTCTGTGCCATGGTTTTTTCTCAAGATGCACTCCTGTAATGTTTTTTTTTTTTTTCTCAGGGATGTTTGTAAAAGCTACTTAAGTGCCCGAATTGAAATAGGGCCTAATCCTTGTTCAGGCTAAGCCCTGCCTGTGAAACCAGCCTTTATGTAATTTCATAATTATTTCTATTGTCTATCTGTTGAAACGTGTACTGCTGAATATACTGACAAGAATGTATGTTAACTAAATATTTAACGTAGTTTGTATTGAGATTTGTGTCATGTATTGAAATATATTTTTGTAATGATGAGGTTTCAGTTTAGCACATTTCAAATATATTTTTAAGTTTAAATGAAATATTGAATTACAATATAATAATAAAATTATAATCATGTGCATGTGTGTCTAAATAAAAAACAAATCAAAATAAGTGTACAAATCAAGATAAAAAATATTAAAACAATGATTTATGTCTTTTAAAGTAAAAAAAGACATTATTACAAAATGCGCTTTTTAAAAAAAAAACAATTAATAATATATTGACTGCAAATACTGTGCTTTAAAAATATACTTTTAATATTTAGTAGTAAACTGCAAGTGCACATTCAACCAAATAGCGGAATCCTGGAATCTCAAAAAATGTTTGCCATGCACATTTAAAGAGCATATTTCAAATCAACACCAAAATCTGATGCGAACTGTCCCGTAATGTTGTTTCTTATGCTCAAACTGCGTTATATTTCAGGCTGGACTATGGCAATTGGAGCTTCTAATGGCAGCTGTTTGTCTTGAAGCGTCGCTGTATGACATCAAAGTTCTGCAAGAGCAATTCCAATGCATACAGAGCCGGCTTCTGTCTAATCGCTCTTGCGGTACTTTGGTGTCATAAACCAATCGGTCTGCACAGCGCACCACTTCAAGTCAAACACACCTGATGACTTAACCAATTGCCGATTGGTTCTTTTATTTAAAAGGCGGGGCTTATTCCACCATATTGCATGGTGCACATTCGTAGTAATATGAGTGCACCATCTTGGTATATTTAAAGTTGAAATGTTTGATTCAATACAGTTAAGCACACTTCTTTTTCACAAGGGCATTGACACAATTTGATGGTTGGTGCATATAAAGATCTTTTGATTAAGTAAAATCAGTTTTTTGTTTGTGTGTTTGTTTGTTTGTTTTTACAGGGAGAAATTTGAATCAGAGGTAAAAGGCCCACGATTTGCCAAACTGAAAAACTGGCATCACGGCCTATCTGCACAGATCCTTAACATCCAGGGGTAAATGCCTTCTAATGTTGCTGGACAGAAGTTGAGGCAATAATCAACAAAGAATCCAGAAGACAATGTAAAGTTAGGGTGCGATAGGCAAAAAGGAGTAGTTTAGTGACCGGAATGTGAGTTCGAGTTATAAACTAGCCTGTAAGTGAACAAACAAAGCTCCTGTGTTTGATGTTCATATGTCTGTTTCATGTAACTTTCAGCAACTGAAACATAGTGCATAGTGCTTAGTTGTCATTTTCTTTTTCATTTTATGTTTCTTTTTCTTCTCTTTTGGCTGCTCTGTTTATCCTAAATTATTGCTGAATAATGAATTGCCTGAATGAATTGCTGAAAACCTAACCCTGAGAGAAAATATAAAAGTATGTACCACATCCACTGCATTACTCCACACCACAGCATTATATATTGAAATACAAACCAAATGTACTATTGTTAATGTGAATGAAACATTATTACTTTTAACCAAATAAACAAAAGTGTCAGTGTGACTTATTTACAAATCCTTCTGATTATTGGGTCAAGTTCTTTGTAACGTAAACAGTAGGCTAAAACATTACCACACAAAGCAAAATTTGAATTCTAAAACCATATGTACTTGATTATTTGGTAAGAACACTGATTGTGCAAAGAAGGTTGGAATATTTTAGTAAAACTTCTTTTTAAATAAATTAATACTTTTATTCAGCAAGAATGCATTAAACTGATCAAAAGTGACAGTAATTTATATATATAAATATATAAAGCAGCATGACTGTTTTCAACGGTCACAATAGGAAAAGACTGCAGTAATGGCAACTGAAAAATCAGTTTGTTATCACAGAAATTATACTGGTGCTGGTCATATAATTAAAACATCATCAAAAAGATGATTTAGTTCACTAATTCCATTCAAAAAGTGAAACTTGTATATTTTATTCATTCATAACACACAGACCGATATATTTCAAATGTTTATTTATTTTAATTTTGATGATTATAACTGACAATTAAGGAAAATCCCAAATTCAGTATCTCAGAAAATTTGAATATTACTTAAGACCAATACAAAGAAAGGATTTTTAAAAATCTTGGCCAACTGAAAAATATGAACATGAAAAGTATGAGCATGTACAGCACTCAATACTTAGTTGGGGCTCCTTTTGCCTGAATTACTGCAGCAATGCGGCATGGCATGGAGTCGATCTGTCTGTGGCACTGCTCAGGTGTTATGAGAGCCCAGGTTGCTCTGATAGTGGCCTTCAGCTCTTCTGCATTGTTGGGTCTGGCATATCGTATCTTCCTCTTCACAATACACCATAGATTTTCTATGTGGTTAAAGTCAGGCGAGTTTGCTGGTCAATTAAGAACAGGGATACCATGGTCCATAAACCAGGTACTGGTTGCTTTGGCACTGTGTATAAAGTTGGTCAGCAGCAGGAAGCATGAAGTGCTCTTAAACTTCCTGGTGTACAGCTACATTGACCTTGGACCTCAGAAAACACAGTGGACCAACACCAGCAGATGACATGGCACCCCAAAGCATCAGTGACTGTGGAAACTTTACACTGGACCTCAAGCAAAGTGGATTGTGTGGCTCTCCTCTCTTCCTCCAGACTCTGGGACCCTGATTTCCTAAGGAAATGCAAAATTTACTTTCATCAGAGAACATAACTTTGGACCACTCAGCAGCAGTCCAGTCCTTTTTGTCTTTAGCCCAGGCGAGACGCTTCTGACGCTGTCTGTTGTTCAAGAGTGGTTGACACAAGGTATGCGACAGCTGAAACCCATGTCTTGTGTACGTCTGTGCGTAGTGGTTCTTGAAGCACTGACTCCTGCTGCAATCCACTCTTTGTGAATCTCCCCACATTTTTGAATGGGTTTTGTTTCACAATCCTCTCCAGGGTGTGGTTACTATTGTTTGTACATTTTTTTCTACCACATCTTTTCCTTCCCTTCACCTCTCTATTGATGTGCTTGGACACAGAGCTCTGTGAACAGCCAGCCTCTTTGCAATGACCTTTTGTCTTGCCCTCCTTGTGCAAGGTGTCAATGGTCGTCTTTTGGACAACTGTCAAGTCAGCAGTCTTCCCCTTCATTGCGTAGTCTACAGAACTAGACTGAGAGACCATTTAAAGGCTTTGCAAGTGTTTTGAGTCAATATATAACCTTTTCACAATATTCAAATTTTCTGAGATACTGAATTTGGGATTTTCCTTAGTTGTCGGTTATAATCATCAAAATTAAAAGAAATAAACATTTGAAATATATCAATCTGTGTGTAACGAATGAATATAATATACAGGTTTCACTTTTTGAATGGAATTAGTGAAATGAATAAACTTTTTGATGATATTCTAATTATATGACCAGCACCTGCATTTTAAAATATATTAAAATATGATAAGGATGGTAAGATTCTTAAAAAAAAAAAATATTTTAAACATCTTTAAACTTTTGAGCGGCAGAGTGTATTGTAATGTTCGTTGTTTATATAAATTCATACCGCATGGAGAGTCTGGCAATATTAACCCAGTCAGTTTCTGCAACACCAACAATGACCTGCAGATGGTACTATAATTCAGAGTAACAAGTAGTTCACTGTGTGTAACTTAGTTCATACTTCTCTTTTGAGTATCGTTACATTTACTTATATAAATAGCAGACACCTATTTTATGTGTATTATTTGTGTAGGGTAGCCTTCATTACAAACAAAAAAGTTAAACTACTACTACATTCTTCCTCATGTTGACACCAGATGGCATCCGCGGCTCTCATTTTGGGCGACCTCCTCCCATTCATCCATCCTCTCCCTAGACTCGCGTCTATCCAGCTTGTTTTTCATCGCGCGGGTCTGCGAGTAGAACGCTCGCGCTCAGCCGCGCTGCTGTGATTGGGTGGACTAAAGCAGCGCGCTGCTGTGATTGGAGGATTGAATGAGGCTCATCGCGTTACGCGCACGAGTGGAATGTTCCCTCACACAGAGGCACTACTACAGACAGAAGAACGAAAGAAACCGAGAAAACGTCCACGAAAGCAGGAGAAAATCTCACCACAGAAAGTCTCTTTAATTGAGGGTTAGAAGTAGACCTTTGTCACGAGTCATAATTCCTAATTTGGAAGGATTTAAAGTTGTTTTAGCGGCCTCACCAAATAGGTAAGCGGGAATTCCGGATATTTGCGTGATGATTTTCTTTCCGGTTGTGGAGGGGGAAAGTTTGTTTCTCTTGTCATGCTTTCGTTATGCAAAAAATGGACAAATAATACAATGTTTGATAAAGGGCTTTCTTATTTACAGTGTTTGTAAATGCTCCTTTTCATCCTCAACAAAATCTGCTATTTTCTTATTCCAGCCCCTTTGCCATTTTATATCATATTTTTCTACAACAGACATTTTTTCATAACGTAAACGTCTTCGCTGCTCCGTATTGTGTATTGCATTTTTGTTTGGTGTTGCTTTGATATCATCTATGTTTGGGTTTTGTTGTCAAGTCCCAACATGCAAAATCACGACCTGCTTGTTGTGAAGCACGAATTGACCTTTGTCAGTAACTTAGTTGAATTAAAAAGAGTCTGTCCTTTATTAGAGAACTCTGTTGACTTTGCATTAACGATGCATAAAATAATTTTTATGTTAAAGTGTCCAGTAACCCATTTTTGCCAGAACTATTGCTTTATTTCTTTTTAACACAATGACTGCAACAAAAACATTATATTTGTTATGATTTTGCATTCATTGACAACAAAAGTAATTACTATTACTATGGTTGTTATTTATGCTGTTATATTTTGTGATTTAAATGTCACAAATTAACTTTGATTTTGTTTTGGGCTCTACATTACATTAGTTACTTTACCTTTGAATTCTGTTTTTGGGTGCTGCCATTCAATTATGCTATTTATCGACAGACATGATATTAAAGAACTGGTAAATGATGAAGTTGGTCAAACCAATTATCGACAACCGATCATTTGTTGCATTTTTTGCCTTACTTGTTTTCTTATTGTTGAGTATTTGTAAAGTAACAATTTTGTAAGACTGCATGGATAAACGTTTCCACAATTCTGTGTCAAATTTTAAGACCCTTAACAATGACCTATTGATCTTTGACATTTATGTCTCTCTTTTGCAAACTCTTGCAGTTTCTTCTGAGTTGTTTTAGAGGGACATTTGGAATAAAGTGTAAATCTTTTTTTGGTCCTGACCCTCCATAGCACCTAGAGAGTGAACAGACCCATGATTAGTCCCAGGGGCAATTTAACACGGAGACAGATAAATCTCCCACGAGGAGAGAGGCAGTTCTATCCGTATATCTTAATTTACCGTGGTATTGGTCTTTTGGATTTGTGGAGAGAAAAAAAGTGCAGAAAGCTCCAAATGAAAAACAGAGAAGCATAGAGAGGCCTGTGCTTGCTCTTGGCACTTCTGAGAAGCCCTCTCTTTTTTTAGTGGCAGTGTTTGGAAACACAAATAGACTTAATGCCTACAGTTTATTTTCCCTCTCTCGGTGTGTTGTCGGGAATACGAATAGATGTACAAGTAAACACAAGGCACTTTGAGCTACTTAATGTACTGAAAGTCCTTGATTGTGGAGATATCATTGTGAATAGATATGAGATGGCATGTTGGCAAGTGTGAATAATGCTAATTGAAGGCAGACTGTTTTCCAAATGAGGTCTCCTTTTGCCTGTGGAGATTCCTGTTGCATGCAGTGGTCGAACCACCGCATGTATTCTCATGCGACATTGTGTGAAAACCACATTGTTTAATAAAACAAAGCTTATGGTGTGAATCTTATTTTTCCCATTGTTACTTTTGCATGTACTTTAGTATAATTAATGACCTGCAAAAAAATGAAAGATGACTTTAGTAAATAATATATATATTTATATTATTATTATGATCTCAATATATTTGGCAAAATTGCTTCCCAAGTAAAAAATATGTTTGAATGTTTTGGTAAACTTTTTTGTTCTTGTTGCAATGTTGGTGTTAGATAAGAGATGATCTTTGTTTGTTATATAATTGCATACTGAATGTTTATGATTATTCAGTGCATGGATTGTTTAAGTACAGACATATAATCAGGACTACTTGCCCTGAAGCATGTTTATAAGGTCAGCCCTGCCCTTGACACAGGAATTTACATTCACAATCAGTGTCAGATAGATTTTTCTCATGCCTGTTCATTCTCACAAACCTTTGGCACCCATTTCTTGCCATTTGCATCATGTTTTGTAATCTACTAGCATGTTTGTGTGCAAGATGTGGGCTCAAAAACAGCGATGACCCCAGCAGCTCCCCTCCCACCTCTTACAGCACATGAAACCTTCGGCAATCTGGATTGCTCCTGCAGCCACAGGCCAGAAAAAGGCCTGTGCTCTGCTTGCAACTAAAATAGAAGGCCTGGAGTGGGAGGGGAAGAGAGAAACAAATCTAATTTTCTCCCTAAGAGCCAGGCTTTCTTTATTTATATATCGTTATGGCTGTATTTAAAGGAGAAATGGTGGCCCGCTTCCTCCATGCATGACTCGCTCTTTATTTTTCAGCCTGTGGGCCTTCGTCTGGCCATAGAAGAGCCTCTCCTTGGAAAGGGGGGAGGAGAGAGAAAGAGAACGCGAGGGAGGGAGAATGGAAAGGGGGAAGAGAGAGAGTAAAAGAGTCAGGTTTCGGTCCCTGTGCGCTCTAAGCTGAATCAGACAAGAACGTTTCTTTGAGCAAAGCTGCTTTCATTCTTACATGCTCTGATTTGCTTAAAGGGATCATTCACCCCACAAAAATGAATATTCTCTCATCATTTACTTGCCCTCATGTTGTTCCAAATCCATATGACTTGTTTTCTTCTGCATAAACACAAATAAAGGTATTTTGAAGAATGTTTCAGCTGATTCGTTCAAGAAGATAATTTGAAAACTTACTTTCTTTTCTTTTTTTTTTCTTTTTTTGTCCATATAATTAAAATCAATGGGGTCCAAAACATCATTAACCCCCACTGACTTTCATCATATGAACAAAAATTGTTTGTCTTCCACGGTAGAATCAGGGTGAGACAATGGTAGAATTGGCATTTTGAATGAACTATCCCTTTAATGTAGTATAGGGAGTTGCATGCTTCATAGTAGTCTGTTCAGTTTACAGTTGTGTAATTAACCTTGGCTGTAATAAGATGTGGTAGCAAAAAACCAGAGGACTAGTTTCATGGCCTTGAATGGCAGAATGAAATTGAGTCGGGGAGATCTTATCACTCTCTGCAGTAACAGTAAGCTTGTTTATTTCCCTTTTTTAGTGCATGGAAAGGTGGAGCGCACATCCCTGCTTGGTGAATCTTTTCTCACTAAATGTTATCTTCAAATCTTAATGAATGCCAAATCAGCAAATGGCCTGTATGCTGTTGGCAAGTGAAGAATGATTCTTTTGAGATGCTTTGAGAAAGGACAGAAGTTGTTTCAGGTTGAAATAACACGAAAAAAAAATCTTGTTTACTACTTGGAAGCGAAGCACATCTTTCATGAATGCAGGTTGAGTTTGTCAAATACTATTTAACATATGCTTTTAGAGAAAATGCATATAAAACAATTGTATTTGGAAACCGCGGCTAAATTGGCCTTTGTGAAGCTTTTACACCCTCGTGTTGACGTAGAGCTCTGTGTAATACCTTTTTCTATGTCGCTCTCTTTATCTGTCTCTGTATAGGAAATGCCATGTCTTTCAGGAGCGTTTTGTTGTGATCACACAGAACAATAGAGCAGAGTTGGTTGTGGTTAGCTGAGCGTGCAAAGCACACACACGTCCATTATTTGCTGTGCCGAGACCTCCCAGTGTTTAGATCTACCATCTAGTGCTACTCCTTTATACCAATCAGGTAGTGACTTATAGCTAGAGCCTGCCACTATGATCCCAGGTTCAATGCTAATGCTACTGGTTCAGATTTTTACTTGGCCTGCCAAAATTTTCACTGGCCCCCACCACAAAAAATTAATAAAATAAAATATTCCTGGTTATTGTTTTTGACCCATGTAACCTTAATAAATAAGGTTATGACACCAAAACTAGTAGTCTAACTCTGTCACTTTAAGAGAGAATGCACAGATCCAGTATCCTGATACACGTTTTCTTTCTCAACCGTCTTTTCTTTCTTCTTCACTTAAGCAATAACCTACTGTATTTATGAGGATACTACATCCCATTATGGGCATTTTGACATAATTTTGTGTGTGTCTGTGTGTCTGTTCAAGCACAAGAAGATGTGAAAGAGAACTTAATTCAGTATTTGTGCACTGACTGCGGCTTTCTGGGCGCTCACGTCAGATGTGTGTTGTGCACACAGAACTTCTCAAACAGTGGATGAATACCACATTGAGTTCTCTTTTGCGTCTTTTTGAGCTTGAGTATTTAAATTGGCAAGGCTTAAAAACACGTGGAATGAGAAACGTCATCTCTCCCAAGCGTTGTTCATGCTGGCCCAGGGCCGTTGGGCAGTCCTGGATCCTATGTTGGTCATGTGAGCATATTTATAGTTCTTCCCGTAATGCTTTTTAAAAATGCAAGGTTTATTCAAAATGTACTACATGGTTTCTTTGCATACTGTTTGGATTGTTTGGGTATTGGATCTTTTCCCTCTGCTTTGTATGGGTAGTTATATTTGACATTTTATTATGGAAAGACCTTCCCAAACCATGCCGTCTACATTTTTGTAGCACATTATGTCAGGTCTGAGATGTGTCTGGCATCTGCACTGAACCACACAAGTTTAAAGAGGGGCATTTCCAGAGTCTGACTCTCTCAGACTGAACTTTGCATGTGTTCATTAGCACTAAGGCCAGCCATCGGAATCAAAGAAAACAGGGTATAATTCGACATGTATATAGGTTAAATGCATATAGAACCCCAGGTTTTGACAATAAGGATGCCCTTATGGCTAGGGGTCAGTGTGAGAGAGTTTTATACCAGTTGAGGAACCAGTTAATTTTTAATGTGTTTCTGTTCTTAAAAGTTTTTGTGATGTGTGATATTCAAAAGGAAATGTTGTTCAATACTAATGTTTTAAAAATCACAACATGTTAGTCTTGAAAGCATTAGATAGAATCAGTTGAAAATTTAAAATGAAATCCATAATATCTTCCAGCAAAAGTGACTTTGTTTCATATCATATCTTAGGGATGGGGGCGAATGCTCGAGAATTTGAACGTGACAGCAATGATCGTTCACAAAAACTATGATCGTGACTTATTTTTTTCTAATTGGTTGTTGCAGGATTTTTGGCAGGACCTAAGGTCTGATTGGTTAGCGTTAGTATGCCGTCCAGACGAGAGAACTAAAGTGAAACCTTCAAATTACTTTAATAAAAATACAGTAAAGTGCAAGATGTGCAGTGCCATATACATAACATTATAATGAGAACACTATTGTTATAGAATGTTGTAAATTGTTTGTGCTTAATTTAGTTGCCCATGCAATTGTTGCATTGTTGTTATGGGAAAAGTGCATCCACAGCGGGAGTTATACATTCAGACACGCATGTCAAGTTCACTAGCGCATTTGCCTCCTTTTGTGCAGATGTACGTTGTAATGTTACTTTTATGTATTACATATCGGATTCAAGAAGATGAGGCTAGCTGAAGGACTTGAGCTATAGCCTACATATTGTTTTCTGCTTCAGAGCCATAACTTAAATGAATGGAGAATGGCTGGTTGTAATTGAATGACTTCCTCCATAATAGGTCTCTGCTTTGTAGAGGAAATGAGTAAGAGTTCCTAAATGGTGAATATGAACAGATGTGTTACATGGTGGTTATCATCATTCAACTATTGTGAGCACAGGGTTAATTATTGCCTTTCTCCTTTATACTTTGCCAGTCGCACCTCTTAATGGACTGTTTTAGTGTTTCAGCACGAAAGAAGACATCCAGTGTTTGTTTGGCTGATCGCATAGTTTTGCGTTTTGGCTTGGTGTGATTATTTGAGCATTTTCGACAACGTTTTCTGGCTTTCTGCTCATTGGTGGTTTTAAATTGTGCCTGAAGCCTGTGACTTTGACAGTAAACAAGTTTGCTGTCATCTCACAAAACTAAAGATCCTGACAGAAAAGCTTAGCTGTTGCTTTCTCACGAAGCTGAGTCGTGACTGAATGCTCTCTCAGAGCTTTGTAAAATATCACAAACATTAAGGAATATCATAACCACAGTGTAAAAAGAATGAGTGGGTGCTTTGCAAGCACAGTTGAGCCCTCCCTTAAGGCATCTGTGTTCCCATCCACAGTGCCTCAGTGAACCACGCTAACCTTCTCATTTCATGGGCTTTAATTTCAATTAGCTATGGCTGATCGTTTGCTTTGATCGTATTAGTCTCCCCTCAGAGCCCCAATTGCTTTTTATACACCCTCATGCTTTCCTGTTGGTTTTACTAAACCCTCTGGAATTAACAGCAGTGATGGCATCTTCACATGTTTGATTTCCACTTCCTACATCTGTCGCTCATCTTTCAGCACTGCAAGAAAACAATGTGACAAAACAAGTCACATGTTTCTGGTCAGGAGTGTGGAGATGTGCATATGCAGGCCTCTCTGATTAAAAAAACTGCAAATTTCTTTCATATATCTTAAATGAAATCTTTGATGGGGCTTATTTCAAAGATTATCCCTAAAGCTTCAGATTTGGGAAAAAGTCAACATTCCAGGACTTGGGAAATAAGTAATCCTCTTTCTCCGTGAGGGCAGTGGGGTCAAATCCTCCTGGCACCTGTGTGGATATGAATGTCTTAGACTTGGTGACACTCTGTCTAAGAAGCATTTCTGCCCTGTGTTGGGTGCTAATCCACACAGTCTCAGTTCAGTTTAATCCTGGGATCTCCTGTTTGACATATATAGTGTCATTTACTGACTGCCATGTTGAGTTTTGACATGAACTCTCTTCACAACATTTTTCCCTCTCGGTTTATTTTCATTCAAGCTTCTGTGTCTTTGGTGGTTCAAAAGTCATATGATTGCGTTTGAAGCATCCATATCATAGCTTGTTATACTGTATCAAATCTCACTTGCAAGTATGTAATTTCAGTTTTCAAACTTAAAGGGTTAGTTCATCCAAAAATGAAAACTCTTTCATTAATTACTCACCCTCATGTGATTCCACATCCCTAAGACCTTTGTTCATCTTTGGAACACAATTTAAGATATTTTTGGTGAAATCCAAGAGGTTTTTTAACCACCTCTTTCAAGATCCAGAAAGGTACTAAATCTATAAAATAGTCCACGTGACTGCAGTGGTTCAACCTTAATTTTATGAAGCTTTTTTTTGCACAACAACTAAACAAATATAAAGACTTAATTCAACAATTTCTTCTCTTCTGTGTAATTCTCCCAGGCTGTTTACATTCAGCGCTTCCAGGTTCAATGTCACCGGCTCAGTATTGGCCGGGTCCTGTGTCAGCATCACACGCAGTGCTGGCCAATATTGAGTCGACGTTCTGACGTAGAATCTGGAAGCGCTGAGTGTAAATCATCAATAGTGTCATTCGGTACATTTGTTTTGTTGAATTAATGATATCATCATCAGCTAAAATGCTTGCACAGGTTACTTTACTTTCTGAACAAGTGCACACCCAAGTGTGACTTGCTTTCACATTCACTTGAATCGCACCACAGTTCTAGTGCAACCAAACTCCTAGACCACCTAGTCTCAGGTCTGGTACCCCTATGCACTCCCTGATCCCCATGACTGTTTTGAGCTAAACTGCCAGTGCGAAAATACCCTCCAAGAACAATTGATCCATGTATATGTTTCACAACCTCCTAATGTTTATCCCTGCCCCTACACAGTTGACTGCAAGCTTGTGTGTATTCATTTTGACTGCAGTGGCCACATCTCAAAATCCAATAAACAACTGATGCATAGAACCGAGTCCTCACCCTACGTTTTTTTTTCTTTTTCAATAATCCAAGATCAAGTAATGCTGAAAATGCCAAAATGATCCCTTCTTAAGTTGTGATTTGACAGCTGTCCAACTGTGAAACACTGAAGGTGTCCTAAAGCCTCTCACGAGAAATCATGAAAACATTGAAGACTGTTCTATCTTTTTTCTTTCTTTTTTTACGCACCAAAAAGTTGCCATTGAACAGTTAAAATGGTTCAATTTTATTATTGGAGTTGTATAATGAACAGGGCTCAACTCTCTTTTAAATTTGTGATGTAACTAGATGATGCTAATGCAGTTTATATGAGATTTTTTTGTTGCTAAATTTACTTAAGTGTTTAATAAAGTTAAATAAAAAAGTTTAATGAAGTTAACAAGATGACTTTTTTTTTTTTAGACATGGAATTCTGCGGATCTAATTTCTACTCTGACCTTAGTGTTGAATTTATTTCCATAGTGATGTTGAATCTGAAAAAGACAACAAATCTCCTCCTTTATCCAAAAGAGTCATGGCAGTTTTGGCAGAATTTTATTTTTTTAGTCAGAAGTGCTGTTAAAACTCCTCTGACATTGTAAGATTGTTGTTTGATTGTGTTTTTTGCAATAGTGGCCTGCTAATGGTGTTAGGCTGTTTTCCACCAGATTGTATAATCATCATCCTTTTTTTGCTCTCCTTGTCTCTTTAGGTACTACAAACTACAAGTTTTTCACAAGAGTTTGCGGCTTTGCCTTGAGATACAGCTCCAGACGGTAGACTCTTAATACTGTCACTCATGAGTATCCCGGATCGTCATGCACTGCCACACTTGCTACCCTGTGAGGTAAGAGCCTGTTGCAGACTGGTATATGATGCTCTTCTTTACTTTATGATTGAATTTATTCCTTTTCCCTTTGGTTTATGTGTTTTTTTTATTTCTTTTGTAAATCAGGGTCTGTTTTATTTCTCTGATGCCTTTGTGAAATTAAACATGCGGTAAATGATTGGAGCGCTCTGCTCTGTTACTAGAGTGTCACCTCTTTTTCAAAGTCTCACTCCAGAGCCAACTACATTAATAAATGCTGCAGTTTTTCTTTTACTTCCTCCACCTTTGGCTGTATTTTTGTAGGGGAGAAGAAGCGTACAACAACCTTGATTACCAAAGCCCAGAGATTAACCCTTAACCCCGTCCCTGAGACAGAGACAGACCTACACAATCAGTGGGTTTCCTGTCTCATAATTATTGGCGCTTGATTGGTCTGTCAGAGACCAGATCCCCCTGCTGCCCACCTTCACCGTTCACCCTGCATTAATGACCCACGACATATGAGAACTGTGTTTACATGCAGAACTCCATACTGCTACATCAACTAGATGACTGTTGGGATTTTCTCAGGTACTTAAGGGCTTTACTTTTGATTAGACTGTAGTGCGAGTTTAGATGTCGCCCTGAGGCATGGGTCAATCAGTCTGTGATGTAGTGAGTCGAATGGAACTGGGATGTTTACATGGGGCTAGTGGGATGGATGGCTAGAGGGAGGGGCTGTTCCACTCAATTGCAGCCACATGTTTGCAAAGGATGTGGAGCTGAACGAGGCCGTGTGATCTGCCAGACTTTAAACAGGGCCTTCGCCTGTGGGCAGCTCTAAAGTTTTCCAGTGCGTTCCTCCAGCCTCTTCGTTACTGTGGTTTCTGGGCAAACACACTGCCCCGTTGCCGTACAATTTCACATTCATGAACTGCACTCGCACTGCCTGAGATTCCCATACAAATGCTCAGACAAATCTGTTCTTGTACTGACTTACACTAACACACAGACCACACACATGTAACTAAGTTATATTGAGATGTGGCATGGAATATTTCATATATGCCAGTGAACATTTGCAGAAAGTAGAAGCAGGAACACTTTCAAACATGCACATGAAGCATAATGGAATGTGACATTGTCAACTAACTCTGGTTTTTGTTTGTAATATTCTGACTACTTGTTTTATGTACTCTGTTTGTCTGTTTTGACCTGTTTATGTATGTATCTACACTGTAAAAAAACATGCCATTAAATTTAAGGAAAAAAAAACCGGTAGCTATGGTTGCCAGAAATTCACTGTAAAAAACACTTTGACAATGTTTCCAGTTTTCGAGGCCGTCTGTATATTGTACAACTTATAACCGTATATTTCATTAAGTGACATAATATTAATATACCTACTTTAACTACCAAAATCTGCCCTTTTAACTTCAGAGTTCGCAGCCTATTGTAAGCAGCCTGTCCATAAAACATGATCATACATACAAACACCATCAGAGTAACACACTTGTGTCACATGTAACACTCACCATACATTTGACAGTATTTTACAGTAAAATTACATGTGTCGTTAACCATTTACAGTTTTTCACCATATATAAGTGCACTTACAGTACAACTAATTAACATGTTTTTACTGTAGCATTTTATATAGTCCAAATAAAATGTGTACATGTTAGACGAAGCTAAGCTACAATCTAGGTCACTTAGTGCAATTTCACAAAAAATAAATGGACTGGCATGAATTCAGTTAGACTAAATGGTTTACATTTTAAAAATGCAAATTATTGTTTTATTCTGACTAAAATCGAACTTTTAAAGTGAATGTAAACAAACTGATTGTTGGATCTGGGATCAAAGTGTCCAGATGTCACTCTTCAACTGAAGAACAAAGTCTTTTACTGCTCTTCCTGCTGCTGTAATTAGGTAAAGTCAATATGAAGTTATAAAATGACAGACATTTAGTAGTTTAACAGATTGGTTTCTATATAATTTTTGGAAAAAATTGGAGAAGTTCTTTGACTTAGCTTATCCAAAAATAGATTTTTCATCATTTACTCATCCTCATGTCATTCCAAACCTTTATGACTTTCTTTCCTCTGTGGACACAAAAGAATGTCCTGAAGGTTCTAGACTACATAAGTCAAAGGGGGTCATTGTTGTTTTGGAACGTTTGAAACTGCTTTTGCCACAGAATAAGCCAGGTTTGGAACGACATGCGGTGAGTAAATAACAGAATTTTCATTTGGGGTTGGACTATCACTTTAAAAGCAAGGAGTTTCCTCTAAAATGTGCTTTTTTATTCTGATACTCTTGGACTTGTTGAGTACATGAACCTTCCCAGAAGCCCCAGGCTGAAGTTTTCTGCTTATACCAAACTGCCTCTATGGGGCAGGAAGAAAGCTTACCACAGATGATAAAACCGCTTTATCATCCCACAGCCATGGAATTTGTGAGCAGGTAATGGAAAATACAGTACCTCTTTCCATTATGTGTCATGTCCCAGTGCCTTTTGAGAGACAACAACTCAAACCTTGGTGCTTGAAAAACAAACATCACCCTACAAAGATAAGAAAAAAAGATCTCCAGTAGTGCTATTGTATGTCACTCCAATCTATGTGGATAAGAAAGAAAAAATAACATCCTTTTAAACACCTTGTGGCAGACATCTTGATTTGTAAGCTCATGCAAGAAGAGACATTCTGGCAGCACGAGCTCTGCAGAGTGTGAAAATGATCTGTTTGATATAGAGGAACCTCCTGCCGCAGCCATTAGTGTCCTGCCTAGAGAATTGGAGACATCGGAGACCCCTGCATGAAGTGCACTTTTATGCTCTGCTCATCAGGGCAACGTCCTTCAGCTCAAAACAATTTGCACTTACTGTTTTTTGGGGAAGGGGGCAATGTCACATTCAGTTGCCAGCTGGATGACATGTGTTTCTATACACAGAGGGACTAGCCACTTAGTAAAATGGATTTTGTTCTCCTTGTCCAAAAGGAATTGGCTTGCACAGGTCCCCACTGTGGTCTGGGATCTGTCAGACAGGATTTCACACTCATAAGATCTGTAGATTAAGGGAACTCAGGTGACCATCCTTTGGTAAAATAAAAAAATCTTAGAGAGGAAAAAAATATATTGAGAAATATGAAGTCCTAAGAGATGTCCACATGCTTGTAGCTCTTGCAGTTTTTTCTAACCCCACAAGTTTTCATTTAGGAAAAATTGAGTGCTTTTACTACAGAGGTTTTAAGATCTTACAACAAAGCTGTTTCGTAGTCATTGAAGACATAGGCATTTATTTTATACATATCCAATTTTTTTGATGTTTTGAATTCAATAGATCAGATATTACCAGATCCCAGAAGCATCATAACCCCAAATCCGCCATTTTGTCCGACAAAGCAGTCAGGGGAGTTAGTAGATTAACGTTAGTGAACTTGAACTTGAAAAATTGTGTGTACTCACGTCTTTTCCGCGCTTGAAACAACATTCCTTCTGATCTCCATTCATGTTTATTTGATACTATAAATGAACTAGTATGAGGAGATGGCTGGTTCACGAGCCGATCTGTCACAATACATCAAAGAGCCGCTATGCAGTATTTATTTTTTAAACTTCTTTAACAAATTACAATATTTCAATGTTTAATATCAAAAGTAATCTGTTCTGTCTTGTCTCTTGACGTGTTGTCAGTGTCCTCTTTGCTCTGCGATGTATTTTTTGTTGTGTGAGAGCACATGGCTTGCTGGACATAGCAACAGGGGCAGGTCTTTGTGAAAGATCAGTTGGGCAGTATTTGGCCATTTTAACCCCATGTCACTTCAGTAGTCAATAGGTGTTCATTTCATTTCAACAAATCTCATGACCAGTAGAAAAGTGTATATTCAGAAGCTTGGGGTCAGTAAAATGACTGACTCCATATATATAACAATATAACAATATAATACAGGACACTACACAGAGTTCATTAGTCTAATTTCCAGCAGAGCTGATCTGTAATTGCTGAACTGAATATGGGCCTTCTGGTGTGTTGTCCAGAACTGGACCTCCCGACCATATGTCTCAGTGACGTGAGAGTTAGGCTGCATTTGGTCGTGGAATGTGCTGGAGCGTGTGCATCTGCTTAAACAAAGACTTATTTTCAGCTCAATGTTGTAATTACAGACTAGAGTGAATCTAGCCGTCTTGTGAACCCACAGCAGCCTCAGCGCAAGTTTCTCAGGATCTGTTCAGGGCTTGTAGTTTTACATTTATTCATTTGGCAGACGCTTTTGTTCAAAGTGACTTACAAGTGAGGAAGTCCAAACAAAGAGTGTTTACAGCTGTAAATCTTAGCCACCGTTAACACATCTCTCAGACAAATTTACTTACTTTCAAAAAAGTGTGTGTCTTCCATATGAGGAAATATTTTGTTTGTACAACAACGTTGTGTTGGAATGAGATGCTAGCATTAGCAGGGTCCTCACTAGTGTTGAAGTGAGACTAGAGAAATGAGACTCTCTGGAAGCAGTCAGTCTCAGCGCATCTTGTAGTCTAGTACTTGTCTAGACATATGGATCGATGGGAGTTGGACTTGCTCTCTTTTTTCTGAAGAGGAAAAGTGGATTGTGATTTTGTTACATTTGTGTTCTGAAAAGATGTAGCAGTGTTATTATTGTATGTTAAAACTAAGATGAAAACTGTTACAAATTTTAAAAAAATCTTATGCCAACAGTAAAAAAAAATGAGTGTGTGCAAACTTTAGACTGGTCGTGTATGTCGGTTGTAACAGGTAAAGCCAAAGGTACATTAATATTGGCCTCTACGTGGGTGATTGGTAGAGCAGCATGACCTCAATGGACTACGCACACCATCATCGGTGTGTTCTTAAACCCACGACTGTCTGGATAGAGCCCTGCGTCTGTTGCCACAAACCTCCGCCCTCGTTTCCTTCCTTTCAACTTTCTGCACTTTCCACTCAATTTCTTTTTTGTAGATGTACACATGAAAATATTCATTTTTTCCCTCCTGCACTTTTTTTTGGTATCAAGTCAGATACAGTCAGTTGTACATCTAAATTCACATCTTGTATCCCAATAAGCCCCATTTATATTTCCATTAGAGCACTGTGTGTCTCTTGAGGGTTGTTCAGACATAAGCCACAGATACAAACCAAAGACTGGCTGTAAATGTGGAGAGAAACTGAAGCCAGGCTGTGAGAGGGCTGTCCTGGTAGCAGAGCATGACTGAGATATTGGAAGAGTTGTGACCAGCAGGGAATGATAGATACAGGAGGGCAGGGAGGGGGACGGGGAGGGGGAGGAGGAGGATAGGAGAGAAGAAGTGCAGCAGGAGGTTTGGAAGGGGAGTGCTCTGCAGGAACGTTTCAGTATTCTTATGGTAATCCAGCCTTGGATGAGCCTCAGAAGCAGCCAAGCAAACAATGAGAGTGGAGCCAGGAAGTCTGCTCTCCCTGCTGGCCGGCGTGACTTGAGAGGCAGGCGAGGCGCTGGGCTGCCTGCAAGGAGGGGCCCCCAGGAGGGGCCAGGGAAACGCATGCCAGCACACATATCCACATACCACATTCACTCAATCTACGAGTTAGAGAGTGTGTTTGTGGTGTTTGTGTGTGTTGTGATGAGCAGGACTTGTTTTCTGAAGATTGTATAGAAATGGATGTATTTCAATACTGTCATCGTAATTATTAGCACAGATTTGGTGATGTACTTCTGCAAAAAGCTTTTAAGAGTTTCTCATTACATATGTGCTATAAATCTGTACCATATTGGTCATCTGCTGACATTAGAGTTTGTTTTTTTGCTATAGGTATTTGCAATATTTGTTATTGAATTGTATATACTGATTACACCTGGTTTTTCCATTTAAAATACTTTTACCATCATCGAACGCTCCTTTGATAAAGTTAATGTTAATAAAGTTTAAATATAATAATATAAAGTTATTTTTTTTAAAACATTAAGTAAATATTTCATATTTAAAATATTAAAATTTAAATTCTAATGGCGCGAAATGAGACAACGCAATGCGACAAAAGCAAAAACATCCCATTATAATCAGTGATGCTGTCTACATCTGTCACGTCCAGTGTAGACACTGTTAGACTAGGTTTAGTAAAAGAGGAGCTATTATGATTTTTAAAATATTTTCAACTTTTTCTTTAATGTGTAATGTTCCCGTTTGAGGATGAAAAATGTCTGCAAAGTTTCAGAGAATTATTCTCTATAACAGTAAACACTATTTCTGACCTCCCTGAAACACCTTGAGTTTTCTTCGGGTAATGTACACATCAGAACAGTTACAGCCTAAGGCACATGCAAAATAAAGGGGAGGATTGGTTGAGTTGCGTTAGTAGTGTGTTGTCGCTAGGGTTTCCCCGACTAAAGATTTTTCTAGTCGACTAGTAGTCGTTCATTTAAGCCATTAGTCGACTAATCGCACGTTTATATTAATTTAATTACTTAAATTGGAGGTCGTGTGTGGGGGGGGGGGTGTTTCCTGCCCGACATTCTGTAATTACCTCAAGGACCTGCCTTTAACAATCTGTCCCTCACGGACTGCGTGACCTCCCAATGTAAGGCTCTGGTTGGTTTTGAATACATTTCTTCATTGTGCCTCGATCAAGACCACTGATTCAACAGCATCTCAGGTGATCCCTTTGGTTGTTCATCTCACCTGCCTTTCCAAAACCTGTCTGAAAGGAGATGTTTGACGTCTTGCCGGTACATTTCTCCTCAATGAAATAGACTTAGCTGAAAAAACAAAGATATTCAAAGGACCTGTCAAAGCAGCATTATCTTTAGGGAAACGAGTGACACAGCTCGCTCTGTTCTTCCTCAGATTTCTGTCTCCACAGTGACTTCCCTTTCAAGCATCATATGATTGACGACTGTGGGAATGCCTTCCCAGAAACCACACGCCATGCCTCAGTGGTTTGCTATAAGGTGTGGTCATTCTATAGGGTGGCTACAGTTGCTTTACCTTTACCCCTGTCTCTCTGGTCTTTCATCCGTTCAAAGGAAATTAATGAGGAGCTTTTCTCTGAAAGAATGCTCAGTGAGACTGTAAATTATGTAATTTAGCTGCACAACTCTATGGCATCTTTGTCTTCTGATTTAATAGTGGCCAGTTTTTAAAATCTTTTATTGATATTAAGTTGTGTGCTTCTGCACATTCACATCTGTAGTAATTGTAGTAATTCTTAACTAGAGAAAACTGATTTTCCAAACCATGTCTTTTTGATTTGGGTTGGAAATAATTTATTATTGGATATAAATTAATTTTTTTTAACTTCATTTAATATTGTTTGTGTATTGTGACTGTGGTGGGGATGATCTCGTTCACCGATAAAATGGTAAGTGTCAGGAGCCTCAAGATAGGATTGTCCTTTCTCGGTCAGCACACTTCCTGTCCTCAGGGCTCAAAGCTTTCCGCACTGACTAGTCCTGGCATGTTTTTTTTTTTTTTTTTTACCAGTCTTTGGCCTTTATCTCACTACAAAGTTAACTACAAAGTTATTCTGGTTATTTATGGGCTTTAAAGGTTCACTATGTAACTTTTGGCCCTCTAGCCATATACATGCATTTTGCAGAAGAACATTTACTAGGCTTAAGAGACATAACCAGTTTACATGGAAAGGATCTCATGCCGAAAAGCTAAAGAAGCTACTGTAGCTATAACCATAAATAGACATGGTACTTCCTTGAAAATAAATCCCAGCACATTGCTACAACCATAAAGAAATGACCCTTTACAATAATGCTTTACAATGAACTCTGTTAGAGAGCTACATATGACAATTTATGTTCTAAATACCTTATTCACCTGTTCAGTTATAAAAAAATGACATCTCTGCATCGCTTTTACAACATTTCAAATCTCTTAACAGATTCATCGTCATCTCTGAAAAGCCAAGCCAATGCTGATTCTTGTTTTATTATGAGCCCTGTCGCATCCTATTTTGCAAGCAGAAGCTCCTCTGTAAAACAGGTGATTACCCGAGGTTTGAGATTTAGGTGCTCCATGACAGCCTCTTCTCGCTCGTTGTGACAACTAACCTGTGACACCACCATATGTGTCAAAGTAGCCAAACCAAAAAGCACCCTGCTCTGTCTAAAATATAAACGTTTATAATGGGCTAACCATAGGGAATTAATGTAAGACAAAAGCACGAATTGATGGAGTATTGACTCATTATTTACATTTTGTTCATTTTGAACAATTTATTCACCCTCAAATATACTATTAATATTATTGTAAAATAAATTTTTATTAAACATTATATTATATTTGTCTCATTGTTTTTGTTTTTCCTGTTTGCTAAAAAGAACACTGTGTATTGTATTGTGTACAATAAGTTAACTGTACTACCTGTGAACTACCTTTTTAACAGAGGTGAGTTAAGTTGTTAAAACCTGTTGCAGGTCTATACTCTCCATCCCATGCCCTGTGGTCCTGTGTGGAGAGGTTTCCAGTCTGTCTTAAGGGGTCCCGATAAGCCAGAGGAGCCCCGCCTTTTGTTTCCCCATTACCCAAGAGTCAGGGAAGTGTGAAAAGTAGGGCGCAGGTCGGGGCTCTTTGTCCCCCTCGGCCAAATGAAAAGTGACAGACACCGGCCCCCTCTCTGTGCCTGTTAATTCAGGCCCCCAGTCCCGCAGAGCCTCTGGGAGCCACTAATTGCATCGAGACAAGCAGGAGCTAAGAGAGAGCAGACACATTATGTTATTAACGCTGGACAGAACCCAACACCAACCATTTGAAAGGGACACTCCTCATTTTGTTCCAAACCTGTATGACACAAATGAAGATATTTTGAGGAGTGTTGGTAACAGTTCTGATAACCATTGTTTTCCACTTAATTGGCAAAACAACACTTGAAACATTTTCGCAAAATATCACTTTTTGTATTCCACGGGTTTGGAACAAAAAGAGGGTTAGTAAATGATGAAAGAATTTTTATCTCTTTAAGCAGACTTCCAGAGCCGCCATTCCACATCTCCGCTCTGATACAGGGTCAGGGGTCACGCTCTCACAAGTCACAGTGCTAAGATGGAGGTGTAAAGGAATTTGAATACCACCCCGGTCCATTCTTGCTTGCTTTCTGGCACCGAGGAAGGAAACATGTCACAATGATGGATCTGAAAAATTAATAAGTGTTCCTCTCTCTTTTATTACAGGGTCTTAAACAGGAGGAGGCTGTAAAGAGGCCTTGAAGTCTTCATCACACTCGCGTACTCTTCCTCCGTCTACTCACGTTCATCACTAATTGGTCACTTTGTTGTCTCAAGTGGCAGAGTACAGCACAACCAACATAGTCATACAGTTTTGCATCTAAGCCAACATCATGAAAAGCACCTCCATGGTCATATTTGCTGTTTTGGGAGCTGCCTTCATCCTCTTGCTGCCGGCTAAGGGTAAGCCAGTTTGATTAATGTCTACACTTGACCATTGCTTCCTTCTCAGTGGACCATATAGATGCTTGGCAGTAGATGCAGAGTGTCTGTTTTGAATCACAAAACACTGCAGCAAACAAAAATGTGTTTTTTTGTTTGGTTTCGTTTGAGTGAGGGAAGACAGCAAAAACTGGAGATGACTGAAAGGATCATCTGTTTTGTTTCATCTGGATGCACAATAGAAATGCAGCAGCAATTTATAATACAAAGCAGACTGAAGCAGCAGGAGAATTGATTTCGCCGTATTTGGATGATACCCAGTGTTTGCAGAAGCATCACTGCCTCTTGTAATGGATGGTGGCCTTTAAAAACATAGCAGGATAATGGCCTCGCTTTTTATTCTCATCAGGCCCCGAAAACACAGAACCCGTCTCTTCACATTTGCGATGCATTAGCCAACAAACACTTTCTGCCAAGATATTCATCTGAATTACATTATTTAATTTTATTGATTTTGATGCCCTTCTGATCTTCTCTCATATGGGTCGGCAGTAATGGAGACTTTGTCTCCATTTCAGGTAAATGCAGACATGAGGGACTGCACACTTCTTTTCTCTCAAATGACTCGCATTATCAGGATGTAATGGCCCCCGTTAGAGACTGTTGTGCGAAATTCAGGTAGTTCACTCATTCATTTAGCAGTGATTGTGTTGGAGACAATACACATCGTTGGGTGTGTGGAGAGGTCGTTGGGGTCACATTTGGCTGGGCATAGAAACAATGGTTTGGTGAATGGTTTGAAATTGTTAGTGTGTTCATATGCTAAAGAAGAGGAATGGGGGAAGAGGGAGTCAACAAGCAAGATTGTAGATGTGTGTTTTAAGTGAAGGGTCAGTGGAATTAGTGTTGAAGCTTTCTACTTTCTATTTCTTTTTTCTTTTATTTTGAATTTCTTCAAAATTGGGGTATATGCAAAATTGAATTAGGTTGATAAATGATAAAATAAGGGGGTGGGGAACAGGTACACTAGCGCTTAGCGTTTGGGATGATAATATTTTTTTTAAAGAATTCTATTATGCACTTATGCTTTACAGGGCTGCATTTATTTGATCAAAAATACATTAAAATAGTAATATTGTGAAATATTACAAAATATATTAACTCTTTTCTATTTTCATATCTTAAAATGTAATGAATTTTCAGCAGCCATCTCTCCAGTCTTTTTCACATTTAAAGGGGTCAATTATGCCCTTTTACGAAGTCCTCATTTTGTTTTTGGGGTGTACTAGAATAGGTTTTCATGCTTGATTCTTCAAAACACATCATTTTTTTACACATATTTTACATTATTGCCGCACCTCTCTTCCCTGTTTGTCTCAAACGCTCTATTTAGTTCCTGTTTCGATGAAGCCCCTCCTTCCAAAATACGAAATGTGCTCTGATTGGTGCATAGCAGTGTTTTGTGATTGGTGAACCGTTTAGAGTGTGTTCCGGAAATGACACGCCCCTTGCCATAACCTTGAGTTACATCTGCTCAGGTGCAAATATTAACGACGGCCTTTTGCCATACCAATTCGAGCCTGATTCAGACCTGAGAATGTTTACAAACAAGATGATCGTTCAAAACCTTTGCAAGCATAGATTTTACCGGAGATTTCAGAGTGGTTAGCTCCTAAGGATCAGTGAACAGTCTTCCAAAACCGAGAGCCCCTGTAGCTAAACACTACATCAACAGTGTAATATTAGCAAGCAGGATAGCAGCTTTGCCCTTTGTTTACATCGTAGCAACAACATAAATCTTATAATTGGAAGTACTCACTGGTTGTGTTTCATAAACAACTGATTGTCGCGCATATAATAGCCGGAGCAACTTTTCTCTATTTACAGATATGACGAGACATGCACGGGTGAATGACGAATGTACACAATTTCCAGCTAAAACTCTTGCTCGGTCTAAAAAACATAAAAACTTATAGACTTACCATAGTGAATCAGAGCAAGACAAAAACACGTTTTGGAAGAAGGATCGATGATGTATAGACCCATTATTTAAATTTGAATCAAAAAAGGTTACATAGTGTATCTTTTTAATCAGAGTTTTTGGTGCATGTCATTGTGTAGACAGAAAAAAATTGCTATAGATGCCATCTAAAAAAATATTGAAGCCAAAATATTGAAAAAATAAAGATGTTGGTGATGTGTAAAACTTCGTCATTGACGGATGCTGTTCTGTTGAACTGCACCGGGTTCTGCGTATATTTGCAGGCTCACATTCCATGTGAGCCTAGCTATGAGTTAAAGTACACTTTGTTACGTAATATTTTGTTATGCGGTCAACAAGTTTTCCAGACTACAAAACAACACTCAGCAATTTTGCCGCGGCCCACCCTTGTTGCTTAAAAAGAGTAGATTCATTGTTTACATTATCTCAAGAGTTGCCCGCTGATTTCATGAGGTCTTACTATCTGTTTCTGTTTAGTTCTTTGAAGTTCATTTTTCTAAGTGCCTTTCTATTTCAGGGAATGATATCTTGTAGTCATAAACGCTGTCTATTCTTGGCAACATGAAAGCCATGGGAGAGAGCTTTTTCCTCCTATCAAGAATTAGTTATGCCTCTACGGAGTCTGTTAGGAACAAAACAGATCGAAAGAGATTAAGAAGTTTAAATTACTATGTCAAAGCTCACAACCCCATTACCTCCTTTTAGAGTTAAGCTCATAATATTGTATACAAAAGGAAATGACCAAGGCAATTCGAAGTCTCTGGGGTGGGAATGCATTTTAGAAACTAAATTTCACTCTGCTGTTTGGTACAACAGTTTAAAAGTTGTTTTTGTTCACTGCACTGACACAATTTTAACCTTAAAATTGTTTGTGGTGGTCACTGTCTGCTTGATGGGCTCTTTAAATACATTGTTCCTTCTGCTGTTCCCCTCCCTGTAAAAAAACAAAAGAAGAAATGGATGCTGGCTGCTATTTCTCTCACTCGTAAAGTCAATCAGAGCCTTTAAAACAAAGGGCAACTACCCTCGGTCATTGCAAAGGTTCCTGCTAAATGGTGAGGGAGAGTGGACTGCCAATGAGATCAAGACATGGTGAGAGTTGAACTGCAAATGAATGCAGATGAGCGTGTTTTGTTTTTTGTTTTGTTTTTTTCCTTTGTGAAAGCTGATCTGAGGGCAGGTCTACGTCTGACACGGAATTATCTCTCCTGACTGCATATGGCGACATGTTCTTCTGAGAAATGTCATGTCATTCAACACATTTAACACAAGCTTTCAATCCTGGAACTAATAAACGAACTATGGAATTTTCTACCTTCAGTGGAGAAGATGAGGTTGAGCACTCATGGGTTGAGCCTCATAGGACAGGAAAACTGGCAGCAGGAAGATCTAGTTACTGGACTGTCAGGAAACCCAAGTAGGCTAAAATATAACAATCAAATTGAGACATTTTTATTTATACAGTAAATTCTCAGAGATTGTGGTAATATTGAGCTCACCGCTAGATTTATTCTATATCTTTATTGGAATGGAATTTCTATCATTTCTATTATCCCTGGGATCCCTTTAGCATCAATGTATTAAAGGGTTAGTTCACCCAAAAATGAAATTTCTGTCACTGTCATTAATTACTCACCTTCATGTCATTATTTTTGTTTCGTTTTTGCGCACAAAAAGTGTTCTCGTCGCTTCATAACATTGAGGCTGTACCACTGTAGTCACGTTGACTGTTTTAACAACATCTTTTATACTTCTCTGGACCTTGAATGTGGTAATTTTGTTGCTTTCTATGGGAGATTAAAAAAAAAAAAACCTGATTTCATCAAAAATATCTTAATTTGTGTTTTGAAGATGAATGAAGGTCTTATGGGTTTGGAACATAGTCAGGGTGAGTACATAATTACAAATTTATTTTTGGGTGAACTAACCCTTTAAATATTTAGCAAATCTCAAAATGTTGTGATATTTTAATTTACTTTGTAGCATTTAATGTATTTTTATTTTTGTCCATTTATTGGTTGATCCTTCAGTGTTCCTGTGCCCTCATTTCCCATCCTACACTGCTCTACCACGCTGGGCCGCCGGCCCGGGCTCTACTACAGGAAGCTTGTTGAGTCTATTGTCGGCGCTGTGTATTTCCCTGACACTTTAACTATTTCCTGTATTGCGCTGGCTGACAGGTAGCAAACTAAATAAGCCAATATGCATGCTGCTCTTCAGGAAATAATCATTGCCGTCCGACAATGAAAGCCTGTGCTGGTGTGCGTGACTGCCTTTTCTTGTTTTTGTAGACAACAGGTTCTGAAGCATTTGAATAGAGGACCATGTTGAGCTTCTGTACACTGACATCCATGCACTCCAGCAAGCATATGTTCAGCGGTGCGGCACAGGGGCCTGTTAAAGGCGGTCTGAACTCTCACTTTTACAGCTTGCTGTTGGGTACTTGGCTCTAGAGGTGTCTCCAAGCCCATTAGAGCTTTTCTTTCATAAAGGCAGCCAACTTTATTGGTCTGTGTCAGGCAGGCCGTTGTTTTCCACATGTTCCCTTTTTTTCTTTCCCCTCGTTCCATTTTTAACAAGCTGGTGTTCAAATAGTGCTGGATTATTACGTGTTGGGGGATTTGGCCCTGAAATGGGAGCCCATGTGATAATTATAATGATCGTTATTAAAGAGATGAAAGTAAATAAATAATAATGGCAGGTTCAGGTTAACGGCCACTTAAAGCTTAAGTCGTTCCTGCCAGCCCACAACCTACAGCCTGGCCTTTCCGCATTGTTCGGGTACTTTTTGTTGTGCCGATTTTAATGAATAACTGGTGTAGGAATTTAATAAATAAATGTCTCTAATATTTAAGCCTCTCACAGAAGAGCAAACCTCCTACGTGTCGTCCCTCAAGGAGACATGATTCACATGTTATTTTGATGTATCTAATGGAGACCCAGTGTATTTTGGATCCAGGACATCTTGGAGGATTTTAGTGTTTTTATTTGCCCTCTCTCCTACGTTTCTGCTGCAGTGACTGTCAGACTGTCATGAGGACTAGTGTCTTGATTATAGGCTTGTGAGCCAAACGCCCTCGTAGAGACTTGGCCGGCTCGTTGCATCATTTCCTGTTAAGCCTTACTGCAGAGCTAAGAAATTATAGCTACAACTCAGAGAACACATGGAGACTGATCGGTTTTACGTGTCATTTGTCCACAAAGTGTGCTACGTTTTGGTAGTACTTTTGTACTTTACAGAAACCAGAAGCAGCTAGCATAGCCTGTTCATCAAGGTGTGAAGTCTGCGAAGTACTCACATTCTCAGCTCACCTCTTGACCAGCCTCCAATTACAGCTTCAATAGCGACTCTGAGCTGCCTACTTTTGCTTTAATAGGGTCAAACTACAGATGTATACCCTGGAGTTAAGGCTTCAGCTACTGCCCCATCTTACGGTGACAAAGTCTTCAAGCAACAGAAAGTCATGATATAGTGGGCCCTGAAAAGTATGTGGACACTTAACCCATATTACAAAAAAGTCATTGCATTATAGAAATCAAAAAAGATGTGTTGCACGCTTTTCAGTCAAGAAGATATATCACAAAATATAGTTAGTTAGATTTCAAAATATAGATTTATTATTCAAAATTGAGACAAAGTCTGTGTTTATTCTGTTAGGATGCCTTTTTGAACTTGAGGGAAACTGACTGGAAAACATACATGAGGAATGACCTTGAGACCACAAAAGAAGATATTTTGAGGAATATTTCAGCTGTTATTGTCCATATAATTAGTCAGTGGGGTCAAAAACAACATTGGTTCCCACTGACTATCACTGAATGGAGAGAAATAAAATAAAATATCTTTTTGTTTTCCACAGAAGAAAATTATACAGGTTTCAAATGGCATGAGTGTGAGTAAAAGATGACAGAATTTTACTTTTTGGGAGAACTAAATAAAAAAAAAAAGTTGCAGTTAAGAAAAGCATACTTTTCTTTGTATATGTATTTGTCATTTTCATGCAGTGACATTCAGATGATTTTAAGTGTGACTTAAAGATTAGTTCACTTCAGAGTTCAAATTTCCTGATAAATTACTCACCTCCATGTCATCTAAGATTTTTATGTGTTTCTTTCTTCAATCGAAAAGTGATTATGGTTTTGGAGGAAAACATTCCAGGATTTTTCTCCATATAGTAGACTTCCACAGCTACCAACGGGTTGAAGGTCCAAATCGCAGTGTCAATATCGCTTCAAAGTGCTCTACACAATCCCAGATGAGGAATAAGGGTCCTATCTAGCGATACAATTGGTAATTTTCTAAAAAGAATAAAATATATACTTTTTAACTACACATGCTTATCTTGAACTAGCTCTGCAATGAGCCACGCTTTATGTAGTCATGTTGGAAAGGTAGGAAGTATTACGAAAAACTCTGTCTCATTTTCTCCTCCAACTTCAAAATCGTCCAACATTGTTTTAACTTTTTTTGTAAAGGCTTGGTCTTTGCGTATTCGCTTTGTAAATGCTGGCTCAGTCCTTGCCGGCACTTGAGTCAGCCGTGACCTTTCCAACGTGATTGCGTAATGTGTGGCGCATGGCAGAGCTAGTACAAGATGAGCATTGGTGGTTAAAAAGTATATCATTTTTTTTCTTTTTTTAAGAAAACGACTGATTGTTCTGCTGGATAAGACCCTTATTGCTCGTCTGGGATCGTGTAGAGCCCTTTAGAGCTGCATTGAAACTGCAATTTGGACCTTCAACCCATTGGTAACCGTTGAAGTCTACTATATGAAGAAAAATCCTGGCGTGTTTTTCTCAAAAACCTTAATTTCTTTTCGACTGAAGAACAACATAAACATCTTGGATGACATGGGGGTGAGTAAATTATCAGGAAATTTGAGCTCTGAAGTGAACTAATCCAAATCCTAAGTGTACAAATACGTCTGGGCCACTATGATAAACTACAAGCTGCTTTACCCATCTACACCATGAGATTCCTGATTGGCTTCACCTGTTGCTTGGGGCTTGTGAGTGTGCTCCACAGCACCTACTTTGATTAAACATGTAACTCTAGAGTCCTGTGTATATGTTTGGGCCGACTGGATGGAAGAAGGAGTCGATGTGTCTCTTTAAGAGGCTGGTGCTGGAGTCTGAGCTGAGCAGCCTACAGGCTGGGAGAATGTGGTCAGCAAGACTCATTACTGCCTGAGTACTGCCAGACCTCAGACTCCACGGTGACGGCGAGCCACAATCAAGCACACATGTAGGAGCACGGCGATGCTCTGTAGATCCTTCTCTTCGA
Source organism: Opsariichthys bidens (assembly GCA_037194245.1). Lineage (NCBI taxonomy): Eukaryota > Metazoa > Chordata > Actinopteri > Cypriniformes > Xenocyprididae > Opsariichthys > Opsariichthys bidens. The sequence continues at coordinate 13,405,324 of CM074296.1, forward strand.
GCCAAGGAAAAACGCAGAGAGGGGGAAAGTGAGCAAATGCATTCAGTGGCTTCGTAATGTCAATGAATCACTTGGTGCCTCAGAGGTACTTCAGAGGAGATAGCGCAACAAGTCCCATCTGCTCGGATTTATAAACCCTCTGGCTCAAAACTTGTTCCAGCTCAGATGACATTTCTGAGCCCTGCGGTTGTTTGTGTGCCGCTGTTGTGGTTGCGGGAATTTAGCTCGTGCTTATCTGCGCATTGTAGCTGTTAGGACGTGTAGGGCTCGACACATCATAACAGATTAGCCTGCCTTTTACAGTCGCTCTTAAAAGCAGCCTGTGTTTCTGACTACACCGTTCGCATTCCTTCAATTTACTGGCCTCTCGCTGAGAGCAGGGATTTCGGAGCAATATTTTCTTTCTTTCTTTCTTTTTCCTGTCTCTATTCCACCATGTTTATGTTACCGGTTTCCACCTCCATTATCACACTGGGCCCTGTGTGACAGCAACGGCGCCTGGACTAAACTGTGAAGTGATCAAAGATATTACATCAAATGCTTTTGCCGTGTATTTTGCATTTTGCCCAAATCAAGGGGGCCATGGGAACCCTTCGTGGCTTCAAACGAACATTTCTCATCTGCAGAAACTGAACTATTGACACATAAACAGAAGATTTTTATCGCTGGCTAGTGCAGGAAAGCAGCATATGAATGGACTGACTCATACACCAGGAGACAAAGTATTACATGAAAAGAAAAAGAAAGGACACACTAGAGCGGACTCAAGAGTGTTTGATCAGTCTCCAGAGCTCGTGCCACTCGACCCGGCCTTCAACCTCATATTTACACACTATAATCCTGTCTCTTGTGTTCCTAATCTGGTCTTTCACTTTCCCTTATAATCCCACTTCTCAGCATTTCACCTTCAGGCCATTCAACAGAATGGTTCATGACACGTTCTTTTGTAAGCAATGTTCCACAAATTGACTTTGTGTTGAATAACTTCTTATCATGTTTGACACATCTGTTCCTGGATCCTTCTCAATAAAACTGATTATAGCCGCTGCATTGTCAAGCACACTTTCATTCCTAGCCTGAGCACGATGTTTTCCACTCAGATCATTTCAAGTCCCTAGGTGAATCTCACGAAACATGCCCAGGTCATATTTCAGCCCACGATCAAAATGAAAGAAATTACAAAGTGCTGAAAGGAAATAAAGCCGACATGTAGGATCATTAAGGTTTTTAAATAAGAATTAATTATGTTAAATGTACTTAATGCATTATAATCAATTAATATATTTCAATCATGCAGCTTAAGTATGCAAGTTTCATGATGGTTTAAATAGAAGAATTGTATGCTGGCATTTGTTTTTACTGTAATACAGTATTTTTTATTGTAATTGAACATCTAAAGAGAAATAAAAAAATGTAAAAACACTTTTTAATAAGGTTTCATTTATGCATTAACTAACATTAACAATAAGCAATATGTTTGTTACAGTATTTTTAATGTTTGTTAATGTTATTTAATTAAAATAAAATGTAAATCCATTAAATAATATTAACAGTTACAACTTTTGACTTAATAGTGTTTTAGTAAATGTTTAAATGAACATTTAACTAAGATTAATACATTCTTTAGAAATGTAGTTCATTGTTATGAACTACACTTCTAAAGAATATATCGAATTAGCTATCTAATGTAGTTATCAAATGTTAAGAAAGAAATAAAGCCTTATTATAAAATGTTCCTAAAAACTCCTGAAATTATACGGTCATGAGAAATTGTGTGGGTAATTAAAGTGGTCCAAAAAAGGCTTAATTTTATTTATATCCCAAATCTAATTTTGTGTGTGAGAGTGAGAGCGATTTTAGAGTGTAATGTGATCTGTACATTTTTTTTTCATGAGATTCACCCCCACTACTTGTGCCATTCTGTTCTGCCCTTTATGCACTTTCTCAGTGTCACACATATAGTCCATATTTCCATATTTACTTTGCTTCTGTCCACATAGAAGCAGCTGTTACTGCCCTTAAAATCCAGTTTTAGAAGTTTCTGCTTATGTACATGACCTGCTTCTTCATTGATTGCACTGAATATGAATGTAGATAATATGTATGTATTGAAGCAACATCTGATTAGGAGCAATGTATTTGAGATGAATGGTGATTCACTGAATTTTGTGATTCTCCTGTTGATGTTTAACAAGCGGTTTGTTTATTCTCTTACTCCGATATTATTATGCCACGTCCTCTTCGCTCCCCCAGCTGATATCAGCTCTCAGGGCTTAAAGCGTCCTGGCTCCACGCTTCTGTGTTATCAGACTGTACATCACTTTAGTGGTCTCCACCCCAGCTGATACGGCTGGAGGTGTTGCTGTCGTATAGCTCTGCTGATGGCAGGTAAGGTCTGCCTACTGGTTGGAGTTCGCCATTTATATTTGTTTGGATTTGTATCTCCTGCCTTTTATTTTCTGATATGCATGTCAAAGTTCAGAGAGCGAGAGATGTAGGGCAGGTCTAAAGGAGTCTAAGACGTGGGATGGATCTGAAGTACAGCTCTAGTAATGAGATTCTAGGTGTGGAATGTGGTGTTTTACCAAACGGCAGCATGCCTGTTTTAGTGTGGGCTTATTTTGACTGGGCTTGGGCCTGCCCAGACCTGCAGGACAAGCAGCAGGGCTCTAAGAGGAAGCACCCACAGCAAAACTAAACACATGAGTCTTTGTGCCTGGGGCCATATGCACCCTGTCTGTCTGCGACAAATGCTCACACACTCAGACGGATCAGGTTACAGCACAGAGAAATCTATGTTTCTCTCTCTCTTTGTCCCAGTTTTCAATCCTTATCTCACTCTTTTACTCACGGTCTATGGTGATCTGTTTTCCTCACTCCCACCTATTTATCTAAGATCCCTAGATTCCCTACAGTATAATTCAGCATAGACTGAAGGGAATAACAGGGGATTTGTGTTCATGTGGCTATGATTTGGTTGTGATTTTTTTTTTTTTTTTTTCCTTCTTCTTTTGTTACACGTCATCAGAGCATTATGAAATAATTTGCTTACCATTTACGATGTAGCTGCTATTAGATTCAATACAGCTGACTGCTTCTTCTGTCAGAAAATGTATCTTTGTGAACTGTGATTGATAATGGCAAAGTGATTATAATGGGTTTGCTTTTGATGCAGTCCTCGCATCCGGTGTAGACAAGAGTCCCATCCATTAAGTTACTGAACGGTAGGTTCATGTAAAACTATTCGTGGATGTCTTGCTCTGGAGTCCATTTATTAAAAAAAAAGAAAAAAGAAAGGATTTTCTATTTTGAGTTCACGGTGATATTAACTCTGACTCAATCACATCATTAATCACCTGGCCTGACGTTTGTGTAAATATTGAGTCATAATGATGAAGCTATTAGAGAGATTCACATTCTAGTTGGTCTAAAAAAATGTCAACCCTTTTAGGTGGGCAGAACCCAGACTACATGCTTCACGGCACGGGTGTCAAGCCCGGATCGGATCCAAAAAGACCCCAGTCAGGGGACGGGTCCACCGTGGCCCCTGAGGATGCTACCCGCTTCCTTAGCTGCTATTGCTCGGGCCACTGCCCCGAAGATGCCAAAAACAATACCTGCCAGTGAGTGCTTTTACTACTGCTCACATCAGCCATTTTCAACTGCTTATCTAAATCACAAATACGGTGATTAAATAGTCTGTGTGTGTTTATACAGGACAAACGGCCAGTGTTTTGCCATCATAGAGGAGGATGAACATGGTGAGGGTATCCTTACTTCCGGCTGCATGAAGTATGAGGGTTCCCACTTCCAGTGCAAGGTAAGGGAGGGCGAAGAATAGACATTTAAATGCTGAGGCATTACGAATGATTGAATGTGATTATTGTTGTCCAGGATTCTCCTAATGCTCAGACCAGACGGACCATCGAGTGCTGTTCCACTGATTTCTGTAATAAATACCTTCAGCCCACACTTCCTCCTCCTATTCCAGGAAGTAAGTTGCAAGTCCCCAAAGAACCTAAAAATAATATACAAGTGTGTGTGTATACACTCGCATTCAAAAATACAGTCAAAACAGTAATGTTTTGATATATTACCAATTTAAATAACTGTTTTTAATTGTAATGTTTTAAAATGTTATTCCTGTGATGGAAAGCAGTGTCACAGAAATCCTTCAAAAATCGTTGTAATATGATGATTTGGTTTTGAAGAAACATTTCTTATTATTAGTGATGAAAAGTGTTGACCGTGATCTCATTGTAATCCAGAGCCTCAGTTATGGAACGCCCATTTGCTGGCCTTTCTGATCTCCGTAACAGTGTGTTGCTTCACTTTGGTGGCCATAACTGTGGTGTGTTACTACAGGTGAGACTTCAATTTCATAATGATATGTTTATCCCGCTGAACTGAATGAAAGATGCACCTCAGTCTGTTAATTATTGACCAGCGTACTGATAACACTGGTACTGGCACACCTGTTTAGGATAGTCAAGGGAATTTAGCACCTTTTGTGCTTGATCTTAATGCATGTATATATATATACTGTTGCTCTTAAGTAATAAGTTACTTATTTCTTTGTGGAACAGCTTCTGTGATGTAACATTGTATTGGAATTGATGATATACTCAGTGTGGCTGTTTGATCAGGTATAAGATACAGACGGGACGGAGGCGGTATCAAAGAGATCTGGAGAAGGATGAGGCCTTCATCCCTGCAGGAGAGTCTCTCAAAGATCTCATTAGTCAGTCTAGCACTGGCTCTGGTTCAGGGCTCCCCCTGCTGGTGAGGCACCATTTCTGAACATGTTTTTCATAAAAAAAAGAACAGGGTTTGAAAGGTCATTGAAAATTTGTGATTTACGATTATGTAAATGAATACAGTTTTTAAGGTCATGGAAATATCTTTTACACAATATAAATGTTTGTAGTTATGGTAACCCTTGAAGAATAAATCGTTTTACAACTTGTTTTGAACCATTTAAAAGTCTTGTTTTGTGTTTGTGTTGAATTGTCCAATTCACTCGGTTCACAGGTCCAGCGCACCATCGCTAAACAAATTCAAATGGTGCGTCAAATTGGAAAGGGGAGGTATGGAGAAGTGTGGCTCGGTCGCTGGAGAGGAGAAAAGGTGGCGGTGAAAGTGTTCTTTACCCGTGAAGAGGCCAGTTGGTTCAGAGAGACCGAGATATACCAAACAGTGCTCATGAGACACGATAATATACTCCGTAAGTTCCATCACAAAAAAAGGCCAAAGATGCTTGGTAGGGACTCCAGTACTATGTATAATTGAGGTCTGCATTTTAATAATTTGAAATTATAGATTCAATGCAAAACAGTTAGAATAATCATTATTAATGTACAGAGTATTGCTTTTATAGTTTAATTTGGGCGGACAAAACATTTAGCTGGTTTAAGGTAGATTCATATTTCTCATAAATTGTAGTTTTGTACACTGATATAAAACATTAAAGTTCCCCTAAAGTCAAAATGTAAATCTTTTAGCTTTTAGAATGAATATGTTAGCCTTAAGGTTATGAATCAGACGGTGTGTTTGAAAACAAATACAAAATTCACATTTAGGAGACATAAGCATTCAAAACTCTCGTTTCCGCTAAAATGGATCACTGATTTTAATGACATCACCGCAGACTTCGGCTTCTCATCAAATCTTCTGTCCAATCAAATGCTCTCTAGAATCTGAAGCCCCACCCCCTTCTACACTATAAACAGACTCTAAAGTTGCTGTTCACACATTTACTAGTTTCTATATGGTGAATGGCACATAGTGGACTATAGAGGATGGGGAACGATTCAGACAGTGTAAATATGCTTTCAGTTGACACAAATGAAGTCTCTTTCACATTAGTGTCACATGAACCACTGCAGCGCGAACACAGTCTGCTCCGGTTCATGTGCGCGAGTCGGCGCAGAGCACAAGCCATTCGGACACATTTGAACTCTACAAACAATTCTATGTTTTAAAGCAATATGCAGGAGAAACGATTAGAAATTATGAGGAAAATTGGGTTTTATGAGCTCAACGGCTCTGGCCGAGCTGTGATCTAAGCACAATAGCTTCTATATATATATATCACCTGGTCTTCTTGTTTCATTGGAAATTACGTCAATGCAGTGAATAAAGCTGTGCGTTCCAAGGCACTTCAGTGGGCCTTTAATGTATTTGATATTTTATCTAATCCCTCTGTCATTTTTGATATTCACACTCATTCTTCCTGTCTTTTTCCAGGCTTTATAGCTGCAGATATTAAGGGCACAGGGGCATTCACTCAGCTTTTCCTCATCACGGACTACCATGAGAACGGTTCTCTCTATGACTATCTGAAATACACCACCCTGGACACACAGGCTCTGCTGAGGCTGGCCTACTCTGCAGCCTGCGGCCTGTGCCACCTCCACACTGAGATCTATGGCACACAGGGCAAACCTGCCATCGCTCATAGAGACCTGAAGAGCAAAAACATCCTCATAAAGAAGAATGGCACCTGCTGCATTGCTGATCTGGGCCTGGCTGTGAAATACAACAGGTGATGATACTCTAACAACACAAACTGAAGCATGCATGCAAACAAATATCCTGGCACACTGGCAATGACTAAAAAGCATACTTCATTTCCAGCTAGTATGCAATTGTTTGCAATATATTTAACACTTATTTGGCTTTTATTTTAGTGATACCAATGAGGTGGATGTCCCTCTGAGCACAAGGATGGGAACAAGGCGGTACATGGCACCAGAGGTCCTGGATGAGACCCTAAATAAGAACCAATTCCAAGCATACATAATGGCTGATATTTACAGCTATGGTCTCATTGTTTGGGAGATGGCCCGCAGATGCGTGACAGGAGGTACGTATGAGGTTATGATAATGTATACACAGTTTTAAAAGTATGTTTTGTCTCTCCTTTATAAATATGTGATGGATTATGTGCATTTTATGTGCAGGTATTGTTGAGGAGTATCAGTTGCCATACTGGGACATGGTACCTTCAGAACCGTCCTATGAGGACATGAGGGAAGTGGTATGTGTTAAAGGCATGCGTCCAGTGGTGTCTAATCGCTGGAACAGTGATGAGGTAAGATCAAGCCTCGCAGTTCAGTTCAACAACTCACAGACACCATTTTTATCTATCTTGTGTTGATGATATAGTTTTTTTGTAGATAATATGTTTTTAAAAATAGTTAGACTGCATTTATTTAACCCAAAATAGTTACATTGTGAAATGTTACAAACAGTTTTCTATCATATTTAAAAATGTAATTTATTTCTTTGATGGCAAATCTGAATTTTCAGTCTTCAGTGTTACATGATCTTTCAGAAGTCATTGTAATATGCTGATTTGGAGCTCAAAGGACTTTTCTTATTATCAATGTTGAAAAATGTTCTGCTTAATATTTTTGTGGAAAAGGAGTTCAGGCATTTATTTCAAATAGAAATCTTTTATAACAATGTATAAGTCTTTACTTAAGTCACTTTTGATCACTGTAAATTGCAAATGTGCTTTTAAAAAGTAATGTGGTCAACATTTAGGAGTACATTGGGCATATAGTTGATCTTATTGCTAACAGATAGAAGCTAAAAGTTATAAAACTTTTGATATCATTGGGTCATTAAATATCACTGAATTCTAACTATTTAATAGTTTTGTAAAATGCAACCTTAAAATAACTGATTTCTTGTCTCCATCTCCATAGTGCTTACGGGCCATGCTAAAGCTTATGTCTGAATGCTGGGCCCAGAACCCAGCCTCTCGTCTCACAGCTCTTCGAGTCAAAAAAACACTCGCCAAAATGGTTGAATCACAGGATATCAAAATATGATACATTTTCCCTCCATATGCCAGTCTAAGATAAGTCATGGAGATATTTATGCTCTCTTTATGAACTATTGCCTCAGTTCCTAGGCAGACCTGTGGGAGCGCTGCTGGGCGGAACCTTTGCCTCCCTGTCTGGCTGTAATTCCTCGCCCTGTTGCAGTTACGCTCTTAGTGTCATGTAGCACCCTCTGCTGGACAGTATGTGCCATAATGCTTGCTCGAGGAAGTAAGGACAGTAAGGACAATTGTTCGTCAGGCATCAGTACTCACATCAGCCCCATCGCATCCATTTTTTCCTTCTTCAAGCACTCTTTTATATATTGGAAGAGAACTGAAGAGCATATGGTGCTTTCTGTGAAAGCTGTCTAATACAATACGTATGGAGGAGTAAAATGGTGGCACCATTTGCCATGGGAGTACAGTAATGGAGCTATTTGGGAGAAGGCTTGAGGCTCTCTTATAGCCTGATTTGAGAGGTGGACATATTTTGGGCGATATTTGGACCGAACCAGCCAAATGCTTGGGATGTGCTCCAGTATAGCTAGTGTCACAAAATGGCCACTCTGCATTTGGACATGTGCAGTTTTGGCCCCTGAAACGTCAGAGAACACACCCTATTTAATTCAAATGGCCTATATTATCATATGTCCTGTTAACTACATATTGATATTATAATGAATAACCCTATTGAAGACTTTTTCCACCAACTGCTTTCCTTTCTGAGAATCTGTCCATTAGATGTTCAAATTCCAAACCGGGAGTTAGCGATAAGGTTTTTGAGTAGAAACCGCAAAGACCTGGAATGGATTCATTGTTAGAAATAGAAAGTTTGGGTATGAGTTATGTGATCATAACTCCAGCTTTGGCCTGAAGAATTGAAGAACCACCAGTCAAATATTGCCAACACTACAGCCATAAAAAATCTATTCATCTAGAAGATATGGTGACTTAATCTTCCAGAATGGCAGATCTGATCTGCCTTATCGCAGGCGTGTCGGTGCAAATGGATGCCTACTGCTCCCGAATGCCTCATACTTGTTGTTTTGTTTTATCCTCTAGCCTTCAAGTCAACCTCAGTGTATCACATCTGATTTTTTCAGTGTCAGATTGGATTGCTGTTTTCAATGCCTCATTTGAACTGTTTTTCCTTGAATCTAATGTTGTGATGCTTGGGAATAATATGACTCATAAATGTCTAATGTGATAGAATAATGCAAATGCATGTGCTATTTATTCATGTCGTGTCATATAGTATGAATTATTGTGGTAAGATACTTTTACTTGCAGGACTATTAACACTGTTCTTGCAACTGACATTCTCAATGTCTTTACTGAGCAGCTCAACCTTACAAATACTAGTAACAGTAAATTTATGACTTAAAAATGAAATTCTACATTTCTACATATGAAAGTGTGGGTGTGAATTACCATTATTTGTCATTGTTCTAATGTGTGAAACTAGACCCTTTATCAATAATTTACTTAAAAGTCAGGACAGGCGACTTCAGTTCACCTTTCTTTTTGAATCACTCTACAATGAATTATTACCACTTGTGGGAAATGCAGGTTTAACTTTAAAACTAGGGTCCTTAGCCTCAAAAAAACAAGTTGGCCATTTCTTACAGATCAGGTTATATCATGGGGGTGTATTTAAGTCGGTGATTTATAGTTGTCTGGGAAATATAATTAATGAATATCTTATTCTGCGTTTATACAAAGGGACAAGAAAGGAAGAAAGACTTGTACAAAAACCTTTGCATTGAAGATTCAGATCTCCTATTGCTTATGTGTGTCATTTCTCATTTTTTGGGCTGCAGTTGTGGGTTCAAGCCTATTCTGTCCATTACAATCATGCCAGTTACCCTGTAAAATCGCATTTGAACAGATTTAAGCTCATCTGTCTAGATAAATACACAACTACACAATGTTTTGGTCCTAATTGTTTAATGTGTAAGGAAATATGTAAAATGGCCTGAATAATATGAACTTTTTAAATTGTATTGTGCACAGCATCTGGTTTTAAGAGAGATGCCTTATGTTTACCAAGAAAAGCTGTTCTGTACACAGAATTAGTCCAATGTATCAATTTTTAAGTAAATTACCTTATTTTAGTACACAGTCATGGTTTTTTCTTCTTGATTGACATTTGCATTGAATGTGATCGTTTGAATGCATCCATTTTTGGACTATTGGTACCTTCTGTTTATTCATATCGTCTCATAGCAACTGGTTTCCATACTGTGATGCTTGCCTTATTATTAGATCCTCAACGTTTTAAAGACCAACAGCAGGACTGGTAGTATCTGTATTTTTCTGGTATGTAACTGTCTTCCCCTTATTTCTTTAACTTACCTTGTTTTCTCAGTAATATTCCAGAGCCAGTTACAAAACACAATATTTCAACAAGTATTTCTGGCACCTGGAAGAAGAGAATTCATGCATACAAATTACAGTATGTCTGGCAGTGACGCACAGTGCGTCATGTATCCTCCCATGCCTTTGTCGCTCACCCAGTTATTTTCACAGCATGTCCTTGCGCTCTGTAATGAAGAGCAATAGTCCAGACAGTGTGTTATCCCCAGGCTGCGCTTTTCGTAATGATCCATGCATCAATTCTAATGTAACCGTCTCTCCTCGCCGAAGCTCCAGCAGAGAGGCTCGGCTCACTGGTCCCCTCTTTTCCCCTTGTTCATGTCTGAGGGAGACCACTGGAACTCCACCGCGCTTCAGTACAGCCAATGAAAGGCCTCTCTCAACATCTAAGGTCACTAAAAAGAGATAGACTCCTGTCTCAGGGGCCCGGAACACCCCTGATGTAGGATTATAAGTACCACCGTAGTTCACGACCACATTTTTTGATGTGAGCTTCCTAGTTGGTCCTTTTCTGTAGTCCAGGCTTGTGATGAACACCACGGGGGGATGTGGTAATCGAGCATGTTCTAAAGAGATAAAATTGTTTTGATGATTTGTTTTGGTTAAAAATGTATACTTTTCAGTTACAGAAAAACTGCCTTGTCATGATGTAGTTTTAGTGTTGTCCATTGAGGGGCAGTGTAGTTGTGTGTATATTATGCAGGCCTTTCAGTACCAAATTTCTTCATGTTTAAAACTAATGGCAAATGAAAAAAAAAACTGTATTAAAGAGATCTCTTACCTGTTTCACTTTGTCTTTTGCTTCGCACACTGGAAGACTTTTCTTCTTGCTTTTGTTGCCCCCTCCTTCTCTTTCCTTCTTTCTTTCTCACCAGCCTCCAAACTGCATCCAAGTTCAGGCTTCTATTCGTGCTGACTAGTTGTTCTGTATTACTGAAAAGTTTTTGAAACAGTCTCAAATGATCCTCCAGGCTTTGACGTAGGGATGCTATATCTGCCTGCATTTCCACAACAGAACCACCAGGGGGCTCAGTGCAGTTGCCACAGCGCTCTTCCAACATGGTTATTCTACCTGCTAATTGCTCCACCTCTTTTCCCAGACTCCAGAAGTCACTGACCGAGTAATCCACATCCTCCTCTCCAGTCAGAGGTTCTAATGAGGACTGGTAACTTTCGGTGCCCTTCCCAAAGTTCTTTGTGGCAGTCCCCTCTGAGAATGCCACCGGGTCATCGCTATTCATCTCATCTCCGTCAGGATGCTTTCTCCGAAGAGAATTCAGACTCTTATCATGTGTCTCAATCTTTTGCTGCATCGCATGCATTCTCTGTAAAAGATCTGGGATACTGAACTCTTTCTTTTGGCTATGTGACCAGCGTGTGAATTCCAAGACCTCTTCTCCAAGTAGCAGTTCCAGGACATCAGAGTGGCGCACAGCATCACTCAGGAGGGAGGAGAAAGTGGCTGATAGGCCTAGAATTTCAGCCGACTTGTCCTGGTCCCGCTCTCTCAGGCCTTGTATCTCCTGCTGGCTGTCCAGGAGTGAAGCCTGTAGCTGGGAAATACTGTCATGAAGGCTCCTGCTTCTGCTCTGCTCAAAGGCCAATGATTCCTTCATATTCAGCAGGCCCTGATGAAGATCCTCAATTTCAGTGGCCCTATTCCTATCTAGATCTGCCTCTTCAAGTGCAAGTTGGTTCTGTCTTGTCAAATGTGTCACGTTAGCCACCTCCAGCTCCAACCTAGCTAGTGATCTGCCAAACGACTTGCAGCTGCAGGCCTGCTCTGCATTTACCGAATCATTTCTTTGTAGTTGATAGATGTTGTACAGGTCAAGCTCAATTTCTCTCAACTGACCCTCATGTGCACTTATGTTAGATGTAAGCTCACCAATGCTGTTGAGCACTCTGACGCGATTAGCCTCCATCTCCAGACCCGTCTCTGCAAAGTGGACCTCAGTGCGTTGTTTGACCTCCTCTAGGCTCTGTCCCAGGATCACTTGGTCTCTTTGCAGATCCTTGATCATTCTAGCAGAATTGTTTGAAGTCTCAGATAAGCTGCTGAGTTGCACAGAGTTACTTTGTGCCTTCTCATCTAACCGAGTGATGGCCTCCCACACTCCTGACACTTGTGTTGGCTGAGCTTCATTTAGATTGACAAACTCAACACGTTGTCTCTGCAGTGCTCCTTCCAGCCCCTTCTGGCCAAGTCTCACCTCCTCAACCAATTCAGTTAGTGACTGGAGATTCACCTATTGGTATAACACACACACACAAAAAAATATTTATGCATTTCAATGTGTTAAAGGCTTAGTTCACCCAAAAATGAAAATTCTGTCATTAATTTCTCACCCTCATGTCGTTCCAAAAGATTTTCGTCCATCTTTGGAACACAAATGATCTTTTGAACTTTTTTATGAAATCTGAGAGCTTTCTGATCTAAGAGATCATAAAAGTAATCCCTATGATTTGAAGATTGAATTTAGGCATGTTTGCCTGTTTGTTGCGCATCAAGCCGTTTTGGTTGAGCTTCTGTTAATGTTCACTTATCAATGTCAATGTGAATAAAAGCCTAAATTAAATCCGTAAATCATATAAAGTGATCAAGTCTCTTCAGAAAATTTGGACTAAACCGCTCAATTCATTATGGATTTTACGATCTGTTTTTGATTTTTGTTTTCTGCATTTTGAAGCTTCAAAGTGGTAGTTATATAGCTGACAATGGAGGGACAGAAAGCTCTCAGATTTCATTAAAAAAAAAAAAAAAAATCTTCATTTGTGTTCCAAAGATGGATGAAAGTCCTACGGGTTTGGACGACATGGATGTGAGTAATAATGGCAGAGTTTTCATTTTGAGTGAACAAACCCTTTAAGATTTAGGGTGTACTCATGGTAGGCACGATGGCCTTGTACCATGCCTTGGCACGATTGTCCATGCAACATTTGTTTTGAAGAAAACGGGAACAAAACCACTTTCGCTAATAGAGTGCCTAATAGATTTATCATTTATGGTGCGCAACTTTTTCACTTGATTCTGCTGCACATATCAGAAGATTATTATGGGAGATGGCTGATGTTGATGGAAAAATTTGCAATTCCTGTTCATCAATAAGGAGAGAACCAGACCCGTTAAAAACCTAAATATTCTTGATTTGGTACATGCGTACAGAGCCCAACTGAACCGTGCTTCAGCCCACCTCTTCTAAGTGGGCCAAGAATGGTTAAATGAACTATGCCCATGCATGGTAAGGAGCGATCACACTAGTCAAACGAACCAGACTTTGGGGGTCAAACGCGCTCTGGCACGGTTCAGATTGCCAAGTGTGAGTACACCCTTCGAAGTCTGAATGAATGACCTGTGCATCCTGACTCTGACTGATCTGATCATCCATCTCTTCCTTCAGTTTTGTTAGGTTGTGTTTCAGCAGTTCTTGTTGGGTCTGAAAGGCCCTCTCCATCTGGTCTTTCTGTGCGTCCATTTGGGTTTTCATTTGGTCGATCTGGAGATGGCTGTACTCTAGTCTCTGCTCAATAGATCCACTATGACCTTCACCCCTGCTGATGGATCTGTTGTCTTCCTGTTCCTTTCGCAACTGCTGCAAGTCCTGAGACAGTGCGTCCACCTCACTGGACAGATGCTCAAGTGTTTGATTGAAGCTTGCCAGCATTGGTTGAAGCTGACTCATCACAGTTGACATTAACCTTTGCATTGAGAGCAGAATGGATGAATCAAGGAATGGCAGAGGCTGAGAGGTATGGATCTCTTCTTTGGCACCTGGAATATCGATAACAAGCCTCTTTAATGTTAGAGACAAACTATACAATTTCAGATATTTACAAGGGAAAATGATGAAAGAACTCAGTTTGTTACTTGTGTGCCCTATTAAAATACACATTTAAGATGTCTTTATGTCTATATCAGAATATTGATTCAGCACACAAAGGAAATAGCTCTAAATCGCTGTTCTTAGCTAGATAGTCTTTCTACCAGAACAGAGTCCCTAAAGGATATAATTGCGTCTGACGGACCCTATATGAGCATTTGTGGAGTTTTCATCAGGCGTAGCCCTTTCTTTACAAGCCTCCTAGAAAAACACACCTGAGTATGTTACTGAATATCTGAATAAGTTCAACTAATGCATTTTTGATGGATGTTCCTTTATAAGCTGTAATTGCATTTAAACTATATGAGCTCATTGGCTAGATAACATGTCTTTGACTGAGGCTAGATTCCAGGAGACGATATAAACGCCTTTTCAAACTGCTATTCCATGACTCATCCTGAGCATATGGTTCAGTGATGAATTTTTGCCCTTCTTTCTTAATCTCCTTCCGTCTGCCTACAACTCTGGGTTATTACATCATGGTGGAGTTTGTTTATAAGAAAGAGAGGATATCCTCCAGAGGAAGACGTCATAGTTTAAGTAATCATTCCATTCAATTTCTGGTGGTAAAATCTCACAGTATGCCTATACTGTAATATGTCCATCTAAATGTTTTCCTGTGTGCCCATGTTTGCTGGGAACAGATTTCGTGTCTTACCTACAGGGCTCTGGTTTGGTGAAGAACCAAGAATGGGAGCCTCCTGTAGAGGTTTGTCAGCCCAGCTTGCGTCTTCCAGTAGGTCTGTTTCCATTTTACCTTCAACAGAAAAACAAACCCATTTTGTTTGGAGGGAGAATGTGGGAAGGAAGTAAACCACAACATTGTGAGTCTGAGTGTAAATACTGGGCCCACGCATATGCTCAGTTTAGAGGGGTTATTTTAGCCCTTAATGATTTAACATGCCTAAAATTCTCCACCAAAAGTTACATTTAATGACCCAATTTTACAGAATATTATGAAACTAAATATTATTTTTACTGAGAATAATCCTTTTTTAATGATATCAGACAGCATTGGCACACGTGAGACTCTCATAAACACACCATGACTTTAGATTTTAAAGAACTGCTGAAATTGTATGCCATGAAAATATTAATTGGGGGACATTTCGGAAATTTGGAAAACATGATTTTAAGTTATTCTTCTTAAACGTGATTGTTGTTTTCGCTTGCTGGCATAGGGCACTGATTCTACAGCTATCCTGAGTGCCAGCTGACTTTTCCTTTCCTGTTGAAGGACACTCACTGAGCCAGACGCTTGCAGGACATTTCCTCTGTTTGTCAGAGAGGTTGTTTTAAAGAAGCAAACTTGCAGAAAGAGGAAAGGTATGAAAGGTTAAAGTTAAAGTCAGCCTTGCCCAAAACAACAGACTTGCCTGAGTTGCCATTGTCATTAACCTCAGACATTGAAGCATTCTTCTTGTCCTCTGGAGGATTGTCTGGAAAAGAAAGATAGAGAAAGCAACGGATGAGTTACCAAAACTTAATGGGCAGCTCGACTTATGTGTTCCTTTTATAGTGGCTGAAGAGCAACATGCGTACTCCTAACATATTTCATATGCTTTTGTTTTCTAAAAAGGATTCCATCCAGACCTCTTCCTGGAGATATGCCACCTTTTTCCAGACAGTTGTGTCCTCCATAGCCTGGGCAACACTTCCAGTGCATAGAAGAGAGTGCTATGTGCTTCTGCTTGTACACAGGCCGCGAGGACTGTCTATACCTGATCAGTAAATAATCATCATCCTTAATAAAGCAAAACATATTTTTGAGAAACGTAAGATCTGAGGTCAAGTTTATGACGTGACTCACGTGATGATTTGACAGTCAGGAGCTCCATTAGGACAGGGGTTTACTGATTTCACTGTTTGAGTCTCTGTAGCGCAGAGTACGGCTGTGGTGACCACACGGTGATTTACATACGCACACCAGTTTCTGACCAGAGAGAGGTGGTTTGAAAGGATAAAAGAACAAAAACAAGGGAAAAGTGAAAGTTGAGAGCAGAGATTACAGAAAATCACAGACTGATGAAGATCTTCAGCCCCCGTGTTTTCCTGTTGTACCCTTCCCAAAGCTCAGGGCAAGATATTATCGCTGAGCAAAAAAAAGGTTTTATATATTCTATTGGCACGTTCATTATGTTTGTTTTTAGCTTTCTGTTGTATCAGGGAGAATCTGATGAGCACACATTGATTACGATGTTTACACACGCTCAGTCTTATTTTGACAAGTCTGTTTTTCTGTGGTGTAGTATTTCGTAAACATACAGTAAAGTACACAAAGCGTATTCTGCAAAATGACCTAGTTTGCAATATTACAGGAGTTGCATCCTGTCAAACACAAACATTTGTTTGAAAAGGTGGCAACTGCATACTGTTTTGCGCAGGCTCAGAGGAGAGTTCGGAGAGCTGTTCTTGTTATTAACATAATAACTGAAGTACATTAAAAAAAAAAAAATTTTCCTGACAATTCTTTCTTTCTGCTGCCTGCTGTTCCAAAACATGGCTTATAAAACACATCGTTTCTTCCCCTCAAATGACTTGGAGGCATTTCTTAGCGGCTGTTCACATGGGACATGTTGTTGTATCCATATTGTGTTTGTATGAGACACGTGATCCATTGTTGTGTGTTGGGGGTGTCAGGTGATGTGACCCTCAAAGGCAAACAAATTACAGTCATGTTCATATAATATAGTTCACTGCCTTAAATTAAATTCATATAATAAATTACTGGAACTAATGGTGGTGGGTCAAAAAAAGTGCTGGGGACAGAATGAGCTGTTTTTGCAACTGCTACGCCTGTGGGTCATTCTGAAATGACTGTCATCAAAATGGTTGGGTGTAATTACATCCCCAAACACATTAGGAAAACATAGGCATCTGCCCCCCAAAAGCCACGGCCCCCCCTAAAATGTATTTTTTGTACATACACGACAACCGTCTGCGTGTCCGTGTTGAACATTCTTTTTGTAGAAAATGCAGAGATTTCCGTGATTGCAGAAAACGCGGAATCCATTAAAAGGGGAATTTACTGTGTAACGCAGGATGTCACGGATGAATGGCGCGGGCCATCGGTTTACTTATGAAGCAAGTGCGACGGTCGCGGTGCTCGTCTGAGCAATTCATTCAGACACTCAAAACATGCAGGATTCGTATTTAAGTAGTATTTTGGCCGTTTAATGTTAACATACACGGGTCCATATCACGATTTGATTGAAGTGTACTGACTTGCATTTGATGTATTCATTCAAAATTTTAAATATTCCGTGACATTCTACGATAAAACAGTAAATTCTGTTTTTATGAATGGATTCAACTATTCTATCCACGTTTTCTGCATTGTGAAATCATTGTCTGAAGTCAGTGTCCTACACTTCATGAGAAATTTACTGTTTCATTTGAGAGAGAGAGAGGCTACACGTACCATTCACGCACAGCAATAAAGGTCTTCAAGGCAACAAAATTAAAAGTTTGGTTTTACTCCTTAACAGTATAATGTTTGTCTAATTTTAACAATAATCCTCTGTTGTGAAGTACTTTGGATGTTAAAAAAAAACATTAAGTTTTTTTTTGATTACTTTGGAATTAAAGATAAATGTTTTATGCCTCCATTTGATTACCAGTAAAATTAAAATACATAAAACCAATAATATACATTTACACATAGGCACACTTAATTTTTGGTTGAAATAATTCTTAAGTATGTAAATGTACAATTTCCTTTTAATTTAAGTTTGTTATGTTATATATATATATATATATATATATATATATATATATATATATATATATATATATATATATTATATATATATGTATGTATAATATATATATATATATATATATATATATATATATGTATGTATATATAAAAGGGACATGCAACACGAAGAAACCCATTATAACATGTACATGAAAAATCTAAAAAAAATAAATAAATAAAAATGGACACAACTATGGGACACGGCCAAGCAGCAGCAAGCAATAAAAGAAACCTTAAATTTAAATGTGTGCAATTAGGGCCCCATTCCTTTATTTTGCTTGGGACCCCCATCAAATCACTAAATCTGCCCCTGACACCAGGCATCTGCCTCAGAATGCAGCAACTTCCGTTTTTATTACAGATATTTTGCGGCAATTTCCCAGAAAGTGGCGTTTTTGTTTGATTCGCAATTATTTTAAAAGTTAAATTAGCAGTTTTGGATGGAAACGGCTACTGTGCTTTAAAACAGCAAAGTGCATTGCAAATGTTAAAGATGTCTGAAATGCATGTTTGCATATACACACATTTAAAAAAAGAATGCAGATGGATACAATGCATCCTGAGTGAATGGCTCATTGCCTGAAAATGCAGTACTGCTATTAACTGTTAACTCTTTCTCCATTTTCTCAGCATCAGGAGTTGCTTTTTTTAAGACTGTTTGTCAAGGTAAAAATCAGCTCAATTTTACAACATCTCTTCATTCTGTTGTGTTTTAAAATGCAAGAGCACGTCCTGTATGAACGGTCCATTACTTATGCTTTTTCAACTGACCTTCCTTTGTGCATCCGTTTCAGAAACAAAGAGATTAGATATAAATGGGCTGTCCTGTTTCCTTTCGTTGCCACCTTGAACCATAAACCCTTTGTCCAGTAAAACATCAGCCCCTATTCAGCCTCTGATTCAGTCGTTTTGGCTGAATGTCTGCCGCTTTATGGTTTTATCGTTAATCTGTCTCCATGTACCCACATGTGAACATCCTTCATCTGTCCTCCTTTCTTTCATCTTCACCTCTCTTTTTATCTCTCTTTTATGTTTCTTTAAACACCTAAACACTTTTGATTAGCACTCCTCCTCTGTCTTTTCTGGACACGGCAGGTGCTCGTATTCTTTTGTTCAGGTCCAGACTAAAAGGTAAATGCCCTTGAGAACTGTTAGGGGTACCTGTCCTCTGCCTCGCTGTTAAACTGTGGTGAGCATGCTCAGTCCGGTCTAATTCCTCTCACTGAATCTCAACCTCAAGAAATCCACAGAGAGCTATACTGTGTGTGCTGTCGAGACTTAAATATCAGCTAACGTATCTAAGACAGAGCTGACTATAGAAGTGGATGGTTGAATATCTGCATCACAAGCTACCCTCCTATACATATAGGCCCCCTCATCGGTATGAGTATATTGGATATCACATCGTTGGAACATTTGGAACAACAGTTACATAATACCTTCCCAGATTAGATCACTGAAGCCCTAGCTTGTATCTTCATTGAAAGATTACTGTAATTAAGCCTCTCAGGCAAATTCATTCGCTTTTTCTTTCTCTGAACAGAGGGAGAAAGCAAAGGACTTTAGTCAGGGTAAACGGCATATTTAATATGATAATGATGAAAACAAGGCTGTGTGGGATATATGTACAGTCTGTTCAGTGGATCGTACTGTTCTATCAGTAGCAAATAAATTCCAGAGAAAATATAATACCAGTCAAAGGTTTGGACGCATTTGATTTGAATTAGTTTCTCATGATCTTAAAGGTTTGCTTAAATGCTTGAAATTAGTTTCGTAGACATAAACATGTGTGAAGCAAAACAAAATTTTAAATTAACGTAAGGAAAAATATTTTTATAGTATTTGAATTTATTACAAAAATTCCCATTATTTTATAATTAAAATCTATTTTATTAAAATAATATTTTAATTTATTTTATTTTTATTTTAGAAATTCAATTAAACCAAAATTTTACATATAGGTTTAAATATGCCCATTTGACTCACCCTCTTTTTGCATGTTGATGTGCATTCTCTTTTGAAGGGGGTGCTGTGTTTTGAGGTGTGCCATCTGGAGGCACTGGAATGCTGTGATGTTCATGTGGCATCCCAAAGATGCCAGGCATAGCATGATATCCCCTTCCTCTAGTCCCCACAGCTTCCTCTTCCTCCACGTCAGGGTCCCTGGCCCTCACTTCACTGTGGCAGCTCAGAGAGTTCAGCACGGCCAACAGCAGCAGAGGCAGAGTCTGTGCCATTGTGCTTTCCAGAGGTACTGAAAGTGTTCCTCGGGATGGCAGTTTTAAAAGTAGCCTTAAACAATCTTGGAAACTCCCCACCCCTCGCTCCTTCTCTCTCTCTCTCTCTCCTTCTCTCTCTCTCTCTCTCTCTCTCTCTCTCTCTCTCTGTCTCTGTCTCTCTCTGTCCAAATCGTCCAGTATCCTCACCATGTCTCTCTCCCCACCCTCTCAGTTCCCACTCCCCTCACTCTCGCTCTCCCTCCTCTCTCTTGACAGTATCAACAGCCTTTAACAATAGGAGGAAACCTGCCGCTTGCAAACAACCTTAAATCCATGTATTGCACTACTTGCAATCTTACATACACAAGCACACACACTGCAGTCTCACATATAATGCTTCTTTGCATGAAAATGGTTATTTCAGGTTTATAAGCATTTAGAAGATATTCTATTAAAAAGCAGCATTGCATTCATCAGGTTTATCAGTATGTGTGTTCACTAGGAATTAAATCATTGACCTTGTCATTGATAGAACCGCGATGCCATACAAGAACCATTTTGGGTTCTGCAAAGAACCTTTTAGTAAATAGTTCCTAAAAGAACCAATTTTTTTTCTGAATGGAAATAACGATTTAATATTAAAGAACCTTTTTCCAATGTAAAGAAAAAATTGCAATGGGAATGTGAAAGGATCGTCATGGATCTATAGATGTTTTATGTTTAGGAGTATATTTCATAGTCTGTGGCTCAAAATGTGGTTTGCAATAGAAAGAAATAGTAAAAATAGATGTCAGCGCAGCTATATAAATGCTGTGTTTCCAGTCCAGAGATTGTCTGCAGTGATAAATGGCGAGAGTTTTTATAACACACAAGAGTCCTTGTTCTTAGCGCTGACCCCATTTCATAAACCATGCCTCCCAAACTCCATCCTCGGAGCAGACATCAGCTGCTCTTTCTCAGCCGGGAGTAAAAACATCCCACCTACCGAAAGGTCGGACTAGATTTAAAGTGCTTGTGGTGGGGGTTTGCTCAGAAAGAAGGCGTTATTGTCAAAGTAAGAAGGCATTTTCTGTGTGGTGTGGTGGTCCTCGGGGTCTCTGGCTTCATGTCTGCCTCAACAGTGCACAGCTCAGCTGTGACAACAAACAGGGGGTCTCCTTCACCCCCAGCACTCGGTCTGTGCTGCACAATGTGGCTTCCTGTTAAAGTCTGTTAGGCTGACCGGACCTTGAGCAGGCTATACATACTTAAGAGTAGGAGGATGATGTTGTCTATTCTTATTATCTAACTATTATTAATTTTTGGATGTTGTGATAAGAAGGACATTTTTAGTGCTGGGCATGTTAAAATTTAAGTTTCTAAGATAAGTAGTTTAAAACTAACTAGCTTTAAAAAGACTTCTAGGACAGCTTTGACATGTGAAGACACATTTAGCTAAAAACAAATTTATCTCTATAAATGTAGAGTTCAGTCTTTGAGAAATTATTATTTTTTTAATGGCTGATCAGCAGTATGTTACATGACTCCTTAACGTGGTATTGATGTTTTTTTTCTCTTCACATTACTGATGATCAGATCCACATGGAACCTCCCACGCAGAATGGAAAAAAAGTTTTACAGATTTCCAGAATGCATTAACTCTCCTGAGCCATTCTTTAAGTTTTCTGGGAGACTTTATTCTATTTGGTAAAATTGGCGCTATACTTTCATGACTCTCGTATCGCACTGTAGATTCGCTCCCTCCATCTTATATCTTGATTATAGTGGAAAAAAAAATGACTTCAATTTTAATATTATTGTAATACTGTTAGTGTTTGTCTGATTGCTAACAGTCAAATGTTTGAAGATTTGACTGTATAAGCCTTCAATATCATATTTGATACATTTCTAAGGCCTCGAAATTGATTAAAACTTTGCTGAAAAACCTGTTGCACATAATCTACAACATACATCTGTTGCCTCATTAATAGTTTGTTTTTTAGCAATTAAAAGCCCTTCAAAGTATAAATATAAAAAGTAAACGTAAGAATAACCTTTATATAGTTAATATTTAAGATGAACACTTAGAGGTAACTTTAAAATGTGAGTATAAAATATAACACGTCATGCTTTTAAGGGTATTTATTTGTACATCTTTCCTTTATTGCGTTGCATTATGCTTTGCTCCCCAAATTTAAAACTTCAGTGCTTTGACCATAAAAGTATAAGCATTCAAAAATAATCTTACTAAGACATTTTACAAAGGTATAGTGACAGCTGATGCATTTTAATCTGCTATACTGTCATGAAGATTTCATTGCAGACGATCAGAATTTCATCTTACTTCTTGGCCATATTTTTTTTAACAACTGAACCAAATTTCATATTTTTGCTTTGGGCCACTGAATAAAACTGAGTTGATTTCTCCTCCTCGACTATGAGCTCCATAAGCTATTTTATTATACTGTCATTTTTTCAAATGTCAGGCTTTACAGGGTTAAGAATAACATACACGTAAGATGACAAAATAATTTACTCTTCAGTAAATTAATACTGGAAATACTGGCAGGTGTTTGTTTCATGGCCAAGCAAGAAAGTCAGGTGAGTTTTACCACAAAATAAGCACAATGTCCATCTACATTTTTCAAACTCCATCCTTTCATTTGCTGTCCTGTAGTTTTAAGTGGGATCAGTGTCCATCATCTGTTGGCAATTCCATTCCAATGGGAAAACCCAGCATGCAGAAAAACATAGTGTGTGTTTCAGTAGAAGAACAGATAACAGCTGGAACACTCACCTGCAAAGCAATGGCAGGGAGGTGAGATGCCTTCAGATTCATTTCTGTGTGATAGTATTCCTCTGATCCTTTGAGCTCTTCTGACAGTGCAGTATCAGCTTATTCTCAGCTCTCAGTTATGTCATGCTGGCAGAAGAACAGCATAGATATTGACTACACAGCAGTCTAGAGCCTGATGACGGATGATGCTTCCGTTCTCTGCATGCTAATGACAAGGTATACGGTGTATCATTTCCCGCTTGTAATCTGACATCAGAGTAGAAATTCTTCTTTTACTCACCCCCTTCTTTGCTATGTGCATAGTCATAGTCATAGTCTTGGTTTGGGTTGTATTTTTGCACTCAAAGAGTGAATTAATACTTTATTAATGATGTCATTCATAATTCATCACTGGTGATGTCTGCATTATTCAAGGAGGACTCAATTACTACAGTATATTTCATTAATGATTCAGGCAAACTGCTCACCTTGATGTTTTTTTTAAACTGGGCGGTTTCATTTGAAGATCTTGTTTCATCCATAATCTTAAATCATGTGTACACTTACTTTTTATATTGTGCTTAATGTATTATCCAATTGTTAAACTACTACCTTCCTAATATTGAATTGGTCCACCTTTTGCTGCCAAAACAGATCTGACGCGTCGAGGCATGGACTCCACTAGACTCCTGAAGGTGTGCTGTAGTATCTGGCATCAAGAAGTTAGCAGCAGATCCTTTAAGTCCTGTAAGTTGCGAGGTGGAGCCTCCATGGATCTGACTTGTTTGTTCAGCACATCCCACAGACGCTCAATTGGATTGAGATCTGGGGAATTTGGAGGCTAAGTCAACACCTCAAACTCATTGTGCTCCTCAAACTATTCCTGAACCATATTTGCTTTGTGGCTGGGCACATTATCCTGCTGAGAGCCACAGCCACCAGGGAATGCCGTTTCCATGAAAGGGTGTACATGGTTTGCAACAACGCTTAAGTATGTGGTACAAGTCAAAGTAACATCCACATGGATGGCAGGACCCAAAGTTTCCCAGCAGAACATTGCCCAAAACATCACACTACCTCCACCGGCTTGCCTTCTTCCCATAGTGCATCCTGGTGCCATGTGTTCCACAGGTAAGCGACACACACTGTTCCTTCCTTGGACCACTTTTGATAGATACTGACCACTGCAGCCCAGGAACACTCCACAAGAGCTGCAGTTTTGGAGATGCTCTAACCCAGTTGTCTAGCCATCACAATTGGGCCCTTACCCATTTTTTCCTGCTTCTAACACATTAATTCTGAGTACAAAATGTTCACTTGCTGCCTAATATATCCCACCTACTAACACGTGCGGTGATGAAGAGATAATCAGTGTTATTCACTTCACCTGTCAATGGTCAAAATGTTATGTGTGTTTATATGTATTTATGTGTTGATATATCTTGTATTGTTGTCATAATGTATTCATTGTTGTCCATATAATTCGTTGCATGTCATTCCAGATCAGTCTAGTTACTCATGTATGTCATGGACGAGAATATGTCGTTCATAGCCTGTAAACTGTTTAATCCCACATAAACAGATGACCATCTGACGCACAGCAGAGTGGGAGAGCAACCCTGTCTGATTCCATCAGAGATTATTGCTCTCAGACCTCAGGGGTCCTTCACAGCCTCTATTTCATGTGTCAATCATCATTCTGTGGTCCTTAACCAATCCACAACCACCAGATGGGCTGGTGTTTACAATCCTCATCCAATCAAATCGCATCAAAGAATTCCTGCTGAGTTGTGACTTTCAGATGACAATTCTAATATTTTAGCATGGAAAGTAAGGAATGATTCAGCTGTTTTTGTTTGATCTTTCACAATCTATTTGCAGATCAGCACCAAAAACAACATTTTTAAAATTTCCCCATAAAATTGATAATGTTAACCCTATATATCTTAACAGGAACATTCAGTAACACCTTACAATAAGGTTCATTAGTTAAACATTATTTAATGTATTAACTAACATGAACTAACCAGAAGCAATCCATTTGTTACTTTATTTTCTAATCTTCGTTAATGTTTATTAATGAAAATACAGTAGTTCATTGTTTGTTCATGTTAGTTCACAGCACATTTTAATACATGTATTGGTACATTTTAATAATGTATTAGTAAATGTTGAAATAAATATTAACAAAGATTAATACATGCTGCATTAGTGCAATTCATTATTAGTTTGTTAACTAATGTAGTTAACTAATGAACCTTATTGTAAAGAACTCATAATATGTATTAACATGTTATACATATTGAATGTATATAATGTAATCGAGTATGTATGTGTGTCTGTGTCTTTTGTGTGTGTATGTGTGTATATACACATATATATATATATATATATATATAATATATATATATATATATATATATATATATATATACACACACACAAAAAAAATAACATGCATCAAAAAAAAAAAAAAAATATGACTACAAAAAAATATATTATAACACACACAAAAATGTATAAACATTTGAAAAAAGCAATTGAATATTATTAATATATATTTCCTTACTTTATATTTTACATATTACACAAATATATTTTTTACTGTGGTGATGGTAAAATGTTTATTTTCACAGGTCAGATAAGAATGTTTATACACTCAAATGAATACACATAAAGAAATAAACAAACCCAGATTTGAGGCAGAGCGCATGTTCCCCAAGGTGCAAGAGAATGGCAATAATTGTAAAAAGCATCTGGTTTTAATGCGCTGCTGGCTAGAGCCTAATAAATATGTAATCAGTCTGTTCGACATTGCTGTGAGAAGCAGTGCGTGTCTGCTGTGTGTGTGTGTGGAGGGGGTGTGGGTGGAGGCTGTAGCTGCAGCACGACTTAAATGCACTGCAGCATCCAGCAGGTTCTGTCTCTCTGCATCCTGTTCTCTTGCGCCTGCTCGCCTCTCTCTCTTTCTCGCTCTCATTTCACTGCTCTCCGTACAGTGTGTCCGTGTATCCGTCTGTCCCGGCACAGAATCTCTCTGTATTCCTCTCTCCTGTCATCTGAAACTTTCAGCATATAGCCAGACACCGTCAACCCTTGCAAACCCTGCCAGGCCCAGTCCATCTGCAGAGCACCATCATCAAACTCAACGTCCAGGATGGATGTTCTAATGAAGGGATTCTCCATGGCCAAGGAAGGAGTGGTGGCCGCCGCTGAAAAGACTAAAGCTGGGGTTGAAGAGGCAGCTCTCAGGACCAAGGAAGGGGTCATGTATGTGGGTAAGCGCAGATGTTTTCTGATAGTCTGTGTGTGTGTGTGTGTGTGTGTGTGTGTGTGTGTGTGTGTGTCCCACGCAGGGGAAAATAATGCAGTATTGACAGTGGTAATAATAGCTGTGTTCTGTAAAGGTCTTGGCAATTATTCCTAATGGATTTAATGCAGATGTGATGGATGAGTCTGCATTCCATTAGTATGTGTGTGTAAGTGTGTGTGTGTCTGTGTTTTGAGGAGAGGAGGGTTTCAGTGAGGTTGTGCTCTAGTCTGCTGAGGAGCTCCGAGAGCATAGATGGAGGCAGTTGCGAATGTAAGATTCATGAATGATAAAAAAAAAAAATGCTGCAAAAATGGTGTAGGCGACGAAACCTGGGGTGTGGTGAAGAAGTACAGACCTGAACGGGACAATGTAAAAGCTCATAAATACAATGACAAGATCAGCGTGCACTAATATTTCAGATGAATTTTTAAATTTAAATCAATTATTTAACACATAATAAACAAAGAACACACTGTTTTACACACAGTCACACCTAATAATTTTAATAGTTTTGTATTTATTTAATTTAATAAAGTCCAGTATGCTCACAGTTGCCATTATACATCTCGACAATAATTTAATTTAATTTAATTTAATATAATTTAATAGAATACGAATTGGTGTCCTTACTAATTTATTAATAAATCATAAAAATGCATTGTGCACTACAGTACTGTAGAGATGCCATTTTCTTTTTTCAACCTTTTTTTTTTAACACTTATTTCCTGCATGCATTCATGTGCATGTAAATAAAAGCTATACCTGTTATTGATTGTATCCAATACAATATGATAATTCTGGACATCATTTCATCCTGCATGCATTATAATGTTGTTTATGTGCATTTGAACGAGAGAGAAAGTAAGGGGGGGCACAAAGAGCGGATCAGCTGAGCACTGCAGCATTTACTCCCTCCCTCTCTGTGCTCGCCGTCTCCATGCGTATGTGTGCTTGAGAGAGAGCGTGTGCCGATGCAGCAGGATTTGCCTGGTTGTGAGTGGACTGTGATGACTAACCCTCATCCTCTCCCTACGCCACCATAGATAGAGAGAGAGATGGAGAAATCAGGTGCAGTGCTCAGTGTTATGTCATAGGCTTGTGGCCCCATAGCGTCTGCTAATGCTCATCAACACAGAAATGAACAGATGGCAGAGACCGAAAATGCAAACTACAAACACAGTTCAGCGTAAAACGATGGCTATATAGGATCCGTTGCACAGCCGGCGTCTCAAAATGGCCTACACACCGTAGAGCGTTGCAGAAAACACATTAAACGCTCACCTCTCCTCAATGTAATTTTCATCACCTGTAACTCAACAGTGGTAATCTTACCTAATCCAATCAGATCAACAATCAACCCAGCATGCATTTGGGTGCGATGTAATCTTTATAAGCGCTCAAGGTCACCTGTGCAGAGGTCACAGGCCTGCAAATCCGCTCTCACCAAAGTGCATGTATTGTCAGGGGGCTTCAGAGCGCTTATATGGCATTGTGTGCACTAGGGCGTGAAGTCATTACTCAGGTCGATTGTTACGAAGGTTGGTTACTTATTTTTCTTTTGTGAGTGAGAAAGCTACTGCGTTTGGTACTGTGAATGGCCTTTGATCCAGACCTGTATTTTCCGAAGATGCAGTGTCATCAGCATCGGCGTATGACGCAGTATCATACGCTGATCTCCTCGACTGCAGCTGCTTTATCTACAAGCAGCTCAGATTTCTTCAGCAAACAGATCCTGTGTATTTGAAAAGCAAACAGTGCTGATAGACTTCGACATACAAAGAGCCACATATAGAGAGATGACAGGAGAGCAGATGTGCTCAGCCATGCAGAAGCTACTCAAATCTAAGTATTCACATAAAGAAAGACAGAGATGGATGGAGAATGAGAATAAAGGGAACTGTCTAAGAATAGGAATGGACAGACATAAGGGCGTATGGAAGCAGGGTGCATCCAAAAATTACACAGTTTCAACATCTGACGAACCGACGAACTGAAACGATGTCTGCATGTTGAATTTTTAAATGCGTGATGACAGCAAGGCTCTAATCTGTGTAATAGATATTGAGTGTATGTGTAAGACTGACAGACAAACTCTTTGAGTGTCTGTTAATGAAGTATTTGGTATCGCATCAGCTTTAAAGTATTGCTGGAATTCCCTGTGTAGTCCTCTATCACCTGTGAATAGAGATGTCAGCAGGTGTAAATGATGAGATTTGATTGCTTAAATATGAGACTTAATTTGCATTTTGTCTTCATATATATATATGAAATAATATTATTATATAAATATAAACAATATTTATTGCTTTATTCTGCATTTTGTCTTAATGTATATTGTTGAAAATCTGTATGGATTTATATATATATATATATATATATATATATATATATATATATATATATATATATATATATATACATGTGTGTGTGTGTGTGTATATATATATGTATGTGTGTGTGTGTGTATATATGTGTGTATATATATATATATATATATGTATATATATATATATATATATATATATATATATATATATATATATATATATATTTATATATAAATCCATACAGATTTTCAACAATATACATTAAGACAAAATGCAGAAAAAAGCAATAAATACTGTCTATTATTATGACCATATCTATGTCAAAACTACATACACCACTGTTCAAAAGTTTGGGGTCAGTAAGATTAAAAAAGAAAAACAAGAAGAATACTTTTATTCAGTAAGGAGTGACATTAAAGGCATTTATAATGTAACAAATGTTTTTATTTTAAATAAATGCTGTTCTTTTTAACTTTTTATTCATCAAACAGTCCTGAAAAAAAAAAGTATTTTGGATTCCACACAAAAAAATGAAACGGCACAACTGTTTTAAAATTTGATATAATAATAAGATATAAGTTATTTATAATTGTAATAATATTTCACTTACTATTTTTACTGTAGTTTTGATCAAACAAATTCAGCCTTCGTGAGACTTCTTTCAAAAACCTTTAAAATCTTACAAACCCCAAACTTTTGAACCGTAGAGTATATGTCACATAATTAGGATGGCTTTTCCTCTGTGCTTTTATCTGCTCATTTCTTCCATATAGTTGAAAAATGGGGTTGTTGCACCTTCATGTTTATTTCTCATGTTTCAGGCAACAAGACAAAGGAGGGAGTGGTGTCAGGTGTAAACACAGGTGAGAAATTAATGTGTGTCTTTTTAGAAAATAGAAATTACGAAATGAAGTCATTTACATCCACTATCTGTAAAATCGACCCTCACAGTTGCCAATAGGACCACCGACCAGGCGAATATTGTGGGTGAAACAGCGGTAGGCAGCGCTAATGAAATAGGACAGAAGACAGTAGAGGGACTGGAGAACGTGGGTGCATCAACCGGCATGGTCAACCCGGTGAGTGACTGTGCTCTCATGTGGATCTCCACCGGCACCAGATGTCGCCCTTTCTTCATTTAGATAACCCAAAGATTGACGCCTTTTAATTAACATTGTTTAATCTTTCATGTGCATTACATTTGAAACCCCTTTAAGTGACCTAAGTCTAGCCTAAGGGCTCTATGTCCAACCTGTCAAACCACAAAAGGCATTTTTGTTTGGTAATACTGCACTATGTACGGTAAAAATGCTGTATTTTGTGTCTAACATATTCTGTTTGTCCCCCCCCCCCCCCCCCCTTCCTGTACAATTGTGCTGTTGACAGGATGAGGCTTTATATGAGGTGCTTATTAAATGGGATTGGGAATGGTGGTTTAGTTTGTAGAAGGAAATGTGCTACAGCCTGTGAATGTGGCACAAATACTCCATTCTGCATATGAGACTGAGCTTTGAATTTAGCTGACTGCTGTGTGACACACACGCCTCTGATGGGGTGAATGTGCGCAACCATCCATATAACAGCAGAGTTCAGTTACCTTCATTCAATCCCCACTGGAGTCATTCTCTTCATTGTACGTAATGAGACCGAATGGCTGCATTGATTACCTGGATTCTCCTCAGTTCCCATTAAGTTAATGATCTAATACTGTCAGTGTGTTGCTGGAAAGAAAACTCTACTTCTGCACAGAACTCAAGGGAGCAAATCCGTGTTCTTTTAGTGTTATTTATATACTATTATA
Organism: Opsariichthys bidens; assembly: GCA_037194245.1. Lineage (NCBI taxonomy): Eukaryota > Metazoa > Chordata > Actinopteri > Cypriniformes > Xenocyprididae > Opsariichthys > Opsariichthys bidens. Next base: position 13,435,587 of record CM074296.1, read on the forward strand.
TAAATATTTCATTTCTAAATTTAGGGTTTTTTTCAGTTTCAATGTAAAATTTATATTCCATTTTATCTCATATATATTCCAGTTAATGAAAACGATTTTTAATCATTTTAGTTAGCAATAACAACACTGGAGGTTTGGTAGCTTTATTCACTAAGTGAATTGTTGTGCTACACTATTAGCAAATCTTCACATAACACATGTGGGTGACCTGAATGACAAGCAAAGACTTCTAATACAATCATTCCCATTGCATCAACTAACAGCCTGTGCACTCTGTCATGTCCTCTACCATGTCTTCTGCCAGAACAGAAGCAACAAAATATGATTCACTAAGTAAATGACACTAAAGCAGTTCCACTTTCACATCCTCAGACAGCTTATCAGTGGCAGTGCGCCACTGCGTTTCTAACTGCTCATGGACATTGCATGTTTTCCCTGCGCAATATTTGTTACTTGCTGTTGCTCCTTTTTAAAATAATGTTAAATGATGGTCTTATAAATTTGAACACGTTCAATAATAATCTTAATAGTATTTTTTAACGTATGAATATTGTGCATGCAGGAATGATGGCTTATAGAACCAAAGTTTTATAATACATGTATTAATATGGATTTATTAATATATATAATAGTCCTTAAACTGCTCTATAAGCGTAAAAAAATTTCTGTAAGTCACAGATCTGTTTTCATTCTCAAAATGGGTTATGTTAAGTTTTTTTTAACTGTTATTACTCCTATTCAGAGAGCAATTAGGCTTCAAAATCACCATAAAATCAAAATGGCCCTCTTTGTATTGTGGACGATTCATGGGTGCACTTTACTTTAAAGGGATAATTCACCCCCAAATAAAAGTTCTTTGATTAATTACTCCCCTCATGTCGTTACAAGACCCGTAAGACTTTTGTTCATCCTTGGAACACAATTGAAGATCTTTTTGATGAAATCTGAGAGCTTTCTGTCCCTCCATTGACAGCCTTTGCAACTACCTCTTCCAAGACCCAGAAATGTAGCAAATATATCATTAAAGTAACCCATGTGACTCCAGTGATTTAAGTATTTTGAAGCGATGCGAGTGCTTTCTTTGAGGGTGAGTAATTAATGACAGAATTTTAAATAAGGGTACATCAGGCGCCTCGTTTATGAAACGTTTCGTAGAAAACCGCCCTACATTTGATCTAAAATCGTTACTCAAATCTGTGTGCGTGTGATTTAGTGAAGATGAACATACATGCAAAAAATATGGGTTTTAGCATATGCACACTGTAAGATCAAATGCGTGTTATTATTATTATAATTGCTCCTTAGATTTCTAAATACTTGCAGTACTTCGACTCAAGGAAAAGTGCGTATGCCTGCTTTAACTTTTTTTGAATCTCTGAACGCTGGCATGGATTTTTAGAAAATACTCGCACACTAAGATCAAGTCCCCGCATATACACGTTTTATAAATGAGGCCACAGATGTTTGTCTTCGCAGTGTCTCATTAAAATCTAGCTTACTCCGCCTCTGAAACGACTTTCCTTTTTTGGCAAACGTCACAGATCTTTTACATTTTGTTGAAGGAAGGAAAGATTTGGTTGGGGATTTAGAGAAGAAAGATATGACTAAGACTGAGACAGAGAGTCCTTTGAGGAGGACAGTGACTCAGCAGACGAGCCCAACACAGCCGTACCGCAGAGTCAGAACAAACAGAGAGAGAGAGAGACAAAAGAAGACGTGCCTGCCAGCTGCATTCACCTTCCACAGGAACTCCACGACCATCGATTACATCCCCCCTTCTTCCCTCCATCTCTGCAAGGACAGCAGTCATAATGCACTGCAGTAAAGAGACATTGTCCCTCTGCACAGGGAGTGTCTGAGAGGCCTGTGGCTGTGCTGCATCCCTGCATGTCTGAATGGATATTATTTAATGTGGCTATGACAAATGCAATGTTATTCAGCTCTGTGTGAAGATTCACTGCTGAATATATGGATCTAAAGATAAGAGCAGCAGTGTCTTTGATCTTAATGGTGTCTGTATTCCACAGGGTGACTTCTCCCATGGGGGCGGCATGGAAGGAGGAGAGGGTGGAGAGGTGAGAACGGAGAAAAAGCATTTTCCATCACAAAAAAAAAAAAAAAAAATCATATTGGTTGCACAGATTAGCATGTCATAAATTGTTTTAAACAAATGTGTATGTTTCCCCTTTAAATTGAGGAGTTGTCCTGTCCCGCCTCAGAGATCTTATAGCTTGATTAATTTCCATAAAATAAAAAAATAAACAAATAAAATTATATATAGGCCTATATCAGCGTGTTTGGGGTTGGTACAGTCTCTTATGCTCATCAAGTTTGCATTGAATTGATCAAAAATACAATTAAAACAGTAATATTGTGAAATATTACAATTTAAAATAACTGTTTTCTATTTTAATCTATATTTTAACATGTGATTTGATGTGATGGCAGAGCTGAATTTTCAGCAGCCATTTTTCCAGTCTTCAGTAGGGTTGGGTATCGTTTGAATTTTGACGATTCCGATTCTGATTTCGCTTATTGATTCCGATTCCAGTAAGGTAAAAAAAAAAAAACTTGGATATCGTTCACATTTAGTCTCATTGCAAAACATTTCTTAGTATCTGAATACATGAACAAAAATCAACAAGCCAAATCACACGTAGGCTTCACCAGGAACCTTTACCATAGCACAAAACAACTAGCCCAACTAATATAAATTTCAAGCATTATTGAAGACAAATAAACACTCAGTAAGAATAAACGAACAAATAAACAAATTAGCAATCACACAAGTATCTGATTCTAGAATTGAAATCGATTTTTGATTGCCTTCTAATTTCTTCAGTCTCACATAATCTTTCAGAAATCATTCTAATACACTGATTTTGTGCTGCTTTATATTTTTGCGGAAAACCTTGGCACATTTTCTTTCAGGATTCTTTCCTGAATTGAAAATTCAAAAGAGCATTTATTTACTGCTACTTTTGATCAATTTAATGGGTTTGTGATAAATAAAAGTATTGTCCCTTTTTTTGAATGGTAATTTGTATTTAGTAATCTATAATATTCTATAATGAATGAATGGATGCTTTCTATATGCTGCTTCTGTTTATTGCTAGATAGAAAGTTGACCTCCTGAGCCAATCCTGATTATTTTATCAGGTTAACCATTTGATTTCACAGTCCATTTCCTGAAACAAAAAAAGAATGACTTGATTCTGAACTCTCAAAAAGCATCTGTGCAGATAAGAATGACTTAATCTGTGCTGAACATCGCTGTTTTTCTTTCGTTTCATCAGGGTTATTAGTCCAGAGGCCTGAAGCTGAAACGGTCCCCTCTCTTCCCTCTGACTCTCCACCTCTGAGTTTCTGCTCCAAAGCCTCACCTCGACCCGACTCCAGATGTTACCGATATTTTTTTGTGACTGTATGGAAAACCAGAGTTGAAAAAGACTTTCCCCGAGCCCTGTAGCCTTTAGATGTGTGACGCTTCCCCTCCTCTTCATCTGTGGTGTCGTCATGCTGTTCTCTAGTGTTATTGTCATTCCTCTGCCCGTCCACACCTCATCAGATACACTCAAACATACACCCTCTCTCACTCCTTACACAAAAAAAAATGGACAGGAACCGTGAAGCCCAGAGGCTGATATCAGAGGTTGAGGTGGTGTTTTAGGACCATGGCTGGAAAAAAAAGAGACCCGCATGACCAGTAATGTAAGAAAAGCAATACATCTCATTTCATCAGGGCATGTAGCAATGTGCGTCTGGATCTTTGTAAGATCGTAGCCATGTTTTCGATTTATTTAGTCTTGAAAATGCTGCAATGTACGCAATGACAAGTTGTGTGTACATTAAGAGATACATTACATTCCTTTAGTTCAGTATGTGTGCAGAATAGAGTTACTGTGTGCTTGATCAATAGATTTACCGTGTGATTTGTTAGAGTAAGAACAAATATGTTTATTCACAAAATGTGAACGCATACTGTATACATAGATACTGTAAAACGAAAAATGATTATCCGTATTGATGTAGCTGTGCTAGACTCGCATCTCTCCATTAGCTTGTACATGTGAGATTTGGTTCAATATGGGATTGAGTGAGGGTCGTCTTTTGAAAAAGGGTTTTTGAATCCTTCGGGTGCTTGGATGAGAAGAAAAGACAGTCATTCGATGTTGTGGAAAGAAATCAAATCTTCAAACACATTCTGTTTTGTCCAGATTTTGTTGCAATGCATGTGAAGTCGGTGTGTGATCATGAATTTGTGATGCCCGCAATGTAAAAGCAATACTACAGCACCATTGCAAAGTTTGTCATTGGTCTGTTCTGTAGCACTGTGCTATATGCTGACTCTATGAACTGTGTTTTACCAAGGGAATGCTAAGAAGTGTAGATCTTTACTAATCAGATGACCGTCTTCATCTTCATTCAGCCTTGCCATCATGGCCACCCAAACCCGTCCCCGTCCTTTCACTCAACGGCGTGTTCAGATCCATCCCAGGCTTGTGTCTGCTGTAGGTACCTAGGACAAAGCTATCAAACATTGCAGTTTGTTCTTTCTTTGAAGCCACAAAAAACTGAAGACTGCATGTTGCCTTATCAGCACTCGTATATTCACACACACACACACACACACACATACACACACACACACACAAAGCAAATGATCAAAACACAAAAACACACTCTTCTCAAGCTTTCTTTCTTTGGGCCTGTCTCTCTTTGCTCTCTCTGAAACACACACACACACACACACACACACACACACACACACACAAATGTCCCACATATATTTTATGTTGGCATCAAAGCAGGCAAGCTGATTTTATAAACTGTACAAGTGAAATAAAGAGTTTTGTTGAAATCTATGCCAAATTCTACGTCATTTTTGATTTCGCGCGTGGGAATGGAGAAGTGCCTTTTGCAAATGTTCTATGCACTATAAATATAGTATGGTGTGAAAATAGTATGCACTACAAAAATTATACAGCTCTTTAAATAGCACGCGAGTAAGCGACGCACACGGCCGTCCACTTGATGTAAAAGAAAATGTGATTCATCAGACCAGGCCACCTTCTATGCAGCTCCATACGCAACCAACTGTGATGCACTTTGTATTCTGACACCTTTCTATCAGAACCAGCATTAAGGTCCTGAGCAATTTGAGCTACAGTAGCTCGTCTGCTGGATCCGACCACACAGGGCACCCATAACCCTGTCGCCGGTTCACCACTGTTCCTTCCTTGGACTACTTTTGGACCACTGCAGACCGGGAACACTCCACAAGAGCTGCAGTTTTGGAGATCTAACCCAGTCATTAGCCATCACAATTTGGCCCTTGTCAAATTCGCTCAAATCCTTATGCTTGCCCATTTTTCCTGCTTCTAACACATCAACTTTGAGAGCGAAATGTTCACTTGCTGCCTAATATACACTCACCTAAAGGATTATTAGGAACACCTGTTCAATTTCTCATTAATGCAATTATCTAATCAACCCATCACATGGCAGTTGCTTCAATGCATTTAGGGCTGTGGTCCTGGTCAAGACAATCTCCTGAACTCCAAACTGAATGTCAGAATGGAAAAGAAAGGTATAGAATAGTAAAGGTTAGAAGAAAGGTAAAGCAAATTTGAGTGTGGCATGGTTGTTGGTGCCAGACAGGCCGGTCTGAGAATTTCACAATCTGCTCAGTTACTGGGATTTTCACGCACAACCATTTCTAGGGTTTACAAAGAATGGTGTGAAAAGGGAAAAACATCCAGTATGCGGCAGTCCTGTGGGGGAAAATGCTTGTTGATGCTAGAGGTCAGAGGAGAACGGGCCGACTGATTCAAGCTGATAGAAGAGCAACTTTGACTGAAATAACCACTCGTTACAACCGAGGTATGCAGCAAAGCATTTGTGAAGCCACAACACGCACAACCTTGAGGCGGACCGGGTACCACTCATCTCCACTACAAATAGGAAAAAGAGGCTACAATTTGAAGACAGTTGAAGACTGGAAAAATGTTGCCTGGTCTGATGAGTCTCGATTTCTGTTGAGACATTCAGATGATAGAGTCAGAATTTGGCGTAAACAGAATGAGAACATGGATCCATCATGCCTTGTTACCACTGTGCAGGCTGGTGGTGGTGGTGTAATGGTGTGGGGGTGTTTTCTTGGCACACTTTAGGCCCCTTAGTGCCAATTGGGCATCGTTTAAATACCACAGCCTACCTGAGCATTGTTTCTGACCATGTCCATCCCTTCAAGACCACCATGTACCCATCCTCTGATGGCTACTTCCAGCGGGATAATGCACCATGTCACAAAGCTCGAATCATTTCAAATTGGTTTCTTGAACATGACAATGAGTTCACTGTACTAAAATTGCCCCCACAGTCACCAAATCTCAACCCAATAGAGCATCTTTGGGATGTGGTGGAACGGGAGCTTCGTGCCCTGGATGTGCATCCCACAAATCTCCATCAACAGCAAGATGCTATCCCATCAATATGGGCCAACATTTCTAAAAAATGCTTTCAGCACCTTGTTGAATCAATGCCACGTAGAATTAAGGCAGTTCTGAAGGCGAAAGGGGGTCACAGTATTAGTATGGTGTTCCTAATAATCCTTTAGGTGAGTGTATCCCACCTACTAACAGGTGCCATTATGATGAGATAATCCGTATTATTCACTTCACCTGTTAGTGGTCAAAACCCCTCCTGTTTGAGTCACCCGCTCTAAGCGGGACTCAAATCCGAACCAGTTGAACTTGAACCAGTTGGGTGCTCTAACAAGGAGGCCACAGTCTCTACTAGCGTCAGTCGCTAGAGCACCTCTTGAGATCTGGGGCCTCATTTATAAAATTTTCACATATTATACTTTTCAAACTTTTATGTGATAGTTTTGTTTAAATCTCTGTTGCATCAAGAACACTACAACTGACCATTCAGAATTATTCCAGAAGTTCAGAACTATTCTATTATTCAGAAGTATCCCATAGCGGTGTGCACTATGTACATTATATAACATATTATTGCATACTGTTTTGGCCACACCTAGTACTGCTTATGCTTATGCAAAACGGAAAATGGAAACTCTTTACTTGATATTTGTTCATTGCACTTGTTTAAATGATTTACCCACTGAAAGCCCTCTAGCATTTTCATTTGTTGAAACACAGCCTGTTACTGGAAATGAGATGCTATCACTAAATTCACACGGAAATTGAAACATTAGAAGCTTTGTTAATTGTAGTTACTACCAACACCTCTGCTCACCATCAATGGAGGGTACAGAGGAGACTAGCAAAGATTAAAAAAACAGCATGTACTAGCCTATTTTAGAATCTAAATATAATTTAGATAAATATTTTTGATCATAACACAGCCAGGCTGTATTTGGGGGGCTAAAATGACTGTTTCTCCTATTTTTAAAGATTACAAACGAGTCGCCCTTACCATGCCAGTGGAATTTGTTCAATTTCAATTTCAATTTCAATGGAAGGTAATGAACTGCACAGAAAGCTTTTATTAGCTAGCGCTGCATGATCAAGATCTGAACTGCTATTCAACAAACAAAAATCAAGCCAAAACACATTCAAACAGAACACAACAATTATCCACCACTCCTTTAGCACATCACCCTTTGGGGATTCATCAGCACACACCCAGTATAACAGCAAACCACTGAGTCTGAATACAGTGAGAACACTGCTACTGAAAAACCTCTAGATTCTGTTTTAAAGAAAAAGAAATAAAAGAGAGGCAGGTGCCTGTATGTTTGCACATGCTTAATTTGACATTTTTAAGACATGGTTATGTCTTTTTCTTTCTTTCTTTTTTTTTTTTTTTTACCAAATATTTAGTAATACAAAATACAAAACTGCTTACAAAAACAGTTACCACTATACCACTATTTCAAGTTCCTCAGAGAACTAGTAATCATGCATGAATTTTTCATTGCATGTCACTGAACTTGTGCCATTGCTTAAAATTTGGACAAGTATGACAAGTCTGGTGTTCCTTTGTTTTTCCGGGGAACAGAAATCTGAGCTTTGGCACAAAGGAGTTTGCATGGCCAATATCACTAATTTTCGTTATTTGAGAAACGATCATAGGCCCAAAGAACATAACATTTAAATTTTAAATTTTAAATCCTAGGTTTTCAGTGTCTCAAGTGTGGCTTTTCATGTTAGAAGGTAATATAAAGCATACAGAAAAAATAGCAATAGTCACTCCAACCAAAGTCAGGGCCAGTTAAAATCTGGTCATGTGATGCGGATAGCTATCTGATTGTGAAAAGGCCATGTAAATTCCCTCCAAAAAGCATTCGAGATGGCTATAACAACTCCAGGAGGTGGTCTGGGACACATTCCAGTCTGAGCAAGTCTAAATGCATCTGTTTGATGAAACCATATGCAAAATGTACTCCTCCCAAAAATGGTAAATAATAAACGTGTGAGAGCGTGTTATAGGCTAAATAACATGTTATAGACAGATGTGCCAGCACTACTGCATCAGGCATCGCAGCAGATGAGCAGATGAGTATCTCTTCAGCAAGACAATGCGCAAACTGTTGCAAATGAAACTGAAAGTACAATCATCTTCACTAGAAGTACCGAGACTAAATGATCTCAATGCTGTTGCCGCTCCTGCTCCTATTGCAGTCTGTGATTTTGAAATTAGCTGATGATCAATAAAATGCAGCTCATTAAATCTGCATATGGATCCGTGGGGTAAAATCCAAGCTTTTGGCAGGGTTCTCCTGGTAAAATTTGCATTTCAGGGCTACATATCATGTTATATGGGGTTGCTTCAACCCACAGACATAAAAAGAACTCGCGGAAACAATGTTAGCCCAATTGACCCAATTGACAGGCGATCTGACCAATCATAACCCTGGATCCGCTGTTTTCGTTTGACAAAGCAGTCAGGGGAGTTAGTAGATTAACATTGGTGAACTTGAACTTGAAAAATTGTGTTCTCACGTCTTTCCACGTTGAAACAACATTCCTTCTGATGTCCATTCATGTTTATATGATGCTATAAATGAACTAGTATGAAGAGATGATCGGTTCATGATCCGATTGAAGGAGCTACAGCTATCTGTCACCAATATATGGTACTTATTGTTTAAACTTTAAAAAAAAATTATGATATATTAAATATGAAACTGTTTCCTATGTTGTCAGTGTCCTCTTTGCTCAGTGATGTACTTTTCACTGCGTGAGAACATGATGTGTGGCGTGAGAGCGCATGGTTTGTCGGATAAAGCAACAGTAACTAAAGGGGGCGGGTCTTTGGGTCAATTCCATGGGAAAATTGAGGACTTGGCAACACTGCTGATCAGTAAAAACGCATTAAGTGACCAGGTGTAAACAAGGCTCTCAGACTATTGACCCCGCTTCTCATTGGAGGTGTCTGCTCATTTGCGCCTGAATTTCAACAAATCCACCAAACATAAAAACATCATCAAATAAATGCATGAGACAGAAATGATCACAAATGAGTTCAGCCCAAAAATTCCTTCAGCTTGGCTTGACAAATTTTGTCCCATAAATTCCTCAGCTGCTTCCTTCATGAGTCACACAACCCTGTGTTCTCCTCCAACGACAGAAAAAGCTTGTATTTCCAGTACTTCTAAAGTGTCCGATGCCATGCCCTGTGTACAGTACAAACATATATACATATACATACAGGGGGTTACTGTTGAAGCTGATTGGCTTGTTTTAGCAATTAAATTTGAAATTGATTTTGAAAATTTGATTTGATTGTTGAAAACACTTTCCCCAGCTCTGAACACTCCGTTTATTTATGAGAAGAGAACTACAGACATGGAGTGACAGAGTTAAAGAATGCTAAAGAGGTGGGTGAGTTTGAGTGGGTGTTCATCTAAAGCTTTGGGGTGTGTGTAAAGATGTTAAACACGACAGCCTATAAGTACGCACGTCTCTGATGCACTCGCAGTTCCTGACTGACATCAGACACGAAACATGGACTTCATCAAGGGTGCAGCGGATGGGAAGGTGGACAAGATAATCGATCAGGCTGGTAAGTCAGAAACAAACTTCATAACCTTTTTGTTTATTGCAAGGTTACACTAACCTGAAACTGATGACTGAAAACCAATGTAACCATTCAAGTTAGTTGCAAGATCTAAACTTACATAACATGTACAGACATAATTAGTAACTCTTGTGAATTTTACATCAGCTGATGTCGCCAAAGAGAAAGTTGGAGCAATAATCGGAGGAGACAAGAAAAAGGCAGGAGGTGCAAAAGGCCAGAAAGCAGAAGGAGGTAATATTTTACTTTCCTTTGACAGGAGCTCTTGTGAAAATAATCTTAAATAACTCTTCCACTATCATATTCAAAGCTCTCTGATCAATGCGCTCTGTCCGTGTAGGCGTTGGTGATATGTTGAGCGGTGCGATCGGCAAAGCTGCAACAGACGCTGCAGCCAACAAGGCAGCTGATCAGGCGTTGGCCTTTGGGAAGGGTCTGCTCAAGTGAGCTTGGATACTAGAAGCATGAACTCTCTCACTCATCGCTGTATGCTATCTGGACCAGAAGCTGTACCTACATTTTGTCATCTAGAAATAGGCAATGTCTGAAGCGGATAACTTTCTGTATATTTTGCAGTAACTTTTTTTAGCTCTGTAATTTAAAAAATGTTTGTTGTCATTTCAGGAACTTTGTATAAAAGCACTTTCAGAAATAAATTATGAAAATAAATGAACTATTATTTGGACAATGGCAATAAAATTAACAGGACACTTGATGAAAATAATTCAAGAGCCATTAGGATTCCATTTGAACAGGCTTAAGATCATTTAAGCAACTTTTGAAATGTTTAAAATGATTTCTGTAATTTGGTCAAACAGGATGTCATGTTATAAAATGAGAGAAACATCACAGAATCAATAAAATACATTGCTAACACTCACTGCTGTTTGTTATGTTGTTTTCCCACCAAAATGATGTCACTTCCTGGTTTTAGTTTACGGGATATTGGACTGCCTCTTAAAAAAATATGGTGCATTGGAGTTAAGTTGGACAGATCATATTAATGCGTTTGATGCACTTGAACGTCACCAAAAATTTGTTGCAATTAGGGATTTACTTTAAATTTATTTAACTATTATTTTTATTTAAAATAAAACTAGCTGTGTTGCATACTCAAAACGGTATTGTCCATTTACATTCGCTGGTGTTTCTGACGTTACAAACTTCCTTGTAAAGAATCTCTGAACTGGCGTGAGTGGAGCTGGGACTAATTTGCATATTCATAGAACCAAGTATACTAAACGAGGGAAGGGTGTAGAGTTACATTCAAGCTATTTTAAGGCATGAAGACATTTTTTTCAAGGAAATTATCATTCTTTTTGTAGAAAACACAATCTTGCTCAAACTGAAGTAATTTGAATGCAACTGACGTCGTTACCTGGCAGGACTTGAACGCACCAATTTTCAAAGAAAGCATTATTTAAAATTTTTGAGAAGATAAATGCCAAAAAAAAAGAATATCAGTTGCCAGATAATTAGCAATAGTCGCTCCAACCATAGTTCAATTATTTAAAATTCAACTATTCTCTGTAATTGAAATATTTCCATAAAACTGCTGAACCTCATAATTCCGCAAAAGTCTGTTAATTGTCCTTTAATGGAAACTGAACAATAACTATTGAAGTTGTTATTAAATATTGTAAATGATTGAATGTCAATGTCATACGTAGTTTTTTTTTTTGGTGATACTGAGAAACAGACACAAAATACAACAGAAAACTTATGATAGTTTGTTTTATTCAACAAAAAAGGCAATATAAATTTCCAAAACAGAGTTCCAGATATGGGTGCAGATAAGCTTGGTGAGCAACTTCCAGCTCTCATTTAAGCACAAGTGCCCTGGGCATTTAACATTAGCCGCATGCTAACAACTAGCAGATCTCTAAAAGTTATGGGGGTATGATACAAAAAAAAAAAGTGTGTACCTAAATGTACTGCACATTGTTTAGCTAGACCTTCATTACATCTCTAGGTCAAAACATTGAGATGAGGCAAAACATGTCTGGGCTTCCCTTTGTGTGATGTACTTTATGAATTATAGTGAGAAAGAAAATAATTTCTCTGAGTATAAAACTCCTGCTCACAGGTGTAAGGCATCTTTAACGCTCTTCATTACTGAAGCAATAACCATGTATAAATGGTTTGCAACACCGAACAATAAGAATAAAGTAAATAAAACCTACCGCAACATGACAGAGGACAAAAACGCACCATGTTGAAGTGATACTTTTTGAGGAGAGAGGAAGCCAGGTCCAATATGACAAATCAACACACATTTAAAATCAGCTGCATTTGAAGAGGACCACTTCAGTTTACCACAGTTCAATACAAAAATCAGGGAAAAAAATAAACAAGTTACAACAAGAAACACTTGAGAAACCTGAATATCGGTGCCAAATTGTTTTGAGACCACATCATATACAGCAAAGCAGTGAAACCTGCAGCCTCAGGACAAAAGAAACCGCTTTATAGTTCTCAAACTCATGAGGACGGAGATTTGGGGATATGACAGCATGATGATATTATAATAGAGGAGATGGGGGGGAAGATTAGGCTGAAGTAAATTTTCATGTGTTAAAAAGGTTGTGGAGGGGGAATGGAGAGGTTTATGGATGTTTTTGTATTCTTTTGAATTGTGGGTCATTTATGTAAAGGTCAGGCCAGCCTCATTGTACACCTTGAAGACCTTCTCAATGGCATTGACGTAAGCTGCCGTCCTCAAATCCAGGCCCAGGTTGTACTTGTTTGCCGTGCGCATAATTTGCTGTAAAGCAAAATATTATTTTATGAATACAGGTTTGATTATATTTACAAAGCACAAAGAGCATCAATAAACATTAATGACATCTGTGCAATGGGCGAGCCGGCTTTCTTTGCACGGTGATCTTACCGCACGAGACTAAAATGTGCCTGAAGCGAGGGCTGAACAATGTGGACGAGTTAAAATTATCTTTTAACCGTTGCACGACAGCACAGCGAGCTGCTGAGGCGGAGTAAAGGGCGGTTCCTGCTCTACATGGTGTTGTTTTACAGGCAGTATAACTGAGTGCTTCAAAAACCATTGAATGACATTAAAAGAACCTACCCTGGCCGACCTCTCCATGGTATAAGCAAGACCAGAATGCACGATGTCCTTTTCAGAGGCGCCCTGTTAAACACAAAGACATTACATTAATGCACAAACATGACATGAGGGTTAAAGGGAGAGCTCACCCAAAAATGAAAATTCTGTCATCAATTACTCCCCCCTCATGTTGTTCCAAACCTCTATAAATGTCTTTGTTCTGTTGTACGCAAAGGAAGCTATTTGGAAGAATGTTCGTAACCAAGCAGATCTCGACTACCATACTATTTTTTTATAATAAAAAATAAAATATAACACATAAAAAAAAAAAAAAAACACAAGGCAAAGAACGTAAAAGATTATGAACACTCACAGCTACGCGGGCCTGGAAATCGGCGGTGGGGACAATGGGGATGGGGCCGCCCTGCTTTCCAAACTTCCTTTCAAGACTCTCTTGCACAGACACTGGAAGAAAGAACAAAAAATAAACAGGTTAATCATTTATTGCAATTCCCTACAACAGAAGGTGTAAGAGTGGTGTCTGATCAAATGCACAAAAGCACAATTTAAGGGTGCAAATTGTCACTAAAATAATCCATCTTTAAAACATTTTTCAAATGTATGCTTTGCATTGATATAGTTGACTTTTGTGCTGCTCTGATTTGTGTTAAAAGGGACCAGAAACCAAGTCACCTTTATTTATGATCATTTATTTACACCTTTATTTAAGTATATTTATTTATGAAATCAGCACCCTCAAACTTTACTTCAGTCACACTGACACATCTCCTCAAAAGCAGCTTCATTACTCTGGCTTCCATCCCATCTAATTACAGCAAATAACATTAACGGTTCTCTTTTTGAAGGACTTTGTCAATTTAATTGGTATAAGCATGATGAGAAAGAGGAGCCAGGCCATGTGACCAGTACATATAGAACACAATAGCAGGAGTGGTGCAAAGTTTGCAAACCAAACATTAACGACATCTGTGCAATGGGCGTCAAAACAGTAAACATGCTAAGAAAAAGTGCCAAAAGGGAGGGAGTGATGCAAGAAAAGGCAATCACGAGAGAAAAACAAGACGAAGGGTGTAACAGAGAACATTCTGAAAAGATCAAGATGCATGTTGGGAGACTTTTGTCTCCGACGCAGTTCAGCGCCACCTCTATGGATTCATGCTGCTACTCTCTGAGAGACTGAAGTTGATAGGATGTTGTTGAACACATACTCAGCAGGTGGTAGTTGGAGTCCCTCTCGTACTTGAAGGTCAGGCGACCATAGCTGACATGGTTCAGGTTTTTCAGCCACTCAAAGTAGGAGACTGTGACACCACCGGCGTTCAGGTACATGTCCTGCACATCAGAAATAAAAGATTCCCATTTCCATTTTCCTGAAGCACCACAAAGTTTGAGAGAAAGTAACAAAGTTCTCTTACTGGAATGACCATGATGTTCCTCTCTATGAAGATCTTGTCAGCATCTGGTGTAGTGGGACCATTAGCACCCTCAGCAATAATCTGAATCCATCAAAAGATCAAATGTTTTAAATGTTCAGGATTGGTGAAGGGCATTTAAACATAAGCTCAGCTGGATGATGCGGTTCATCTCAGACCTTAGCTTTGATATTGTGAGCGTTCTTCCTGGTCAGCTGTTTCTCTCCAGCTGCAGGGATGAGGATATCACACTGAGCTTCCAGAATGTTTCCCTCATACGGCTGAGAGTTGGGGAAGCCCACAATGGTACCATGTTGCTAAAGACAAAGCACAAACATATTCAAAAACCAGTTCAAGTACAGCATTTCTCACTAGAGTTTCAGAAAGCGATTGTTGATGAACCCTTAACTGACCAGTTTGTAGTCCTCCAGCTCTTTGGGGTCCATGCCGTTGGGGTTCCAGATGCTACCATCGATCTCAGCAATTCCCACACATTTGGCACCATAACGGTGAAGGTAACGCATGGAATGCAGACCCACATTGCCAAAACCCTGCATGATTAGGACACAAAACTAGGTGAACCAGGAGAATTTTTTTGGGGGGGGAAGTAGTGCCTCCTTGTGGTTTGATTTTGCATAGACTAGCTCTACCATTGGCTCTAAATAAAGTGGGGCAGGGATGACGTCAAAACCCGGAAGACTAATTTGACACTGGTTCCCTCGAGATTTTCATACAGAGTTTTTAAATTTATGAGTAAAATAAGGTTTGTGTTGATGATACTTTACAATTTTTTTCTACAAAGTAAACCCTCAAACTACCTTCTCTAGTCACTTTTTAAAAAACATGTTTTGGGTTTTTTTTTTTTTTTAAATAAACACAACAGCTTCAAAATTCATGTTTTCAAAATTGGTGTGTGTAAATCATGTTGTAGAGCAAAACCTTCAAGTATCATGAAATTATCATCAAGTTTACCACAGACCTTATTTTATTTAAATGAAAAAAAAAAAACCCACTATAAATCCCAATTGGAAAATGTGAACCAGTGGAAAAATAAGGTACCACTCTATTAGCGGTTCTCAACCAAGAGCCTGAAGATGACATATTAATATATCAAAGCAATCAAACATGTCAAACCAAGATGAATCAAAAAGGTTGAGAACCACTGCTTCAATGCTGATCTTTGCAAGATTTTCACCGCATCAAAAGTGTATTTCTGGCAAGCTGTCATGTGCATGTCGAAAGGGGAAATGCATATGGCTGCTCACAGTACAAAAGGACAAACGGGAAGCAGTCATACCAACTCAGAATTATGTAATCAATTCCTCTCGAAGCTTTGTTTCGTACTAATGGCTAGGCTATCTCTTCTCTGCACTGCTCTAAATCCATGACACGTGACAGCATCTTCTCTTGTCTTTTCTCTACACATGCCAGTAAATCTTAAAAAAGAAAACTGTAATTTTGTGTGACAGTAATCCCAGAGCAACAGCTGATGAGAATCCCCTCCCCCCGGAGTCTGGGCTGCGCTGATTGATTTTAGGAGTCTCGACCACATTGTGACTGTGACTGCGACAAAACCACTTTCAGCTTTAAATCGTAATCCTAGAGAATAAACCTGCAGTTTCATATAAAGTCAACAGATTTCACAGCTGTAATGGAGAGCAGTTATTTGCAGTATCTGCAGTGGGATTCTAACGGCACATGATTCAAAGGAACTGAGACGTACTACATGCTGACATATAATTAACTCTTCCCTTTTGGTGTCAGCAAAGCTGATATTTAGTCAGCATAATATTCTGTCACTGGGTTATTTCAGCCCAAAATGAAAGCTCGGTAATCATTTACTCACCCTCTTATCGTTTCATATCAACTTTCCTACGCGCAACACAAAAGTAGAAGGTTTGTAAAATGTTAATGCTTTTTCCATAAAATTACAACATATTTTGACGAGTGGCAGTCATGTTCCAAAAATAACAAAAGTAATCCACTGGTGTACAATATTAAAATGTTTCTGAAGTCAAATGATTTTAGTTGACAGCAACCTCAATTTTCTTCTTTTTTTTTTTTTGGAGCTTTCACTGAATGAAAAAGAGCAGTGTGAACATTCTGCTAAACATCTCTATTTGAGGATTTTATATTATGTTACTCTCACACAAGTTTTATTGCATAGAAAAACGTGTATGTTAAAATATGCTGAAACTGTCAGTTGGTCATCTGTGTATGTACCTGAATAATAAATGTTTTGTCAGCAAATCCAGGGGTCAGGCCCAGTTTGCTCATGTAGGAGGCTTCATTGATGAAGTTCTCAATGCCATGGAAGACTCCACGACCAGTGGCTGAGATTCTGCCATGGATGCCACCCTGGCTAATGGGTTTACCGGTCACACAGGCGTGGGCATTGATATCCTACAGAAACAGAAACAAAAAGAAAAAGTATTAAGTGTATTATACTTTCTACCACAGTTACACACACACACATTTCAAGAACAAAACAGCATTATTGAAGTTAAATAAAACAAAAACCATTTTCGTTACTTGAAATTAAATGTTTGTTTTTTTTAAATATAGATTTTCACTAAACGTTTATTTCAGTTAGTCACTAAGGCATTCTCATTTACTTTATGTACAAAAATAAACTAAAACTGAAAAATTCAATTAAAACAAAAATAAAAATGACAAAAACAACTAAATTACTAAAAACTAACACTACAACGAAAACAGAAAATATTCAAAACATTTAAGCTTTTTGTTTCCAATTTCCCTAAACAATCCTATTTTCTGGTAACTTTTTTTTTTTTTTTAAATAATGATACACATTCATAACAGGGAGCTTTTTTTAAGGACAAATTAAAGTGAAACCATTAATGTATCTAGTTTTTTTTTTTTTTTTTTTAATGAAACCTGTTCTGGGGAAACGTAGTTCTTGGTTCTCAACAACACTTCAGCCAACAGTGGTTGTCTGTTCCTCAAACAAACACCAATCAGAGCTGTTCAGTGGGCAGGATGAGGACAACATGTGATACACTGACAACCAGAGATCTTGGATTGACGTGAAGGGGTCAAATGCTGTCATAAGGGTATGTGAGAGGGGTCACACACCATACACAGCTTGCAAGGTTCCCCAAGGGCAGCAACCGTAGCCCTATTTATGTCATTGAATGAGGAAACGGCAGCAAGACAGAAGACCTGTGCTCTACTCACAGATGACAAACAACAGCAAATGGAACAGCAGAGGGACGGACAACAACATGCAACAACCTAATTAACCTCCAAACATATAAAGTATATAGTTATATATATATAACTTATGCTATGAAATCATATACACCATAATAATCAAACATCTGCAAGGCTGAGAGGAGAAATCCAAGTATCGGAGCTAAAAATTCCATCAAGATGATTTGCATGTTTGAGTCAAAGCTTGTTCAACATTTCCCTCGACAGCCACTGCCAACGAATCTGCTGAGAGTGCAGTATTAATGAAGAGCGATTATTGCCCTTTATAAACTCAACTATAGTCCAGTCCACTGATACCATCAATCATTTTCGGTTCCCTTGCAGAGAGAGTTTCCCTTGAGTCTGAAACACACCAAGCAATGTTTATTATAGCGAGACCATTTAGTCAGTAACCGTCAGTAATGGTTCGTACTGGATATTTCATTGTTCATACTCATTTAACATATTTTTACATTTAGACCAGTGTTGTTTTAGGGGGCCATTTACACAACACTTCATTTTTTCAACTAAAAATGGAAAACTTAAGCATTTTGACTGTTCATCTACACAACAACAGCGTTTTGGGGGCATTTTCCATTTTTAGTACATCGTTGTCAAACTTACCATTATTATAAACTTATATTATTAAACTTATATTACCCTTATTTTTAAACTTATAACTAAAACTATAAAAATTCCTTAATTGAAATAAAATAAAATATAAATATTATATTAAAAAAAATTGCCGAAATTTAGAAATTACTAAACTAAATTACTAAAATTACTACTAAAAATTTAATAAATATAAATTAGAGCTAAATAGAAGTATAAAAAAAAAAATCATAAAACTGAGCATATAAAAATAACAAAAAAAAAAAAAACTTAAATTAAAATGAAAACTGAAAATATAAAAATAAAAGCTCATTTGAGATACAATATAATACTATGAATAATACTAAAATGAAACGGATTTTGATTTTTGTCATCTAATGCTCACTTAAAGTGAATCTTTAAACACACTTATTTAATAACACTGTACAAAGCACTTTTTAGCAAATCTCAAAATAAATTTAATTGTGCATTAATACCTAAATTCACTTATACGTGCATTTAAAACAACTGATTTTAATCTTTAGTGTTTTATTTTGAATTTATTTAGAAAACAGATAGTATAGATATTTAATCAAATATATTTTATTAAATCTTTAGTGCCACTTAAATATTTTTCTGTGCTTGTAGCACATCTCTTATCTAACAATAAGGCTACAGAAAAGGTAATGTTACATAAAATTCTGTATTCTTAGGTCAAGTTGTTTCCATGGTGCCATTGTGCTTGTGATGTGACTGGACTCTTGTCCAATCTGGCATCCGAAGATCCTTTTTATGTCTTTTCAGGATTAGTAAAACTGGATGTTGTTTAACATAGTCATTATCCTCCCATTTAAAATTATATAAAAGAACAAGACATGACCATTGTTTTGTTGCCATGGTGATAGTGCTAGTACTGCATTAGGGAATGATGTAACCATAATAAGTGCCCTCTAGGAGAAATAGCCCTGACCACAAGCACCATAGCAAATACAGAGAATGAGTGAAAATCTGTACAATGTGGCCATCATCCGCTTTCTGCTTCAGGCATCTTTGTACTCCAGCTGACCTAGCTGTCATCCAAAATCATATCACAAGAAGGAAAAACACTAAAATATGCACATATATAATAAGAAAGCAAACTGGTTGCTATTGTCTGTGCAAATAAAGCTGCGACTTATCCATTTATTAGGGCACAAAGGTACTCTTTGCACAGTCTATCACATAGATAGCATAACCCCATCAAAGATAGACAAACAAAGGGTGTAAGGTTCCTGATAAAGCTACGAAAAGATGAAAGAGATTCACTTCTAATAGAAGATCTCTGTGGACTATTGTTTTTGTTCTTATTGCTCATACCCATTATAGCATATCCTTTCTAACCTTTCACTTTGGTTAAAAGGGGCTAGGATTTAATCTGCAGGTGATAGAAAGGTAAAAACCTCAGTTTTATGGGTATATGGCATGGTTAATAATTTAATAAGTTGTTAGAAGAGATGGACAGTTGCTTACAGTGTGGGCAATAGTGTTAGCATAGGTGTCAGCGATCCAGGACATCTCCCTCTCACCGGTGCTCATGTCCGGGGCGGGTACGTCAATGCCGGGTCCTGAATGGAAAGAATAAGAAAGGGAGAAGGGAAAGAGATCGAGGGGAGATTGCTTACAACTTGTCAGCTGTAATTGTGTTATGAATGCAGGCGGTGATCATGTGAGCAGGGACAGGGGCACTGGCACTGGCTATCATGAACCACGCGCTAAACGTACTTAAATATGAATGCGCGATTGTTTGCACATCTCAGGGAAACATTAGGATGGAATGCAACAAATGATCCGAGAAGGCAGCTTGTGTTGTTTTTCTGGAGAGCTGGAGTTTCAGCCTGTCCCCCACACCAGTGCCAGTTGCTTTGACCAGGGAAAACAGGGAGGCATCCAGATAAACAGCCACGTGGGCAGCCTTGCACATGGAATGGATTTCCAAAAACAGCTCCAGAGAGAGCAGAGAAGCACACAGCAGGGCTTATTTTTGACAGCGCCAGGGCACTGGAGCTCTTCCGGGTTTAAAAGGTTATAATTCAGTTTAGTGAAAAAGCATCTGCTAAGACTATAAACAGAACTATATTTTAAGTGGTGTACTGTAATATTTATAACAATGTAAGTATTTACACTACTATTCAAAGGTTTGGGGTCTGTAATTTTTTTTAAATGTTTTTAAAAGAAGTTTTGTATGTCCACCAAGGACATACAATAAGTATATTGTAATACAATTATTAAAAAAATACATACATATTTTAAAATATAATTTACTCCAGAGATGGAAAAGCTCAATTTTCAGCAAGATTATTCCAGTGTTCAGTGTCACATGATCCTTTAGATATAATTCTAATCTGCTGATTTGGTGCCCAAGAAACATTTTATTATTATCAATCTTGTGCTGCTTAATGAATCCAACTCACCAATGAATCCCTTTTTAGCCAGCTCAATGGTGAATCTTCTTGTGATTTTCTCCAACTCATTGTCCTGAACAGCACGAAAAACAAAATGAAATAAAAACATAAATCAAAGTGCTTCTCTGCAGCAAAGAAAAATGTAACACTATTTTTCCCCTCTTACAACTTATGACAGCCATATAAACAAAAAACCTGAAATGCCATAATTCAAACTAAAGTTCTAAATGTCAAAATTGATCATCTGATTGATCAAAGAAATGAATGGATGGAGGGGGGGGAGGGGGTATCATAGTAAGGAAAGTAAACACTTTTACTCTCTTGAGAAAAAAGATTCACAAAAGACCAACAGAACAACAAAGCAGAAATCTATTCAGGACTTCATCCAAACAGGGAGCAAGGCCCATTTACAAGAGAAAGGAGGACTGATGGCATGACACGTGTTTGCACTTCATGGAGCGCATGAAAAAGGCAAACACAGCCGACAGAAACGATAAAGAGTTATTTCTGGAGTCAGTGTGCTCAGAGTCTATACATGTGTGTTGTGTCCTTACAGAGTAAGTCCTGGGGTTGATTTTCACTCCAGCTTTAGCTCCGCCAAATGGCACATCTAGAAGAAGATAAATGATGTGTAATCTATGAGTCTTCAACTCGACGGTATTCGAGTGTAAGATAGAAATCGAAAAAGCACAATTCAGCAATATACCAAGTGGAATGTGCATCCAAATTATATGTGAAGGATAAAACAAAAACAAAAAACACAAAGCTTACCCACAACAGCACACTTGTATGTCATCAAAGAGGCCAAAGCTTTAACTTCATCCACAGACACATCCATACTGTATCGGATACCTGAAAAAGAAAAGCAAAAGGACCCATGAAACTGGACTTAATCACAGCCATTACAGAGTCAATTGGCTACTAAAGCCTCGGTAGATCTTTCCTCTACCGACTAATGAGGATTAAACACCAAGAACACACACAATGGTCTTAAACAAACAGACATTCTGAAGCTATACAGACACTTGGCCGGTGTGGCTAGCCGTGTCTTCATGCTGAATTGACTGAAGATAAACAGGACAGAGTGCGACAAGAAAATGTCAGACTTAATGAATGACTCTGTCCCTTTTTGTGTATAATTAGACAAGAAAACATATGTAAGACTAGTTACATTTCAAAAAAGCAGTTTAGTAATGAACCTAGTTTAGACCATTTTTAAAAATTTTACATGGGTTCACCAGATCATGTTCTAAGGACACTGGTTGCCTTTATCAGCAATGCAGCTAAAATTCCAGCTCAACTTGTGCGCCGTCACGCTCCATTAAGACACATGCTCCCTTCACTTTCTTCTCTTGCACCTTATGTTGGCTTCTTAAATCCAGCAACAGCACAGATGTGACCTTCAAGTACACAGAGACTGTGTCTTTAATGAAGCATTTTACAGCTACTACTACTAATACTGCTATATGCAACACACACCTTGAGCGCACAATGATTTTAAATGACAAATCATGTGTCCCATTATGTAACAATAAATGTGTGAACAGCTGAACAGCAATGAATGAATGTGGTTTGCTGGTTTGTAGATCTTCATTATCACTTATCTGTGTAATCAAAGAGACACATTTAAATGCACTATCACATTTAGCGTTGCACAGAAAAATTACGAAATACACTCTTTCCTATATTAACGCAAGCATTCAGGAGTTTAACGTGAGGGCAAAAAAGTTTCCCGCAAGATTACGCCCATGTTCAGGTTGGTTGCACGTATTTGCTGTGCTGATTATAGCGGATTGATTTGAAAGTGACAACTGAGTGAACTGGCGCTATTGACCAAGGAATATGCGCCTGTTTTTGCATGCAAAATTTGTGACCATACCTTAATAATGCATGTCATGTAAGTTTAAAAATACACTGTAAAATGAAAAAAAATAAGAAAATAAAATAAGAAAAAAAAAAACACTAAGTATCCATTGGACTATTGAATTTCCATTCATTCGTGATTGCTGGATAAGGATTGCATGAATATTCACAATATAATATAATGTAATGTAATCTTTAAAACAATTTTAGATTTATATTTCCAGGTTGTACAAAAGATACAGTACAAACTATCCTAACATAAACAAGATAAAAGGAAAAGGTAAAAGGTAAAGGGTATCTAAATGTCATGTATGCTGGGGGAAGTATGTGTGTGTGGAGGCTGTACTGACTCAGGTTGCATCATCATGAATCTTGATTGATTGTGTGAGTGTGTGTGTCTCTAGAACACACTGCCATGCGGCCTGGCGGATGTATCAATCCCTTTTACAATTAACATAAATGACACACCGCTATCCTGCAAAAGCAGTAAAAAAAATGAGACTAGATATTTAAAGACCGATTTGGTCACAATGTCTCTATGCAGCTGAGGATGCCTGGCCCAAACAAGTGAAATTATGTGCTCTAATGTATTTAATGATACATTAGAGCACTCTAATCAGATTTAATAATACAGTAAGACAGCTGCCAACATCCTGACCAATAGATATAAACCACCGAACATGTTTTTTTAATTGCTGAAAAAAAAAAAAAAAAAAATCAAGAAGAAAATCCACCCCTCTAGGTGTCGTTTTATCGGCATTTAAAAGCTCACCAGCTGAACAGATGTGTTTTTTCCGCTTTGGCTGAAACAGTCTACACAAAGAGGGGAGGAGAAAACTGTGCGAGAGAGCCGGCAGGGGCTCTTGAAAGCTGGAATGACTCAGCACAGATCACCTACTGCATCCGACGGAGGAGAAAGAAAAAAAACACAGAAGACCTTTCCCAGCATCCCTTTCGACTCCAAAGCACTAAATGTGCTTCATCATAACCAGGAAGTGCACTATCTGCACAAGTCTGACTCACGCCATCCTTATTTTCCCATTACTCTTGCATATAAAGGATACACAGCCAAAACATTTCTGCTGATCCAGTGATACTGATATTCACGTCCACGACTTTGGCTGATGAAACAGATGTTGAAACGCACATAGCCGTTAGCTGACGTGTGTGCTGGCTGAATTGCTCTTGTACTTTGTAATGTGTACCCAATCTTGTCTATTACACATAGATAATGTTAATCACAGCACTTTTGTCAGTGATAGCCACTGAGCCACAGAGATCAAGAGCTTGTGTCGCATCAATGATTAAAAGTGCTGAAACTGATGTTGGCCGTTTGCTAACTTCCGACATTTGCAAATTTTAACTACAAACCATCTGAATATGCAAAATGATTAACGAGCAGCTAGTGTTTCTGATTGGCTGGTTTTCAATGTGATTTACCCAAGGTGCTCCACTTTGTACCTGCTAAGCTTTAAAAGGGGAACCTTTCACCAAATGCAATATTTGTAGGGATATTTTATGCATAACGTTTAAGAATGTAATAAATTTGCTAGCCGGCATTGGTTTGGGAAGAGAAAATGATGAAAAATGTTGTTTAGCTGAAATTATTATTAGCACTGGTCTTATCAGAATCACATTGATGTGTTCATTAAAATCATGACAGAACAGGATGGGGACTTGGTTCTATATGCATCATTAGTTGTTTGGATATTGAGATCGTGAACATTGCACTCATAAATGGAGGCAGATGAAAATGAACTTTAAGTGGTAAAAAAAATGATTCGAGAAGTCCTGCATATGTTGCCCAGATAAAAGTAAGTACTTTTCTCTAGAAGGTCCAGTTATGACTTTTTTTTTTACTAAACATTGCAAGGCCAAAATAAAAAAAAAAGCTTTAACAGCTCCTTGCTTCGGTTGCTCAACAAACAACAAAGCTGGAGAATCTCACGCAGCCAGTAACGATGTTCAGCCTTACATTGTTCAAACCGGAGTCGGACATTGATGGAGAGACTCAGGAAGAAGTTCCAACTTGCAGAATGCATCTAGACGTTTCCAAATGGTTAACATACGTAGTTGCTGTGGAGTTGATTCAACTAGCATGTGCTGTCATGTTAATCTTTTAGTGTTGAACTGACCTTCGCTTGTGAAGCAGTCTGGTATAAAATGACAACATGGTAGTAACACTAATACAACAACTCTTCCTCTTCAAGCAGCCCAACATGGCCTCGCCCCCTTTGTTGCGTGTTCCCGGGGACAGGGTTTATGTGAATTTTGGGGTTTTATGATGTCACCAACCCAAGGAGAAGCTCATTGTAGTCCCTGCCAGCCATTTGTTGTAGTCCGATTTCTGTTAAAGCAAATATCTCCCTTTGCATTGAACTTTGAGCGTCGTAACTTTGCAGATGTTGTTTGTGCTCTAACAGCAACATTCACTAAAGATAAAAAAGTGAAAACATAATCAGGGACCCCTTTAAGTACAATGATAAAAACAAAGAAATCAGTATCTTTCGGATTGGGAAGCTGTGGAAGATTAAGGATTATTACAGACTCACTACAAAACACAGATAAACAAGTGAAAAGAGACGACGACTTTCCACACACTGCAGAAGCTTTTCTAGTTAAACGGACCCTATACTTTTTCATAATGTTGAATGGCTGCAGTCATAATATCCCTTAACTTATACACAAGTTAGTTGTCTCCTTAAGATGTCTCCAAACACTGTGTGTAAATGTGAGCGGAGTGGTCCTGTCACGCTGATGACGAGTTAGAGCGCCTGAGCCCTACCCCCATATCCACCCTAACAACTCTCTCTCACGATACGTCACCCACAAATCACCAACAACGCAGTGCCATGATGACATCTCCCCCTCCCACTCTGTACGGCCTCAATCTCTTGATTATCCACTGCTCCTTAGCATCTGCAAAGAATGAATTTGATTCTGTGGGCCTCAAGAGATTTACAATGGGCCTGTGGAGTATGCGTGTTGTTTAATCAAAGAAAGTATTAGTAAATGGGTACAGATCACATCTTATGCTTTTGACATGATATAGATTGTGTAAAACCTCCTCCACATCAGCTAGCAACCAGGTAAATGTTTATTAACCTAACGTGAACGAACCTTCTGAACCTAACTGAACGAAATGAATGATCCTTTGTTTAAATGTAAACACACAGTTGACTTGAAACAACTTGTTCCTTTGTTTGGCATGAGGGTAAAGTTAGTATAAACAGCTGATTCTGGGCTGTTAACATTAATGACCAGTATAAACGTAAACAGAAACCGCAGATATCAAAACACAATAGTAACCAAACAAAGCATACAAGGAGCAGTAAAGCCTTGCTAGGGCCAGATATGATTTCCACATTCTGTGAAGTTTAATAATAAAAAAAAAGACTAATACACACAAAATTGTAATAGTATTAATAAACTTGCACATGAACTTAGTATTAGCATTATTATTATTATTACAATTAAGGAAAACACAAGCATGAGAGCTGTTGAACTGATTATCAGGCAGTGATTCTGCCATAGAGGTCTTCTGCAAAACTTTTATGCTTTGAAATACTTTGTTTGATAAAAATAATTATGCAATGGATAATATGGTCACGCTATGTATTAAATCACTTTGTTTTGTTAGTAAATTACTTGTTGTTTTCATTTAGTTAAAAGCAATACAAATGAGAATGGAATTTAGGGGGGAAAGTGTGTTTATACTCTGTCCTGTAAAAACCCCTGTGCAGGTGCAAGGCGTGTCAAGGTGATTTATTATTGAAAGGAGGACAAATGTTCAAAATTGTGCAAGTATTTTAAAAAAATGAAACATAATAGATTTGCAAGTCATGATGTCAACCACAGTCAGCATGTGCAACCGCAAACCGAAACTGCTGTGAAAACTCTAGACACTAGACAAGCAAACTGATTTGTAATGCCGTATCATTGCACGATATATACTATGTATACAAATAAATATCTCTTACCTCCCTTGCAGGGAGTTCTGTGCTGGCTGTGTTGTGCCCGGTAACCCTCGATAACCTCCCATTCTCCGTTGTCTCTCTTGATGGGGAAGGACACGCTCAGGACGTGGTTGCAGGGCTTGATGATCCTGAGGATCCCCCGCACCCGGTGTCTCTTCTGCTCCGGCGTCTCCCGGGTCTTCAGGTCCTCCACCAGCTTGTTTTCGACAATAGCGGCGCCGCGATCGAAGAAGCCCTCCACCATCCTGAAGAAGTTCGGGTCATCTTCCTTGTCAGCGGCATCGCTGTAGTGACGCACCCTCAGCAGCGATGAGGAAGCCGGCAGAGCGGACTCGACGCATCCCGAGGCCAGAGCGTTACCCGCTCCGCGAGTCAGCAGCTCCCCAAAATACCGGTACATGGCGACAAGCGGCTTTGAAAGTTACGGTACAATGGAGAAAGAAGAAATGAAAGGATGATGGGTTATCGACGAGGTGAAAAAGGGAAACGAAAAGGGGGGCAAACGAACGAGACGACGGAAGCTCCTGAGCCTGCCTCGTTCAGTCAGTGACAGCGCTCATGCCGTCTCGCGCTTTAAAAGGCAGCGGCGAGTTTGGAGGAGTCGCGCGAGGATACGGAAGGTCACTGGGTGTCAGGAAGGAGGAGGAAACGCACGCGCTACTTTTAAAACTCTTGTTCTTTCAGCTGTCTGATTCATTAATTCATGATATTTTGTATTTTAAACTCACTTTTAACATTAACAACTTAAAAAAAACCTTCATGCATATGTTTTCAAAATGACTTTTCATTTGGAAACATTAATAAAGATGCATAGGCTATTTTTTTATATGAATTGCAAGAGCAAAGAGTTTAATGTATGTAAAAAAAAAAAAAAAACTTAACATATCCAGAAATTTAAAAAAAAAAAAAAAAAGTTACAAAAGGAAAAAGTAAAAAAGTCAAATATTTTGATCCTGAGGTAAAAATAAATAAATAAATAAAATAAAAAATATGAAGATAAAATCTACTATAATTCTGTTGGTGATCTGTTGACACTTGATCTATTGAGATGTTAAATCCTATTTTGCTGTATATTATTATTATTATTTTATTTAAATCACAAGTCCATAGTATTGGTAAAAACATACTCACCAATTATAGGCCACATTTTTTTCATACACACAACTTTTTGCTCATAATATTGTTATTTGTTAAAAAAAAAAACTGTTCTGTTTTGCACAGTAGGTATGGCAAAGTGAATCAAAGTCACCTGTCCACCAGTCACAAGGTCATTGCTAAGTTCCTGCTGTGATTCAAAATCATCATCCTTTCAAAAAAAAAAAAAGGATTCAAAATCAAACAACTGAAAATTAATGTGGTCAATAAAGTTTATTAAATCTTTATCAGACAGATTTTTATGACACACTCTAATAAACCAAGCTGGCCCTTTATTTCCTGTCCTGTTGATCATCTTGCTATAAATTCAGGCCTCTCCACCTCACACCTGCTGTATGTTTTTCAAACCAACTAACTTCTGGTTTATGTTTGTTTCTCACTATTCATTCATCTTATCTCAAGAAACATATCACTGCACTCTGTGTTTAGGTTGTCCGTACAGTACCTACAATGGACAATATGGGGTAAGCGTTTTGCTGATATTGAATTCACAACAGTCTAACCTTTACACTGAGCTCACATTACCCCAATGGACTCTGCACAGAGATAAGATTACGATCGATCCCCATGGAACCTGGTACAAATTGGCCCCAAGTCTGGTTAAGAAAATAAGCAAATATTAACTATAAGCTTTAGAAAGAGTATTTGCTGAGTATTTGTCATCCGAGAGATGAACATCATGGCTAGTGTTTATGTGTAGCCAGTGTGTGAGAAATCAATCGCATCTTCACACCAACGTATGTTTTGGTGTACAGTAAGACAAAACTACTCTAGAAGCTCTGAGGACAATTATATGAAAATCTTGATGGTTTATAATGTTTCGGTGATCTCGGCATGCTAATTGGCAAGCTTACAACCTATACGCATATTGACCCAAGGGTCAGTGTATCAAGTTTTATACCACAACGATTGGTACAATGATGAGTAGATTTATCGTCAAAGAGTATTTGAAGTCCCACATCAGTAGAGTAAAACAGGATAAGAGAAGATAAAAATTGTCGTTCAGAGAGAGAAAGAGGCGTTAGGCAACATTCAGTACTCTCATTCACAGCTAGTATCTGTGGAGCGGTGAAGAGTTGTAAAGATAAGGTAGGAAGAACTACATGTTAACATTTTATTTATTTATTTATGAGTTTCAAAAATCCAGTGCAATGATATACAGTATTGATGTTGTGCTCAGTGAAAGTGATGCTGAATTAATTAATGACCAAATTAATAAAAAAAAAACACAATGGAATTATTATTATCATCAATATTATTGACTGAAGGATTTATAAGAAAACATTTAATTATTTTTTATATCTAATTTAATTTGTATTTAATTTGCTTTTATTATTCTAATAACACATCAAATGAAAATATATATTTAGGCCTATTAGTGCTGTCAAACAATCACATCCAAAATAAGAGTTTGTGTTTACATAATAAGTGTAAGTGTACTGTGTATATTTATTATGTATATATAAATACACATGTATACATTTAAGAAATACATGTATACATGTATATTTCTATATAATTTATATTATATATAAATATATTTTTGTTAAATATATACAAGCAAGTGTGTGCATTTATATATAGCCTATATAATAAATATACATATATATATATATATATATATATATATATATATATATATATATATGCATATTCAGTTTATTGTAAAGGCAAATGTATTGGGCTACCTGTACAAGAATAATATGATTTAATCAGCATGTTGATGATAGACGAATAATTAACTGATGCCGGAGATAAAGGGAATTGTTCGTGTTTTTCACCCCCGCCACATGGTTTCCTCTTCACACAAGACTGACGTACAATGATTTATCATGGTCGTGTTTCAAAGGGCAAGTGCTTGTCCATTATTGGCTCACACGCCGACGACACCCTCTGCGTGATTGGATAAATGAGGAGGAGGGTGCGTAAGGGGCGGGGAGAGGTTGTAAATTAACTGTCCTTTCATGTGTCGTTCCAAGAATGGCTTCCCTTTACATTTAAAAGAATGTGCAGCATTGCGTAGCATTGCTTCTTTCTGATTTTGGGAATTTGTTACGTTTTCATGTGAGTCCACATCGCCATACGACACCCCAGCTTCACCCCCAAGTCTCCTTCAGTTGTTTACTGTGCCTCATTAGACAAATTATTTCCCATATTAATGCTGGAACGAAGGAATATGCGACTTTGATTTTTGGTGATCAAATATTAACATATAACATATTTCTGGTGAATACAATACATATTAGGTCTTGAAGAGAACTGGAAAAAATCATCTTTAGTAGAAGTTTTGAGAGAGACACGCTTGCTGCTCACTAAATGAATAATGCTGCTCTAAAAGACTTCGAAAGCACGAGGTTTGTGTGCACTAAAAACAGGGAGCGTGTGCAGGCTGGATTCTGTTGCCTGTTTGCAGAGTCAAGCTGAAAAGTCCTCCAATAGTGACATCTCTTGGCCAAAGTGAGTACTGCACTCTGAGACTGGACCAATAACGTAAAAGGCTTTATTTGATATGCTTTTATTTTCAGTATTACATTTTGGAATGTGAAAAACAATACATTATGCAATAATTAGTTTTATTAGGAAAATACAATATACGTATTATTTGTACATTTATTACATTTTATAATTGACTTTAAATACGTTAAAATCTATGACATTTTCTTTTCAGCTATAGCCTACTCTAACGCCCTGTTCACACTAGTGCTTTTTTTGTTTTAAAACGGCGTTTTAAAATGAAAACGATCCTCATCTACCCTGGCGTTTCCACAGAAACGATCTCCGTCTAAAAAACAATAACAAACAAAAAAAACCGCATGTCACATGGCCGCTCATGCACACTGGGCATGCGCGTACAAGAGTCAACAGGCATTTATTTATCATTTACATAGTTAACGCTGGGAAAACTGTGCATTGAAATGCTTGTGACGAAGCTCAGAAAATTACAGGGCCAAACATAAACAATCAGAAAAAAGTAAAACACGAACATACAAAATTATAGACATACATGGGTATACTGAGATATAAAAGTGGTGTGTGCTGTTCCACTGGCAGAACAATACATGCAGACAGAGCAATAAATACAAACGAATGGCAGTAATTGCTATAATAAAGGTAGACAGTAGTCCTGAGGTACTGAGATAAGAATACTGGGGTATCAGTGTCCAGATTTTGATTACAATACAATAAATAGTGAATCTTAAAAGCATTAAGTAAGCAATATATATTTTGCTCAGAGTCCAAAGTGGCAGAAGTAAAGATCAAATGGGAAGTTAGTGATTGCAGGACAGCTGGCTGTTAAGCAGTCTGATGGCTTGAAGATAAAAGCTGTTCTTCAGTCTGCTTGTCCGTGATCGGATGGATCGTAAGCAGTGAAGCAAACAGGAGGTGAGGAGGAAGAGTGTGATCCTTGATGATGATGATGCTGCGGGCCTGTCTCAAGCAGCGTGTCTGATAAATTGTCCTGTGAGGCCTGGAGTTTATGTCCAGTGATGAGCTCTGCTGTTCTCACCTCTCTGAAGAGCTTTGCCGCACTATACTGCGATGCAGCCGGTCAGAATGCTCTCTATATGTGAAGGCCAAGGAACTCAACTCTTTCTACTTCCACTCCATTGATGTAAATGAGAACACAATCATCTCCTTGGTCTTTCTGTGGTTTAGAGAGAGATTGTTATCAGCAAGTGTGAAGAGTTGCTTCTTCTAGTTAAAAAAGTAGAGTTTAACTTAAAAGTGGCAATTAAAAATGACAACAAAGCCAGCAAAGATTGCAGCTCAGTCTCCATGATATTGTTTACACGGTCATTAAGGATTCGCAGAGAGACTTGTTTTCAAAAGTTTACGTTTTGGTACGTTTACACTAAAACGGCGTTTTCAAACTAAAACGGGCTCTGCAGCGTTTTCGAGGTCCTTAAATTGATCTGAAATCTCCACAGGTTCTGCATGAGAAATGTCTTCGTTTTAATCAAATTTTCAATTATAATAAGACACTATTTAGAGCCACTCAAATGAAATCCCTGATAACAAATTTAATCTTTGCTCTGCAGAGGTGACACAGGACTTGCACCTGAGTTTGTACAATTGCAAATGTGTAAATAATGTTTAGATAAATCAATATCTGATCAATATGCTTAATAAAACAGAAAAGGGAGGAGGTCACACATCACATGAGTCACTTTATAGAACATGACAGTCAGTTGTGGTGAAATAAAGAGCGGTCACATATTTTGGTAGGTATATGAAAAAATACTATAGTAATTTATAGTAAATATTATAGTGTTTTTGAATCATATAGTAAATTGTAGTATGCTGTATATAGTTTGTTGCAGTATAATATACCAATAGTAGAAAACTTAGCAGTATTACAGTATTGGGTCAAGTAAGTTTATATTACTATAGTTGTTAAATTACCACAGCAACTATACAATTACCACAATAAAGTAATTCAAGTACTTTACTATAGTATGGCTCAAAAACACTATGGTATTTATTATAAATTACTATAGTATTTTTTTTCATGTTTGACCCGTCGTGTATATATATATATACACACACACACACACCACATTTTATAAATGCATATATTATAAACATACACACATATATATATATATATATATATATAAAACTAACAAACTGTAATTTTAGTTTGAGTAATTGTAATTGATAATAAGAATAAAGTCTATGTGTATTAGACAATGAGAATACAAAACGAATCCATTCTTTGTATAACGTCCAGCATCAGTCAATAACAGCGCAGCATTAATGTTTAATTTCTTCTGTAAACAAGCGTTGGACGTTTCTTTTCTTTTTTTAAACATAAAACATCTTTTGCAGTATCATTCCGCTTCAGTGTTTGCTCTCTGCACGTGAACGCGCTCTCGCGCGAAGATTTGCTCAACAGCGACCCCTGGTCACAGTTTTCAGGTGTTTAGTGTAATCGACAGAAACCGTAGCAAAACTAAAGCGTTTTGAAACGAAAACGCAATGTAAAATTAATGTTGCCGATGATGTAGGCCTATAGGCTAATTCTTGTGGTATTGAATAAAAAAAAATTCACAAACTATTCACGACACGGTCTCTAGTGCCATTTTGCTGTTTACCTTATAAAATGTTAGATTTTTGTTTTAATTAAGACGTTATTTTGTTTTATATTGTTGTAGGTTAATTTAACTTTGTTTGCCACTAGATGGAAGCCAAACGTCAAAAATGAATCGTTGAACACCAAGAAAAGAAACACTGCGCCAAACTCTCTTAAGATGAGCTATATTTCATGTGAATGTTTTCATGCATTTGTCCTTCATTCAGGGTCATTCGCATTGCTTCATAATTTTACAACCTCTTAAACCAGTTATAGCCTACTAATTATTCCGATAAAAATGATTTTGATATTTTTTGTTCTCCACAAATGTCATGTCCTGCTGCTTTGGACGATTTTACATTCCTAGGATATATGCAGAGGTTTCATGATGTAACACATGCACATCTAGACAGGCTCAAGGAAGTGTGTGAATAAGAAAAGTCGAGCGGTAAAGTGTCGAACAAGTTCCCACGAGAAAGCTCCAGTCAAGTGTCTTACAGCCGGAAATCGTGGTTATTGTGGTGTGAGATTTTTTGCGTAAAGCTCGGTGCATCTGCCTGACGCACAGACTCACTGCCTCAGTCACAGGTCTTGAATCAGTGACTATATGTTAAACAGATAATGTCGATTGCAATGTTTGCAATTCAGTCGAATAACAGCTGTACGTTGTCTCGTGCCTCTTTACAAATCACTGCTGAAATCCTACACTTCTTCGTGTCTGGTATAGGTAGCTGGTCATGTCAGGCTGTTGCAAAAGGGCACAAAACCCCTTTACAGTCTGAGAGCTAGTGCTCAGCAGCAGACTTTTTTCCTCCATCCACCAAAAAATAACTTTGTGTGCACGTGTGGGTTTATAGTACAAAATGTCCTCACAAGGATAGTAAAACCTGAGATCACCTACATTGTGGGGACCAGCCAGTGGTCCAATGGATTAATAAACATTCTAAATGATGTTTGTTTGTTTTTGAAATTGCAAAAATGCAGCAAGTTTTCTGTGATGGGCAGGTTTAGGGGTAGGGTTAGTGTAGCAGGATAATAAATATGTGTGTGTGTGTGTGTGTGTGTTTTCTTCTTTTTTTCTTTTTTCTTTTTTTACATAAAACCTCACAGAATGGTGCACTCTGAATACCCTGGAAACATAATTCAAACTTTATTTCAATGATTTATTTAGATTCTTCCTCTATGGAAATCATACTGGTCAAAAGGTCATTGCGTTACTCCATCTTTATATAAAGCAAAGCTATGATGATGATAATAATAATAAATCATAACTCAAGTATTGTCCTTGCAACAAACCTAAAGCTGACAGCAGGAAGACATAAAGTAAGCACTCTTATGCAACGTTTCTATGAATAAACAAACAATGGTTATTTCATTATTTTGCAATATTGTTAAACATATAAGATAACTTGGCTTGAGAAACTATAATAAACGTGAAAATGAAAAATGTAACCACAAAAGTCATTGTGCTCATGCCGTATAATCATCCTCACTAAGTGGCTGTAGCCTATACTAATCCTTAATTCGAATATAACTTTAATTTAACTGCCAGATGTACAAGCTATTTCGCAGTATATAGGCTGAATTCCGAGTGACTACAGTTCTTGATTACAGCATTACTGGATTCTAATGATCTATTGACTCTTCCTTATTTGTGTTTCCCTTGTCCATGGAAAATAATGGTCTACCACTAAGACCCTGTGCATTATGGAAGGTCCTTGAAAATGCTTGTAATCCCATTGGGAATAAGGCTATATGGCTTCTATCCACATCTATCATGAGAAAACGCAGCTTATTTGCATAGGAAAAATAAACAAGTTTGACAAACAGTCTGTCTGTGTCACTTCTGTTATTTTATAATGTCATATGAACAGGAGTTTCATGTGAGCTGTTGGTGCTTTAACAAATTAACACATTAAAATAAAGTTAAAAAATAACTATACTTGATTATGCCTTGTTTAATAATTAATTTGAAACCTTTACTGTTATAGAGCACAAAATGTACTTGTACTGTACAAAATGTAGATAAAAATGCACAAAGGAAAAATTACTCTATATTTATTTACTCTTAGTTGCAGGCAAAGTTATGGTGTTTTTGACTTATAAGGAGTTATATATAAATAAATATGAAGGATTTGCCTGGTTTACCCAGATTATTGTGATTAATGGAACGATTTCTAGGAACCACATGGAACTAGTTACATAATATTTAAGTTTGACCTCAATAGTAACAGATTGCATCTGTGACATGGTTTAGGTTATGAAACATCTATTGTCACACTGGAACAATTACTGGATACATATTGCTGACTTCATATGGACAATATTAAACAAAATCACCCACTTTTAACCACATCACATTGTAGAAACTTCCTCTCTGAAAGTGTGCCAGTGTACTTGCAATCAGATAGTGTCTTGGCTTAAAAATCATGATATTATTTTCATTTTCATTTTTTTTTCTCAGATACACATGAACACAATGCTTTCTTTTGTGGTTGCAGCATAGTTTGAAGCACAGCCATTCTTGAAAAACAACATCTCAGTTGTCACGAAAACTGTATGACATTTCAATTCTTCTCTTTTTTATTGTTTCTCAAATACAAATGAACACAATTTTTTGATCTCTAAAGAATAACCCTTACGTGTGTGTAGCATAGCTATAGAAATCATCACGCATCGAGTTCCACACATCCAAATCCGTACAGAACAAGTTTATTCTGAATTTTGTTGATGTCCAAGCCTTTCAGCCTCAGGATGTTGTTACCTTTCTGAGGTAGTCAGCATCTAAATAAAAGGATGCCCAACACATCTTACTCTCATCTCCTACTCAAACCGTCCCATTGAATTCCCAGTGCTCTTAATAACGGTTCCAAAAGGGAGTTTTCCCAGTGATGCCACTGAAGAACCATTTTGGGATCCTCAAAGAAACTTTCAGTGAAAAGTTCTTAAAAGCACTTCTTAGTGTGAAAAACATTTTAATAATCCAAAGATCCTTTTTCCCATTTAAAGAACCTTTTGGGAAGGGAATGGGAAGGTTCCATGGATGTTAAAGGTTCTTAATGGAACCATTTGGCACTCATAAAGAACCTTTATTATTAAGAGTGGTGTTCTTGATCCATTTATATTTATGAACACCTATCAGTTTCATGCAGCCTGTATATTTTTGTTTTATCGGTGCTCTCCGGTTTCTTCGACTCCCAGAAGCATTCGATAGGAAGTATTTGCCTGTTCAGTGTTTAAATATTTATTCCTTATATGGTCATTTGTGTATTTTGGCGCTACACATTTGTTTGCGGCCAACAGTATCATGGTCTTGTGGGATACAGAGGCCAGGATCGGAATGTTCCTGAAGCCTAATTGTTATGTCATTAAAAACAAGTTAATTTTCTGTATCTCCTGCCATTTCTTTTGGCTTGCTTGAACATTCTTGAATTCCTATAAGCCAGGATGATTAATCATATGCATAAAGTGGTGCAATGATAATGTAAATTTGCTGGTGTGAATTGTTTTACAGAATATTATTCCGCATATATGTGCTGATAAACATCAATTTATTACCCTTTTCCCCCCAATATATTAATTTAATATTAATTACTCGAGGCTCACTGACTAGGGTGGCATTTCTCAAAAGCTAGATCATTGAACAATTGCAACCAATGGTCTCGACGATCAACTTAGCTAACAATGCTTTCAAGAAACGGAGCCCAGGTCCGTAATCCAGCCCTGAATGCAGTAATGCTCATTTTTAATGAATGTGTATGTGTGTGGTCAGTCAGTGGAAGTCTTTAAGTATCTCTCATCATTTATATGAATAGAAGTCGCAATGATTATAGAGCCTGGCAAAGAAGGACATTATTGAAACAATAAATCAAAAATGAAAAAAAGAACTGTCCAGTGTCTTGGTTGCAGGACACTTGGCACACTGTTTATTGCCCTTTTTTACATATTACATATTTAGGTATCATTTGAAAGCTTAAACACACCAAGTTCATCCAGTGAAAATCGTGCATAGAAACGGTACTTTAAAGCATTCAGTGGACTCAATTTTTGTTATATAAAGTTTAAATTTGGAACACAATTTGGTTGAAGTCGCTTCCACTTCCGCAATAATCTGCTGAGTGCCTGTATTGCAAAGCATTCATGAATTACAACCATTTAAGTTCAGACCTATGCTCAAAAAGGAGGGTGACAGGTGAGGATCATAGAAAAAATAAGCTGACAATGATTTGCACTTTTAGCACCATTTAGGTTTTAATTTGCTTTGGACATAATGCAATCTTTCATATCGTTTAACGCTACAAAGAAAGACTGGAATACAAATGCTTGTTACTTTAAATGACTATCCTGAGAATAAACAACCACAGAGTCCCTTAAAAGCTATAAGATAAAATTAGCTTCATATATTTTGTTAAGAAACACACAGAAGTGTCACACAGAAGTGATACACAAAATATAAAATCTAATAATAACCTTAAACTACCATATATATATATATATATATATATATATATATATATATATATATATATATATATGGTAGTACTCTTAATGAGAAAGCTACAGATTTATCTCTGTCTGACAGGTAGACAAGACCGAGTACCAAGGCACTTTTGAACACCAAATACAAACATTTTTCGCGTGTACAGAGATCTGGAGCATAGAACTCTGAACTCAACTAATCTAGACACAATAGATATGTTTGTATAAGAAAATAATATTTGAATTTACAGTTCAGTTTCCAAAGAAAGAAGATGAGAGATATTTTTAAAGAATTGTTAGCGTTTGGCGGGCCTGAGAAGATGGCCAAGACATACCACTATACTTGGGCGTTTTCATTTTGGTCTTACATTAGCATCTATTAAAATAAAGTGCTTTAGATGCCAGAAACTATGCATTTAATACAGTATTTTTGCCATTACGATTGAGTTAAGGGGAATGTAGGGGAAAGCTGACGTGTGAGATTCCACTACCAACTGCGACCCAGTTTTACACCATATTTTTTGCTGGTACAAATTCGAAGCAATATTTAAGGCAATAGTTTTTGCAAAACATTTAACTCTCTATGATTTATACAAACACAGTATTTGTATATCAAGCTGAATGAATAAGTTACAAATTAAACAACCATTTAAACTATATATATAATATTATATTTTGTATATGCTCTAGTTAGTTGATATTCATATACATAGTAAATTCTGCAACAGTGAATCTGGAAAGTCTGACCATAAATGTTAAGAACACAGCATCTGAAGGCACCAGACAATATTAGAGTCTAAGATAGTAGCACAGAACGTGGTACATCCCAACACATTCTAAACAAGTAACAATCCGATTTTTCAAATATATATTAAAATATCACACAGATGTTAAAGGAAAATGTACAAATAGGTCTAAATAAAGGCTGATAATACATGTGTACAAGACAACAGCATATATAGACAAAGTAGGGATGAAAAAGCTTTGGGTGATTGGATCACTGAAGAAGCTCCGAGTCTACTTGGTCTGGTCCAAGGCTCTCAGAAGGTCACTGCCCTGAAGCAGATGCAAGTT
The DNA here is from genome assembly GCA_037194245.1 of Opsariichthys bidens. NCBI lineage: Eukaryota > Metazoa > Chordata > Actinopteri > Cypriniformes > Xenocyprididae > Opsariichthys > Opsariichthys bidens. Next base: position 13,474,001 of record CM074296.1, read on the forward strand.
TCCTTGTAGAGGCACGTTTACCTCGCAGTCATATCTTGTCAGCTCGGGCAGACAGTACGAGTCAAAGGATGGGCCCAAAAGTTGACTTATCATGCCTGTCGAAAATAACAGAGACCTGTTACTCAAGTGTCACTCAGATAAACACCCAATTGGTCCAATTTGGGCCGGTTCTTCACACAAATCCATTGTAAGACTTGGAATTTGGAATATATACACTATTGTTTAAATTTTTAGGGTCAGTATTCAAAAGTGACAGTTAAATAAATTCTGTTCTTTTGATTTCTATTCTATTCATAAGAGTCCTGAAACGTATCACAATTTACACAAAAAATATTAATCAGCGCAACACTGATAATAAGAAGAAATGTAACTTGAGCAGCAAATCAGCATATTAGAATGATTTCTGAAAGACAGTGAAGACTGGAGTAATGCTTGCTTTGCCACCACAGGAATAAATTACATTTTAAAATATAATAAAATAGAAAAACGTTATTTTAAATTGTAATAATATTTCACAATATTGCTGTTTTTACTGTATTTTTTCATCAAATAATTGCAGTCTTGGTAAGCATCAAAAACAGCAAAAAAAATGTACCAACCCCCAAACTATTGAACAGTTTGAAGTGAACATTCTCCTAAATATCTCTTTTTGTGTTCCACAGAATAAAAAATACATACGGGTTTGGAAAGATGTGAGGGGAGAGTAAATAATAAAAAGATTTCATAAAAAATATCTTTTTGATGCTGCCCAGATCAAAGTGGTGGTAATATTTCGGTTTGTGGTGACTGACCTGAATGTTTGTGTGAAGGCATCATGTGGTATTGTCTGTTACTGGGAGAGCAGAGGGACTCTGTGAAGAGCTGTTTCAGGTCATCTGAGGTCCGTTTGAGAGGTTGACTGCAGCCATGACAAGAAACTAATCCATTTTGCATGCATGGAAATTTATCTGTGAAAAAGGAACAACTGAGTGTGTAAATTTGGCTATTGAAAAATTAGAAAACAACTAAAGAGAGAGAGAGAGAGAGAGAGAGAGAATTGATGTACCTGTGAGCACACTCGTGCTGAGAGACTTTCTGACAGAGAAGGCGCAGTTGTCGACATTCATCTTCATCCTTTTTCGCATTCCATCTGCAGACTTGTGAGGAGGTACCACCTGCTGAACACACATGTCAATTTGATATTCTGTCTTTGGTATCACTACATAAACTTCACTCATTTCCATGAGTCCACAGAGAGATCTGAGAGCTTACGTTTGGAATATCGGAGAAAGAGCATGATGAACCGAACTCTGACGGCCGCTTCCGTTTGAAGTTGTTGAGCAGAGCGATCTGCCCCACACTCATGGCTTTCTGTACAGGGGCAAAGCTCTCAAAAAATCTGAAAATAGCAACAACAATTAAATCCATCAGTGAACATAATGACCCCCTTTATAGTTTTAGTTAGCAAGGATGCATTAAATCAGGACAAGACAGCACACTCATATTACTATGAGTGGGAGAAAGCTTTGTCTATGAATGGAAATTCAGCTTTGTCATCACAGTAATAAATGACATTTTAAAACATTCAAATAGAAAACAGTTGTATTAATATTTCACAATAACTGTTTTTACTGTATTTTACAGTTTTTTTATTGTGGAAGTTGCTATACAAAGCAGTTTTAATCAAACTGAAAATTCTCCTTTGTTTTATATGTAACAATACAATTTAAAACAAAGTAAATTCTTTCGGCTTAAGTGCTATGAAAATATAAAATCTATCTTAAAAAAAAATTTTGTGAACAATATGTTGTCTTCATAACATCACACTTTATTTTTTCTCACAGAGTATAAATGAGTCTTTTTATATAAAAATATATAGCTGCTTTAATTTTGCCTTTGCCCTTGCATAAAAAAAGTCTTAAAACCCCGTTCTGCTTGACTTACACTGATAGACCGTTCAGGATTAAAAATTTGTTTGCAATGACATATTTGCACATTAATTTGCAACTGGTGTTCTTTTTCATGTATTTGCATGCTAATTTGTGATTTTTCCAGACTTTATTCTCAAACTCAGACAACAGAAAAACAACATGGACTGTCACAAAAGCAACTCTGATGCAGCATTTTACTCGCATAGAAGGTTACTTGAAACTTTAACACAATTCTTTTCCTTCCTCGCAAAGGCATTTTCTTCTGGAAGTCCTAATCTAGTTAATCATTGATGCCTACTCCATGTATTGCAAAATAAAATGCACGTGTCAGGGAATGATGAACTCTGTTAACCTTTGCTGTGACAGTGCAGCAGTGAAACTGCATGTTCGTCCTGGATCTGCAGTGTTTCTGTCATCGATGCATCCAATATCTGTATGTTCATACCGTGAGGATGGGCCAGTGGGCCACTGAAGACTCTGTCTACCCTCCTCAGGAGAGAGAGGGATATTTGGAGCGGTTTGGTAAGGCTGCACATGCGCTGTGTCCGGACACGTGTTAGGACTGCTCTTGTTGTCAGGAGGGAATGGACTCAGAGGTTGGAAGAGGTCAGCTACACTGCTGAAGCTGTGCTGGAAGGCTGTCTTCAGGCCTGGACTTGTGTCAGGCACCGGCTCCTCCAGACAAATGGGATGCAGCTGGAAGTCTTCATCGTCCATTGGGATATATGGAGCCAGAGTCTCCAGGTCCAGATCGTTGAGGTCCAACTGCACACAGTGAGGTGTCATGTCAACCAAATATTCATTTAAAACAGTTGATGAGAGCAAAAAAAGCACTTGCAATGTTTTCATAAGAAAAATGCTAAACGAATCGGTTCAAATAATAGTAATAGTAATAATAGTAAGTACGCCAAGAATTCAATTGCATTGAATTTGCTGAAATGTAATACAAATACTGCTCAAATGTTTGTCAGTATGACTTTCAAAAAAAATACAGTTAAACTGTAAAATTGTCCAATATTATTACAATTTAAAATACCCGTTTTCTATATAATATACTTTAAAATATAATTCATTTCTGTAATGGAAAAGCTATATTTTAGCAGCCATTACTCCAGTCTTCAGTGTCACATGATCCTTCAGAAATCATTCTAGTATGCGCAAGAAATATTTCTTATTATTATCAATGTTAATACAGTTGCGCTACTCATTATTTCTCTGGACACATTTGTTTTAAACATTTGCTTTATTTTTTTGTAACATCGTAAAATTCTTTACCATCACTTTTGACCATTTAAATGTATCCTTGCTGAATGAATTACTTTTCAATAAATATGCAGTAGTTTATATGTGATTAATCAGCGAAATCCATAATATAAATTTAATATTACTGTACATCTTGTATCTGCACAGACAGTTGGATTTACAAGCTAGTCAAGTCACACTGTAAAAGAATGGTTTGTTACAGTTTTTTCATCATTATCATTAATTAAAAATACTTTTATTTTTTATTAAAATTATATTTGATTTTAATCACATTTTCGTCGTAGAAAAAGAACACTGGGGTAGAATCATCTGAACTATTACGGATGAAATGCTTTTAAGTATTGCACCTCACTCACCTGGGAGACTGTGGGATTTGTTGCAACAGATTCAGGGGCAAATACTTTCTCTGTCAGCTCCACCTTCAGATCACACTCTTCACTGCTACAGTAATCTACTGGACTGCTAGGCTGCAGACAAACACATTAAAAACCACTTTTGAGATTTCAATATACTATGAAAACATACTGTTAAAAAATTCTGTTTGAAATTTGTATATAGAAATTTTAATGGTACAGCAAAAAAAAAAAAAAAAAAAAAAAAATTCAGACGGTGAGAGAGCACACTGAAAAGAAAATGATGGCTGTTTTTGACATTTAAAACAATATACGACATATATAAATAATTTAAAAAAGATGATAAGTCTCCGCTCTCATAGGGAGAGAGACCAGAAGAGGACGGGACGTACTGTAGAACAACTGCTGCAGCCACTCAAGCAGGGTGTGGTAGAGGGTGTGCACTTGCCCGCAGGAGGCGCCTGGGGTACGTTGAAGGTGGACGGCATGCTGGACAGGTTTCCATCAGGACTGCCCTCGGGAGGTGTGTCCACAACCCATGACGGAAGCTTGGTGGACTTGGAGAAGTAAGTCGGTTCTTCAAACTCTGGCCTTTCTGCAAATGCATTGCACACAGTAACAAGTCAAACGATGCCTCGGACGTCACAGTTCAACATGTGGGATGAAAATGCAATGTCACAGATCTACTACATAAAGAGCCAAGGAAGATCAACTAACAGTTGACACACCTTAAACAACACAATGTGCAAAAGTTTAGTGGTCACCATGATTTTCAGAGTGAGAGTTGCATGAGAATAAATGGTTACATAAGTAATTAGGATGTTAAAAACAACCTCAGCCATCACCAAAAGCAATTAGAACTGTTGAGAGCGTCACTAAGTGGCGATTTCCCTTCCATGCAGTGGTTTTACTTGTAAAGACATGCATTGTGATGAAAAGTGAAATAAGTACACCCATTATAGCCCTTTATAGCACGAAACACACAAACACTGCCTGTTGTCATCTGTAAACCTTCAAAAACACAGGTGATGTTGAAATAACAGTTACTTTTATTTTATTTAAAAAAACGAACCAACAAAAACAAATGTATTTTAATAATACAAAATTGTTCTGCTAAAGCCAACGCTAAGCCATAAGATGCTCATGTGCTGTGGAGCAGAGAGATTCAGCTTGTCACATATTGCGTACCCTGCAGCAAAGCCAAGCTACAGTGCCACTGAGCTACAGTACAACAACATCTGCCACAACTTATGACCTGGGCAGTGAATGTGTGTGATTGTGAGGTAGAGTAAGGAGAGCCAAGGGAAGGAGTAAGAGTTCACGCATGCAGGATGGGAGGAGATTTGTAATCGGGGGTTGAGGATGTGAAGAGGGTGAAGGTATTGAAGGGGAATGGTTGAAGTAGTGCCGGGTGGCGCTCTGACCAAAGTCCAGGGCAATGATGGCGTCTCCTGGCATGGGCGCTAACTGAGCTAACTCCTCAGGCTCCTCCTTGAGCGCAGTGAAAAGAATGTCTTGAGTTTCTGAAACGGAGGAAGCTCCACCCTGGCTGAACAGTTCTCCCATGCTACGCATGTGGTAGGGCTTGAAAAGAGCCTCCGTCTGATCCAGGGAGAAGATGAGGGACTGCTCCTCAACAGAACTGAAATACAATAACAGGATGAGAACAGTATCATAAGTATCAGTATCATCGTTTAGTATCATCGTTTTATACAGTACCTCAGGACATAATTGATGCAGATGATGCACTGTGGTTGGGAGTTGCGATTGTTGTAGATGACGGTTGCCTGGGTCTCCACCCAAACGTAACCCCCATGCTTGGCTAGCATTCTGTACTGGCCACTCACCACTTGGCCCTTATTACAAACTGAAGAAGAAAACAGAAAAGGAGGGAATGACCTAAATTGTTACCAGTAATGGTAACATTTTACATTAGTTAATGTGTTAACTAACATGAAGTAACCATGAGCAATACATTTGTTACTGTATTTACTAATCTTCATTAACGTTAGTTAATGAAAATACAGTTGTTCATTGTTTGCTCATGTTTGTTAACTAATGTTAAGAAGATTTTAATAATTTAAAAATAAAATAATTTGACAAGGACTAATAAAAGCTGTATAAGTGCAGTTCATTATTAGTTCATGTTAACTAATGTAATTAACTAATGTTAACTAATGAAACTTATTGTAAAGTGTTACCCATGTAACAAATCATAAATGGATACAAATATATTTTTTCCAATTGTCCAATTGATAATCATCTTAAAAATACAAGCCCGATTTAATTTCATTAATTTCAATGTCCATATTCAGATCTGGAGTATTAGATGAACTGAAGTATATCTTCTAATCATAATATGACTTTATATCTGTGTTTTCGCTGTGTTTGTGATATAAAAGGCAAATTAATTATTTTATCATGCAAACTTTAACTTTCCTTGTTAGACATTATTTGGGATCATGTAAATGACAATATAAAAAGAGTAACAACAAGGTTTTACAAAAATAAATGGTACAATAAGGTTTTAACTGCAATAGTTAACATGAACTAACAATGAACAATACTTCTGCAGTATTTATTAATCTTAGTTCATGTTAATCTCAGCATTTACTAATACATTTTTAAGGTGAATAAAGGTGAATCTATTAACAATGGTTAAATGCACTGTGAACTAACACGAACACGGACATTTTCATTAACAAACTTTAACAAAGGTTAATAAATGCTGTAAGAATACATTGCTCATTGTTATTTCATGTTAATGTTTAACAAAGGAGACCTTATTGTGAAGTGTTAATTAAATATAACACCATGTAAATGGCTTTAAACGTAATAATGTCTTTGAATAAGATTCATTATTGCAGATCATGTGCACTATAGTCATTTGTCAAATCAAAAGCTTTTCCTATTAGATAACGCTCCAGGTACTTAACACTGGAAGAGGCCAGTGAAGAACACCAGAGCACTGATCTGGATTAAAGACATCAGAGGAACCAGATCAGAGGTGCTGCACACTTCAAAGGCTTGTTAGCCACTAATGCAGCAGCTAATCAGGTGGGCCATCCTGAAGAAGCAAATCTGAGAGCTTTTGGGTTGTTATAGATGAAGTCAAAGGACATATAATGGGATTCAGGCCATCTAGTTAGACTCAATGCCTCATGTGGCAACAACAATCAAATCAGTTTCAAATCACGTTCAAAAGCAGATTTGACAGGAGCCTTTGTATACAGTGGGTTCATCTTGGTTTACGATGAAACTGGAAGCTGCAGCTGTCTCATTGCAGCTGTACAATAAAAGAAAAGTTTATATACTGCTTATGCCTGAGATAATACATTGGAATCATAATTAGTGTAAATAAATCATTAAGTAATCAATAATTCACATAACTTTGGAAGCCCATTTCCATCACATAAGAAATAAAATCATACTTTTGTAAATCATAATTGTTATAAAAGATTAGATAAAAAGTCGGAATTTATATAAAAAGTCAATATGGTGGGATAAAGCCATAATTATGCCATATGAAGTTATGAATTTTGACTATATCATAAGTTATAAGTAGGACATAATTGTGACCTTTTATCTCATAATTTCATTGTGATTTATCAATGAATTTATTTTCATGTGGCAGAAATGGGCTGTTATATATAACATAGAATGTACTAAAAAATCTTGGGAGGTCAATTTTAAAAGAAAAGTGGCGGAAAATGTTAAACGAAGAGTCTACGGCATCTGCTATGCAAATAAATAATGCAATGCAACAACCATTCAGTTTATAAATATCCCTCAACAATTCCTGGAGCCCGGCAGGACATCTGTTTCCCTCAGTCATCAAGCCCATGGGAACACCTCAGGTCTTCAAGGTTTTGAACTCAAGTATTTTACCCATGGACAGAGATGAGAGGTTTTGTTCCAGACAGTGAGTCATTTCGGGACAAAGTCAAGACTGATTTAAAGATAGGTAAATTAGCCAAAACGGTATTCACACAATGAGCTACTGCATTGTTTCTGGTGTGCTTGCGCCAGTGCAGGAAATGGAAGTACACAGAACGGAGCAAACGCAGAAAACTGAACATGAATCTGCCCAATGGCTTCGTTCAGAACGGCATCTCCAATTCAAGTCTGTTTAGCTGTTTCCAGTCTAAACAGAAAAACCCCAACTTTTAATGTGTTTTGTGTTTCTTAGCTTTATTTTCATTGGATGGGGACAGGTACTCACGATTTTGGTGGCTTTTTGTCATGTTTTGAGAATCCAAAGCATGGCAGAACTCATACACCGAACGTCCAAGAAGTTCCTCTGGTCTGTATCCGATCAGGCTGCTGACCCTGAAACACAAAGACAGGTCAAGAGTAAAACTAATGGAACGGTCAAAACAAAGTGCGATTGAATTAAAGCACTGAAGCCATCATTAACCAAGATTCATGACTGATGATTACATCTAGTGAAAGCAATTGAACTTGTGCTGCTGGGAGCCAATGTAAACTCTCTGCTTAGCTTAGTGAAAACAAATGATTACAAGCAGAACCCTTGTTTATTGGAGCTATAAATCTCTTGTGCAAGAGAGTCGGACTTGTTCTGTCTGATCATTATCTTTAATGTCTGTTTTTTAACTCGCTGGATTAAAAGACAGAACAACACACTGCCTCCAAAAAACAGAGGCCACATCCTCCTCTGTGTTTAAATCGCTGTAGCAAATGCTAGATTGAAAACATTTGTCTATTAATCACAAATGCGTTTGCTGCAATGCTTAAAATCTTCATCATTTCATTTTTTGTGATATTGAATACTCATGCAATTGTTATTGTTCTTCTATCTCAACCTCCAATTTTTCCCTGGAGTAGCCTCCTCTCATTTCCTGTTCCACTATGGGCTTTTAATGAACTCTGTGTGGTCAATAATAAGCTATATTAAATGGAAGCATACAAATATCTGACCTCAGCTGTTAACCTTCCTCACAACACATCCACTGTGTAGTACAGAAGGGTGACCAGGCACTCAGAGCAGCACCGGCCCCATATTGCCAAGGGACAAACTAACACCCCTGGCTTGTTATGCAAGATTTGTAAGAAAAGTCAATTGTGCCCCTTAGGAGCTTTCAAGAAAGGAAGCTAATCTAACAAGAAAAGCTCATAATCACTCTCCCTTACCACACACACTGATAGCAATGCAGGTAGAAGCACAACAGAATTATGATAAGAGTTCCCAATAATGACCTTTGCAACATATTAGTTCACTAATGCTGCTTACATGCATTCACGTAAGCACAAAACGAAAAAAAAAAAAATGGTTTGGTAACGTAAATGTGTGGCGATCAATATGCTACTGTATTGCTAAATGTTTACAAATTACACTACCATTCAAAAGTTTGCCATCAGTGAGATTTTTTTTTAATATTTCTGAAAGAAGACTCTAAATGGGTTAGTTCATCCAGAAATGAAAATCATCCCATAATTTACTCAACCTCAAGCCATCCAACCTGTTTTATATTAAAAAATATCCTGGCTCTTCAAAGCTTTATAATGGGAGTGAATAGTAAACGATATTTTGAAGCCCAAAAAAGTGCATCCATCCATCATAATAGTAATCCACATAGTTCCAGTGGGTTAATAAAGACCGTCTGAAGTGAAGTAACGTGCTTTTTAAGAAAAATATCCATGTTCACAAGTTTATAAACTAGAATCCCTGGCTTCCATTCACGAGTCAATTCCGGCGGAAGAATGAATTTTGAACTGACACATGATGAATTGACGAACGCAAAAGCACAGAGGATAGAGCAAAACAAAACACCAAAATTTCACAAATTAGAAGTCTGAAATGAGAATTTTTCAAGACAAATGTTGGAGGAGCTCAAGTTTGTTGCCCAGCCCTATTTATTTGAACCGAGAGAGGCGTCTACTCTCACCTAAGCTACTCCTACACCTACGTCATACGGCGGAACTCAACCTGATGATCTTTACTGGAAACAAGTGATTATAGTCTATGAAGTTATAAATATGGATATATTATAAATATGGATACAAAAATGCATCATTTCTCATGCATCATTGCATCTTTATTAACCCCCTGGAGCCGTACGGATTACTTTTATGATGGAAGGATGTGGTTTTTTGGGCTTCAAAATTTCAGTTACTATTCACTCCCATTACAAAGCTTGGAAGAGCCAGAATATTTATTAACATAACTCTGACTGTGTTTGATTGAAAGAAGATAGTCATATACGCCTAGGATGGCTTGAGAGTAAGTAATTTATGGGATCATTTTCATTTTTAGGTGAACTATTCCTTTACGCTCACCAAGGCTGCATTTATTTGATTGAAAATGTACTTTTGATCAATTTAATGCATACTTTCTGAATAAAAAGTATTAATTAAAAGTTTTAGCACATACACACTCATAATCTTCCAGACAATAAATACAGTATGACTCATCCTGAACTACATCGATATTTATCAAATCAAATGCTCTCTCGATTGAGAATGTCCTCACCTCTAAACCCACCTGCAAATCATAATTCATGGCTGTAAGCAAATTTAAACAAACTCTGTGTCTAATAAATTAATGTCTATAAAAGAAAAATAAACAATCACAGACCCTTTGATATATCTTGCACAAACTTCCAGTCTCAATAGGAAATACATTAGACACTTTTGTGATAGGAAATATATCGGATTAGATTTGTGCCAAAATATATTGAACGTAACTTTTCGAGGAAATAATGAAAATATAAATTGAGGCTGAATAAAATGCCCTTGAAACACCACCGCTAGCCCCGCCCCTGCGAGAAATTTGTGCTAGAATGGCGACTGAAAACTCAGCGATCGTAAACTAAAACTTCAGAAGCGTAAATGAAAACTCTGGAAATGCATTTGTAAGGTGTTTCAATTTATATTTTCATTAGATTCTCGGCACAAAATAAATTCCATAGTAATACATCAGACACTTTTTCCCTTGCCTCTCATCGCAGTAGATGAACTTCATGTCCATACTGTGTCTGCTCATGAACGTCTTGCTGTCGAGAGGTGTGTCAACATTAGAGGGGTGTGGGATAGGCGCACACAGCATAGTGACGCATGTGAGGGGTGGCTCCGAAAAACCACACAGGACTTGAGGTGGCCGGCTGCTGCACACTTGCAGATGCCCCGTGCAATGCACCACCTGAAAGACAGAGCGGCGACACAACTTGATTTGTACATCCATGTGCATACGCTGCATGAACTTTTATGATATGCTTATGCATTCTCACCTTCCAGCTGGCTGATTTAAGGTTGACAGTGCGACCTCTGTTGGTGACCGTACACTTCATCCTCATAAAGAAATCTCTTCCCGTGCTCAAGTCTTTGCCTTTTCTGCCATACGCAGGTCCTGCCAATCAAACAACTTTTAAGATATATGCTTAAAAATCATGCATTTATAATTGACCATTGTGTTGGCCATTAAGCTGTTTTCTAGCACATTCAGAGGACTTTGGTCTGTCAGTGGGTCGTGGACGCCAAGTGCAAAGTTCAACTGAAGCTGAATCAGTCTGTTGAAACCTTAACTACAGTATATATTGAGCTCTCTGTGCTATTGCATAGGGATTATCTTCAAGTGGCCAATGAAACAGCAAGAAAATTACGTCATTTGCTCAAGAACGCTAAACAGATCAGGTGACAGGCTTGTGGAAGATAGTGGAAGAGACCGTGAGAGACATATAAAAACAGAGGAGGAGGAACATTTGCTGTGGGGAAGGCCCACTTACTCTCATTCTGAGTGTGTGTCTGTGTGAAAGCAAACACTGCTTACTACTTGGAACAGAGTAAAGGCCAAGTTCACTCCAAGTTTGGTGAGAATAAATGACAAGAAAGTATAAAAATTCACAAGTTATGTTTAGTACCGAAACTATTCAAATCAAGTCTGCTGACATTGTCTGAAATAAATACGGATACTGTATTAATTTTGAATGAATTCTTGCCCTGGGTACAGTCCCGAATGCCTTTTAAAGCAACTGAATTAAACAAAGTGAAAGAATGAAAATAAGAAAACTGAGTAAAAAAATTCCCCTTGTTTATGAGACTAGAATAGCCCAGTTTATCCGCGTGATGACAGGGTTTACAGGCGTACAGTAAAATGCAAGTATTATTATTAGAATTTTACAGTGAAATAATATTATTACAATAGTAATATCATTTATTTTGTTTAATATTTTTATTCAATAATAACAATAACTTAACAATTTAATAATAAGGTAGCACTTTATTTTAGCAAGGTAGCACTGTTCCCCATGTACATACCATGTACTAACCCTGAACCTACACCTAAACCTAATCCCTGTAGTTACCTTATATTACTCAGTATTTTAATAGGCAAGTACACGGTAAGTACACGGTAAGTACATGTACTGTAAAATAAAGTGCAACCAATAATAATTATTATTATTGTTAGTTCATAGTCAAATTGATATATAATCATAATAAAATAGTTTGGCCAAATTCAACAGTTCTACAAACAAACACAGCAAACCTGGAACCCTTCAAAAATAGATTTAAATAAAAATAGGACCATGGGCTAGACTATGGTTTATTGTGTGAGTTTTGGTTATATTTGGATTTGTCTTCACAGGAACCATCACAAGAATGTATTATTGTGATAAGTGCACTCAGATGAGGACATCTTCATGGCAAAAGAGGACAATGAGATTCTGCCATACTTTGAAAAATTGTTCTCACCTGATTTGACATTGAGATTCTCTCTGATTTCTTCGTGATCGCAGGGGTGCGTGAAGTCAAAGATGCTGTGGCCTGTCAGTTCCACCTGATACCATTTTGTAAGGGAAGTAAAATTAAATGCTCACCCACTATAAATGAAGTAACAGAAGGCTTTTATAGGTTTTCTCTTTGTAATTATTCTGAAAGCATAAAGGAAATGAGGTGAGGCTCACCTGCGTAAGGCCCATAAATTTGCTGACGTTTTCTGAAAGGAATATCATGTCCCCATCAGATGTTACCACAGCAACAAAGCCTTCCAGAGACTTCAGATATAGACTGTCCATCTGGCTGTCATCCTGGAACTTGGTTGGTTGGACTGAGCGGCCTGGGACAAAAGACAAGACAACTTAGTATGTGTGTCTGTAATTTGGTCTTTTTTGTCATTTACACTGGCAAATGATCAAAACCAACTCAAGAGACCTTCTCAAATCGAAAGTTAAGGCAGAATATCACTCTCTTAGACAAACATACACTCTTGTCAAGACTCTTAAAGCATTTAGCTTCACAAAAAAGTAAACATCTCAGATGCAATTAGACATCCTTCTTTATCAAATTAAATTCGCATACTAACATGGAATAATAACAAGCTATTTAGCTGATCAGCAAAGAGGGGAAGTTTGAGGTACACAATGCCATGAAAAGCATCAACAACCTGAGAAAATAATTAAAGCGAAGCTCCATGCTGTGAGTTTCATGTCTGCTTCCCTGCAGATAAGACGTCCTCCCCTGCTCATTCAGATCGAGCACTGAGGCTTTGACCCCACTCAGACATCAGAACTGTGTGTCCGCATTGTGTGTTTGGGAATCAGCAGGTGGTCCATGTCTGCGCTCCCACCTTAAAACCCACTGCATTCGTTCTGCTGCTAAAAATACTTCACTGTGATGTCTTACTTCTCTGGCTCACAGCCAAACCCAAGAATTTTCTGCCTCTGTTCATCTCTATTAGAATCATTTAGGCCTTTTCTGGTTGTAAACAAAGTTCTCTGAAAGCCTTGCTCTTTCATGTCTCAGGAAGTTGCAGTATGTCTCATTTAGGTTCATTTAAGTTTAAATGTTTGAGCTCAGTAAGATTTTTTTTGAATGAATTCAATTATTTAATTTAATCAAAAGTGACGTTAAAAGTTAGACAACATTTCTATTTCAAATAACTGCTGTTCTTTTGAACTTTCTGTTCATTGAAGAATCCTGAAAATGTTTTTAATATTGATGATAGGAAAGCAATTTGAGCAGCAAATCTAGAGCTAGCTCACATCAATTGGTTTCGAAAAAATTTGATGATAAAGGTTTGAGCTCATATTGATATTTGAGGACAATTTGGTATGTTTTTTTTATTTAGCTTATACAACTAAATGTGAGAAATGATCAAATCTGATTAGCAAGAGACTTGATTAAAGAGTGATTTGCTCTACATCTAAGCTCAAAGATGTCTAGGAATTTTCTTCCCTATGAGAGACAATCGTCTTCTAATACTCTTCTAATACTGTTAAATTGTCCTTTACAGAACTTTGTCGAAAATGAGACAAAAAAAGTTTCCCAATTTCATCTTACTGCTGTCTAGGAGAAACAACTGACCTGTTAAAGAGATATGGGCTGTGATTTTTCATTTTTCATTTCATCTGTCACAGGACATGAGGGTTCAAAGATTCATATCTTCACAAGAGCATTACTGGAAATTCAGGAAATAATATGATACCTCAGTGACTCCTTTTGAGGTAAGTACAAAATGGCAGAAAGATCAAGACTGAGATTTTGGTTTGGGTGAGAATCATAACAGTCTTGTCCCAAATGGAAACGTAAACCCTCACAATCTTAGTATTATACACTGCGTCACTAATCTTAGCCCACGCTTTTGCGACATAATGTCACTTTGACTGTCGGGAAGAGGTCTGCTGCGGAGCTCAGCAAAAGTGCGCATCGAGCCGTAAAGGAGGCGCTCACAAGCACCCCTCTGAAACCTACAATGACAAATGGGACACATTACAGTCTTGTGGACTTAACAGACACACATATACAGCGGCTATAAGTGATATTACGATTTTATGACTATGTAGTTGTGTGTCCCACACAGCTTCTGGTTTTATAATCGAGCGCCCTACAGTATCGAAGGTCAAAGCAGAACATCCATAAAGATATACAGCAAGTTGAATATCACAGGCAGACCTGCAAGGCGCCAACACAAAAACTATTGTGGCTAAGAAAAGAGTGTGACTGTTCAGTTTTCACAGAAAACAATACCACCAGCAGCCTCTAATTACTCCACACGTCGCTATCTTTCTCTTTGCCTGTTTCTCCACATACATCGATCTTCCCCCCACCCACTTCCACATCACACACACACACACACACATATTTTCATCACCAGATTCCATCTCTTCCCTTTTCATTGTTTAATCCTCTTTCTCTCAGAGACATGCACACATACTGTACACATGTATGAGCGTCAGGACTGGAGTCTGGAAACAATGTGCAGTGCTCTTTGTCTGTCTTCCTGCATTTCTTACTGTATATATTAAGGAGTACAGGACATCTCATGGACCTACCCAAACCAACCTCACTGACACATGTTTACTTAGCTGTGTAAATGAGCACACGTTACAGACCTACACACTGCATGAAAAGATCATTACAATTACTACAAACAAACTTGAACCCTTGAACAAACTTTTTTTTTTTAAATAAATCATGTTTCCAAATGAAGACATCTCCAGACATGAGCTACAACTCAAAAGTTTGGGGTTACTTTTATTCAGCGAGGATGCATTAAATTGATTAAAAGTGACAGAGATTTATAATATTAACAAAGATTTCTATTTCAAATCCATGCTGTTCTTTTGAGAAAAGTATGTCACTGTT
This sequence comes from Opsariichthys bidens, assembly GCA_037194245.1. Taxonomy (NCBI): domain Eukaryota; kingdom Metazoa; phylum Chordata; class Actinopteri; order Cypriniformes; family Xenocyprididae; genus Opsariichthys; species Opsariichthys bidens. The sequence goes on from CM074296.1 coordinate 13,489,128, forward strand.
TCACAAAAATATGTAACTGTTTAACATTGATCATGTTTCTTGAGCACAGAATCAGCATATTATTTTCAGTGAAGGCTGTTTAAAATTCAGCTTTGCCATCACAGGAATAAATAACATTTTAAAATATATGACAATAAAAAGCAGTTATTTTAAATTGTCATAACATTTCCCTATATTACTATTTTACTGTGGTGAGCAGAAGAGACTTCTTTCAAAAAATCTCACCGAAAACAAACTTTTGAACAGTAGCTCCTGTACCACTTTTTTTGCGGCAATATGTAAAGCACCTACCAAGGTGAGAGCATACAGAACTTCCTGTTAGACATCCTCACCAGCAAGTTTTTCAGGATTATGATGTTGACCACCAAAATATAATCCAAAATTGGAAAAAATGTACAAGCTAAATTCTAACACTATGCAAATTCAATGAAATAGTGAATTATTTAGCCAGCATGTGACATTGTCATATTTAAATAACATTTGAATAAATTTGAGTGAAAAGTGTACTCAAAAACACCACAATTTATTTACTGTACGGCTCTTTGGGATGCGACAGAATCATAACAATAAGAAGACCGGATACAATAAAACAGATAAGATAAGAAATACAGATGCAACATGCACATAAATGTTTGTGTAGCTGTGCACCTGAGTTGAAGAGCTTGCGTGTGCGCAGGAAGCTGATAGCTAGTCTCATGATGGAGGCTTTGTCCAGGTGCGAGCTGATGCTGTGGGGTAACGGCAGCTGACGGGCCAGCTCATAGAACACCTCTGTCTCTTTACTGCGCCTGCAGCGTGCTGCATCACGAGACTTCTCCTTGCGCCTTTCTGAAGGGTGCCTAGAAAACAGAAGAGGCTGATGAAAACAACACATAGCCTATAGGCAGATCTTCAGCTTAGACACTGTATGTTTTTAATTTGGTGAATAGAGATGGATACTCTCAAATATGGTAATTATACATTACATTATTTATTGTTCTTAATATATTTTTATGAGGGAAGGACAATAAAACAATCAACTTTAAGTTTCATTGAAGATAACTATTGTCTTTTTGTTGGCATGGTTACAAGGGAAATATCGTGGGCAAAGAAAGTCTATTGTCTATTAACAAAAAAATGAAGCACTGATTCATTTCGCAGACGGGGTCACTTCTAAACCAAGCAGCTTTTTATTGGTCAACATGGCAAATTTGTGAGCTAAAGTTCACCAAACGTGAACCTGACGTGAAATCCGTGAGGCAATTTTCCGTCCACATTTGCACAGATCACATTGAAAAAAATGATCAGATTTCGCCTGGAAATTACGCTCTGCAAAGGTAAATGTGACTGTCTTAATGCATATTTGATTTTTTTTTTTTTTTTTAATGAAAATCACTTTAAGACCAAACAAAAAGTCAGGAGAGACCCTGTTGAAAGCCCCATTCTAGGAACCATAAGCCTGCTTCTCAATCTTAGACCGACAAACTGCTAGGCCTATTCTTCAAAATATTTTATATACTTTTAAGCATACTTTTTGTGGACAAGCACAACATCCTCTTTGAGTCAAAGCAAAAACATTGCAAAACCACACCTGTGAGAATCTCTGCAACAGGGTTTTAATCTAGGTTTACTCACTCGAAGAGGAAAAAACTGAGTCATTGCAGGTTCAAGAATAGTTTGTTCTTAAAATTTGACACCAATAAATTAAATATCAGTCAATTCGGGCCGGGTCAGGTAAGGTCACAGGGCAGGGCCCCTGCAGATATCTATCTTGAGCTTGTTGGTACATGTTATACATTACAATCTGACAGTCAAGTGACAGTTATGTACAATACAGTTCAAAAGTTTGGGGTTGGTAAGAAAATTTTTTAAATAGTTTTGAAAGGTGCTCACCAAGGCTGCATTCATTTGATCAAAAATACAGTAAAAACAGTAATATTGTGAAATATTTTTACAATTTAAAGTAGCAGTTTTCTATTTGAATATATTTCAAAATGTAATTTTATTCCTGTGGTGCAAAGCTGAATTTTCAGCAGCCATAACTCCAGTCTTCAATGCCACATGACCCTTCAGAAATCACTCTAATATGCTGATTTGGTGCTAAATAAACATTTTTTATTGTTAGCAATTTTTAAAGCATTGATGCTGCTTAATATTTTTGTGAAAACCATGATAAAAAGGTGATAGGATTCTTTGTAGAATAGAAGGTTTAAAAAACAGCATTTAGTTGAAATTGAAATATTTTGTAAGATTATAAATATCTTTACCGTCAGTTTTGATCAATTTAACACATCTTTCGTTTGATGAATAAAAGTAATTTCTTTCACAAAAAAACCCCCGTAATGATCCCAAACTTTTGAATGTTAATGTTGACAAAATTTAATGCAGAATATGTTTCTGTAAATTAGTCCATATAGCTTAAAAGGTTATAAATGTCACCTAAAAATGTAAATGTAAAAATGAGAGTGAAAGGAAAACAAATAAAAATGTTTTGAACATTTATCTTGGCAGGTGACAGATTTCTGCGGTTTGTGGCTTGCCAGTGGGTGAAAGAGAGCGTGGCAGAGAGAAGTGAACTCTCCATGGCCTCTGAGTGCGGTGTGCCACCCTCAGAACAAAACCCAAGCCACAGCACTGTTTGTTGGCGAATCACCACAAGTGCTCTCTAATGCGTCACATATGATAACACACTAACACAGATACCAACACACGACACGTGGCCTGTGTGCGGCACTAAATTTCATGTCTGTGGGAGGCCGATGCTGAGACCGGGATCTAGCAGTGTAACTCCAGTAGCAGCCTCCCAGTGTGGGTCCCCTATTCCCCAGCTCAGGTCATCCCGGCTCTGGGAGTGTTTGTAAAATGTGCACAGCATGGTGCGGGGGTGCAGGAATGCGATAATCGGCCCTCTATTATACAGCTGCATATTTGGCGACCACAACATGCCCCCTTCTCTTTCTGCCCTCCCATTATAATTGTAATTGTAACTTTGGATTCTTCTCACAGAAAATGGCTGATCGTTTTTATTCAGAGGTCAAACCAATGGGACTTAAACATGACTTTTCAGTCTGCTTTTTCTCAGGGCTGAATGAGGAATGGCAACTTCCATTTTAACCCAATCTGCTTTCTGTCTTTAATCATAAATGAAACCCCATCAGGTTTTAATGACCTGAAATCAAGTGCTACTCTAAAAATACAGACACAACGGTTAAATAAATGGGGAAGGATAATGCAGACTCATTCAAAGTTCACATGTTCAATACATTCATTTGTGGGGGGGGGGGAAAGGAGAAATTGTTTTCCTTGACAAAAGCTGATTCTGCATGACGTCCTTCCAGAGTTTGATCGTTTATACAATCAATTATATAAGTAATTTACAGTTACAGAGAACTTAAAGTTCTACGCAATAAAACACTAATGAAATGATGATTATGTAATCTGGAGCTACCAGACAATCTCTAACAGCATCTGGCCTTTTACAAACGCTCTAATTTCTTATCATTTCCTGGAAACTATCCAACTCTTAAATTCATGGAAGTGTCAATCATATGTCAAGAAGGACATTTTAATAGCAGGGTAGGTTGATTTAACTATAGCACAAGAGATAACAGACAAACTGCATTGTATATGTACAATTTGTACATGAACTAATGCATTAAAAACAACAACAAAATGCTTTTCATTGCAAAAATTATACAGTGCAACACTGCACACTGTTGCCTCGTTCTGAAAGTCTGACACGCATGGCAAACCATTAACCCACCAGACAACATTATAAACTAAAATAGAAACTACATTTTTGTGCCAGAGAAACCAGGTGGAACTCTTGAGTTTCAAAGTAGTTACGCCTAACAATGCCAGAAATTTCTCTTCATTCACATTTCAGAGCTGAACAAATCTACAATAATTAATCAATATCACACAAGCAAGAGCAAGTTCAATAAACCAGACGTTTCAGAGTAATTTACATTTACAGTTATCTTTGTATGTCTTTTCAAAGTCAAAACAGAATAAACTTCTACAAACAAACATCTTCAAGCAAACGCACCAAAGTAAAGTTTCGTTCCAAATGAATCTGTATTTTAAACTAATCGGTTGAGTAAATGATTCAATGACTCACTTATAAAGACAGTAGTCATAAGCTACTTGTTTAAAAAACCCATCAGCATTATATTTCCCATAACATGTTAGACTTGATTTATAATAACAACAATGTGTAATGTATAGATATATCTGATCACTCCAGTGGTTTTGATGTAAACCATGTAGAAAGCACTTCTCTCACAGTCAGCTGGAATCAGTAACCATCAGCCAATGTGTACTCCTATCTTATTTTTTTAGTAACACAATCCAGATCTAGACTGCCCAAACACCCCTTGGAAGTGAGCGGAGTGTAAAGGTTTATCTCTCTGCTGAGATGTAGTTTTTACAAACATTCTGACTGGATTTGATCTCTCAAATGAAGGGGAGTTGTGTCCTCTGCCCTCTACTAGGCTACTGAGTTCTGTTCCCACACAGTCCAGCTGCTGACCTCAACCCCCAGCTACACAGCAAACGCTTTCGACATTAGCTGGCTAAACAACTTCTGAATTAGAGATGCGCTACAGGTCAAGGTAGCCTGAAGACAGAGGCCTCATGACCGTTTTCACTGCTCTGTCCTCTCTTTTGTGATCTTTTCGACTTTTGTGGCATTAAAGACCGACAGCTATGTAGCCACTCCCGTATGCTCTCAACATGCAGTGTTCTTTACATTAAAAGTGTCAATCAGGCTCTCAACAGGTAGCTGACACGATAATAGTCTGTATTTCAGCAAGAGATCTTAAGGGAGATTTTAAGAGCTGTCACGATTCCAGAAGTGCACAGAACAACCTAACAAACACAATGGCAAGACCTCTGAAACTATCACCTATTGCCTCGGGCGTCATCACGCACAACCAATGCAAAACCTGTCAAAGGGAGCAGATCATGTGATTAGCAGGCCGATGTGAACCCATTCCTCCCTCTATCTCTCTCTGCATCTCCCCTCTCAACCAGATTAGGCCAGAGTTCACAGAAAGCCAAAAGCCAGACTGTACAGAGCGGCCATTCACTACAGATAATCCTATTTTCCCTAACCTCAAAGAGATGGCCAACCTTTAGTTTCCCAACTAATAGTGCAATGAAAGATTGAGTGTTAAACAGAATATAAGTGAACACAGGGTGTCATATTACCTATGTATTATATTGCATATTCCTCCAAGCTTTGATGGATGCCATTAAAACAGCACACTGTAATGATTACATTACCCCACCGGCACCAATAACAAAAGACATCACAGTAAATCACAGTGCTAATGAAAAACTTGTAGAGCAAGTTAAACAAACCAGATAAGAGATAAGAATCGGATAAAGACATGGAAGTAACCAGAGCAGGGAAACATCATGGCCTGTTAACGCTGTCCATGAATTAAAAAGAGAGGTGAGCCCAGATTTGATAACCTCAGTTTCAATTGGAACATTACATTTCTGTTAACAAGCCACCAAGAACCACACGGAGGAACATAAACCCCATCTTCAGTATGCCTTCGGCACCAGAGAGCCAGAGCTGGTTTATTTCACCACCAAATCAATATGCTGATTCTGGCAACATCTGAATTTCGAATGTTATTCATGCCGATGACCAAGTCACCTTTTTTCACCATGCAACAAATGCATATTTTTGATGACCGATAGATATTCTTTGGGTTTGTATCTTGGAGTATAAAGACATTTGAGCATCCAGGGGAGGGACAGTGAAAGAGAGGGCTCAGTATCTTAACAGAGCATTGAAATGGGATTTAATTAGGTCATGTCCTAATTAGTCATAATTAGGTCATAAAAACGAATGAGTTATGCTATTAACCTGATAGATAACTGTAAAAATTCTAAATAAATACAATGTTTTCAAGAAAAATATTAAATTCTATTATTGGATTCCCAATGTGTTTGGAACATAGCAATAAAATGTATTATTTATCGCTAATTATTATATTTTATTATAAATATATTTTATTATATATTGTGAAGTATCATTTGGTGAATTACAGAGTAAAAAGACAAAACACTTTTTCATAATGTTTGCACTGCTTCGTGTTTACCTTTTCATCTAAATTTAGCAGGATTATCAAAATTCTTTAAAAAATATTTTACTCAGGTTAGAGAAAATATCACAATAAGCTATAAATGTGAAATAAATATGGGTATTTTAAACAAATGTAAATATATATATATGAAACTTTAGTTTAATTTCTGCCTTCATTTCTGCTTTCAACTTCAGTTCAGTGCAGTCTTTTAACTACTGAATAAGAAAACTGAGCTCTAGAAACTCTAGAAAAGAAGTTAAATGGATGAAAACATCTTTTTTTTTTTTTTTTTACAGAGTATGATATTTGAATTCAACAGGTATATTTATTGTCAGACCTTATTGCGCATGTTTGTTCTCCAAACAAATTCTTCGATTAAACTTTTTTTTTTTTTTTTTTTTTTATATTATGAATGCATATTGAACACGTCCAATAATGATTACAACATAATTATTTTTTTATCTGTTTAACCCGTAGGCACAGGCCATTGTGATACAGTAGGCGTGCCATTCGTTGTTATTTATTAGTAGCAATGCAACTCTGGTAATGACATTTTAATACATTTTCAAGTCATTTATATGAGGCCATTAACATGAGCGAGCCAAAAATAGGATCCGCGCGCACCTCTCCAATATCAAAGTCCCGAGAAACTAAAATTGCGGGGGAGATTATGTAAAAAAGCTATTTATAAAAGGGAGAAAATATCAGTTCAAATACTTCACCATTAAGATTATGAATCATTTAATTCTAGAATGTGGCTCAGATTTGTTTATTCCGCTCGGACGCCAGTGTCATGGCAAAGCTCACCTGAGACTCTCAAATGAAGGTAAACAACTTAAGTCAATACATAATTGATAGTTGACAATAAAATGATTTCAGGCGCCTTACCTTTTTTTCTCTCTGTCGGCTGTCATGATGTGCTGAAGAAAACCTTGTCCTGCGTATAATGAATTCACTTAACTTCCGATAGAAGAAAAACTTTAAACGTGTATTTTCTCGCAGATGCCTTTATTTTGTGATTTCTCCTCCGTAATCTCATGACATTTACAGTAATGACCGGAGCAGTTAGTGCAGTCTCAGGACACTGCCGAGGATCGCACTATCTCTCCAGAGTGACTGACTGAAGGGACGCTGGTGAAGAGCTCGTGAGCGCCACTCCTGCGCTGCGCGTGCGAGCAGTAACTCTGTGCTCTGCGAGAACTGATTGGTGCTCTTCACATCTCTCGGCTGCCTCCCAGCGCGCGATCCCGAGACTCTCGCCTGGACGCTTTCCAGTCACACGAGCGCGTTCTGTGTCTGTGAAAAACTTAAGTTTAACAGTCGCCTATGAAACAAACAACGGGAATCCCACGCAAACTGTCCAAGAAGGAACCAAAATGAGTGAAAGTTCATCAAGACTGAATACTAATTTTTAAACGTGGATAAACAAAAGAGCGTCTTTTCCAGAAATAAGACATAATTGGAACAAGTTTAACTTAAGTTCAATTCCCATTTAATAAGATGGATTACAGGGTTCTACCACTAATATCATGTAAACAAACATGTAATGATCTCAGGTATTTGATGGGAAAACTACATTTGTGTGTCATACACTCAAATCCTTTATTTTTAAGAGTGTATTTTCATTTTTGTTTATTTTTTAAGAGTGCCACACACCTCAAACAAAATGACTGTTGAACTGCTTTGGTCAGACCCATTTGCAGTAATGCACACACACGCGTGTTGGTTTCACCATATCGTCAAGAACATCTCATTGACGTAAATGTTTTTGGTGAGATTTTTTTTAACCTAAACCCTCTGAGAGACCAGTTGGTTTCGGCAGATTTAAAGCAACACGTCTTGGCTGATTTGTAAGTTGTGTTATTAATAATCATAATAATGATAAAACACTTTAAATGTCCTTACAAGTCAGTTTCACCGTATTTGTGAGGACATCATGAACAGTTACAAGTAACCTCTACTCACTCATTATACTTTTGCAATTTGATGTTCTGTTTCCTCTGTATGGGTGTGTGCACATAGTCCGCTTTCAACATATCACCGAAACAGAGCATTTTTCATACATCTTAGGGTTTTAATAGGTTAAACAAAACATTCACATCCTTTAGATGACAGTACATTTGGCACATAGTAAAATGCTTACAATGAGTTAACGCTAGTGTATCCAGAAAAGAAATACCTCTGTGCACATGAAGCTTCACCATACAGAAACTAAAGTCCAATACCAGATGTATGTAATACAGCACTATCATACATATGAAACATTTATGTATTTTAATACTGTATGCGCAAATATTCAATATTCAGCCAGAGAAATCTTTGCACTTATTTTAAGAGGTAATTCTTAGTTTATTTACTCTGTTTTGACTTTGAAGACAGACCACGGATGCATCCTATATATCAAGTTCATTCCTTTACACTTAAAAAGGAAACAACGGGAGAAAATAAAGCTGAACGAGACATTTGGCATGATACAGTGAGGGCGACAGACAGGAAGGTGCCTGCGAGAGAAAAAGGCTTCAAAGACAATCGGCAACATTGACCTAGCTACCATAATCAACCCACAGACAAGTTTAAAAAAAGCAATGGAACAATTCGAAACAAAAAGAAACCTGACAGAAATAAATGTTTAAATTCAGCAACACTTTTAAAAGAACGAGAAAACACATCTTCGAATCGCCACTGAATTGCTAAAGCAAAAGTCATCACATTCCAGAAGGTTTTAATTAGTACGCCTGAAATGTACCCTTTTTGTTTAGTTCACCTCTATTTTAGAGCCTTTCACATTGCACGAGTAAACGATTCAACTACAGGGGGTTCACAAAATTTTAAAACAAGACTGAATAGTTTAAAAACTCTACGGAGGTGTGTAACAAGGTTTAATTGTCTGAAATAAAGTAACACAATGAAATGATTGAATTGTTGACACAAAAAGGAACCGTAGCTACATGTAAATTGAATAAATTAAGAGCTCACACATTTTTCCACTACATTCCACAGCTTATGTACTTCAGCAAACTATGTACACGAGAATGGCAGAGAGAAGCATGAGAGCGAGAAAGCCTTTGGTGAAGCTCTAACCTATGGAAAACAACAAAAATTCAAAAATAAAGAAAGGAATTGGGGGAAATGTGTTCAGGGTATTGCACATAGATATCAAAAACGTGTTTCTCTTTCCATAAACGGATGCTACTCAATAACGACACAATTTGCAAGACCATGCAAACAACTGCCTATTCTAAGAAGCTCGCACAGGCTTTTGGAGTGAATACTATGTACATGTTACGTTCTGTACAAAACGACCGGACAGCTATGGGTGATGGTCTCCCACAACTACACCTTCTTATGCATAGCGGTGGGACACAACTCACACACACACACACACACACACACACACACACACACACACATCACAGTCTTTGCAAATGAAAAGCCATAGCAAAACAACAAGAAAACAACTGTAGAGCTTCAGGAACGCAAGGGCCTCTCGCTCTCATTCATGCAAACACATGCACACAGACACATACATGTCATGCACACACCTACTCAGGCCGACACTTCGAAACACAACCCATATACAACAGGTTATCATTCCTAATGAACCTTGAAAACACTGTGATGGAATATATATGTGTATATTTATATATATATATATATATATATATATATATATATACACATACATACACTACAAATGTCTTTGTATATTTTATAAAATTGCTCCCAAAATGTCACCTGATTACACAAAAAGGCATTTGACTGCACAGCACAGAATGTCTCATTGTCACGTATGCAGGGTGAATTCTTCCTCAAGGGCACAACCTTTTCATCAGGGGATTTTGAAAACCCAACCAGTGTCCGAAATGGTAGTACAATCATTGGTATCGTCAATTTTGGTTTAAGGTAGTGCGTTCCAACCCTTCCTTCTTGGGCTCTGGAGAACATTCGTTTTATGATTGGTTGTCAGACTCGTTGAGGCCTGGGACGAGATCCATATGCATCCATACTCTATATATTGGAGATATAGAGAAGAATAAAAGCGGAAAAACAGCAGTAAAAGGGGAAGTGAACCACAGGGACTGGCCATTCTGCTCTCTTCTGGTTTGAGCCCAATCTTCAATAGCATCTGTGGAGTGTGTTCATGTATTGCGATGCGATGTGGGTTTTTGAGTGTTTGTGGGTGTGTTTAACATATATTTGGGCTGACAGATGCCAGGTTGGGCTTTAAGACAAAGCCTCCTCTCCGAAGTATGAGAAGCCCTTGAATTCATCCTGGTTGATTTGTTTGATGATTGCCTCGTCCACTGGCGTGAGCACAGGGTCCTCGCGAGTGAAGTCCTGGTCGAAGTTATTCACGTCGCGCTTGGTTTTCTGCAGAAAAAGAGAGACAGATACATGGTTGTATGAAGGTTTTCTGAGGTTCAGCTTTAAAGGGATTCTGTCATTATTCTGTCATCATCTACTCATCCTCCAGTCATCCAAAACCCATAAGACCTTGAAACAGAAATGAGAGATTTGAGAGATTTCTTTCCCTCCGTTGAAAGTCCATTACACTACAACTTTGATGCTTTAAAAAGTTCATAAAAAGATCATAATCAAAAAACAAAAATAATCTGAATGAATTGAGCAGTTTAATCCAAATCTGAAGAAACTCCATCACTTTATGTAAGGAACAGATTTAATTTAGGCTTTTATTCCCATGTAAACATTGATCTATGCATATACATTGAGCACATCAAAAATCTCTCAGGCTTCATTAAAAGATATCTTCATTTGTGTAATTGAAAGTTAAACGAAAGTCTTTTGGGTTTTGAATGACATAAGGGTGAGTAAATGATGAAAAGTTTTTTTATTTTTGGGTGAACTAACCCTTTATAACATTATGCTAATAAACAACAAGTGTCTGTATTGACTGTATAGCTTAAGAATCAGATTTTGTCCCTGATGCCGTTCTAAGAAACAGTCTTGTTTTTCAGTTAAAAGCCACAGGTGCGTACGCAAATGTAGAAAGTTGCAGGTAAGCCGCCGTGCTGAAGGAACACCAGCTCAAAGTTACTCAGAGGGCAAGAGAGCAAGTGGCGGTCACATTTTCTCTTAACCTTTCAGTGACCTTTCCATCTGAAGCACCCACTTGTGTACATATACACACACACGCACGCACGTGCGTACACACAGCACCATCAGCCCTCCCCCCCATGGGAAAGCAGAAGTCGAGAAGTGCCGTTGTGGGATCCGACTTTCAGTCTAGACCACAGACGCTACAGACACAGAAGCGCGAGAGATAAAGTCAATGTGTGTGTGTTGTATCAGAGCATTTATCAGAAAATGAAGTCTAAGAATTGTGATGTGATAAAAAGCATTTTGTGCTTTATATTTACATTTTACATTAATTCAGCTGCCAGATGCTTTTGTGCAAAGTGACTTAAGTTAATTTAAAGCACATAAAGTACATTTCTACCCGTCCTTGGTTTCCCACAAAGCCCCAGGTGTACATCATCCTTTGTCCGTGAGCGCGGAAAGATGTGTTTGGCATATGCGAACTACCTAGTGGACTTTGTTTTCAAGTGTTCAAGTCACTCGCACATGCACTGTTGTACGCGCACCGTCCGCGCGGACACAAAAATTGGGTTGCACGCGGACAGTGCGCAAAGCGTCGCGGAACACAGGCGGCCGAAGTGTACTTTGCACTTAATCTTGCCATTGCTAGTGTCATGGTCTACTCTATAGAAATTCTCTGTGGAAGCTGAGACGATTGATTTTAATGTATGAGAAAGCATGCACGCTTACAATGCGAGGTTTAAAGGGGGGCTTGATCCTCCTCTGCTCGAGCAGGACCCAGTCAATCTCTCTGAAGAAGGGATGGACTTTGATGGCTTCCTCCAGCCCCTGAGTCACCACACAGCCCAGACGCTTACTGGGGTTCTTTGTCATGAACTGAGGAAAGGGAATACATTTCAATAACAATTTATGAAAAAAAGGTGTTAAATTGAACAGTGTGTAAAGAGCTTTTAATGATTTTTGTGGAATTCCACAAATGCAATACAAGGCAGATATCACTGAAAAAGATGTCCTGAAGGAATCATAATTGTCTTTCTAACAGCAAAAAAGGACAAATAAATAATAAATAAATAAAACAAAGGAAAACAACAACAAAATCCTTCTTAGCCAAACACAAAAAAAAGCAACGCTTGATAATAAGGCTCATTAGCTAATAGCATTTCAATTTAGGTTTATAATTTTTTATATATACTAATGCACATTAACAGTATATAATATATAATATCTACATTTTAACAATATATAATTGTTTTCAAATAAAAATTAATTAAAAAATATATTATAAAACTATACATTTAGATGTATAATTATTATTTGCAATTATGTATAGTTATAAATGACGTTAAATAATAATGTTAATTGTTATATTAAAGTTTAAGGGTTAGTTCACCCAAAAATGAAACTTCTGTCGTTAATTACTCACCCTCATGTCATTCCAAACCCTTTAGACCTTTGTTCATCTTCGGAACACAAATTAAGATATTTTCGATGAAATCCGAGAGGTATATGACTCGTCCATAGCCAGCAATTTAACCTATACTTTCAAGGTCCAGAAAGACATCTTTAAAATAGTCCACATGACTGCAGTGGTTCAACCTTAATTTTATGAAGCGACGAGAATACTTTTTGTGTGCAAAAACAAAACAAAAATAACGACTTTATTCGACAATATCTTCTCCTCTCTGTCATTCTCATTCGTTGTTTACATCCAGCGCTTTCAGGTTCTACGTCAGAACGTCGACTCATTATTGGCAGACTCCTGCGTCAGCATTACACATGTGTCGCGCTGCTCACGTGATCAGCTTTGGCCAATACTGAGCCGGCATTCGGTCTTTCGGATTCGGATTTTCCCAACTGCGTAAGGAAAATGACAGGGAAGAGAAGACATTGTTAAATAAAGTCATTATTTTTGCTTTGTTTTTGCGCACAAAAAGTATTCTCATCTCTTCATAAAATTAAGGTTGAACCACTGCAGTCACGTCTACTTTTCAAACAATGTCTTTAGTTCCCTCCTGGACATTGAAAGTGTTAAATTGCTGTCTATGGACAAGTCATACCTCTTGCATTTCATAAAAAATATCTTAATTTGTGTTCCGAAGATGAACGAAGGTCTCCTGGGAATGGAACAACATTTCAGGTTAGGTTGCTAAAGAATTTTCTGGCAATTTTAGGAACACAAACATTAAAAACAAGCAAAGAAATCACATAACATCCTGTCAAAGTTTATCGAATATGCCACAAAATGAGTGTAATTGTAAGTCAGAGGTAAATGTACCAGAACAGAGGGATGAATGAGGAACAAAAGGGAAGAAAATGAACAGAGGAAGGTTGGAGAGGTCAGAGGGGAAGTACAGCCATGACCATACAGTGGAGCTCAATGCACTGCAGGAAGAGAAGAGATTCTGAGCAGAAGTGGAATAAGAAACGATAAATGGGCCAACGACAAACCACACACATAAACAAAAGAAGAGATTTCAAGAAATGGGACGCTTACGGATTTCAGAATGCTGACAGCTTCTTTACTGAGCCACACGGGGTAAAGCACGTCATCGTGGAGGATGGACTCAAAAAGGTCGTCCTCGTTGTCAGCTTCAAACGGAGGCTGACCCGCCATCATTTCGTACATGAGCACACCCAGAGCCCACCAATCCACCGATGGGCCGTACTCCAACTCCTGCAGGATCTGAATGAGAAGAATTCAAGAATGAGGTCCAAAATGATGTCAAGCACACCTCGGCTGCTGCTTTTGTCGAGTATTACGCGTTGTACCTCAGGTGCGATGTAGTCAGGGGTCCCGCAGAAGGTGGTGGTCGTGACCCCATTCAGAATGCCCTCTTTGCACATGCCAAAGTCAGCCAGTTTACAGTGGCCTTCAGCATCCAAAAGAATGTTATCCAGCTTCAGATCTCTGGAGTGATGGAAAAACAAACAATTAGACCATATTTCACATTTTTTGTATGGTTTGCTTAAATGCTTTTATAAATTGCCAGGCTGCTTAAAATGGTGGTGTGAAGGGGTCGACAATCCTGTTAGACAGTAAGCCGTCAACTGATCTATGGGACCTTGAGGGCCTGACTGTTCTGCAGACCTTCTCAACAATAACATATGGCACTGGGCCTCATTCATAACTCAAGCTGCCCTCTGCTCCATTCCTGAGATGGCTGCATGGAAGTCTAGGTGTTGGGAGTGTTCAGGGCATTTGTGTAGGTAAATATGACAGCAGCCTCAGGTGGGCTGTTAAAAGCTTTCCCTTTACAACATGCACATCAAAATTCTGAGTCGTCATTTATATATATATATATAGTATGTTACCCTGGTCCACAAAACCAGTCATAAGGGTAAATTTTTTGAAATTGAGATTTCTACATCACCTGAAAACTGAATAAAAAGCTTTCCATTGATGTATGGTTTGTTAGGATAGGACAATATTTGGCTGAGATACGACTGTTTGAAAATCTGGAATCTGAGGGTGCAAACATTTGATGTCTACAACATTTTTTTTAGGATTCTTTGATGAATAGAAAGACAGCGTTGATTTTTTTTTAAATATAATCATTTGTAACATTATAAATGTCTTTACTGTCACTTTTGATAGATTTAATGCACCCTAAAAAATAATTTCTTTAAAAAAATAAATAAATAAATTCTTACTGACCCCAAACCTTTGAACGGTAGTGTATAATTTTACAAAAGGTTTGTATTTCAGATAAATGCTGTTCTTTTGAACTTTCCATTCATCAAGGAACGCTGAATGAAAGTACACAACTGTTTTCAACATTAATAATAAGAAACGTTGGTAACACTTTATTTTGCAGTGTCATTGTTACATATGTTACATGTATTTACTGTAGTAATAACTAGAAAGTATGCATAATTACATGCAATTAACCCTAAACCAAACCCTAATCCTAACTCTATAGTAAGTACATGTAGTTACTTAATATTACTCAGTACTTAAATGTATAATTACACTGTAATAATGACACCTTAAAATAAAGTGTTTATTGAGGAGCAAATCAGCATATTAGAATCATTTCTGAAGGGTCATGTGACACTGATTTTACTAGTGTAAAATCAGTGAAGATTGGCCACCAAGCCACAAATATCTTGGAGTGAAACCTTGGAAATAGTGCAGTGTTTCAGTCCAACCCGTCCATATATTCGATAAAACATTCACAAATAAACAAATGAACTACTGTACAGTGACTTTTTCCATGCACATTTTAAATGCATGTGACATTGTGGTCATTTTCTGTGACATTTTTGCCCTGACCCTTTTTTATATATGACCACAACATAGGCTTCTAAAAAGAAACAAATTTCCACATGAGCATTACTGCTGAGTTTAGGATGATTTACGCCAGCATTGTGTTAAGATGATGGATTCACACATTTAGCAGAGAGTAAACAGCACCAATGATGGCCTGTATATGGAATATTTCTTTTAGTCCTTTTAGAACTAGATTTCATCTGAGTCACCTGTTGAGACTCGTCTCTCCAACAGTGTTATTTTAGTAATCCCATTATAGTTTCTATTATAATATTTTGAATTTATTTTTATTCGTATATGTTCTGTTTTCATTTTAATTTTAAAGTCCAAGTAAGTTTGTTGTGTTTTTATCATTGTTAGTTCTTTAAATATGTCTATAGTTTTAGTTTTCTATAAATGTGTCAATAGTTTTTATTAATTTTTATTTCAATTTTAGGTACTTCTAAAAGTCATCCTAAATGAAAATGGTGGCTAGCTGAAATAAAATTTCAGTTTTTTATTTCATTAAAATAAACCAGAATGATCTTGATTTGGAATTTTACAGCTAATACATAATATATTTATTTAATTTCAATTAAGATTTATTTTATTACTTTTCATTTGTCATGTTTTGCTATAAAATAAGAGCAAAGCGAAATAAGAAATTATATTTTGATCATTTAACAATAATGAATATATTTAATGAAGTTTTATTTGCATTGACATTTAACCGCGTTTCTCTCCAATTCAGAATTCAGAATGCAAAAAGATCTAATTTCTGTAATGCAGAAAAATATGGTCATTCACTGCAAAATAGAAAAAAAAATGCTGTTACAGTAATAAGAATCTAACAATCATCACCACTGAAAATAATGGGAATTATTATGATTAATTAACACTTGAATGGAAATTTCATTCACTTTAGCCATTCATGAACATGGACAATACCATTCAAAACTTTGGGGTCTGTAAAATTTTTCAATGATTTTGACTGCTGCTCACAAAGGTTGCATTTATTTGACCAAAAATACAGAAAAAAAAACAAACAAATATTGTGAAATACTATTACAAGTTAAAATAAATGAATATATTTCAAAATGTGATGGCTCCAGTCTTAAGTGTCACATGAAATCATTCTAATATGCTGATTTCTGTAGAGACAGAAATTATAGAGACTTTTCCCAACGCAGATTTTGTTTTGCACAGGGGGCTGTTAGTGCTCTATGCCGCAGAGTGGAAAAAAACTTAGAGAGGGTGGAGATTTTGTAATACCATTTTAAAGGTTAAAGGAGGAGACCCTAGTACAAGTCAGCAAGGACACAGTCAGTGGAATCTGGCATTCACTGAGGGCATTCGGTGTCAAAGCAGTTTTCAAACATGTAGAAACATTAAATACACTTAATGGGGATCACATGACAGTTTGACATGTCATTTGAGACATGCCGACCATGTCAGTCAAGTGCATAAGTGCAGTGTCTGCATGCTTTCAGATGGTCAGACAGCTCATTGCACCATTACAGATTTGCTGATGATCAAAATATGTGAAGTGATTTGGATTTCTCACAACAAACATGTATGTGCAGAACACCAGAGTATTCCTCTGCATGTACACGCTGTGTGTATGTGTGTTACAGTACATGCACCTGGACAAACTAGCTGGAACCTGAAAACACGCAGGAATGTTCAGAAGAGCTAATCTGATTGTCATGCCTCATAAATCCTGTTTTCTCAGTGTGTCAGAGCAAAATAAAGACAAGAACTAACAATACAGAAAAAGACCCAGTCGAGCATGGTGACTGCAAACTCAAGTCAATCCAAAGAATGAAACCTCCTTTGTGGTCCACAAAGACACTGATGCGCCGGCAGGGGCGTAAAAAACCTGAGTGATTGTACTTTTATTAAAGTGTATTAATAAGCCCAGGACACACCAAGCCGATGGTCGGCCGTCGGCAAGCATCTGTCGGGCTAGGTTTTGTGATGTGTTCCAAACGTTGGTTCTCATCAGGATCAAGTCAGGGGCAGTTTGCCCAATTCAGCATGTTGAATTGGCGTCGGGTTGTGCAAGTTTACTGCAACAATGGAGCCGCGAACTTCGCATACTTTTGAAAATCCAGCATTTAGCTGAAGCCGGAGAGCACTCATTGTCACAGTTATAAACAGGACAGGGTTCTTGCATGAGAGGGTTTGGCGTGATGGCATGAGATTATAAAATCAGACCGCTAACAATACCAGAAAAAAAAAAGTTTAACAATACCAGTTAACATGCTCCAGGATAGACCTCCAGTTTACCATCTGGTGTGTCTAGAGCCTTGCAAAGACTAAAAATATTCTACGACTAACTTGTAGAAACATTTTTGCATTAACATTTAAGCATTTTACTATGGAAGTTTGTTACCACCACCACAGAATAAAAGATAAAAAAAGATAATTGACCTTCACAAAAAGTTTGATTGACAGGCGATCTGACCAATCATAACCCCGAATCCGCCATTTTGTCTTACAAAGCAGTCAGGGGAGTTAGTAGATTAACGTTGGTGAGCTTGAACTTCAAAAATTGTGTGTACTTGCGTCTTGAAAAACCCATTCCTTCTGATGTCCATTCATGTTTATTTGATACTATAAATGAACTAGTATGAAGAGATGATCGGTTCACGAGCCGATTGAAGGAGCTACAGCGATCTGTCACGACACATTAAAGAGCCACTGTATGGTATTTATTGTTTAAACTATATTGACCCTTCGTAGAGACCCGCCCCCTTACTGTTGCTACGCCTGACAAACCATGCGCTCTCACGCCACACATCATGTTCAAGTTCAAGTTCACCAACGTTAATCTACTAACTCCCCTGACTGCTTTGTCAGAGAAAATGGCGGATTTGGGGTTATGATTGGTTAGATCACCTGTCAATCAAACTGGTTGAGAAGGGTCAATTGCAACTTTGTCCCTCACAATCCTGACTTTTCCTCACAATTGCAAGTGTACATTTCATTATTCTCAGGGGGAAAAGTCAGAGTTGATATGCTTGAGTTTATATCTTAGATATAAAAAGAGAGAAAAAAAGAGAAGAAAGTCAGAATTGTGAGCTCTAACCTCACAAAACTGGCTTGACACTTTGGTTCATAAGTACAATTTTAACACAACTTAAAAGAAATTCTCTATACTTCATATTATCATTCATATCATCATGTCATTCTAGAGCATCTGGGTAGATTGCACTGATAATGGATGATCCAATACATCTGAAGATGTCTCTTCAGACGTATCAGAGGGTGGCTTGTCTCTCTGTGACTTTCTCAGATTGCAGTTAATGAGCCATAGAGGGGTCTTATATCAGTGTACTATTCACCTGAGAATAGATTCCACTCTAGCTCGTGTAAGAATGTGTAGAGCCATTGTCATCAAAGCCTTGCCAATGTATCAGGCCCTTCTTCTGTGGTAGCATGACTTCAGCATGGCTTCAATAGGTGTGTGACTGAGACTGAGGGGATGTGTACTGCCAATAAGCTCATGCCATGCTCTAACAGATATCTTAAGCTTAAGCTTGAAGCAAGAAGGGTTTGCGGAGAGAAATGTGGGTGCCAGAGCATGCAATGATCTCTTGATGACCCTGTGTGTTTTTAAGAGGTTATATTAAGAAATACAGAAGCCAGGGAGTGGTTCGACACATAAACACACGTCAGGTGTGCACCTCTTTGCAGACTTCTAAGATAAGGATTCACACTACTCTCGTAAAACATGTCTATCATACTGAAATATGAGCTATTGTATTTTTATGATACTATTCAAGTAAAGTGAATAAAGACTACATGCATTTATAAGGAAGCTCGATTTCATTTAAAAGTGTACTCAGACATTTTTTCCTCATTAAAAGTTTAATGAAATATGTGATATATGTAAAATGATGTGCGTTTTTTTAGTTGCCTAAAAAAAGAAGCATTTTTTTTTAAAGAAATTAATACTTTAATTTAGCAAGGATGCATTAATTTGATCAAAAATGACAGTAAAGATATTTAAAATGTTACAAAAGATTTATATTTTGAACAAATACAGTTCTTTTTTAACTTTCTTAATTCTAAAATGTATCACAGTTTTCACTAAAATATTAAGCAACACACCTGTTTTTAAAATTGATAACAATAAGAAATATTCAAAATCATGTGACACTGAAGAATGGAGTAATGGCTGCTGAAAATTCAGCTTTGCCATCACAGGAATAAATTACAATTTAAAATATATTACAATAGAAAAGAGTACTTTTAAATTGTAATAATATTTCAAAATATTACTGATTTACTGTATATATATATATTTTATAAATAAACTTTGGTGAGCATAAGAGACGTCTTTTAAAAACATTCAAAAAATGTACTAATCTCACTAACCCGTTTGCCCACACTATTTTTGTGAAAAATAAATAAATAAAACAATGTTCCTGTGTGTGTTTTGTATGTCAACGGTTCAATAAAGCTACAGGACAAAGATAGCACATGGGAGCCAAACAGACCTGGTCTTTGATGGTTGATTGGCAAAAAATGTCAACATTTCTTTGCTGCCATCATTCAAGAACAAATCTTTTTGTGAGGCACTGTTCCGACATGAGGGCGAACAGCCCAGGTTTATGTAACTGTTCTATTTTTGACAGCAACCATTGAAGTTGGAATGATTTTAGAGCTAGGCACTTAACATGACAATAGCCTATTACAATTAGCAGAATGGAGCCCATCTTCTTTAAAGCCATGAGCTGCCACCCATCCACTGCACAGTTAAAGTCGGGTTGAAATGGAAGTCTCGATAGCCCTTTCCTCCCTGTTGTGACATATATCTGAGTGAAACAGCTTCTCAAACAAGAAAAAATGTAGAGTGGGACTTGTTTCCGTCCACTGGGAATTGATTCATCATTGGATCGATGTTGTTCTGATCTCATGTGAGTGACAGGTTGCCCTGCCTTCACGCCAGTAAATGTGTCATCAGAGAAGATATGTCGATACAAGCAGGAGGGGAAATTACTTTGTTTAAAGATAATGAGGGTGTATGAATTTAAAAAAAGAAGAGTATTTTAAAATTATTTATAATAAATACTGCAATATTACATAAAAAGGCTCTTAAACAGACACAACACAGACAATCAATTTCTCTAACACACATATATAAATCTGTGGACCAAAGAAAAAAGAAACTAACATAAAATACCTAAAATACATAAATAAAAAAGCAAATATTCCAATAAAATATAAGAAAAAGATACAAATTTTATTTTATAAAATAAAGAAATATACTGTATATACTTCTCTACATTCTATATTGATATATTTCTAATCAATAAATTGTAAAAAATTCAAATTTTATAAAATATATAAGGAATATAGAAAAATATTTTTTATAAAGTAATGAAATTCTATATTAGTGTATTTTTAGGTCACTAATTAAATAAGTTGACTTTTGGATCACTTTTGGCTTCCACACTTCCTCTGAGCTTCAGTGGACAATTGCACACACGTACACATGTCATAATGCATGGACTCCCACACATACACACGTTCATGTACACACATAATTAGGGCCTATTGAAATGCCTTCCTGTGTTCCCTTTGTGCGTGGAGTGATTTTTCCATAGAGTCCCTCATCGCTTCAACATGAGGCTCTGCGACTGATCAGCCTTCAGTCAAAAAAGAAATCTCAGCATAACATCCAAGAACAGAGAGAGAAAGTAAAGAGAATTGAGGCTGAGAAACTGAATGGTTTATAGGTCTAATTAGACAACAAGTCTGTATGGAGGACAAGCATTGACCTGCACAACAGATATTGTCAAACATTTTTGGCTTTCTCATTCACACCGTTTTTCTCCCATTTCTAAAAGGAGAGTATTTGGTTAAATAAAATCTAATTTGCTCAAACAGTCAGCAAAATCTGTGATTTGTAGGTCTGAATCAATCAATCAATCAATCAATCTATCTATCTGTCTGTCTATCTATCTATCCATTCATCCATCCATCCATCCATCCATCCATCCATGTCTGCACTACTGTAAGGGTGGAGCTCCTACAGGGGTTCAGGCTGCAGGGTTGCCGAATGACTAAAAAACGTTATCAGCAAGATGGTAGAAAACTGTACATTTCTTGTCTGTTACCACCCACTGCTACTTATACCAACGACGGAAATAAGCGCAGTTGTGGGAGAGCATTGCTATAGTGTGACGATATTATATTGCAATAGGTAACATATCAAAGTTAATACCAAATCAGAACTAGTTAGCACATAATTTGTAGTGAAAGAGTTTAATGACAATATATTGGTTTATGGTTACACTTAAAATGATTACAAAATAGATGAGATGATAAAAAACTTATACCATTAAACGTACCCAGCATGTATGTAAAAAGTTATCCGAGAGATAGAAAGAAAGAGAAAGACAAAGAGAGAGAGAGCAAGAGAGCAGAGCATAGGAAAAGAAGAGAGCGTAAAAGAAAGAGACAGCAAGAAAGCAGAGCGTAAAAGAAGAAGAGACAGAGCAATAGTTACAATCTTCTTTTTCCCCTTTCCTTGACCATGTGACTGAAACCCAAATGTGAGACATTCAAACTGACCAATCAGAGGTAAAACTTCCCCCACTGTACTGAAGATGTGACAATTCATAGACCCCCGATGCACAGGCATCTTGGCCTACAGGCCTTGATCACTATCAGCTCCTTTGTGTTTTCCCAAATGGCCCTTGTAGCATGACAGAGGGGACTGAAACAGCAAAGCCAATGTCTTTGTTCATTTTTAAAATATCTTTGGATAGTTTTCAGTCTTACACTACCATTCAAAAAGTTTGGGGTTGGTAAGATTTGTTTTTTAAAGAAGTCTCTTATGCTCACCAAAGCTGAAATTATTTGATTTAAAAATTCCACAAAAACAGAAGTAGTTTAATACAACATTTCAATTTAAAGTAAATGTTTCATAGTTTCATAGTATTTTTAAAAAATAAAAATAAAGCTGGATTTTCAGCATCATTACTCCAGTCTTCACATGGTCCTTCAGAAATCTTTCTAATATGCTCGTTTCCTTCTCAAGAAACATTTATTATTATATATATTTAAAAAAAAGTTTAATATTTTTATGGAAAATGTGATACATTTTTTTCAGGATTCTTTGATGAATAGAAAGTTCAAAAGAACAAAGTTTATTTGAAATAGAAATCTTCTGCATTATAAATGCCTTTGTTAAAAAACAAATCTTACTGACCCACAGCATTTGAACGGTAGGCAATATAAGCTCTGCCTCTCTAAGGAAAAAAAATGTATATATTTAATATTTCTCCCTAATTTTACTCCTCAAGGGGAAAAAAAAGGAGAAGCTGGAGAGAATTTAGCTGGGGCTAAATAGGCCTCTACTTTAGCAGAAAGGTGCTCTAATCCACTAATTCATCCCACCTCCACTTACATTCCTCAGTGCTTCCCTGAGGCCAGGCCTATCATGAAAAACCATCTACCGCTCACTTGCATTAATGAACTTAAAACACTTTACAGGACTAGAACAATCAATGTAAGCATCAGGACATTGATATGGCAAGCACTTTTGACATGATAACATAGTGAGGAAGGGGAGATATGGGCTTTAGAACTGCAATAATTGACAGCTGTCTCAGATGGGGGTCGTATGTAGTTTGACCTCTTGTATCTCGCAGCAGTCAGCAGAAACATGTAGGATTATCACAGTATTACAGTGTGTACCCAAGCTGTGGATAAGGAATATTGCTTTTTGTGCTTTTCTCCTGGCATGTGACCCTTTGCAGCCTCTGTATTCAGCTTACAGTGTATCTTTTTGCTTGTAAGTCTGATTGTGTGATAAACAGACGTAGAGATTTTGCAAGTTTGCACCTGGGAAAGAATGAATGTGTTTAGCTATGTGTTAGGGATTGACAACAGTCAACAAGAGTGACTCTCAAATTGTCCTGCGCATTCTAAAAGCAGGCAGAAGACTATTGAATAAGGTCTGTATTTTGCCATATTTGTCACTCTAAACAAGACTGACCCCTGTGTTTTGTTGCTTTATGAATGTAGTCTGTGTGTGTCAATACCTATCCGAACAGGTGTGTGTGCATGCATAAAGAAATGCAAAACAAATGAGGGGGCTTCTCTTCAGACCCTGAATAAAGGTTGTGGATTAGTCCTTTGAGACTTTTCACAGTTGATTCATCTTATCAGCTTTTGTTTAAAAAAAATCTGAACTGTATCAAGAGCTCAGAGCTGAGGTCAGCCCACAGTATACACTGTATCTTCAGCTCTCCCTGGGGAGCATGAAACCTCCTCTGGCCTGAATGCTGACTTTACTTCATTTGGCGAAGTAAGCTGATACTAAATGCTATGCTAACAATAGTGTGATCTTAGCTAACTCTCCTGGGTCAAGTGGGATTAGCATCTACCTCAGAGTTGGAACAAAAACAAGCATTTAAAGTCTTTGAGTGCCAGTTAGCAAGATGCCCGGGTAGGATTGGCAGCATTTGTGGGAGCTGAAGTCACACTGCAATCTCATAGCATGACTAGCGTGTCTTTAAAGTGTGCTATTTCTACACTGCTAGTGTCACTAAAAAATGTAACATGAAATTAAATTGACCCTTTCTCACTTTTGTCAATCTTGTGTATAGTAAAACCAGGAATATAAATGTCAAAATCACCTGGCTCCATTCTGGTATGTAATGCCCACTTTTCACAATCCACTCAATTTCTGACAAAATTCTGGTAAAAGTCCTGCCCTCCATTTTTTCCTATTGAAAATCTATCTCATAAAAGCAATTTATCATTCATGAAACAGGCTCCAGATAGCATTTCCTGTTGTCTTTTACTCTGTTTGAGTATACCTGTAGATAACGCCGTGTTGATGCAGGAACATTAGTGCTGATGTGACTTCAGCTGCGTAGAAACGGGAACGAGCTTCATCAAACTTCCGTGAGCGCTGGATCTGAAACATCAGGTCTCCTCCGTTCACATACTCCATTACAAAGAACAACCGATCCTACAGAGACAAAGAGAATGAAAAAGAAGACAGTTCATTTTCATAGAACGGGACTCCACACCCAGTAATAGCGTGATCTAAAATATTCTATAGTTTCACTGTTAATCCTATTGTTGTATCCTGTTGTATAAGCCACTTTTCCACTGCAGGAACTTTCCCCAGGAAACTAGTGACTTTGGGGTGGTACTCGGTGAGTTTCGACCGCAGGAACCAGGGTCTAAATGAAGTCCCGGATAAAAATTTCCCCCTCAGAAAGTACATGCTCGCAGGGTAGAACTTTTTCAAAGTTGCATGCAATAGACAACAAAGCAAATTTGCTTATTTGATTGCCTGACAACACAATAAACAAAGTAATTACAGCACATTATATTATTTTAATATAAGTCTAACAAGGAAATAAGATTTTTTTTTCAGATCCCTTGATCTGTATTTCCACATAGTTTATGATCAGGAAGCTGAGATACATCGTTTATATTGCCTTTACAATAAAACTACACAATTCCCCAATTCAAAGAAATGCATTTCCAGTAAAGCTACATGAAATCCTGCAGAGTTTAAAGTTTACCCAGCTATCAAATGCACATGGGGACATTTCATAGACTTTTGCTGTTTTAAAAATATTGTATATTAAAAATTATATTCTGCTGCTGTAAACTAAATTTTATGAAAACACTTTAACTAAGGTATCAGTAAACTATCATAGAAAGTTTATTAATACACATTGGAGTAATTCTGAGAATGTTGAGGTACATTGTTAAAAAATGTCTCAAAATTATTCAACCCTCAAATGTCAAATTTTGTAGCGAATCCTTTACTTTTTGCATGAAAGCATTCAGATCACTGATGATCTTTGACTTTCATGTTGCCACTGCTCTCTTTGAATCCCATCAAAGGTTTTCAATGATATTTAAATCTGGAGACTAAGCATGCTGCTCAAGAACATTGTAGGACAAAGACTTAAACCAGGTTTGGGTAGATTTGGATGTATACTTGGGATCATTGTCCTGCTGGAAAGTCCATTGATCATCAAGTTTCAGTCTATGCACAGAAGGCACCATATTCTCTGCCAAAATGGCTTGATACTTCAAAAAATCCATTATGCCCTTCATACATTCAAGACTTCCACTTCAGCAGCAAAACACCCCAAGACTGGTCAAGTTCAATGTTTCACAATGGTGATGGTGTTCTTGTGGGCATAAGCCCTTCTTTTTTGAACCAATCATATTGCTGATTCATGGGTCCAAAAAGTTTCACACACCCACTCACACATGAGGAAGCTTGTGTGTGGCTAAGCAAAGGTCAATGGATTATAAGGAAACAAAACTTTAATACACACACAATACAATTACTGTGAGTCTTTGTTTAAGATGAAATACATTAAATCAGATTATATACAGGTGCTGGTCATATAAATAGAAAATCATAAAAAAGTTGATTTATTTCACTAATTTCATTCAAAAAGTGAAACTTGTATATTATATTCATTCATTACACACAGACTGATATTTTTCAAATGTTTATTTCTTTTAATTTTGATGATTATAACCGACAACTAAGGAAAATTCCAAATTCAGTATCTCAGAAAATTAGAATATTGTGAAAAGGTTCAATATTAAAGACACCTCGTGCCACACTCTAATCAGCTAATTAACTAAAAACACCTCCAAAGGTCTTTAAATGGTCTCTCAGTCTAGTTCTGTAGGCTACACAATCATGGGGAAGACTGCTGACTTGACAGTTGTCCAAAAGACGATCATTGACACCTTGCACAAGGAGGGCAAGACACAAAAGGTCATTGCAAAGAGGCTGGCTGTTCACAGAGCTCTGTGTCCAAGCACATCAATAGAGAGGCGAAGAGAAGGAAAAGATGTGATAGAAAAAAAGTGTACAAGCAATGGGGATGACCGCATCCTGGAGAGGATTGTGAAACAAAACCCATTCAAAAATGTGGGGAGATTCACAAAGAGTGGACTGCAGCTGGAGTCAGTGCTTCAAGAACCACTACGCACAGACGTACACAAGACATGGTTACTTGCTTACTTGATACTTGCTCGGTACTTTCGCTTACATCAAACGTGACCTTTCCAACTTGATCATCGCATCAGAGAGTTAGTGCAAGATTAGTGCAAGACATTTTTATTTATCCTTTTTTTTTTTAAGAGAATGACAGTTCGTTTCACTAGATAAGACCCTTATTCCTCATCTGGGATCATGTAGAGCCCTTTGAAGCTGCATTTAAACTGAAATTCGGACCCGTTTGTAGCTGCTGAAGTCCACTATATGGAGAAAAATATAGTGTTTATCTCAAAAACCTTCATTTCTTTTAGACTGAAGAAAGAAAGACAAAAACATTTTGGACGACATGGAGTGAGTAAATTATCAGGGAATTTGAATTCTGAAGTGAACTAATCCTTTACGCATTGTGCAAGGAGGTTAATGACAAGAATAGTACACTAAATCAATCAGGATATAGGTATATTAAATTAATCTTAATGGTGAAGTGGTGGTCGGAATTGAATGCAGAACACATAATGAAGTGCTGCCAGAAATATCACACTGACATACTTCTCCACATTCCCTGACTGACACAAATTGTTTTAAGCCATGTCTTTTGATAAATAAAGTTCTCTTATGTAAGTGTACAAAAGCTCACTTCTTTGTATTTAGTGCTTCATTCAGAGAGGAGGAATTTAAACAGGATGCTTAAATAGTTTGTGTAAATGTGCCAAGAAATCCGAAGGAGGCCCACCCAATCCAATATGAACAAACATTTCCTGCCCCTAATTAGAAATGAACAAATAGTTTCTTCCGTTTGGGTTGGACCACAGGAGACAGGAGCTCTGATTGGAAGATAGCAGACACAGCACAGCCCAGTCAAAACTGGCTCTGTTTTGTTAGCTTAAAAAGGAACATAAGACGACTTTTCAATATTATGTCATGAATGCAGAAAAGAACAGTGTATCGTTACATCTGAAATTATAGTGAGTGTGCGCTATGCAGGGCAGTTCTCTGTCATGCTGCAGATGGGTGGTGTGAGGAAACGTCTGTTTAGTCTCATCCATGCTTATATAACATGTTATGAAAGACATTTTCAATGGCTTATTTTCTAAAGACTGCAGGTGCAGGACGCTTCTGACAAACCGGTGATGAAAACACAAAACAGACATACAGTACACAAACGTGATAAGACCTGTATCATCGAAAGCCTATAGAAGCCCACAACTCAACAACTTCACCAAATCCGTGTCGGATTACAGCTATACATTCTGCAGTTCTACTGGCTGTGGCGATAGTTTGTAGTTAAATACGCAGTATTTCTATAATGTTAATCATTAGCACACTACGATTTTATTCAGTAAAGGATGCTCTAAATCATCTAAAGTTACAGTAAAGATTTAAAAAAAATTTAAATGCATAAAAGAATTCTGAAAAAAATACTGAGCAATTAACTGTTTTCAACATTGATAAAAAGAAGAAAGATTTCTTCAGCAGCAAATCAGGATATTAGAATGATTTCTGAAGGATCATGTGACTGGAGTAATAATGATGCTGAAAATTCAGCTTTGTCATCACAGGAACAGATTACTTTTTTAAAATATACTGAAAAACAAAACTGTCATTTTAAATTGTAAGAATATTTCACAATATTACTGTTTTTGACTTAATAAATCAAGCTTTCAAAAAACTGTCACAAATTATATTAGGTGTCCTTAACTACTTCGTACTTGCATCAAAAAATAATTAAAATGTCCATAAACGTTGTAAAAAGACATCATTAAAGTACTCCACGTGACTCAAGTGGTTTAACCTCAATTTTACGAAGCGACATGAGTGCTTTGCTCGTGCAAAAAACACATAAATTACCCCTTTATTTACAAAATGGACTCACATTGAGTACTTGAATGATGTCTTTTTCCTACCTTTCTGGACCTTTCATTGGTAGTTGCACCAAATCTCTATAGAAAGACAGAAACCTCTCCATCAAAAGTATTTTAATTTGTATTCCGAAGATGAATGAAGGTCTTACGGATGTGTAAAGTCATGAGGGTGAGAAATAAATCACAGAATTTTCATTTTTGGGTGAACTAACCCTTTAAAACAAAGGTTTGTCCTGCTGCTTTCTACATCTAAATTAAGAAGTTTTATAAAGATTTTGAATTAGATCCACTGACAGTTTACAAAAATGTTCAGAGCCAGCAGTCTAACAAATAGGTGTAAAAATAGGTAAGAACGGAGAGCAACGCAGACAAAGAGACGGACTAAGAAAAAGCAAAAGATGGAAGGAAAGATGTTGTCACGCTCAGGAGAAATTTGAGCTCAGGTTTGGCTGAACAACAGCATTGTTCAGAGTTTTGTAAGTGAATTCAACTCATCAATCTACTCTGGAAAAAGAGGGAGAGAGAAAGAGAAAAAGAGAAGCAAGACATTTTGCTCTAATAAATACAACTTCAACATTAAAAATAGAGAGAATGAGAGCAAGACATCTTCAAAGCATTGAAAGTGATGTGATTCATCACAGCAATTGTTTGCATTTGTATTTATATGTTTCTGCAGTTTCACAACTCGTAGGGTTAGAATTTAGACACACAGAGCAAGACTACATGGTCTGAAACTTCTAAATCATCAGGTCACAGTTTCACTGAACTCACTTGAGAATAGATCGCTTCACAGTAGCGGAGGAAAGCACGTGAGGGCTTCTGGGTAACACCAGTGGTAGAGATAGAGAGCAGTGAACTGTGATAATGACCTCATCTAACTGTCCTCAGATGGCAGTGAACACATACATGAGAAGTCACACAAACACACTGTCAATAACCATATCAAACCACAAGTCAAGAGCCATTTTCACCGTCCACTAATTCTTCTGGCTTGGTCTTAAAGAGTTATAGCTGTAAACCTATAAATCTGGGACATTATGCAAATTGATTCATCAAAATTAACCTAACATTATAAGAAAACTCAGTCACATCACCTTAGGCAAAATAATTTATAGTACGTATAATTATAGGCGAGTAAACTATGACAGAATTTGGGTGAACTATTCAATTTTTAAAAATATAATATAATATAATAATTCATCCTTGTTAGTAGTGAGCTATATTTTTTTATTTTATTTTTACTGAAAGTTGTACATTTTATCAGAATAAATATAATATATCATATGTAACACATGAGGGTGAATCATGAAAGAATTATTTATTTTATTTATTAGAACTTAAGTTTTTAAAAATATAATATAATACTTATTTATATTTATTAATAATTAGAAGGTCCTTTATTTTATTTTTATTGTTGAAACTTGTTGCTTATAATAATAATATGATATGTCATTATTATCAGTATCATACCTGTCATCAGTATGATAGAATTGTATTCTTTTATCCTTTATTTTATTTTTTTTTATTTTAATTGTTGAAATTTATATTGAGTGTACAGTCCCTGACAAAAGACTTCTCGCTTGTGTACAAATTGATCTGAAGTGCCACAGAAATATATTTCTAATCAAGATTTTTTTTTTTGCAAGAAATGGCTCATTTTAATCCCAACAGCTTTTGTAATAATGTTTAAGTGCAAAACGAAACTGTCAAAAAGTATTCTAATATTCACAGCTTGGTAAAGTCAATTTTTGCAAAGACATAAGTGTTGTCGCCTTGTCATATGAGCTTCACCTGTGACTAATAATGAATCAATTAGGTCTAAGGTGTGTATAAAAAGAAGCCCAGTGCCAGTGCACTAGACCTTCACATCAACTGCAACTAGACCTCTGCAAACATGCCTAAGATTCACCCTGAGACTAAAGTTTTGATAATCAAGAGGCTGAAGACCAGATCCACTGCTGATGTGGCAGACACCTTCAATGTGTATCAGCGTCAAGTACAGAGGATAAAAAAAAAAAAAAGATTTGAAGAGACTAGAGACGTTTTTGACAAGCCCAGGTCAGGCAAACCCCACAAGACAACTGCCCGAGAGGACCGTTTGTTGGCTCGAAAGTCCAAGGCCAGCCCATTTTCCACTGCAGCAGAGCTCCACGAGACCTGGTCACCTGAAGTCCCTGTGTCAACCAGAACAGTTTGTCGGATTCTGTCTCGAAATGGCCTCCACGGTCGAATCAGTGCCCAGAAGCCAGCACTAAACAAAAGACAATTGATAAACCGTGTGGCATATGCCAAGGCCCACAGCCTGCTAAAAGGATGGATGCAGGAAAAGTGGCAGAAGGTGGATTTTTCAGATGAGTCTTCTGTTGAATTACACCACAGTCGCCGCAAATATTGCAGGAGACCTACTGGAGCCCGCATGGATCCGAGATTCACCCAGAAAACAGTGAAGTTTAGTGGCAGAAAAATTATGGTCTGGGGTTACATCCAGTTTGGGGGTGTGCGAGAGATCTGCAGGGTGGAAGGCAACATCAATAGTCTAAAATACCACAAAATCTTAGCTACCTCTTATATTCCCAACCACCACATCACATACTTCCATCTCCACATCAAAGTTCCTCAAGGCGAAGAAGATCAACATGCTCCAGGATTGGCCAGCCCAGTCACCAGACATGAACATCATTGAGCATATGTGGGGTAGGATGAAAGAGGAAGCATGGAAGACGAAACCAAAGAATATTGATGAACTCTGGGAGGCATGCAAGACTGCTTCCTTTGCTATTCCTGATGACTTCATCAATGAATTGTATGAATCCTTGCCAAACTGCATGGATGCAGTCCTTCAAGCTCATGGAAGTCATACAAGATATTAAATTTGGATCTCACAGCACCACTACTTAATTTGCTGACATATTTTTGTATTTGCAGTAAATTTGTTCAATTTCTGTATAGGCGACACATTTTTTGTCTTGCCAAAATTTGACCTTTCTGTCTTGACTATATGATAAATCTTTTTTTCAGTGAAACTAAATTATTTCAACGCATTAAACATCATTTGGGAGAGTTTTAGCTTTTCATATGAGCTATTTCTAACACCAATTGATTACTTTAAAGTCAGGTTAATAGCAGGTGTTTGTACAAAATAGATAAGCGACAAGACTTTTGTCAGGGACTGTATAATAATATAATATATTATAATGTAATATAATTTAACAACATAATATAATATTTGTCATTATTCATATTTATTAATATTCAGTAGGATAGAATTTTATTCTTTTATCCTAGATTTTATTTTTATTGTTGAAATATAAGTTTTTTTATAATATAACATAATATAATATAAGTCGCGGTGGACTCTCCAGCATGAGCTAACTCTCTGCCCCTCCTTTCAGTCTCACTCTTTTTCCCAGGCAATCATTCAGACTTTACATGTTCCATAATCCTCCTCGCGGTCTTTCTACAGGGCCCCTTCTTTTGGCTATTTTCTATCTGCAGGAGCATGTCTGCCCATGGTCCCAACAGGCCTCATCAGAAACGGTTGTGTAATGTTATTTACATTTCTGCAGCGTAATTACAGTCGATAAGAATATGGCTGTGATCCCAAAGCTGATTAAAACCAGAGGCAGCAGTTCAAAAAGAGTACACGACTCCTCTCTCCCCCCAAATCATCTCTTCCTTCTTCTTTCGGCCCCTTTCCCGCACCACTACCGCCTCCAACCCTTCTTTCTTTGCGTCTCTTGCTTTGTTGCCCTCTGTCAGTGTGTCCTGTGTTCTCAGATGTGGGCGATTGAGAGGGGAAATACTGTGGGCGGTAGTTGAAGAGTGAAAAAGAGAAATGAGGACACTAGATATCACTGTGAGTGTAACTGGGGCATGGGAGGGGAAGCTGAACAAGAGACGGAAAGAAGTGAAAGTGCAAAATAGAGAACGACAGGGTAAAGAGACAGATGGTGAGAGCGATAAAAGCACTTTTGAAAAGGATGTCAGAGTCTTTAATGAGCACAGTTCATTGATAGAACTACTACCACTTCATCTAGTCCTCCCTATCTGCAAATACAATCGTGTGCAGAAGTTTGGGCACCCCTAACAGCTTTTGAAGTGAACTTACTGGATGGCTATTTTTCAGCTATTTTAAACTCACTTGTAACTTATAAAATAAAACTTGCATTTTATCCTGAACCACTTTTAACTGCTAAGCTTGTTAAAAGTCATCTGGTCTCTCTCTCTCTCTCTATACAGCTTCAAACAACTCAACAGACTGTCACCTCAAACCACATTGTGATACAGAGAGTGTCAGAGAGAAATCACACTGCCACCTCCTGGACAACTTCTGTTTTTCTAAATCCTCATCAATCCTGTCTGGCTCTGCCATCTGCTGGACTGTAAGAATAGATTGAGATTTTTCCACATTATATTTCCATATAACTTTTCAGCATGGTTCAATTCGTGATCATTAGTTAATGTATTAGGTGTTATGAACTTGAAAAGTTAAAACTTTATAAGTATACACTAATTCATTTTTTTAAAGAAGTTTTATTTAGCAAGGATGCATTATATTGATTGAAAGAGACAGTAAAGCATTTACATTGTTACAAAAGATTTCTATTTGAAATAAATGCTGTTCTTTTGAACTTTCTATAGATCGAAAACTCTGGAAAAAATGTATAATGGTTTCCGCAAAGATCAGCATATTAGAATTATTTCTGATGGATCATGTGACACTGAAGATTTGAGTAAAGGCAGTCACAGGAATTCAAATAGAACTATATTTTAATACAAAGTTTAATAAATATATTTACTATATTTTTGATTAAAAAAAATGCAGCCTTGGTGAAAAACATTCAACAATCTTACTGAATTCAAAAGTTTCAAAAAGTTCATTAATCTAGACTAATAAAAGCAATAATTTATTGTTATTTCAATATTTTTGTAGCCTTGTTGTTTTTAAAAAAAAAAAAAATAATATCTCACCCTTTGTCATCATTTACTTTGTCTGTTCCTCACACATAGCAATTGTATGGCTTGGAATGTAGCACACAAGTCATATGAAGGCACAATCAAGCTCTGTTTTGGAGATTGACGATATAAATCCACCCACTTTCATTCTACTGACAACAGGAGGGTGGACGTTAAGTCTAAAATCTAGTATCACGAAGGTGATATGAGGAAGGCTGAAGTACTCAAGCGTTCAAACTGATCAGAGGAAAGAAATGACTTGAAACGTCTGTATTAGAGAGAATCAAGTTTTGATTTACCTTCGTCTGGAAGCAGCAGAAAAGCTGAGTCAGATAGGGATGTTTTCTAGCCAGGGCCAGAATGCGTTTCTCTGTCAAAGTGCAGTCCACATCATCATCTTGAAGAATGACGTCTTTTTTCAAAACTTTCACAGCGTAAACTTCATCTGTGCCTTTCAGCTCAGCCAGCATCACCTACAGCACACAGAGGGCAATGTGAAGATGTTGATTTGTTTTCATGCACTAAAACTGAAAAGTGCAGAATTGTGACCCTCACCTTGCCGAAGCTGCCTTTGCCCAGCACTTTGATGAACAAGAAGTCTGTGAGACTCATCCTCTTCGTCTGTACGGTCTTCACATCTCCATTCTCCCGGCCCTCTGTCGCTGTGCTCTGAACGGCACTGCACGAGGAAGAGGAGGAAGACTTGTGCTCCTGGCCAAATGACAGGGCCTTGCGGATACTCTCCAGTTCTGCAAGCTCAGCTACAGGTTATACAAACACAACATTAGACTTTCAAAACTGACAATTCGGTCATCATTTACTCACACTCTAAACCTGTATGAGTTTCTTTCTTCCATAAAACACAAATGGAAACATCTCAAAGTGCCCCTATTACGCTCCTAAATTTGTTTTGAAGGTTTCTGGCAGTAGTTCTACATGCATCCAAGGTCAATAACACATTTTCCCATATCGCACCATCATCTCTTTTCTCACAGTGTCTGAAACTGTTGGATAAAGGACTTGTTCTCTCGAAATCCCACCTTTCCAAGAGTTTCCTCTGAAACAAAACCCCCATTACCTTGAGTTTCAGCCAAAGATTTTACAGTTCAGTTCCAGAGGCTTGTGCATACATACACAGTGATACAAGCAGTAGTGATAACGTTGGTTTTTCCTCATCAATCTGAACTCGAGTCCTCGTGCTTTGGAAGGGCATTTAAAGATTATTGGCTTATGCAGTGCAGAAAACAGCATCTTCTCAACATATCGACAACGCTAACCAAACTCTTCCAGGCTCTTCAGCTACGTCTAAAGTGTTTGAGGGTGGGGCAAAGTAGATGTTGTTCGCAGGCAGCCAATGAAGACCATATGGTGCCAGTATGTTACAAACCTTCATGGGCTTGTGCTGGAAGTAAGGCGGGAAATAACTCCATTTATGCTGCACTCTGATCTTTGAAACTTTGCAGACCTTTTACATTAACAAACAGCTACTGTATGTTACACACAACATGAAGGGTAATATAATAAAAAGCATAATAGGGACACTTTAAATGAATGTAACTTCTGGTATTGGATCGAATGATAAAGATGGTCCATTCAGTTTGTTTTTCACACAAAGTCAAGTGAACCATTTCAAAGATTTTCACTGTGCTTTCAAGTCATTTTTGAAGCTTGAAAGTTCCAGTCTCCATTCGTTGTAATCAGAAAATAATTGAATTGTTTGAAAAGGGCATCCAGCACATTCCTAAAAAATTCTCCTTTTGTGTTCCACAGAGGGGAAAAAAATCATACAGGCTTAGAAAAACATGAAGGTAAAAAAAAATGTTTAGAACATTCATTAAAATTTGGTTTTTTGGTGAACTATGCCTTTAATAATGCAAATAAATGATGAAAGACTAAGAACTGTTACACGACAGTTTTTCAACGTTTATGCGTGCGTTTTTGGCAATCATTGTCATTGGGGGTCAAACTTTTGAAAAAAGGGTTTCAAAGAGCATGTTTTTGAATACGGTACCGTTATCGTCTCTGTGTCAACTACAAAAACACAAACTATGTGAAAACTGTGATGTCATGCGCACGTGTATTACATGTTCAGTCTATAGGCAAGTGACACCGCCAACTACTGGCCTGGCATGCAGATCACAGCCTTTTTAGTCTTTTTCGTAGATCCGTGTGAATGAGGATCGTTTTGACAACGTTGTTGTACGCGGAAAACGCAATGGAAAAACATTTCAGCTTTTAGTACATGGCTGTGGTGTAAATGTACCCCAAGCTTGCAAAATGTGTGTGAGAGAGTGACAGAGAGTTTGTGTAATTCTGTACCCTGGTCACAGGGTGAAGCTGGAGCTGATTTGCATCGGTCAGACTCCTCTGATGAGGGGGCTTCTGTTGTGGCTTGCTGAGGGTCCTGCCCTGGAGTTAACTGAAGAGAAAACATTTTTAATATCAATACTAATGGTTTTTAATATTTTAATGTCTTTCTTGCCTAATCCTTTACATCACAATCATCACTGGCCTCATTTTACTGTATCATTATTTAAAGTGGTCATACTTTTATTTGATTTTTTTCCCCCTGCTTATAATGCATCATCATTTCGTTTTTGCATGGTCCATCTGGCCACCAGATATTTAATAGCACTCACCTTTTTCCTGCGTTGGGTACTGTTGGAGATTTTGTCTGGTGTCACCCCAAGATCAGAAAGCACTTTAGCAATTTTTCTGGCGTCGACACCACAACTAGGAGCTACATTACTTTCACAACGCCGATGGACATTCATTTTACAGGCTGAAAACAGACAGGAAGACAAATGAATATTTGACAACAAAAACAGATGTTATTATTCATCACTGGTATCTGCAAGGCTTGCCTTTGCACTGCAGGCCTTGCCGCATCAGTCCCCAAAGTAAGGAGCCGCAGTGGTCGCAGAAGGTGGGGACTTTGTAATTGTGAATGCTGAACATGTGTGGAATGTTTACACTGAAGCGCTGGGAGCCAACCTGTAAAAATAAAACATCCTTCATGCCACGATACCCACAATTCAACTGATCTCTCAGCTGAGGAAATCCTGTGCATGTTTCGGCAGTTTTAAGTCCATGGCCTCAGTGTTGTTATTGTTAACTAAAACTACAACTAAATATAAAACTATTATTGGTAACATTAACTAAGTCTCATTTGTTAATATTGATAAATGCATTAACTTACATGACAGTGAGCAACATATTTTGACAGCATTTTTTAAAAACGTTTGTTAATGTTAGTTAAAGGCACAATATGTGTTTTTCGCCATTTTTGTATAAGGCCACGCATTCAAAACAAAGGCGTAGCTTGATGTTGCTGTGAATGAGCGTGGAATCATGGGAGTTGTAGTCTTCACTTCCACAGCAGATGGAAAGCAATCCGAGTGATTCGGACAGAAATCAAATTAGTTATATTGAAAGTTCAAAATGTATTTAATTTTTATCAACATTACTGTGGTATGAAGCAGGGCGGGCAGAGAGCCCAGAGCTTTTATTATGCTTATGCAGCAGTTGGCCTTTTCACTCTTTTTGTTGCAAATGTGGGGTAATTCAAAGCTGTTTTACATTGTTAAAACAATCATGCTAAATACATTTGAGTCTGGTGAAAGTAACGTTACTCTGTCCGTTCACATGGTGTCTGGTAGACACGTTGCTTTTTGCAGTAATCTGGATCGATATTGGAACGCCGTATTAATAAAAACTGGATGGCTTGTGTTGCTAAATGACATTCAGTTCATTTTAAAATATATCGTATGATGGAAAAAGTTCTCTCCGATCAAGCTATTTTAGCCACTTGACAAAATAGTGTTGTCTCTGAAGCAAGGTAAAAACATGGTACTCGTGGTAAATCAGTAAAACAAGAATTTCAAACATTAAAGCATCTTTTAAATGAAAGCATCCTTGTTGTTTCCATGGTTCCTACAAAAGTAAAACTGGAAATCAAGAGTAAAGTGGAAATTACGACGAAATGACACGGTCCGTGTCCTAGTTAAAATTGCTGATTTCTCTGGATTTAACATTTCTGGAAACGTTTGCGATCATGGGATTATGTTTTTGGACAATTTAATCTAAAAATCGTATTGTGCCTTTATTAAAATTAACCGTGTCATTACTTAACACATTAACATTTTTATTAATGTATTAGTAATTGTTGAGATTAGAATTAACTAAGATTAATAAATGCTGTAGTTTATGTTAATTAAACTAGTAAACTAATCCTAACAAATGAAACCTTATTGTAAAGTGTAACCTTATTAATAATAAACAGAGCATTCGCACCATCGGTGCTCAGGCCCCAAAAATCATTTTTGTTAATGTATATATAAAGCTGAAATAAAATATAAATAAACATGCGCTGGCAACTAACTGAAATAAAATTGAAGGTGAAGCACAACAATTTAAAACTGGAATAAAAATAAATTAAAAACATAAAATTACAAAAACAAACTAAAATTCATTTGAAAACTCAAAATATATATTTAAAAAATGGATATATAAATATATATATGGGCTGTGTTTGGAATATTGGCAAACTGCACACACTGTACAGCACGCTGTCTACAATTCTTATGAAATAGTATGTGTATCATTGCACATTATGCATCAATCTGTAACACTTAAAACAGGCATTTATCTCATTACGTTGTGTGTGGTGCTATCATCTAGGAAATAAATAAATTGCATTGAAACTGATTAATATGAAAAATGACAAGAAAGACAAAAGAATTGTGTCTGATATTATGTGTCACTGTAAAAGGAAGGTCAAGTTAGCCATGTTATATTCAAGGAAACAGTGTGCCTTGTTGTATTTTCTGTTGTTATAATTGTCAATATTTTTGCAAATGCAGTAGGTCATAAAATTATCTGCAGTACACACACTGCAAAAACTTATACTAATACGCGAACTCAAAAATAACTCGTTCCTTTGAGAGAAAGTAAGGATGTAGAACTGACCTCTTCAGGAGTGTCTTCCTGTTTCTTCAAGCCAGCGCATTTTGTTATAATGAGCTCATGACATCTCTTATGAACCACGCAGGTACACACTGAGAGATTTGAGGAATAGGCAAAAAGTTTACTTCTGTAACACTTTACAGTACGATTGCATGAACTAACTATGAAAAATATTCCAAAGCATTTATCTTACTCTTAGTTATTTTAAATTTCAACATTCCCTAAAACATTATTAAAATCAAAAGTTGTCTACGTTAATACTATTTAATTGATCCGAGCTGACACGAACTAATAATGAGAAGTACTTTTATTACCTAAAATTAACAAAGATTAACACACACTGTAACAAATGTTTTGCTTGTTGTTATTTAACGTTAATTGATGCTGTTAAGTTAAGTTATGGGACCTTATTGTAAAGTGTTACCAATTTTTTCAGATATTTAAAGAGCAAGATTAATCAAACCACGAAATATTACAATTGATTTTATCACTGTACGTAAGAGAAGAGCGTCTTACTCACCCTGACACTGATACCCCTGTTTTCCCAACACCCCCCTGCAGAACCAGAGAAATAAATGTGTTAGACAACTCGAGCAAGCAACAGGATTGAGCAGTTCTGTTTCTGACCAGCAGAGGGGGCGTTGTGCTACAACACATATCTCTATAGCTGATTCTATCTGCAGCAACAAGCAGCATTGTGTAGAGCCACACAGATGCACTATTCACCAGGTATGCAAATTGTTAGATAGTTACACAGTTATTACTACAGGGAGGTACGGTTTACAAAGACAAAAAATAAACATCTGTCTAATCTAGAAATGCATCCCTCTAGTCTTGACCCTCCGCACAAGTACAAAGGCCTGTGACTCTAATTTGCTATCAATATTAATATTCATTACAAAAACTCTTTTGTTTTGAGTGGCTGGGATCAGGTTTCGCCTTTGAATCTTACATAAACCTTTTATTTGTCTGAAAGGAATCTTATAATAAAGTTAGTCCTGTAGAATAGTAGCTATTACGAATGAAATAAAGATCTTTTTTCTTCAGGTGAGGATTGATAAGCATCTTACCAGATGAAATCTCGGCAGTGGGAGCAGTAGGTGGGTTGTCTCAAGTAGGTGGCCATGAACTTGTGACCGTTAACTTGATGGACACGCCTCCGAACCGCCCCCTGCCGTTTCCGTGGACGCATCCGCTCACGGAACACTCTTTCTTCATTTTCATTGGATGATGCGGCTGCAAGATAAAATGATATTGAAACATAAGTTAGCTGAATGTTGGATGTGGATATGCATGGATATGATATCGTTGCAAAAGATCGCTGTGCTTTTGAATAGGGATGCACGATATATCGGCCACCGCATCAGTATCGGCCGAAATATGTTCATGTTTAATATTATCGTTATCAGCCCAATAAGAAAATTTGCTCGATATATTAAAGCCAATGGATTATTTCCTTCAGCTGAGACACTTCAGATATGCACTGTTCGCCATGATGGTTTTGAATTGCTCGCAATATGATTGGAATACAGTTGAAAATTACAGTTAATTGCAACACATGCAGCGCAAATCTGTCATATAGGCTACAAAAAATTACAATTATGTAGCATCGTTATAATTGTGTGCTTTTAACATGGCTTTTAATTGTGTGACTTTTGATTTTATTTATTTATCATATACAATTTGGATTTAGATTTATCTGTTTTCGGATATAAAAGATTTCTATTATAAAAAGATTTCAAATATAAAGAATCATCGGTATCATTCAAAATTGTATTATCCCTTAACATCCCTACTTTTGAACTTTCTATTTATCAATGAATCTTTTAAAAAATGTATCACACTTTCCACAAAAATACAAAGCGACACAACTGTTGTCCACATTGATAAAATAAGAAATGTTGCTTGATAACCAAATCGGCCAAGGATCGTGTGACACAAACACAAAGTAATGGCAGATTTCCATCGCAAAACAATTACATATCGACACGATGAATTAAATCTATAAAAATACATAGAACCATTATTTTAAATCATAATGCCTGCAGAATATTACTGCTTTTATTGTATTTTTGATCAAATAAATGTAGCTTTGGCAAGTATAAGAGACTTTTCATTCAAATCTATGCCACTGTTTCATTCATCACCAGTCTGACGAGGTAAAAATGGCTACCAGAGAGGAGGAGTGTTTCAGGAAACCTGTTTGAAAACCATCATTATCCATTTCGCATCCCTTTATGCTCTCCATCAGAGATAAATCACGTACATATCCACTAGAATGCCGCTCGCCACCAAACAGAAGCCTCATGATCTAAAGTTAACCCAGCCAGCGGAGAAAGTGAACAAACACATCATTGATTCTCAAGCAACTCTTCCCCTCACTCTGCCCCTTTGAGGCCATCAGTAATTGTGTATATGTGTGTTGATCATGAGAGAAACTGGCGGCTAAGGACCACCTGACCAACCATGTGACCCACCGCCATGGCTCCATGCATTCCAGCAGTCAGGTGATGCCTTTGAGGGGGACAGCATTCCTTCATCAAGCAAACAACTGTGAAATTACATTCACATCACTACGTGTGTTGTGGCGGTGTCCATAATGTTCCCTGTGTCCGTCAATGAGAAAGAGAGAGTGTGGTTCCCTGGAAGGAGAGTAGTTTCTCCTCTTGTTTGGTTCGAATGAACTTGCCATGCAACTCCTCCCACACTTCTTGTCTTTCAGTACAGCAGCGAACGTGTGGGCTGTATTATTTTAATGCAGTCTGTAAGAGGAGCTGCTGCAGAGGTGTGATCACAGCTAAGAATCCCCATAGGGTGGCACGCAGCCCCCATAGAGTGACTAGGCTCAGTACAATTACCACTGCAAGGTTCCTGGGGGACGTTGGGAAAAGCGTGTGCGTGAACGTCTGTGTGTATCTGCGATCTGTCTCATGTCAGGGTGCTCCTGGGGCGAGTTGTGTGCGTGTGTTGTCTGATATCAGAGAGCGTCCTGTCTTCTGGAGCGGGCAGCTGCTCAGGAGAACAGCGTGGCAGCTAAAAGGGCCATTAGTGGGATAGATGTGCTTACATAATACATTATCCATCTGCTCAAAAAGCAGGGCTTAACCAGAACACACCTTTACCTCCCAGCACAACACAATTCACCTTAGCGTACCACACGTACAGGGAAAGAACAATACCAGTGGAGTTCATACTCTCTGTGTTCGCTTAATAGATCTGGTCAGAGCAGTCACTATGTTAAATTTGACATGAACATGAGGCAGGGAGGAAATCAATAGCGCTGTTTTAAATCCTATTGTGCTGACTAACTAGACTGCATTTTAAGGCCCAACATAGGCCCAACGTAAAGGCAGTTATGCTGCAAAATGATGCTTTCTTAGAGAGATTTTGACCAAAATAGGGTAAGGCAGCATCACACGTGTTGTATCTTTCACAGAGAAGGCAAACCTAGAGTAGGCAGTGACAAGCACAGTGAAAATTTCACCCAAAATGGTGGACAAAGTGACAGGTTACTATTTTAATAGAACTTTTATTTTATAGTTAAAAAAAACAACACTATTTTATTCATTATTGTTCGAACACCATGCTGTAAGCTTAGCAACATGTTATACACAAACATTCTATATTATATATTATATGTGTTTATGTTTGTATCCCTGTTTTAGGGTCATGATTTTGGTATGGTAAACACACACACACTAATTAATAATGTAATTAAATTTTCATTTTACACTATAAACGAAGGAGGAAAAACACACACAGGTTGGGTTTCCATGTTTTATGGGAACTTTCCACAGACAATGATTTTTTTTCCTGCACAAACTGTATGTTCTGTCCCCTAACTAAATACTACATTTCTAACTAAATTCCAAATTTTTGTCCCCATCACAGAAATTTAAACTTTATGCTTTTTTACATTTTCATAAAATACCATTTAGTATGATTTACAAGCTGTTTCCCTCATGATGGACATTTTGTTACCATAACGTAGGGAATGCCTGAACCACACACGTGCACGCACACACACACACACACTATTTAATAAAATTTCTGTCAAATAAAAAAAACACGTAAAAGAGAAACGAGGTGTGACGTCGGTGAACGATATACATACTCCTTTACGATCAGTTTTGTCTCTCATTCAAGTCTGATGACATGCAGCAGGTGAGAATGCATGAACATGTTCCCTAGTGACTGTGTCCATGGTGATCAGGGACGATGTGCATGTGCGCTCCACTAAACCACGGTCTCTCCTTTCCAGCCGCACTATATTCATCCTTTTACACCTCTCTGTTCCTCTCTTTTAATTCGTGTATATTTCGGCCACTATTCTGCTGATTGGTTTGTGGAAGGCTGAGCTGATGAGAGTTTGAGCCAAACGGCTGTATTCGCCCACGGTCAGACAGCCAAGAGGAGCTCGGGGCAGCCTCCACCCACACCAATGCCACTTCAGCCCCAGACACGCCACCCACAAGCACTCTCCAATCCAGCCAGAGCACAGCATGGGACCAATTAAAATGGCATCAATCAGAAAAAGAGAGGGATAGAGAGAGGGATTGCAAATCTGCTTATAACTCAATGACAGTCAGTTCCATAACTTCAAATTGATCATTGAGTGGCAGATGAGCCACACAACCTTCAACTTCATCATCCCGAGGTAAAGTTGAAAGAGTTTGGTGCTGGAGAAATGGTGCAGATTGATAGCACTTTGCGGAAATGAGCGTTCTGGTAAAAACTGGAGAGT
This sequence comes from Opsariichthys bidens, assembly GCA_037194245.1. Classification (NCBI taxonomy): domain Eukaryota; kingdom Metazoa; phylum Chordata; class Actinopteri; order Cypriniformes; family Xenocyprididae; genus Opsariichthys; species Opsariichthys bidens. The sequence continues at coordinate 13,532,053 of CM074296.1, forward strand.
GCTGGTTTTGGTGTAACTTGTTGAGCGAAGTCTTTCTGTTGAAACTGGTTGACCAAGGGAGGTTTGCTGCATTGTAAACCCTAATAAGTTGGCCAAACTAAAAAAACGGAAGGTAATCAACTTAGATTTTGATTTTGTACTACACAAACATGTTAATTGCAATTTAACTGAAATCTTGTTCAAGCTAACTCTACTATTTGAGTGTATAAACATCACATTAACTAAAATCTACTAAAAACAACTTGTATGTGCTAATGTAACTAGCAAAGATACTTTGCAAACTTAAAGCATAGCCTTGAAGTTTTGCAGCCAATCCTTGACCTAATAACAGAGTCGACTCCTTACCATAATGGTAATCCAACTGCAAAATAATAGAAAACTCAATAAATCAGAATATTAGACACTAACCCATCTCTCCCTATATCATGTAAAAACACAAAATAACTTATAACTTAAATTATTTTTCTTATTCGGTCTGATGCAAGACATGCTGAGAACTAGAAATCTGTTGCAACTCATTCGGTTTAAGTTCAGCTAATACAATTAGTTATTAATTGGTCTATTGAGTACAATGAACTTTCAGTAATTTCTGAGTAAAGTATATATAGAGAAATATATAGTACCTTTAAATATATAGTAGGAAATCATGCATATTATAAAGCTATTAAGTGATTCAGCCAGTTCGAGTGATGGGCGATTTTTTTCTTTCCATTTATTAGTTTAAGTAAGATTTGAGTGAATGAACTCATTTCATTTAGAAAATTTCACTGTTTTACAGTGTCATTAAAGTAGTTCAGAAATCTATACAACAGCATGCCAGCAACCCATGCTGCACACCAGCATCCAAAACACAACATGCTGTATGTTAGTAATACGGGTCTTTTCAACAGGAGTGTTAGAGACTCAAGCTATTTAGGCTATTAGGTAACATGCATTTCATGTATGATTTATAGCAGTTATTAGAAGAAATACATGAGAACTTGGTCATTCAGAGTTATTACAAACTGATCATTGCAAAAATCTAATTTACATGAGATCAACACAAAATGGAACTCAACCCCAAATTGCAAAAGCTATAATCTCTTATAAAATCACCTGGAATCGGTGAGATTACCTGAAGAGAAACTGCTCTTTGTGCTTGTCGATGTTCACTCCAGCACTTTATGTTGCTTCATAAAAGCATATATAGTAAAAGATTGTGTTCATGAATAGGTTAACAGAGTATTTTCAATAACTTATGCTGAGTTCAGCACACAACGGACAGCAAAAATATAGGCTCAGCGTTGTAACTGTACTCGCAGCTACTCTCCTGCTGTGTGAATACAGCAGCCTTTTAATATGGGCGGCAAAATAAATATGCCAAGAAATGCTTATATAATACTCATAACCAGTGGCTGCAGAGTTCACAAAGAGCACATATTCCAATTAAGGTACAGAATACACTACCATTCAAAAGTTTGGAGTCAGTATGTTTTGTTTGTTGTTTGTCTTTTGATTACTTAAATTGATCAAAAGTGACAGTAAAGACTTTTCTAATGTTATAAAATATTTCCATTTCAAATAAATGCCGCTATTTTAAACTTTCTATCCATCCATCCATCCATCTGAGGGTAGTCGTGGCCTAGTGGTGAGGGAGTCGGGCTTGTAATCTGAAGGTTGCTGGTTCGATTCCCACGCTGGCAGGAATTGAAGGTGGAGATTGTGAATAAACAGCACTCTCTCCACCTTCAATACCATGACTAAAGTGTCCTTGAGCAAGACACCTAACCCCTAATTGCTCCCCTTGTAAGTCGCTTTGGATAAAAGCATCTGCTAAATGATGAAAATGAAATTAAATTAAAATTATCCATTCTGTCCACACTAACACAGGCATTTTCAAAACCGCAGCTTTTTCTATGCAGTTTGGCCGTTCGTCCAGATGCAAACGCAGTCTCCAGTCACCAAACTTTTTTGAAAACCTTTTTGATTTTGGCTAGTGACGTTGGAACCAAAACCAGTAATAAACTTTTGTTTTGACTTCTGATTCAACATGGCTTTAGGGTTAGGGTTATATCGCCACCTATTGGTTTGGCAAGCTCTTGACAGAGCTTCAGCATGTTTTTGTGTTTTCACGTTGAAACGATTTTTTTTTTTTTAAATGGAGGAAAAACATGAATGCAAAAAGGTGAAGCAGGACAACTGTTACGTCGTATATTATCAACATTGAAACTGACGGCAAACTTTTGAAAGGTGTACTTTCAATGGATGGACAGAGGATGGATGGAGGAAAGATTCCTTCAGTCATGTAGGTGAGTCACAAGAGTGTTGTCAAGCTGCCATGTCTGTCTCTGGTAAGCTTGGCAGGTGATATCACAGCCCTACAGTATTACTGAGCCACAGTGGCGTAGTGATCTGAGATGTTATCTAACTAGCCATCTGGCACATGACTCTCTATCTCTCTTGCTTTCTAGACCTAAATGTGTGCAGATTATTCCACTGAGGGTCCTTGATCACATGAAGGGAAACACAGATCACCAGTGAGCCTTTCAGAGTTCCAACACTGACAACAGATATTACTGAAATCTTCATAAAATCCATCCTTAAGACCCTGTGAGTTTCATGATGTCACAAAATCCGAGCCGCATTTGAATGACAAACATCTGTGCGAGGTTACGCTAACTCATTTGAAAATTCTTCGCGACGACAATGCCAATGTTAAGATTGTGACCTTGTCCATTCTTTCACCCTTCTCTCCATCTCTTTCTTTCTCCCTTGCTCTCAGACCTCTCACCCACTCTATCCATCTATAAGTGTGAGCGCACAGGCTCGTTTCTATGGCAACCCCTGCAATCTAAACCATCTCAGAGCCTGGGCCGCCCCGCTGAACAAACACACGCAGCGACCGCAGAAGATCCCCTCTGCTCAACATACAGATAGACAGATTTGTATTTTAAGAAAGAGGGAGGTGTGGGGAAGTTGTAGAGAGAAGGAGACAACCTGGAAGAAAACGAATATATAGAGAACATTTAGTGCACTGAAGCCTCAGATACAGAAACTCATTAAGGAAAAGAGAGAGAATAATATAAAAATAGATGATTCCACCTCTCCAAGCAGCCCTGCATACATTTGCATGGTAAGCAGACAAAGGCTGACACTCGCTGAGCGGTGAACACATGAACCCTGGGAGAAAGTTCAAGTGTAGGATGAACAGGAAGTGGATGGGGACAGCCAATCAGGAAGGAGATGGACAAAAATGGGGTTAAAGGGTTTGTTAGAGGACAGCTGTAGCAATATTTGGTCTTTTTCGTATAGCTATGAACGCGCATCACTGTAGTGCGTGTGTGTTTTTATGCGTTTATTAAGTGTATTCCTGACAAGTTTTTTCAGAGTGTCCAGCCTTAGAGTTGGGAAAAAAATATACAATATATGAGTAGCATATTGGTTATCTGAGATTTTTTATCACATCAGTACCACTTGGATGTACATATTGTTCTAGATTGGATATTTATTTTGGTCATTTTACCTTTTTTACATTAAGGTTACAACTGCCATCATCCAACATGACAGATCTGGGTACAACTTTTTTATGTGTTTGAAAGAAGTCTCATGTTCATCATTTAAATTGTAATATTTATGTATTTTAAAATGTAATTGATTTCAGCAGCATTACTCCTGTTTTCAGTGTTACATGCTCCAGTAGAAATCACTCTAATGTGCTGATTCGGTACTTAATAAACATTATCAATGTTGAAAACAGAAGTGCTGTTCAATATTTTTTTTCCAGAATTGAATTATAAATGCTGTACTGTCACTTCTGTCCAATTTAAGGCATCTTTGCGGAATAAAAGTTTGAATTTATTTAAAAACGAATTAAAAAAATCTGTAATTATTATAAGTACATATAATTGTACTTTAACATGGGTAATAACTAGTTACTAACCCTGAAACTACCCCTAAACCTAACCTTAACCCATGTAGTTACCTTATATTACCCAGTACTTTCTTAGGTAAGTACACATACTGTAAAATAAAGTGCAACCAATTTTTTTTTATATATGTATATATATTTTTAAACAGCAACTAAACTTTTTCACAAGACACCATTGTTTTGTCTCACCTATAAGGTGTGTGTTAATCCATGGCTCAGTCCCACCTGCTATTTTCAGACAGTAAATCCTGAACAACTGACATGCCGCACCCGACAAAAACGTTTCCACTCCATAGCCACACACACACACACACACACACACAAACACACACACACAGACTTCCTACTTATTCCTTTTTCAACCTGTGTTGGTTATCCTTTAATATGGTTAAATGTATTGAATGGTGGGATGAGTCAAAATCCTGAGAAAGGAGGAATACATTTGGCTGATGAGAGGATCACTATAAATAGAAGAGGGTAAAGATAGAAGCACAGCGTCTGTCACCTCTCATCAGAAGGGTGAGCTGATAACGGCAAAGGGGACAAACTTATGCAAAGCGTGTTGGAGTCACAATACTTTATTGCATCCATTTCTTTTCAATATCTCAAGATTTATGTGTATATAAATGCGCTCAGGCAATGGAACAGACAGAAATAAATTTCATTTATCTGAGTGAAACATCTGTGACCAGTACAGCTCGGGAAGCCTCTGACATCATCAGTCTGTAAACAGCAATGAAAATTCACCCTCTGAATTGGTCTTAACACACAAAAGAGGCAAGTGGGACGTGGGTCAGGCAGGTAGGAACGTGGGTAATTTTACAGAAAGCAAGGACGCTGCAGTGCCTGAGCTATTCTGGTCTGCCTAGCTTGAGGTGCCACTGAAAATAGCTCAACTGCCCTTCATATCTAAAGAGAGTCTCTTTCCTGTGTGTGAGTTTGTGTGTGTAAGACTTATTGATTGGATCTGTTTGTGGAAAGAAGAAAACACTCCTCCACCACTAAGAACCAAAAACTGCTTTCACCTGCTATTGGTGGTCTCCATGACAGCACAGATCAAAAGGTCACGAGGAGGGATTTGTGTTCCGACTCCACCTAATAATTCTGGTCGTTTAACATTCCATTCCATTAATTGTTCTTATTAATTTAAGGAAGAAATATTTGAAAAACAGAAAAGTTGCCAATGTTGTGCCAAATGCTGGTATCCTTTCAAGTTTGTTCGTTCAAATCAACAAAGAACACAAATGTGGTAACATACTTCATTCATTCCTTTAACCCTTATAAAACGCCACTGATGAAACTCATTAACTGTATCTTAGTATACACATCATAAAATACACCGATTTAGATTTCAAGATCCTCAAGAACAAGTAAGGGGTCGGTCACACCAAGGACAATAACTATAACTATAAAGTTTTAATAACCAATCTAATTCTATGAGAATAGGGAAATCCACACAAGACCTGAAATGATAATGACAGAGGAACAGCAACATTGGAATCACCTTCAGAATATTTTTTTTTTCCAGCTGATAAACGATAAAAACATTGGCAGCTAATCAGAACTTAAAGAGATTGAGCATTTAAAGATTGCTTGACTGAGAAAACGCTCCTACTGATTCATTCCAAAAGAACCGTTCAGAAGAGTCATGTGCTTAAGAATCAAACTTCCCTGGTCAAGCTTTTTATTTTTGATTCACTAAAAGAACCAGTTCACAAGAGTCATACGCTTGAGAGTAAAACCTCATTGGTCGAGCTGTTTGTTTTTGATATACTTACAGAATCGGCTCGGATTTAACTAGTCACGGTATATGTTACTGAATCACAAAAAAAAAAAAAAACAGTTTACAAGAGCCACTCGCTAAGCAATCAACCTTAATTGGTCATGCTGTATGTTTTATGCTGAATAGAAATGCAGGGTATTTTAGTAAGCAGTGCGAGAACCATTACCGGAAGCAAATGTCATGAAAATAATTTGCTTCTTTAATAGACCCTGTTCTATTAACACAGTGGTTAGTTCAGCCAAATTGAAAAATTTGTCATTAATTAATCAACCTCATGTCATTCCAAACCCGTAAGGCCTTCAGTCATCTTTGGAACACAAATTAAGATATTTTTCAGAAATGGGAAACAGGATTTTGATGGGAAAAAAAAAAAAAAAAAAAAAAAATCACCTGTTCTGACAAAACCCGGAAGCGCTGCACTGTGTTTAATACGTGAACACCATAGGAGACTGATATGGGAGACAAGAAACTGTTGAATAAAGTCGTTATTTTTGTTCATTTTTTGTGCCCAAAACATATTCTTGTCACTTCATAACATTAAATAATTGGACATTAAAAGGACAAATAACATTAACGGGATAATAAAATTAACATTAAAGAATAATGGATGGATGCACTTTACTGAGCTTCATACGCGTTGGTCCCTTTCACTGCAATTATAAAGCTTGGATGCGTCAGGATATTTATTAATACAACTCTGTTCATCAGAAAGGAGAAAGTCATATACACCTAGGATGGCTTGAGCATAATCTTGGAGCAATTTTCATTTTAAAGTGAACTAATCCGCTAAGGTTGAACTGCATTCACACAGACTACTTTAACAATATCTTTACTACCTTTCGGACTTTGAAAGTGATAATAATGTTGCAGTCTATCAGAGGTCAGAAAGCTCTGGGATTTCACCAAAAATATCTTAATTTGTGCTCCGAAGATGAACGAAGGTCTTAAGGGCTTGGAACGACATGAACGAAATTTCATTTTAGGGTGAACTAACCCTTTACTTAGAGCTGGCTCTTGGTTCCCAACTCTAGTTCATGATCTAAAAGGGAGCTTTTTAATACATTCTTGAGAGTGACATCTATTGATATTTTATCAGTCCTTCATGACATACAGCACTGGCCTGATCTTTTTTGTTTTTGGGCTTCTCTTCCCCGTGTCAAATCTCCCTACCCAGGCAGGTCAGAACAAGCAGAGTGCTTTAAATCAATATGAAAGATCAACCAGAGATCAATAGATGTGTGTACATACAATAACACCGAACAAGGCTTTGCTCAGACCACTGGGTATAAACTGGAGGGATGCTGAGCTCTCATTTATGCCCAGAGCAAAGTCGCACATTAGCATTAACTGGCTGTTTGCACGGAGATGCTAGAATTAAGTGATCTCCAGCCAAGCGCATCCTCAGTTTACCGACACCTCTGAAAAGAGGCCTGTGATTAACGCAACATCCAGACAACACAACTATTATTTAGACACAGAGCTTGTATGTGTGTGTTTTATTGTCTGTTGCGACTGCATGTGGATGTGCCTTTGTGTGGGCGCTGCGTAGTTGTTTGTTGCCCCTTACATTTGTGAGTAAACGTACACATTTGCAGGCCTATTATCACAGCTCATTGATGAATTAGCCTAGTGTCCAAGAGTATCGAAACATCAGTGATCTGTAAAATGAAAAGAACATTTCATGCCGTAATAGCGCTAGTTCAATCTAAAACAAGCATTTGGTCATTATTTACTCACCCCAATGTCATTCCAAATCTGTGTGACTTAATTTTTGTTTTTTTTAGCAAATTTAGCAGACTAATATTCTTTGTCATGAAAAGGATCTAAAATAAAAGAAATAAAATTATCCCATAATTTACCCCATATTATCCCATAACTAACTCACCCTCAAGCCATCCTTATATATATGTCATTCTTCTTTCAGCCAAATACAATCAGAGTTATATTAAACAAATATCCTTGCTATTCCAAGCTTTATAATGGGAGTGAATGATTTCATTTTTTTCTTGACCATAAGTTGAACAAAAGAACTAAAAATTTCCGGATACAGGCGTTGCAATGTTCAATATGGTGGCTGTAGATAATGCAGCACATATCATGATACCATTATTTTACGTGCAACATGGACTGATGAGCCAAGTTGGAATATACACATGTCAGAATGAGATTTGATAGCTGCAGTTGCTCAACAGGTAAAAAACAGTCATATAGTTTTGGAATGGCATGAGTAAATGATAACAGAATTTCATTTTTGAGTGAACTATCCCATTAAAACACAGAGATGGACACGCTGAATTTTGATTGAATTGTTATTCAGTGAAGATTATCTGTCATGACCATCTCCATTAATGTATCCGATCAGTCGTAACCCGAGTGGGGAATTAAACAAAGCTATTCCTGAATCACAGTCCAGCATTTTTGCTTTAAGTCTGCATTATTGGTTCACCTGAACTGAAGAAAGGTATCTCCCAGCACCAGCCTAAGGTCTGTGAGTGGGCTCTCGGAACATATGCTCGACACACACCCAAGAAAGAACAGCTTCATCCCCCGCACACACACACAGAAGAGTTAAAGAGTGGGATTTCCCTAATGGACACTGCTGCTTTCCACACACTTCCTCTCATTTATAAGTATCTTGGCACAGGCCTTTCTCTTGATGCACTAATGATGCATCACAGAACCAAGAGGATTTCATGAATCTATCAAACGCCCACCATCAGGACAGACAAACCAGTTCTCAGATCATTACTATTCAGTTGTCAGTGACTGCACAAAAAAATGTTCATTTTTTGTTTTCATTACAGTGTTTTTGTTTGGATGCAAATTTCCTTTTAAACTGAGTAAATACTTTGTGTAATATTAAAGCTGCAGTACGTAACTTTTTGTGGTTAAAAATTATCCACAATCAAATTTTGAGCAACAAAATATTTGCATTCCTTAGCCCGATTCACAACGGTAAGGTTGGAAATTTGTTTTCTAATTAGACTGGTACTGGTAGGAAATTCCAGCATGTCACCCTTCGTCTTTGTGTCATTACGTCACGTCTGTTTACATAAAGAAGGAGTTCCAGCTAGTAGGCTGTATGGCATGTGAGGATGCTGAAGGTGGCGGATCATTTATAGCCTTTTCTCACAGCAGCTTGAATAATTAAATTGATTTTGATGGTAGATCGTAATCCGGAAAGGTCCAAATGACAACTGGAGTCAAAAGCAAAAGACTTTGAACTGCGGAGTGGCTACGGAAATTGAAATCTATAAGTAATGCTAATACCCACTAGATATACATAGTCACGTAATGCTGATGTTGTTAACATTAATAATTTGAGAACAAAATATAAAAATAATCGTTTGCACAGTTTGATGTGATGTGAGCTAAACGATCGTTAGATTTAATCACCATTGGTGGCGTAATTTATTATAATGCTTTTTTCTCAGTTGGTCAGAACAAAAGTGGCAGATTTGTTACTTGTTCAGATGACATTTTCCAATGAAAACTCTTATTTTGGTCAGACTTCCAAGATGTAGAATTTATGATTCTGCTTTAATTAATTTGAGTTTATTTTACTTTGTTAAAAATGGCAACTGTAAGATTACATTTAGTTTAAACTAAATTAAGCTAAATATTCAAACATTTTATATGTTAATTTTATATATTAGCTTAAGCACATATTGCACAACCATTCAGATCTTTTATGCTCACCAAGGCTGCTTTTATTTATATGGTAATATTGTGAAATATTAAATTAAGTTTAAAAAAAAATTTTTTTTTTACTTAATTTATATTTGAATATATTTTAAAATGTAATTTATTCAAGTGATAGTTAAGCTGAATTTTCAGAAGACATTACTCCAGTTTTCAGTGTCACATGATCCGTTTTTCTAATATGCTGAATTGGCATTCAAGATAATTGATTTTTATCAAGAAAAAGGCCTTATTATTACAAATTCAGAAACATTTGTGTTGCTTAATATTTTTGTAAGTTAAGTTTTTACGTTTTTTTAAGGAACAGAAAGTTTTATTTGAAACAGAAAACATTATAAATGTCTTTACTGTCACTTTTGATCAATTCAATGTGTCTTTCTTGAATAAAAGGATCAACTTCCTATGAACGACTCCAAACGTTTGAAAATTAGTTTAGAATTATTTAACAAACAAACAAAAAAATGTCAGCAATTTCCTTGAGCGCCTGACGTCACACCTTTAGTACCGTGTCTGTCTTTGCAAAAGTTTGCTTCATGTGCTAATTTGCCGTGGACTCGAGAGTCTCACCTTCACTGGAGGATCCCGACAGATCGATGATGACGTACACTTTGCCCTCAGGCTCCAAGTCGATCTGTAGACAGGAAAAACAGAAAAGAACCAATCAGAGGACAGCATCTCAGCACAAAAGGGATACAAATTCTTCCAAAAGCACATTATTCACTGATGTTGTGAACACACTCTGTAAACATCTCATTCAACATCACCTTTACTTTTATCAGCAGAAGCCAAAGTTCACGATCCCAGTAATAGATTCCCTCTGTGAATCTCTCTACAGGGATGGGCCCCTCAAACACACACTCACCAACTTCCTGCTCTCTGTCTCTTTTTGCTGTCTCTAAGGATGGAGGGTGGCAGAGAGTTGGCAGGGAAACTGCTTTGGTTTTATAATTCCTTTTCAAACAATTTCCTGCCAGTGCAGCACATCCCCGAGCGACCCACGCAGACCCCACATGGGCCCGACGCCTAGCCGAGATTCGACGCCCACTCGCCATCAACTCCGCGTGGGGGGAGAGGAGCTGGGAGAGGCACCAGATCCACAATGTCAGGAAACCACAGCTTAATCTTATTATGCAGAGAGAGAGCGAGAATTCGGGCCCCGCGGTGCATGTGTGGAGGTGGATGGAGGTGTCGGAGAGAGAGAGATATCGAGCTGCATTCATAGAGAGTCTCAAAATAGGAGGCCTGTTTTATTTTTCTCTTCACAGTGATCTAGATCATCAGGGACATGGTGGACCCGGTGCCAGATCAGCACTCCCGGTCTTAGTCTCTTCCTGAACACAGGAATTAGGACATGAAGAACGCCACAAGCCCATCTGATGGGCTCTGCAGCAGAAGAGATTTGCTTTGCCCAGATTTCAATCACAATTTGTGCTGTGGAGGTTGCGGTTCTGCCGTTTTGCCCCGGGTTTAAGGGGAAAAACCTGATTTATTCCTTTAATTCCAGATGAAAACATCAAAATTTGCTGCACGTTCAAAACCCCGGCATGTCACACTTTTTAAACCTCCCTCTCAAACATATCAGACCATCTACCTGCCGTCATCCGATGAAATTACCATCAAAAATCCCTTTTAAGGGGTAGTTCAACCAAAAATTAAAATCCTGTCATCATTTACTCACCCTCAAGACTTTGGTTAATCTTCAAAAAGCAAATTCAAGTCATCTTTTTAAGGAGATAAAATCACTATACATATGAACAGACTTAATTTATGCTTTTATTTGCACCTAAACAATGACTGACACACACACACAGAGCACAACACATATGGTAAACACAGAAGCGTATGTGAGTAAATAAATCTGTTTCTCATATAAAGAGATAGTATCTCTTCACAAGACTTAATTAAATCGTTCAATTCATATTTCTTTTTACACCTTTAAACCTTTTTGTTACTTTCAATGGAGGGACAGAAACCTCTCAAACTTGATTAAAAATATCAGAGATTAACCAAAGTCTAATGGGTTTAACTTCGGAATGACATGAGGGTAAGTAAATGACAACAATTTTCATTTTTGAGTGAACTAACCCTTTAAATCACTGTAAGACGAAAGTTGCGACTCATGATGTCATCTGAAATGCTAACAGGGTGATGACATGTCTGTTATTCAGTCACGTGGCCCCTCCCCCACCCCCTCTCTTCCTGTGATGTCATGAGATTCCATTCAACAGCAACCTCCTTGAGTGTGTTTGTCTCAGAGGTGCAATGGCCACTAAATTTAGCAGAGGAAGGAAAAGCCACTGCATGTGTGTATGTGTGTTTGTGTGTGTGAACGTGCAAGGATACGAACACGGTGTGTTCTAGTCTCCCTGATGACACTCTCCAGGAAACCAGTATCATGCTTTGCTAAATAATGTTGGCAAAGCAGCTTAGCTGGTCGTGCATGTGAGTTTGCGAGCCAGTCCAGCCGTGGCTGACTTAAAAGCTGTTGTCGTCATACGGGCTCCAGGACAGCCTGCAGACGGCAGTCTAGTTAAATTCATCGGAAGGCATGCAATTTCTTTAAAAAGATTTTTGTCTTAACATCATTCAAATAAGACTTTTTCTACCTTTAATTGCTCCATTTTCAAATAATGATTTTGCTTGTTTTAAGTATAATCATTGCTAATTATGTCAAATTTATGCTTAAAATTTATATATTTTTCCCAATATTAAATCAGCATTTTGGTCTTTTTCTCAGGCATTAAAATTGAATGAAGTTTATGCTTAAAACAATTAAACAAATAAATTAATAAATTAACAAACAATTTGCCATTGGATTAAGGAACAAAAAAATGAAAAAACAATTTTGCATTTTGTTGAAGAGATAAAGGGGAGGATCAACTCAATCTTAAAATGACAAATGGGACAAAATTTGTTGTCTTTACTTATATGCACAAGTAAAGTCTATGTTACGTACATTATTTGGGACGAGGCCAAATTATGACAAGAGAAGAACTCATGTGAAAGAAACAGAGCCTGTGGCATGATACCGGTCTCTCTTATTATACGGCTCAAAAGATGCTGCCATTGAATATGTTTCTCGGTGAAACTGGGGCATATTAAGTCTAAAAAGGTGCATTAACTGCATTTCAATGACATCTGAATTGTAAAAATATAATGGGGACCAAATGTTTGAGATCACTAGCGAAAATGCCGTTATAAAATATATAATACTGAAGATCATTGAAAGTTAAATGTATTATTCAATTATAAATGTATTATTTTCCTTTCGTGGCATCTCTGAGGTTTGCTCTCTCTTTTGCTCCTTTTTCATACACAGATCCCATACATGCCTCTGTAACTGACTGTTCATACCAGCACAGAATTTTTAAAAATTATATTAATTTATACATTCTAAAAAGGTCAATATAAAATAAAATAAAAATGTGTTGATTTTTAAATAATGTTAAAATTAATATAATTAATAAATAATTAATATAATTAAAATAATACAATTACAATATTAATATAATACAATATTTAAAAAATTAAAAATATTAAGAATAACATTAATATTATAATTATATATTATTATCAATTTTTTTAAGAGAGCTCAAATTTTCCAACAAGCTGAGGTTTTTAAAATAACAGGTTATCAGAAAAAAAATACCACCATCATTTACTCACAGTCAAGTTGATTCAAAACCAAATGAAAATAAATTGATGAATGCTGTTGTCCATACAATCAAAGTCAAAGAAATGCCACAATTTTCACTGTCACTGGGTAAAAAAACAAAAAAACAAAAGTGTTTTAATAATTATAAATGAAATACTTAAGCTCACTATAAGTCAAATATTTTGTACTGTTCTTTCTGATTAGAGTATAATTTGCAATGCTGCATGGGATGTGCCTCTTAATTTAGTACAGTCTCAAACTTTCGTTGATGTCACTGTAGCACTCCATGCACAAAATCAATTAAAACAGTGGATTTTACTGGGGGGTCAAACTAAAGGCATCATACGGATATCATGAGGACGTAACGGAAAAGTAACAGAGAAAAAAAATCAGAGAGAGAGAGAGAGAAAGGGGAGAAAGGGAGGATAAAACCCAGAGATAAGCTGTGGGACATAATCAGCTCCTCTTATGCAACACCCTGCGGCTCAACCTCGTCCACACCCACAGCTCAAGAGGCTCACTGTCCCTCCCCTTAGAAAAGAGATATCACATATGAGATCGCTTTAATATCTCAACTGTTTCTCCTAGACAGAACTGACATGACATGGAGAACAAATAGACACTTCGAAGAGTCTCCAGCCTCACAGATTTTCTAAAAGACCCAGATTTGCCAAGAATTCAAAACATCTCAAATTTGTTCAAGACCCAATTATTGGAGAAATACTATCCACAACAAATAATTAGATTAGTTGTCTTATTGAACAATTGTCTCATTTGTATCTAGTTTGTTTTAAATTTTTAGAAGAAGTCCAAAATTACAAAATAACTCATATATACTGTTCAAGGTTACAACAAGAAGAATTTGGACCGTTTCTGGAATGTATCTGGGATGTTAGTGGAACATCCTCAATATTTAATGTGATGACCTGCACCTGTGGTTGGTCTGCTAAGACACCTGTGAGAACTTGAGGAGAACTGACTTCATACATCCGCTAAAAATCACCTCGGGATCAGTTGTTTCACACATGCGCATATGCCAGTGTGGTGTGCATGCGGAAAGGCTATCAAGTACGACACAGAGAAAACAAACTCTTGCTCTGGTTACTGTCCTCCAGAGCCTGAACGTGCACCCCTCATTGGCCTTAACTCGCCCTCTCTCTGTTCTAATCACCGCTGTGCAAACAGATACCCACAAGACACAGAGAACACATGCCGCTCACGCTCTCCCGAATGCGCGTCTCTTTGGGAAAACGCTTGGCAGTGCTCAACGGTCTAAAAACAAGCAGAGCTTTTTGAAACAGATATTTTAGACTTTTTTATTATTATTAATTTAAGGCCAATCCACACAAAGAACGATGACTTTAAAGATTACTATAACGACAACTATATTTGCATTAACACAAGATAGCATATGCTGCCGTTAAAGGTGCTCTACAGAAACATTTTTTGTTATACAGGTTGAAAGTCTCATATCTCGATAGCAATCACTATGTTCAACGGTCTAAATGTATTTTTATAAATGTATATCATCTGTGGACCATAAAATCCAATTATTATATTCAGTCCGAATGAAATAATACAATGTCCTACCTGCCTGTCAACGTATGTTTTTACATGTCCTCATACACCCCGTTTATGCGGTTTATACAGACAGATCTCAGACATGAGCACCGCAAACAAACAGCAACCACCTTTTACAGTACAAAACAACGAGCTTATGCTGCGTTCATGTGAACCTTTGACGTTCTGACCAGAGCGGTTCAGTCAGACTCAGAATTATGCGTATCCATGTCAACAGTAACAACACCGGAGCAGTCAGGTGACACAGGTCAGAGCTCTCCAAGTTGCTTACGTTCATTATTTTTGTAATGTTATTCGCTTCGAGACATGAAGTAGTTTAACGCTGTATCTTGTGAAGCTTTGCCAAGAGCTGCGTGTGTGTACATGTTCGTGTGTTTTTGAGGAGGCGTTGCATTGGATACATTTTGCTAGCAGGCCAACGTTAGCATTTCCCAGATCACCTACTGCACCTTTAAGTCTTATACCGCTTTAATTGACCCTTCGAAAAGACCCGCCCCCTTTACTTTACTGTTCTCATGTCCGGCAAGCCATGCCCTCTTACACCATGCATCATGGAGCAAAGAGGACACTGACAATGCATCGACAGACAAGACAGAGCAGGTTACTTTTGAAATAAAACTGTTTAATATTTAAAATATTGTACAAGTTTAAACAAATATCGTATGGTGGCTCTATAATGTGTCGTGACAGATCGCTGTAGCTCCTTCAAGCGGCTCGTGAATCAACCATTTCTTCATACTAGTTCATTTATAGCATCAAATAACATGAATGAACATCAGAAGGAATGTTGTTTCAAGTGCACACACACTTTTTTCAAGTTCACCAACGTTAATGTACTAATTCTCCTCACTGCTTTGTTGGACAAAATCAATCAGCAGAGAAAATAATTCAATTTCACTGCATGGGCAAAAAAAAAAACAAAAAAAGACTGAAATGTAAAAAAATATCTCTACTTTTATGAATTTTATTTCACAGAAGTTTGGTTTGGTACGGTACGACATGAGGGTGAGTAAATGATATCAGGATTTTTATTTCTGGATAAACTAACCTTTTAATATAAACATAAGGTTTGAATTAGTTTGTATGATGCACTGGGAAGACATCTTATGCTAAACTTCTACCTTGTACATTCAGCATACGTGGAGGTGGTTGCGATTTATGGATCTGCGTCTCAGGACTAAATATAAAGAGTGATGCGTCAATCCAGACTATACAAAAAAAGCCTGTTTCTTCAAAAAGAAATATGAAAAGATGAGGCTGTGGTCACGAAGTTCATCACATTAAGCTGTTAGTCCTATTAGGACTGTTGATTTGACAAGGAGAGCCCACAGTAAGGATGTGGGAGAGATACATAAATACTGTGTGCGACTGAAGACAGTCTCCTATCAGTGCACATGGGAAATCAAAAGTAGGTCCAAGAAGTTTTAAACACATGTGCCACTGATTTCTAAATGAATCTCTCTGCTATGATTAAACAGAATACTTTCTTTCCACTCCTCCACAATTTCACCCTCTCCTCCTTTATACTCTCCTCATCCATTTCTTACCCTCTCTCCAAGACAGTTTGAGCTCAGCAACAGTCCTCCTACATCCATCTGTCAACAGCACAGCCTCAGCATGACGGCTGGGCGGTATGCATGGCTCCCATTCACACTCAAAATCACACACAAATGTGGCCATACGAGCGCATTCAGCTCCGTGAACGCACCGGCTCTGAGTGAAACCTTCAGAGCTCCATGAATTACTAATAAGACACCACACCAGGGCTAATTGTGCATAATTCATGATACAGACTAATAATGAAAGCCTTTGAAGGTCTGATTGGAATTCAGTTTGAATAAACACTAGGTCCTGAGAGGGCTTCACGGCTTTAATTTAGTAAATGGCGCAAAAAGAGACCAGACAAACTGAAAACAGCCATCTGGAGATGAAACACTCATGTAACTGAAAGCACAGGAACAGACTACAAGCCTTTGTGTCTCAAACATCATGGGGTGTGAATTACTTTGATTTAATCTCATAAAACGAGCACACACACACGTATATACAATGATGGTTGTGGTGTACTGGTATGTGTGTGTGAACATGCAGAGTGTGAACAGGGTGCTGAGAGGATTCGAGTCTGTTGCCGGCTCCTGCAGTGAAGATGACTGCAGATATGATGATGGTGATGATGGGAAATTCTGGCCTCTCTGTGGGCCATATGAGCACTTCTTTGAGAAAAGAAGTCTTTTTTTTTTCTGTAGAAATATATAATAATACAACATTTCACTTGAAACATTAACAAGCATATTTTGCATCTAAGGTGCCTAAAATATCATTAGAAATTAGGGATGTAGCAATATATCGCGTCGAATATATTGCAATACAAAAATGCAACAATATGTATTGTGCATAGTTCGCCCAAAATGAAAATTACAGCGTGAGGCGACATTATTATAAACATATCTAGTCAGTGACAGAGTGCAAACATATTCATCTAAAATAAAACTGTTTCAGCTTCAGAATCACAAATATTTTTGTCACTATTGTCCAAAGTCCAAGCCTATTCATTTACACCCCCAATGTAATACCAAATTTAGCATTTTAATCAACAGTACATTTTTGGTAACCTTTTACCATATTGGAGTATGACAATAATATCGTATTGTAAGGTCAGTATTGTGATATGTATTGAATCGTAACATGAAGGTATTGAATACACTACAGTTCAAAGGTCTATTACAATTTAAAATAACTTATTTCTATTTTAATATGTATTAAAATATCATTTATTCCTGTGATGCCAAAGCTGAATCGTCATCAGCCATTACTCTAGTCTTCAGTGTCACATGATCCTGCAGAAATCATTATATTATGCTGATTTGCAGCACAATGTTAAAACCAGTTGTGCTGCTTAATATTTTTGTGGAAACCATTGTCAGTTCAAAAGAACAGCATTTATTCGAAATGAACATCTTCAGTAACATTAACTATCTTTCGTGATCAATTTAATGTGTCCTTGCTGAATAAAAGAATGAATTTCTTTAAAAAAAAAAAAAAGAAAAGAAAAGAGATGATGATGCCCAAAAAGTCAACAAACTATGCCAACACTAGGACCAAGCAAAATGCCTTCAAAGTTAGAAGATTTATATGAAATCCATCACATTGAAATAGATCCCCTTTTCCATCGCCTGAATCCACACCAAAGATCAAAAAGTCAGAAGTTAACAAAGAGACCATACTCACATATGTGCTGTATTTTGCTGTGGAGCTGAGAGTAGAAGTGTGTGTGAGTGTGTGTAACTGGGTCATGTAGATAGCGGTGCAGATCAGGCATATTTGCCAGAGTATCTCATATGTCACCTGTATTGTTCCCTTTCACTGTAAGCATGCTCAATGTGCCCCAGGCAAGAGCTCAACGCAGCATGTGAAAGCTAGACAACCGGCAGTGACACAAAACTGCAAAGCACACACACACACACACACACACACAAACCAAACTACACAAGAGGAATGACTGAGGACAGACACAACAAACATATAAAGACATTTCACCGGTCTCTCATCCAGTCATTTCATGAAATTAATTAGTGCTGCTGGATGGACTGATCCTGCTTACCCACAATTCACCCTTCCCCCCTCAAATCCCGAGATTTGAGAACTGATGAAAAACACAGAACCGGTGTGACGTGAGAAGGCTTCTGTCTGTGCAAGTCGATGTGTTGCCACCTTAGTCAAGATATAAGATTCCTAAGAATTCCCTGATGGGTGAAGGAACTCAATCAACACCCAGCTCTGATGTGCTTTAGCTAGGCAAAGGGGTGATGTGGGTTCCTTTGGCAACGGTGTGCCAAGAAGGGGGAGGAGTTTGTGTTTTAGCCTCAGCCTGGCCTATTTGCACAAATGGCCAAGGAGAAGTGAGGGCAGATGATGTCAATGTCCAGTAACCAGGAAGCACTGCATAGCTAACACCAACATTTAAGAAGACACAATGGAAAGAGAGCTGCTGGGCATAAACCTGTAAAATACTGAGTGCAATCGATAGCTGTAATGTAAGCCGTAATGCAGTGGAAAGACATTAAGGAAACTGCAGGCCTTTAAAGCTCATTATCTGTGGCAAAAGCAACACTCCTAGTGAAATGTGTTTTAAGCATTTGGAGCTGGTTTGTAATGGACTGGACTAGCATAAATATCTGTGAAACTGACAAGGATAGTTCGGGAAACAAAATGGAAGGGAAGGAAACCCAGAGAAAATGAAGGAAGTAGAGGGACAGCAGGAGGAGGACAATATGAGGAAGGAGAATGAATGAACCCGAAAAAGACGAGAGCGAATGAATGGCTACCAGATCAACAGAAGTTCCCCCTGCCCTGAGCAGTCCCCCTCTTTCTCCAACTCCCCACAGATGACCCCTCAGTAAAAGGCTGGTAACTGAAGGTAGAGATTTCGCTATAGATAAGGGCCACTTTCGCTGGCGATAATGGGATTGTTGCTAACTTGATCTAAGGGTGTTGTGGATGATCTCTCCGGGGTCAGACATTCCATAAAGAGGCTGATGGAAGGGTTGTAAATTATTCAGTCTGTTCCTGCCTCACAAAACAAAGACGGGAGGCTGTCTTAGTAGTGTCTGAGAACCATCCACAAAAGACCAGGCTCCAATTGCATCTTCCTCTAACACGTCTACTCAAACCAAACTAACCATCAGCTTTGGAGAAGATGTGAGCCCAAAAGTGGTGCAATTTCTGAAAACTTTGTTGCATTGTACCAGGCCACCGCAACATGTATTGGGGAACGATTACAGGCCAGAAACCCAACAGAGAAGTGGTAAAGCAACCAACATGACGCAACAGCATCTTCTTTAGGGTCTGAGGTTCTTGTTGGTTACTTTTCCCCTGAACAGTTTTGTAACACTGCTGCTACTGTTTCTCTGTGGTTTTGTTTGTGTTTGTTAAAGAAGAGGTGGTTATCCAAATTAGTAAGCATGCTCTCCTTGTTCCAAGCAGAATAAAGCTCCACCTGTGTGGGTAACAGTGGGAGTAAATGTACAGATGAAGCTCATTGGATGGGAGTCCACTGAGTGAACAGTGTGGGTTTCTCTGGAGACGTCTGGCTCCAGCCTCTGCTGCTCAAACGATGAGCCAAGAAACAACTGTCTTCCTGAAAATGAGCCTCATTTGGTTTCTTTTTCAGTCTTAGACACACTGCCCCTCTATTCATTCGAGACAACACTAAAAACTTCAACAAGTTTACATCCTAAGGCTCATTTGCAATGTATTCTAATAGGGAAAAAAAAACAACACTCCGACAAATTCAATTTCACATCACCAGCAGGTTTGTGTAAAATTCAGAATTAAAGAATTGACTTTCTTTAAATTCATGAGCTGGAATTTGAATTGAATTGACCATTTCCTACAGGAACTTGAATTAAAATGTGAATTTACTAAATTAGAGTTCAAAGAAAAGTCCCCAAAAGTTAATTGAATATTCATTTTAACTATATTATCCATCTATGTACTATTCTCTCTGTCTGCAAAGCCTAAAAACCTATTTCCAGATTTTCAAAGCTTTTTAAATCTCAAACACTTTCAAACAAGGCTTTATCAAACTGCTAGTTTGTTTTAAGTAGCTTTTCTAGATAAATAATAATAATGATAAAATACCAAGAATTTTTTACATTGTACTTCTTGATATTCAAATTCTTTGTCCTGTTTGAATGGCGCACAACCCTGATTACCTTCACCCTCTGTCTCCGGCCACTGTTTCTTGAAAGCAAACTCTTGCTTTATTAATTTGCATAAATGAGACATGGCAGATGAAGATTGCACTTCTCTGCCTCTCTGGGAAATTAGACATACCAGAACCTCTGTTTGAATCGTTGTTATCAAGCGTGTCTGTGGCTATGGAGTCTGACAAACCGTTCAGCTCCAATTATGTTTGAAGCATTTGCCATAATTAACATATGCCAGAAACTGCCCTTTTTGTAGAGCCTTTTTGTATGACCGGCATTGGCATAGTGAATGCAATATTACCCTTTCAACGGCCAAAACTAAAAGTAACAGTCTAACAGAAAAAAAAACAACAAGAACTTGTACATTTTGTGACGATATTAGTAAAGTTAACAGTTGGAAATGAGCAATATTTGCAAAAAAAAAAAAACTGTCAAATTAGTTTAGCATATACAACTGGGATGGGTTAACAATGTTTTACTTGACTAATGTTTCTACACAGGTGAAATGAAGAGCTGACAGTGAGACAGAGGGCTCAGGAAGTGTTATGATTAGGCTGGTCGTCAAAGCAGTGATGGGGGAATGCAGAGATTAAATTGATTTCCTTCTCACTCTCTCGCCTGACACATTTACAGCGCGAATTGCCAGCGACGGGAGAGGAAGATTGACCAATGCAGCGACACAATCGATATATGCTGACCTTTCCCTGGGTGTCTAACGACCAAACATACAAAGCACTCCCCACTGCAGCCCCTCAGCTGGGCGAAGATTATATAACAGACCAACTCATAATTCCAGGCATGATTAGAATTCTAAATTAATCTCTGACTATTTTTCCATGACATTGAAACACATTATAACACAGCAGCATCAAAACATTCCACTTTTAGACTATTGTAAAAAAAAATAATAATAATGGCAAGTTTTTATGAGTGTTATACACCCTATAAAAACACACAATAGCATGCAATTGCAAACAATATTACAATCTAGACTACATACAGCCTTTCTTCTCAAAAGAGCCATCCCTATTAAAACTCTAATGAAAGTGAATTGAGCTCTAAATGGGCCTGTTTCTACCAAGTGGACAAAATCCAAAATAAGGTGACGAGCAAAGTGAAACACTCAGGTCTATATGGTAGTGCTATACTAGAGCTATCATCATTTCCCGGAAAAGATGGCAAGACAAACGACAGGTTGCGACTTATACATCTAGCAAACTATGTGTCAAACTCGTTTTACAGCTTGCATAATAAGCATTGATTATTTCCTTCTCTAGCATGGGAGCATTACATCTCATGAAGCCAATTTGCAAAACAGCTTCACTTGACGGAAATGGTAAATGTAGGTCTGCATTCAACAGCAGCAGAACATATTTTGTCGAGAAATGGGAAAACCCCCAGAGCGTGAGAACCCGTGAGGAAGGCTGGGAAACAAGGGGCTTTGCTGGGGAGAAGCAGAAACCGACAAGCTCTTGTGAAAATCACGGCCTAGACAACAAATCATTGTTTTTCTTTAATTCTGCAAGACCACAGATTCGAACATTTTGGATGTCTCCACGCCAGCTTTAGGTCTTTATGCAGGTATAGGCGCTGATTATATAAATCAGGGGTGATAAATAAAGGTAGACGTTCATAATGTACAGTGCTGGGCTACTTCAGGACTGGGATTGAGAACCACTGCACTAGATTACACCAGTGTTTCTCAGTCCGGTCTCATTAGAAGTGCTCCATAACCTTGGGTGTGAGAGAATAATAAGGCACCCAAAATGTGTAGTGCTGAGGAGCCCCCACAGGGGCCAGATTGAAGTGATTACACCATGCCAATAAATTGTGAGATAAACATACCCAATCTTCAAAGTGCCTACTGCCATTCTGCAGCAGGTCCTCAAACTGTATAGTGCAGTTGGCTACAAAGTCATCATAGCCAATTGGTGCGTCGTGAAAGACGGACAGTTCAATTTTCTTCCCATCATAAACCTCCGTTACAAACTCATCATTCCAAGCTGGACTATTCGTCTTTTGCTTGGTAGAAGTTTGGCCCACTCGTGAATCGTCCACGTTTAGGGCAATGTACGTGTCCAGGAGGAAGGTTTGGGTCTTCGGTCCAACTGCGTGCCGGAGCGACCATGGAGTGGGCTTCAGGTCCAGCGCCTCGCAAACTTTGATCTTCAACACTCCATTAAAAACCACCATGATGACGCTGAAGTGAGATGCAGCTGGCTTCTTTGCAAGAACAGACGTTTTCAGGTTTGGATTCAGGGGGTCGCTATTCCCATAGATGTCATCACGTCATCAGTAGGCACATATAGCTGGATGCTGTGCTGATTTAATCCCTCAAACCACTACACGGATCAACCTGATTCTCTCATTTGAGCGGAACAATCAAATTGGATGCAAAAAATATGCGATATGCAAAACCACGGGCTCCTGTTTTTTGTTTACGATCCGTCTTTCCTCGTAATGGGAAAGCATACGTAAACAATCGAATTCCCAACGTCTGAGAACAGAAACGAAACCAGGAGGCAAAATATCGGCAATAACATAGAGGAAAATATCCCAAATGTGATGGTCTTCAGATGGGGTTGTCTTGTACTATTCGTTTTCCAATTTGCGTTGAGTGGGAGAGGCGTTTGGGATTCCTCCTTCTCCCAGTCTGCTGACGAACCGCTCGGAGACTATTCCCATCCACTCGCCGAGATATTCATCTGCTTCTTTTCTTTGTTGATTTGAGAAGGCGAAAGCATTTGAGCTACACGCTCGTATAGTCTTTTGCGCTGCAGCCTTCCTCCCTGTTCGCCTCTCTCTCTCTCTCTCTCTCTCTCTCTCTCTCTCACTCACTCTCTCACTCACTCTCTCCCTCCCTACGCTCAAGCGCCAGTTCAGGAAATGCGCAAAACACGTCAGATGATTTAAGCCGCGCCGCGTCCACTCTGCACCGGATGGGGGAGCGTGTGTATACAGACAGAGGAGCAGCAGCGTGGGGAAACAGGGGGAGGCAGCCGAGGGTTGGATTAGATTAGAAGAGCCTGTTGGGTTCGTCAATGGACCAAATAATGTCAAGGCTATTAGGTGTCTGTTAAAGGGAGGGTTAGTGGTAGGATTTAAATACAAGCAATTGAAGTTTATTTTGTCTATATGTCGTTTATAACGATTTTCTTAAAAGACTGTTCACCTTCGGGCTTCAGGATGTTATGCAGCCTGTGTCTGTGTGTGCGCGCGCGCGTGTTCATGTGAAGAAGTTATGAAATAGGCCTGAGATTATAAACTAAAATTCCTAAAGTTAATGAGGTTAACCAAGTTGAGATATCAACGATATTCAATAAAAATAAAGTTTTCTGAGTAGGTCAATAATGATCTGAGGATCACACATAGGTATACATGGGTGCACTTTTTAATGACAATACGATAATTAGGAACCTTAGAAGTCAGTGGAGGACTACAGGACCTCTCTCGCGCGCGCCCGCGTCTGAATCACTTTAATATCCAAAATGTCACATGCTACTTGACTTTGATGAGACAAATAACAACTACATCTGGGATTTACATTTCTCTCCCTTATGACAAAGTTATATTAAGTTTAGTATATGAGTAATGAGAAACTACAGCTCAGTGTCATGTGGCCACAATGTCTTTCATTTAAGATACTCCAAGAGGTAGTTGCAAGTTGTTTGAAACAGAAAGTATTCTAATGATGTAATTTAGTGACCTCTAGTGGTGGAAATTAGTGCTACACAGGTAGCGTTGCAAGAATTATTCGTGCACGCAAACAGAAGTTTCAGGACAGGAAGTTTAAGTTGACGGATGACATGGAACTAAACAAACCAAAGAATTTAAAGGGAAATATACATGTGCATACTGAGTTACCAAAGAGATCAGAGAGTATATGAATAATACATCCATACGATGAGAATATTATTCCAGTAGGTGGCACTATATATTCAGGTTATAGTTTTTACCCAGTGGAGCAACAGGACCTCTAAAGCAGGGATCTCTGGCCCTCGAGGTCAACTTTCCTGCAGAGATTACCTCCAATCCTGATCAAACTCACATGCCAATTGTTTTCTAGTAAGATCTTAATTAGCTTCTTTGGTTAGGCTGTGTTTAATTAGGTTTGGAGCTAAATTCTGCAGGAAAGTGGATCTTGAGGGCCAGAGTTTTCCAGCCCGGCTCTAAAGCCAAAATTATACTTCAGTTTGTATGTGTACACTAGCCATTTTCGCAGCCAATTTTTGAAAGGTCATAGTCAGTATCTACCCTTTCCTGCCAAAGTGTCTCTCTTACCATTTTTTACTGTATCTTTCTGTGGAAGAAATAGTAAGAGTAATACTTTTGAATGGCTGTCAACAATGGAGAAAAACATTTTATTATAATCCACTACTATGGAGAGAAAATCTGGTCACAAAGTGCATACTGTGCACATTTTACATTATTTTTTCACTGTTCCTGTACAACTGTTTGAG
This sequence comes from Opsariichthys bidens, assembly GCA_037194245.1. NCBI lineage: Eukaryota > Metazoa > Chordata > Actinopteri > Cypriniformes > Xenocyprididae > Opsariichthys > Opsariichthys bidens. The sequence goes on from CM074296.1 coordinate 13,556,849, forward strand.
GAGATTGCCTGGCCTATTATTGTGGTATGGGGATGGCACATATAAACAAATTGTGATTGTTTGCTTTACATGTAGGTCAGAGAGTTTCTTCCTGACTAAGCAGGCAGTCAAAAGACTGGCTGTGTCAGAATAGCCTTTGGGTGGCTGCCCTCACCATATGGCTGCAATACCATGCCAGCCCTGCAAGAGGTAGTGTTGTGTTTATTTCGGCTCAAACTCCAGACGGGAGATTAGAAATGAGGGGGATTATTGAGGTTTTATTCATGAGAACGCAAATATAATCGATGATACTCGGCCACGTAGGCTAAGATTGGCATTAACATTGGAACATGAAATAATTTCCTCAATAATTCGATCATTTTCAAACGATTTAAGAGTTTGATTTGTGCATCTCTGTGCATCAGAGATTTCAGACATTCATCATTCTGCAGCTTGAAGTTTTCTGTTATAATACTCAAATGTTCCAGAAGAGAGAGGATCTTGCTTTGATTAAGTATTCTGCCATAATCATACCCATATCACATTGATTAAGTCAATGCACAATATGAAGTTCACTGCCGCTTTCCTCCATTGTTCTGTTTTTGTTTTGTAACATATACTCATTGCTTGTCATCCAGTATAATGAAACTAATTTTATCCTGCGTTCTTGTGGGATCAAGATATACTGAGTCTCAGATTGTAAATGAGAACACAAGGAATATGTTTGATCAAAAGGAATTATTGTCTTTGAAATCTGACGTTAGAATATTACGCCACTCGTGTTTAGGTGCATTAGCTCTTAAAGTTGATTGGCAAACAGGTTTTAATAATTCCAGTCACAGATTTATTAAAATGTGCAAGATCTTGCTCTTTAAAGCTCTCAAATAAAGTCTGAGACTTCGACTGGCATTAGTTCCTCTCTGCTTAAGCTGCACAAAGGTGTATTGATTTGGATAATTCCAGCCATTGTGAGGGAAAGCTGGCCTCGCTGCACAGGAGTGTGTGGTCCTTTCACAGCACACTCCTTGCTCCTCTTCTCAGGTGAACAAACCTGCTATCTGCCCACACAGGTGTCCACTGTGGAAAGGTCAGGGGAACCCAAATCCAAGAGAAAGGTCACGCACTTGGGTTACTACACGTGCCCAGTCAATTAAATGCAATTTTAACATGTCATTTTTTTTGTGGGCTGTAAAACATGTAAAACAGGTGCTGTAACAGGGGCTGTTGCTGTCTTTACACCCCAAATGTTTCTGAAGCTGCATATATAAACAAAAAAGGCGCAGACTGTATTTACTCACTGTAAATACAAATAAAAATAGAAATAAATAATAACTAAAACTGTTCACATTCACTGAAAAGCATTAATTCATTAATATAGTAATTCTAGGAAATTAGGACCAGAAAACATGAGGGGATTAATGCAAAATATGTCAAAATATTAAACTACTACACACACAAATATATTGCAAAAATAATTTTATGAAATTAATTTGTAAAATATCAAAATGGAAAATTTTGTGAAAATGTAAACATTTGAAACGTTAAAAATACAGAAAGCTATACATAAATAACTGCCGGACAGTTCATGTGTTTTTTTTGCTTACTGTTTGATACTAGTCTTAATCAGTTTGCACAAGAGAGAGAGATATTGTACCTTGGCAAGTTTTGCCCATTGATGGATTATGTTTTAGCCAAATCAAGTTGGTTTTTAGAGGGGTGTGGGGCTGTTTGGAGCCTGTAAGTTGATGTGCATGCCCTTAAGGGAAGTGTCATTTTCTGGATCTGAACAATGGTGGTATAACATTGCATTGTAACATTAGTGAGAGGATGTGCCTGCGGCATACACTGTAAACCTATACACCCCAAACTCTTCCAGTGAACTACAGCGGGCTCATTTTAGTCCAACTGAGTGGGCCAAAAATACCTTCTTTATGTCTCCATGTATTGCTATGGGTGTGTATACCAATATACAAACTCCTGTGATTTAAGGATTCAGTTGTGGCATAATGAGTGTTATTGATAACAAATCAGTTCACTGGTTTTACATATACATGTCTGCCTTCTGTCCTTATACTATATATATATATATATATATATATATATATATATATATATATATATATATATATACAAGTGCAGTATGTATTGGATTCTTAAATATATATATATATATATATCTTGTCTCATCGAATTTTTGCCTGTTATTATGTCACCACAAACATGCTCACCTCCATTTCCGGTGACCCAACAACATGCCAGAGTTTGTGAGGTGAGACACTGAGAAATGTGCGTGAGAAATGGTGTGTTAAAAGCAGCAGACCCTTTGTTTGTGTTAAACACACAAACTAACACGAGTATGAGCAATGAGTCGAGCCATGCAAATGTATTTGCATTAAAAATCCCCTGTTAGGGAAAAAAAGGAAAATTAGATGAAAAAGGATCCATAGAGTGCATTTAAAATTCATAAAACACATAGGCCTAAAGAAAGTCTCCCTTTTGCTTTAAAATACAGATGTCACTGCACTCATGTGACTCTCAAATTGCCATTCACACGACAGCTTATGCAGTACTCAAGTCAGTATACTGTATGAATGAGTAGCCAATGTCAATCCTCATTCTTCCCTGCTGAGAAATCCAGCAGGGATTCCATGTTGGTCCAGGCTGATTTATGCTGATCTAACATGGTGGACCAGCAAAGTCATGCTGTTCTCAAGCAAAACCAAGCTGGTCCACCAGCACTCCTGCTTCCCAGCAAACAACATCCTATGCTGAACCCAGCATGCAAAACATACCTTCTGCTGGCGACCAGCAATGCTGTATTTTTCAACAGGATTGTGCTAGCAGAGAAGTTCTGGAAAAAAAACTATTTGAAAATTAGAAAAAGAGACAAATTCAATACTGTGTACTTAATGGCTTTAATGAGGGAAAAAACTACAATCCTATGAAGCATTTAAAGATGTTGATTGTGTATAGAAACAACATATTTTACATTTATTGCAAAATATACATAAATAGAGCTGACGTGTTTTGCGTTTTGCGTGTTTTTACATCATTTGCAGGGCTTTGATCTGATTGATAGAGAGTTTTTGCAGAATCATGGGTTATGTAGTTTTTTAACAAAGATTTCCATCGTTAAATGTGATTATTTAAAAAATATGTTAAAGTTATATGGACTGATGGTTTCAACAAAAGCACATATCATCAGTTCACAACCTCACAACTCACAATAGATCTGCCTTTAAAGATTTAGGTTATAGGCTATATAGCGAAAATCAATTCCCTTATGCAGACAATGAGTGAGATTTTCACATCTGGAGCCCGACTGTTCATCTATCAAATTTTAATTATCAATAGCATTTCAGTCACAAGCAGACCATAAACCTGACGGGAACATTTCTGGAGTAAGATGCTGAATGGATTTAAGAGCTTCTTATACAAGAAGCTCATATCTCTGTCTCTGTTACCAAAACTGCACTTGAGAACATGCGACAAAATGCAGAAGATGAGGTCGTGAGTCCTTTACAAGTGTTATATGTGGTTGAAACTCTTAAATAGCTAAATTAAACGTATTAAGCACTCAAATACAGGATTATATTTAATTGCAACATTTTGAACATTGAACACATAAAAACAATTATGACAAATGCAAATCAAATACTGAGAATATTAATAGAATAAAAAAGAATGAAAAAATGGTCTTTTTCGCTTGTTATCTGCTTTGTTATTTCTTGTTGCTGTTAAGTTATGAAGGTGGTGATATATTTCTATTTTAAAATGGCTAAAAGTAGGTTTTTTGATGCCCATTAACATTACTCAAATCAAAAAACTGACAACTGTATTCTGCTGCTATGTAAAAGTAGCCTTGAGGAAACTCTGCAACGTTGACAATGAGCACACACACTTACAAACCAGCAAAATGCATACAAACTCACATAAATACATGCACCGCCCCAAACACAGTGTCAAATCCTACCGTTGGTCCAATGGGAATAGCGCAGGTCTAATGTGTCAATTTCAACCCAACCCTCCATTAACACTTCATCATTAGCACACATTTAGACCTATCAGCACAGGCCTAACAACCTTGTTTAGACTTTGAAACTTCAAACACACGCACACAGACATGCATCGCATGCGGACCTAATCTTACACACAAAGCTCTTTGCACTCAGTCTACACTCTCAGACTCCAAAAACAGGCCCCTGCTGTTGATTTATATGCCTTCATGACCAAGTTTGATGAAGCCGATTTGTACAGCTTTGCAAATGCTGCTGGTATTTGAATTAGCAGTTAGAGTGTCACAGCGGAAAGGTCAGATGGCAAGAAAAACGTCATGTACAGGCTTCCCTAAAAGCCTCTCTCTGCTTATTACTCAAATTGCTCCCATAACTTCATGGTTAAATGTGTTGACCCCCGTTTAGCATGGGGAAAGGGGCTTGGGAGCAGGACAGCTGCCTTAGAACAGGTCAAATGACCCAGTCAACTGGACTGATTCCTATCCCTGAGTTCCAAGATCTGCTTTCAGTCTCTGGCAAGCAGAAGACGAGTATGTAGTCAGAATGTTTTCCACATTGTAGTAAGTGTATGGTTTCACTGGCACGGTAGACGGTTACAAAATATTTACAGAACACTCTTCATAACACCAGAACAAGAGCAAGCTCTTTGAGAATAGTCACAAATAACAACAAATATGACTCAGGGAGGCTACGGTCACTTTAAGCAGGTCATCTTTGGGCTTGCACTGGTCCTTAATGGTCCAATAGTGATCAAGAACATAACAGAAAGTGACGTCAATCGCTCGTTCCATTCCATCTTATTCTAGTTGGGTTAATGTGTATGTTTTCTTGACAGCTTCATTGAAAGACACAGCGTATGGTAACAATTTGTTGATTTTGGACTCTTGACTCTTTTGAAATATTAAACTTTTCATAAAACAAACTTTTATTTGTGGTAATGAAATATGTTTCTTGTAATCACTAGGCTATATGCTCATGCAAAAGAGCTATTGCTTGAATAATTTGATGGAATTATGGTAGAATGATGACCATTGTTATGCTGTATGTAGTCTTGTACAACTACACATATATTTATAGTATTTAAAATTCATTATTCAAGCAAATAAACAAATAGCATTAGCAGTTGTGTCCCTGATACAGAAAATGAAAATCTTAAAAAACAAAAAATGTTTAAAACACATTTGCCAAGTTCTTAGAAGTTTAAACTGTTTGTATTCATGTGTCTTTATCATATTCATTTGTCTTTATGTGGTTTTAAACAGAAACTTTTATTCCATTTTCAAGAAAAGTTTAGATGCAATGACCCTACAAATATCATAAATTAAAAATATTTTTATTTTTATTTTTTATTTTATAATGTTAATTAAAATTATTTCCCCCCGCACACCTTGGATACATTTGAATGCAAATGTGTTAATTATTGTGACGACGAGCAGGGTCATCGGGATGAAGGCTGCGGTGTAGCTGTGCAAGGTGGAGGCCCAGGCTGATACAAGGAGCTGACAACTCAGGGTGACATAGAAGGCATGGAGGGATGGAGGCATGGTTGAACTGCAGTCAGTGCAGCTAACAATTGTAGAACTGGAGGGAAGATGGGGCCCAGCAAAGCCAGAGGGATGAAGGGATGAGGTTCAGCTGCGGACTCGGACATCCGAGGCAGAGCCAGAGCCAGAGTGATGATTGACCAAGGTAGAGCCAGAGGGACAAGGTATCCAGGCAGAACCTGAGGGATGACAGACCATTGTGGAGCCAAGGGAGCGCAGATCCAAAATAGAGCTGATGGGTTGGAGGGCCAAGATGGAGTCCGGGAGCTCTGAGGCTTTAGATGGAGCTGAGGGTTCCACGGGCCAAGGAGGAGCTGATAACTGGGAAGACCCTGGCAGATCTGAACAGCTGAGGGACTGAAGGGAGACAGATGCAGCAGAGGAATCGGATGGCTTTGACAGAGGAGGGGGGAGAAGGAGGCAGGGTGGGACCATCTGTGACAAAGGAGACTTGGAGTTGGGTGATGTAGGCTTGAGGTAGGGCTGACCAGCAGTGCCAAAAATGACTTGGGACTGGGCTTAACCAGCAGAGACTGAGACAACTTGGAACTGAACTGAACCAGCATGGATAAAGATGACTTGGGACTGGTCTGGACCAGTAGAGATGTAGACAACTTGGAACAGGGCTGAATCAGATTAGTCAAGGATGACTTGGGATTGGTCTGAACCAGCAGAGACTGAGAAGACTTGGGAATGGGCCGAACCAGCAGCTACTGAGACGACTTGGAACTGGTCTGAACCAGCAGAGACCAAGACAACAAGGGACTGGGCTGAACCAGCAGAGATGAAGACGACTTGAAATGGATGGGAGCAGTGGAGATGGTAAACCGGGAAACATTTCATAATCCAACTCATCATATAATAATTCTGTTGAGACTCAGCTTTGTGTACACACCTCAGCGATGGGAGTGTGAGCAGGGCTACAAACCATAGAGACAAACTCCACTAATATGCCCTTTGTGACAGACCCTGTCACACACCTGTTCAGACTTTGCAATGGGCTCGGGCTCCGAGATGAACATGACCTCGTCTATTCACTCTGGCTTGTCATCTGTGGTGGGCATGGCTGAATGAGGCTGGGCTCTGGGTCAGGAGTGGGGCTGGCGTTGTCCTCTTCCACGATGTACACAGTGAGCAGGGAACCATACTTCACCAGCACCCACTCCACATATTCTGCAAAGCTCCCTCGAGGACCTTACACAGACGGGCATGCCTTTGCTATGCAGAACGAGTGGTTGGGATAGTGAGTGAGGCACGCCAGATCTATAAAATCCCTTGTGTGATGATTTTACATTTTAGTTTTATTTTCACAGATTTTTAACTACGAGACCTAAAATGATTTGTTATGGTGGACAACATTATCATTATTGCCTTCGTCTCTCATTCCTATTGATATAAATGGCTGATTTTGTTAAAAAAAAAAAAAAAAAAAAAAAAAAAGCATATTTTTTTTAATATATTGCTGCGCTGTTATTAATGATACGCTTACAAGATATAGGCCAATTAGTTATTTTGGGCCACACCCACAAAAACCACAAAAAACTTTTTGTCAGGAGTGTCTCTTGAAGGTAAATATCCAATTTTGTGGACAAACAGCCTGGGGAAATTAGGTTTACAAAAAATAAAAAATGGCGGAAAAGTTATTGATTATGATTATCTGTTTTGGTGGCTCTGCATTATTTTGAAGAAAATTAGAACGATTCCCGAGTTATAGGCAAAAATTACAACGCCACCTTGTGGCTGATTCTCACCAAATTTAATACACAGCTTAATCACCTTCTAAGTGTCTGCCATATTTAGTAACAATCTGCCATTCAAATTTGACATTATAAACTGCTTAAGGTTAATTGGCTGCTGGTGGCCATGTTTGTTGGGATACAAGAGTGACATTTGAAGACTATTGCTCCATTATCTAAGATGCTAAGTCATGTCATGGTGCTTGTCGTCTTTCTCTCTCACACACACTCTCCTTCATATCATTTTACGTTTTTTTACGTTACGGGCCTTTTTTGTAGTGCCCCCCATGGGTGACTTTGTGTGCATCCTCAGAATGTCCTGTTGTATGCGTATCAAGTTTTGTTAAACTTTGACTTTGCGTTTACAAGATACAGGTCAATTCGTCCAAATGTGTAATGCCAGACAATGTAATTCATTAACATCTTTGCAATGCTTCTACATATCAAAATTATTTTGACAATTTTTTGCAAATGTAAAGCTGCTATGGACTATTTTTGCTGAAGAAAGTGGTCCCAATAAAAAGTTTGCTAAAGATTGGACGAACAGCCTTGGAAAAAAAATAGTTTTGCAAAATCGTCACACAGGGAGAGAGGTTCAAAGATGGCCGTTGTCATGGTCTTGCAATCAAAGTCAACCTGCGATAATTTTCTGACAGTGTCAGAAATTTAGCTTGATCATCTCACAGAGTGTTTGCTGACTAGCCAATAAAAATGCATCATGAAATGGCATAATGATCAACATGACTAAAACTTAAAAGCTCCATTTGCAAAATTGGCATGCCAAGTTGGCCTCTTTTCCCTATAGCCGTGACCGCGCCCATATTCTCTTTTGCTTCCTCCTCTTTTTTCAGTGCACATAAAAACACAAAATGTGATTCATCTTGCTCTATTTATTTACCTCTAGCAAATGCTAATGACATTTTATTCTTCTATACTAACTTGCATCGTAGCCTATGATTCAATAGGTCCAGCACGTCATACGAATCATCATCGACATTAGATCCATGTCGTACAGTTACATGTATCTTTTAATGATCTTATAGGTTTGCCGAAATCGCACAGTCTATAGCAGGCATTAGATATACATTTTGTAGGACTTGTTTTATGAACCAAACCGCAATTTGCATATTGTGTCTAGCGTCTACCGGATGTGTGTCTGGATGCCTGGATAGTGGGAGGGTTTGGGGAATTATACTGTATGTATAAATTGAATTTTTAAACTATTTTTGCCACCTCATCAACCCACTTACAAAAAATGTTACAGTGACACTTGTACAGGACAAAGTTTTCTCTTCTGGAAAATGTACAATGCTCACTCTATAGGCTACAACACATATGGACGCATTCCTTAAATGTATATGAAACATTAGGGGAGTTGTTTCTGCAGGCTACTCATCTGCTAAGCCAACATTCCCAATAAAACACTTGGGAATGCGGAGGATCAGCTGTTAATAAGATATGTGACAAAGTTAGATTTATATATCACAGGTGTTTCAACTATTATACGCACCATAACGACATTATTGTAATTGGCATGGATTAGCAAATATACTTACACCAGAGATTATATCTTTTGAAACAGACCATTTTTTATTAGATAAAATTGCTAATAATCGTTCATAGTTCAGAGACGAGCATATGAAACAGTACGAAAATTTAAGAGTGAGTAAATGAGACAGAGAGAGGGAGAATGAAAGATAGTGCTTTGATTACAGTCTGAGAAGCATGTTCCTGCCCAGACACTGGTGGTGTCACTTCCCTATGCATGAACATTTAATCCCTCTGCCTGCCAGGAGGACAGAGGGCTGAAACTTGATCACCCAGGGGGCCAACACACAAGAGGACAGGAGAAGGAGAGTGTGAGAGAGAGAAAGAGAACAAGCACTGACATGATTTAGCATCTTAGATAATGGCACAATACTCTGATTATGTGTTAAAGCTTGAAATGATGCACGTGGTGCTGGGACATTTATATGAACTATCACGTGAACGCAGTCAAATATTGCCTCTAGCCAGTCATCATCTTGAGCAGAATTGTCACTGGGACACTACTGCGAATTCTCTCTGTGTCAAACACCAGACAACACTGATGAAACTTATGGCCCTACACGTATTCTCCTAGTGCTCTCGTTCATGAAAACACACACACACACACGCACGCACGCACGCGGCTGAGCACAGCCTCTCCCGGCGCTATCAGGTTTCGCGTCCCTCCTGAGAGGGAAGGTGAGCCAACTTCATTAATCATTTAGAGTGTGCGCTGTGAGTGGAGGACAGTGTGATTGCTGGGTGTTGGGTGTCTCTGCCCATGGCCCCCTACACAACTGCCTTGATTTGAATAAAGAAAAAGGCTTAGGCCACTGCATGGTCAGCAACGGGCCTCCATGAAAAACGAACGCTGCCCAGTCATGTGGGCAGATTAGTAGACATCTTTCTCACTCATGGCCCATGAAACATTAGACAGGTGCAGGTGTGTGCAAAGAGCTGCTTGGATTGCCTGTTCTTCCACTTTCGGTCCAGGTGGTGATGTGCATTTCCTTGGATGCCAAATCGCAATTTAAAATGCTTTTGGTGTAACTCAAGTTTTTTTCAAAGAAGAAAAGTGTTTTATATGTTTTATATACAGTCAGAAAATAAAGCAAGATGATCAATAAGGTGGATGAACCAGAGAGTGTCCACTGGTTTCACTATAACAGACAAACTTATGGAAAAGTGAAATTAAAGGGATAGTTCAATCAAAAATGAAAATTCAACCATCATTTGTTCATTCCCCCCGAAAAAAAAATCGGAATAACTTTCTTCCGTAGAACATAAAAGTAAAATCGTTTTTTGTTGTTGTTGTTGTTGTTCATACAATGGAAGTCAGTAGTAATCAAAATGGTTTGGTTATCAAACATCCTTCAAAATACCTTCTTTTGTGTTCTGCAGAAGTAAGAACGTCTTATAGGTTTGGAATGACATGAGGGTAAATGATGAATGTTCTTCTTCAGAACACAAAAGAAAATGTAATGAAAAATGTAATTTTGTCTGTATACAGGGAAAGTCCAAGGCGATTGTTGTTGTTTTGGACCCCATTTACTTTCCATGTATGGAAAAAAACAGTTAAAACATTCTTCAAAATATCTAATATTATTTTTGCTGACAAAAGGATGTCATACAGGTTTGGAATGACATGAGGGTGAGTAAATTATGGCAAATTTTTCACTTTTGCTTTAATCTCCTATTAATATAATTCACTTTTAACGGGATAGTCCACCCAAAAATGGGACATTTTTCATTATCTACTCATCCTCATGTTGTTGCAAACCTGTATGACTTTTTCCTCTGAAGAACACAAAAGATTAAAAAAAAATCATTTTGTCCATACACTGAAAGTCAGTGGCATCCATTGTTGTTTTGGACACATTTACTGTCATTGTATGGACAAAAACAGTTGAAACGTTCTTCAAAATATTTACCTTTGTGTTCTGGAGAAGAAATAGTCATACAGGTTTGCAATGACATGAAGGTGAGGCAGATGACAGAAGTTTAGTTTTTGGGTCAACCACTTTGAGTAGGAGAAACCGGCAATCTTTGCAAATAATTAGTTAATTAAAGGCACAATATGTCATTTGCGCCACTAGAGGTCATTTATTCAAAACAAAGCCGTAGATTGATGACGCCTTGATTTTGCAGAATCTTGGGACGTGTTGTCTTCATGTCTACAGCCGGTGGAAAAGAATCTGACGAGACTCGGGCTAAAATCATATTCATGGATGAGCTAATGTAATAACATTACAGTTGTATGAAGCAGGGTGGGGCTGAAAGCTGTTGGAGCGGAACGAGGCCACTGGAGCGACTGCTAATGAGAGACGAACGTGACATGCGGCTCGAGAGTAGTGGAGCTTTTATTATGCCACAGACGACCACCTCTACTTTTTCCGGCCATGAGTATGTGGGGTAACGCAGCGCTGTTTTATCATATTGGATTCATTTATGCGTTGAAGGTTGTTAGGCTACCCTGTGCATTCGCTCGGTGGCTGCTATGACACACTTGCACACTGCAGTAAGCTAGATCAATATTAAGCATTGTAAATCATGGTAACCTCTCTAAACCAAAAATTTAAACAAGACTAAATGTGTTGAGCTATATCAATGCTTAGTTTTCTGACAATAAATACATCCAAACAGTTGCTCATCTGTCTATAAAACACATAATATATTAAAGCGTCTTTGGTGTTTCCATGGTTTCTACAAAATAAAACTGGAGGGGAAAACGGATATGACATCATTGACAGATGACGAAATGGCAGAGTCTGTGTCCTGGTTAAAACGTATTTCTTTGGATTGGAACATTCTTGGAAACATTTGAGATAATGTACACAAGTCAACAAAATATTTAACTGTTCTAGTGGTTTTTGGATATTTTAATTGAAAAATCTTACACATTGTGCCTTCAAAGAGTAAGCTGGCCCTTTAAGAGGCAAACATTGTCTCCATCACCTCCTCAGTTCTCCATCATCAAGGTCAGAGGCTGGAGCACCAGACAGCAGCCAAGCTCGGCTCACTGTCTCTGACGCAGGGTTTAGAATGACACAGCAAAGCTAGCGTGAAGCAGCTCCCCTGAATAAAGAATGGCTTTCAAAATGGACTTGAACTGACTCCTTCTGTAGTGCTGTGAGCTGAAGGCGCTTACTCAACGTCCACCATCACCCATCTCTGCTGCTGTGGCTGCCCTCGGGAGGTCTCAGACTGGCTAACGGCTGCTCAGACATCTCCTCCCCTTCACTGGAAAATGATCCCAGCCATGTATAATCAATCAGGTCCTTTTACTGAAAACTCAACCCTTTACGTCTGTGTGTACACGTGTGTGAGAATGAGCATTTGTGTCAGCAGGCTATTGAGATGGGTGGGGACTTTTGACAAAAAGACAAGTAAAATACGTAATACAATATTCCACAATGCAAACGTGAAACATGTCATGCAAATTTGAAAGGTACATGGTGGAAATACCTGTCCACTGTTTCTGAATGCATAGATATATATGAGATGTATGGTTGCTGGTTCCTTTTTCTGCTTCTTAAAAAAGATTTTTTTCTTTAAAAAAAATAAAAATAAATACATTTTAGAAGAACCTATGATGTAACACCAAAAACTGTTTTTAATCTCTAAAGAAGAAGCAGAAGCAGCTCATAAAATGCATACATTTTTGCTTAACATTTGTTTTTTTTTAAGATGTGAATATTGCAGTAATAGTTTTATAAATATTAATATAAATGTATTAATACCACTGAGCAGCATATGCGATCTAAAAAGTCTAATATGTTTTGCTTTCATATGCAAACTAACATCAAATTATGTTCATGAGAGCTGGCATATACTGAATATATTAGTTCCCCATAAAACGAATTTGCTAAATATCCGTGTCCCTCTGGAACCAAATGCTAGAATTACAATGTCCATATGAAAAAGTACGCTGGAGTCGCGTTACATTCCAAAATAACTCGTCAGATACACGACACCAGAGACTTCTCGTCACAAACATCAATCCAGCAAACCTCTGGTGCCCGCCATCCATTACTAATAAAAAAAATTAATTCGAAGAGATATTTAAATGGTTTTCTAAGATTTATTTTATGTTTGCCGTATTTACTTTATGTGTACAGCTATTTGCAAATTTGCACAAATATTTTTTATTTTATTTATTAGTTTAGAAAATGACGTAAATACAGTATTCACGTGTCCATATGCCTTTTCAGGCAAACAAGTGATGGTGAAATGAAACTACAGTATATCAAAGTGCTTTCCCCACAAAACTTTTTGTTAATAATAACAAAACCGTGTCCCCGTAGCTACAGCTAGATTTCCCCTCATTTTGAGATTATAATAGAGCACAGCAGTGTATGTTTTTGGAGTGTGTTGCGCGCACTCCTTCCCCCGAGGTGCATGACATCCAAGTGCCACTCTATATCCAAGAGGCAGGGTCAGTTTCTGCTACACAACTTCTCTCCACACTTGCCCGTATGATTCCCCAGGAGGATGCGCTAGCCGTCCTTACACACTAGCGAGTCTGTAAGAGATATGATAACCAGAGGGCGGGCTGATAGCAAAGGACAATCGAGGAAAGAATCTTTTGCGCACGACGAGAGCGCGTAAGAATGAAGTGATTAGCGCGTCATGATACTGCAACTAATGTGACTGCAAGACGCTGACTCAAACTATTAGTTTTTCTTTTGTTTTTGTTTTTTGTTTTTACTTAGGACGTTTTTTTCATGGAAAATGTACATCAAGAACTGAATTTCTTCAGTCGGGGGAGCTTCACTGCTTGAGTTTCCAAAGTGGATATCGCCTTAAGAGTGGATGAGATACGCACAGGACATCGAGTGTCCCATTGCCCTCAACTATGTCTATGCCACCAACTTTTGGATTTACCCAAGAGCAGGTTGCCTGCGTTTGCGAGGTTCTCCAGCAAGGTGGGAGTATCGAACGCCTCGGACGCTTTCTGTGGTCCTTACCTGCTTGTGAGCACCTCCACAAAAACGAGAGCGTATTGAAAGCGAAAGCCGTGGTTGCTTTCCACCGAGGCAACTTCAGGGAGCTCTACAAAGTATTAGAGAGCCACCAGTTTTCTCCGCACAACCACCCTAAACTGCAACAGCTCTGGCTGAAAGCGCACTACATCGAAGCGGAGAAATTGCGCGGTCGTCCTCTGGGCGCAGTGGGAAAGTACCGCGTGCGCAGAAAGTTCCCGCTGCCTCGCACCATTTGGGATGGAGAGGAGACGAGCTACTGTTTTAAGGAGAAGAGCCGGTGTGTGCTTAAAGAGTGGTACACTCACAACCCCTATCCTTCCCCGAGAGAGAAGAGAGAACTGGCGGAGGCCACGGGCCTCACCACGACGCAGGTCAGCAACTGGTTCAAGAACAGAAGGCAGAGGGATCGAGCCGCAGAAGCGAAGGAAAGGTAGGAAGGACACTATTACTTTCAAGACTTTAAACAATCTTTATGAGCAGCAATGTACATGTAAATGACGATCGCCATCTAATACAATTGTAAACATGTTAAACGACAAGAGTCCTTGGTGGTATGAAAAAAAGGAGACTTTAACCAACTAATTGAATGGCAAAGAATTAAAAACATCTGGCTTTTAGAAAATAGGCCTGCATAACTCCAAACTGAGCATTTTATAAATGTTCTTAATTTGATGGCATCAGTCCCTGATAATTGATGCTGTTTTTTCACCCCTTTTTAATCTTTTTTACTGACGCTAAAGTCATTCTTTGACTGCATAACTTACATAATAGCCTCTCCATATTTAATAATATCATCTTTTAAAATCGTGTGCATTTAAATGTGTAATGTGTCATCTCAACTCAGTAAAATCATCGAAGAACGTGTTTACTTAAGACGGACTTGTCGTCATATATAATTACTGTACTATAACTGTTAAATATGGGCCTATTTCATATATTTAATTTATATAACTAGAGCTTTTACCTAAAACTTGAAATATGTCTATAATGTCCTTCAAATGCTGAAAAATAAAAGTATCATTTATTTTAGGCCTATATTTGCCACATAATTATGCTCAGTCCAGTTTTGTTTGTTTGTTTGTTTGTTTGTTTGTTTTGTCCTGTCCTGCTAATGGATTTGAATGATCTGCTTCTCTGCTTCATCAGGGAAAACGATGGTGCAAATCCAAGCGGCCACAACCCACTGACCTCTCACGTGAGCGAAAACAAATCTCTATGTGAAAGTTCAGAAGATGACAAATCTCCCGCGGCGACTCCGGATCACACCTCCATGAGCCCAGCCATCCTCATGCCCTCCAGTTCAGGTCTGCCACCCCTGCACAGCTTTGCGCCTCCGCCCGGCCCCAGCGCCTCCATCATCCCCGTCAGCGGCTCAGACTCTCAGAGCCACCTCCACTTCTCCATGCACGACGGCCTCCTCAACCCCATGACGGCCAGCCTGGTGGAACTCGGATCATAAGGAATAAAGCACATCTCCTTTGACTCTCCCAGCAATTATAGCTTCATTATCATATACCAAACATTTTATTAGTAAAGAGTAGAGGACATTAGCCAAAAAAATCCCAAAACTACCAGATGACGGGCCTACGTGAAGAACGATGTTTCCATCAGAAACTGCTGTAACAACTCAATGTAATCAACGGATAGTTTTTGATATGTCTAGTTATAAAATTAACTAATAAAAAAATATATTTAATAAAGTCAAAATGTGTTGTCTCCTTGCAGTTGAACAATAAGTATGATCTAATTTATAGTCATTGCCCTTTTTGTCAAAATTAATAGACTCGAGGAGAATCTCTCATGCTGAATCAGTAACGCAATAAATGAATACAGTATATCTGAAACATTATGGTTTGACATTTTGTCAGGTTTGGTTAAATAAAACTTTTCTTTCTTGTTTGCAGTGTGCATATTGTTGATAAATGGTGATCTTATTATCTGGCAAAGTGCAGTGCTATGCCAAAACATGTTCACACATCTTTATTTAGGCCTATAACATTTTTATTTCTGTCCAACTTCGTAAAATTCGTAAAGTTTTCATCTGTTATTAAATTCGGCGTAATCGAAAAAGGAGCAGTTCATTGGTCCCTGCAGGTTGTGACTTCATCACAACTTTGATTTTAAAAACGAGGGCAACAATGGAGCCGTTTCCAATAGAAATTATGAATATAGCATAAAAATAAACTTTTGCTTTTTTATAGACAACATGGCATTTTTGCAACTTTTGTTTTTCACTTTTTTACTCCGTTTTGTTAGGCCTACTTTTTGTTGAAGACGAAATTATGGACACGTACTGCCCTCTACTGGTGTTGGAATGACATTACAAGCAGTAGCCTAAATCTGCTGGGTTTCCCCTATTAAGTTGCAAACGCTGACATCATCTTAAAGGGGTAGTTCACTTTAAAATGAACATTGCCCCATGATTTACTTGCCCTCAAGCTATCCTAGGTAGACATCCTAAAATATGAATATTTAACAAGTTATAAAGTAAAATAGCTTCCACCAGACCGTCTTCTGTATTCAACTCAGGAAGAAAGTGTAAAACTCTTGTGTTGCATCCTACACCTTCAGTATATATTTTACTTTATAACTTGTTAAATGTGGATATTTTTCTTACACAAGCACATCACTTTACTACAGAAGGCCTTTATTAACCCCCCGGATCCGTGTGAAGTACGTTTATGATGGAGGGATGCACATTCTTGAGCTTCATACTCGTTGGTCCTGTTCACTGCCATTACGAAGCTTGGATGCGTCAGGATATCTATATAACCCGATAAATATAACTCCGATTGTGTTCATCAGAATGAATAAAGTCAAATACAGGGATGGTTTGAGGGAGAGTTAAGCTTGGGGTATTTTCATTTTAAAGTGAACTAATCTTTTAACTATCGCTGTATGTCGTTATACAGAGGAATAACGATTTCCCAAAGCAGCGCTTATAGATCACTGAAATTTCACTCAGAGTGAAAATACCTTGAAATAGCCAAGCCTATTAATAAAATTGCACTCCATCATTGAGGGGCTGAAAGTAATAAACCATGTCTTAATGTAATAAAATAAATGATTATAACGTTGGTAAAGAAGGGCTTCATTCAGAAAGGGGAGGAAAAAGAGGCACCCATTTACAACATTCTCATTCAAATGTATGTATTCATTGTTTTGTAAAATAACAATGATATTAAAACTATCACAAGGTCACGTGTTTTCTTGCGAACTATTAAGAATATTTCACATTTCTACTGTTTTAAATTAAAGACGTAGAGGAGAATAACAGACAAATCCGTGAGAGAAAACATATAGGCCTATTTTATTTTAATAACTTTAAATAAAACTATTTCTTAAAACAAACATCTTAAATGAAAATAAATAGCACTTTATATAGCCTAGAGAGATTGTTTTCAGCGCAGCTACAGTGCACAAAATAGATTATTATTCAGTTTCTGTATTTATTTACATGATTAAGAAAAATCTGTATTTGCAGCTATGCTATCCAGCATCTTTTAGATTGTTTTACCTAATATTCACCACATGATGGCGACATAAGCACATGAATGAGATATAAAGGTTTCGACCAAGAAAAGTTCGCGACACTTCTAGCGATTTATACACTTAACAAAGCTTTACATCTCATTGAAACAGTTCCTTTCTGTGTAAAGTCGAATAAATTTGTTTCATTCGACAGTTTTAATTTTGATCAGCCGTGTAAGTCATCGCAGTGTGTGCAGCTGAGAATATTTGAGGTGAAGACAAGAGCTGAGCAAATATTTACCTCATGATTAAGAATAGGCCTATCGCTACTCAAAACACAAGTGCTTCATCGAGGTAAATGCAAAGCTGTCACAAAAAGCAGTAGCTTAACAGACAACTTGTTTTATCAGCATTAAAAAGCTCTTTCGGAGAGGCCGCGCTCTCATCCGCCGTTACAAATTTCAAACGGCTTGTTGCAGGCGGTCCCGAATTATAAAAACGCCTTTTGTTTTTCATCCTTAATTTGAGGCTTCTCAATTTACATATGCCGTCACTTATTTTAAAGAGATTGTAAACAAATTATTTAAGTTTTAGTGAGGCTATTCCATGTGTTGTGGCAGCCCAGGTCTTTATAAATCAACAATAAGTCATAATGACAAAAGTTTTATCGTGTAAACCGAAGTCACGCTATTGTTGCTTCCTCAGGCAAAAGCAACTTCTGTTGCTGAGAGGGTGTATAAAAACGCGTATATTTAGCTGTGTTTCGTGTTATCGAGTTGGCATTTTTCGACAATTAATTGACCAATTTAACAGGATATAAAACAAATTGACCAGCGGATTTAGGCTACAGGTTACACTGCAACAATATAGTCCATTTTCACTATTTACTAACATGTGAACACTTATTAAATGTAACCTTGAGATTGCGCTTCTGGTGTGGTAAAGAGGAGCGTCGTCGCGTTTATTTTATGCAGCACAATGAATCCAGGTCAAGGGGAACTGCCGCGTGAATAAACATGAATAAAAAGTTGTGCTCAGTTAAGCGATCAAATCAAAGGGGAGAAGAGGGAGCCGAATCCTCTCACAGTAAACGACACTCTCTTTCTCTCACACGGAATGCTATTAGGAAACTACAAACTAACCATCCTCTTGTTATTTACCCTTATGGTCGCAGTCAGAGAGAAGGCTGACACTGAATGATGGCATTATTAGGCAGATAAATCTCGTTTGGATATTGAGGTGATTGTGATTTTCTTGGAATAATATGTAGTGTGCTTGCAGTATCGACTTAAAAGATGGACTGCTGTAAGAATACGTTCTGTTCGATTACAAAAAAATTATAATAATTAAAAATAATAGTCTCCGCTTTTTAAGTAGTGTGGTTGCAGTATAGACTGAAAAGATGGACTGATGTGAGAATACGTTGTTTTGTTGTTACAATTTTTTTCTTTTTGGATGTCAGGCTGTAGGCTACTAAAAACAAACATCACCAGTTAGAAGCGGGTGTAAATTAGCCTACATACATTTGTTATGTTTACTACAAAAATGATCAATTACCAAAAAAAAAACAACAACAAAAAAAAACAACAACAAACAAACAAAAAAGCTGTAATCTATAATCGTCCCATTCCATTTATACTGGAAATAAAATTCGAGTTATTCCAGAACCGTGTGCGCCAATGTTCAATTCTTTAACAACAACAATAACCTAATAATAGTATATATATATATTTAAATTAGGCTAAACAAATAATAAAAAAAAAACACTTATTCTTCAATTTTTTTTTTTTTTTTGTGGAATTACCATGGAATTAAGTTCTCGCTCAGCACATATAAGAAGTGATTAACACTCCTGAAATGAAAATAAAAACGAAGACAATGTATAGAATAGAAAAATATAGATTTCCCCCTGAATTTTCTGGCATAATACTATAATGTTAAATAAACAAATAATACTCTGATAGTCGTTATATTAAATTATATTTATTTGCATAAAAGTGACCCATAACACTGTGTTTTCAGCGCCATTAACCATTTTACAGTATAAAAACGAGCAGAATGAATAGACACTTAAAATCTCCAAGCACTGAACAGACAGTTACTCACGCTTTATGGACACAACATAAAGAAATCTGCAGGAAAGAGAGTGGCGTAATTGCGATATCATACAAGCATATCTAGACACGCCTAGATCTAAGGGAAACTTTGAATCAGACATGGACAATTCAATATAAATCTCGAGATAAAATTAGTATGAACATCTGCTGCCGAGTAAAAGACGATGGGGAATAAAGGTGCTTTTGACTTCAACGATTGTCTGATAAACACAAAACAACAAAATTGCCTCTCCGGTTCACTCGTTTCTTTGAGCATCGAGTTCTACTTTCTCGGACTCCACTTCATAAATGCCTTTTAAAAATGCAAAATATTCACAAATGAACATGCAAAATGGTCGTGTAGGCCTTGGAAATGAAAGGAAAGGGCGTCAGTTCGTTGAAGCGCTGGAAAAACAGCATGCTTTTGTCAAACACAAGGTGGCAAAATGGCCGGTCCTCATGTTGCCCACATTTTCTCACAAGTTCATTTTTCTCTGGGCAAAAATGTTCCATATTTGTCTGACGGTGCATCATACATCGAAATCAGAGTCACTGTCTGTAACTGAGAGGATGGTCCCGCCGTCGCCTCGTTCATTCATACTGGAGACGCTGGTGGTGGGACTGGCGGCCGCGCACGGGGATTCGGCCGAGCTGTGCGGTGTGCACCCGGACTCTGACATGGAGCGCAGGCCGCTTTGACCCAGTCCGTGGTGTTGAAGCCTAAAAAACACAAGCATTGAGACACTAAGATTATTTATGCAACATCGTTTTCATTACATACATCACAGACATGTTAATAATAACAACCCAGAATTTTGACCATTGAAATTTGAGAGGATCACACCAATAAGAGTAAAAAGAGATTTAATTACACAAGTCAATGCTTTATATTTATATACAAGCGTGATTGTGAAGTAATCATTTCTATTCTTTATATATATATATATATATATATATATATATATATATATATATATATATATTAATTCTGTTATTTGAAAACAGAACAGCTTAATATGAGCTCAAGACATCCTTAATGATATTTAATATATAAAGTTGATGTATGAAGCCTGTTTGATTATATTATATTTCTTTTTGTATTTGGTAAATTTATTTTGCAATTACATAAAAGTATATGGCAATACACTGCAAATATATACACACAAGTTAATATAAATATTATATATATGTATTACAGTTATATAATATAAATATAACTGTAATACATACAACTATATATGTATTATATATAAGTAAATATATGCATTTTAATATTAATATGAAATTTGTTTATTCGAAAATGAAGAAATAAAATGTGTCAGGGGAGAAAAATAAAAACGCAATAATCATAACGAAATGTCAAATATTTGCGTTTCTTAAAACATATTTTCTTTTTTTCTTAATTAACTAAGTGCTACACATTTACTCTCATTCTTTCATATTTAAAGACGTCAAATAATATAATAATCATAATATATAATATTCGTTTCCCAACGCTTTAACAATTCAGTCAGAGATTGGCTCAATTTATTATGCTTTTAAAACAACCTGCTGCTTTTGTTCATCATATAACCTAAATAATAATAATAGTAATACAAAAGTGCGATTTCCGTCAACCAAGATCGAGCACATCATTCAGATTTAGTGACAGCTTATTTCAGTCGAAACCATTAAACTGACCTGTTTTTGGCAGCTGCCGCTCGGTCTCTTTGCCTCCGATTTTTAAACCAATTGCCCACTTGAGTGGGAGTCAGTCCTGTGGCTTGCGCCAGTTCCCTTTTCTTGCTCGGATTGGGGTAAGGATCCTGAAGGTACCACTCCCTCAACAAGCCGCGCGTCCGTTCCTTGAAACAGTGCGTCTTCTGTTCGCCATCCCAGATGGTCCGTGGCAAGGGGAACTTCTTGCGGACCCGATATTTATCAACGGGTCCGAGGGGACGACCGCGCAGCTTCTCTGCCTCTTGGTAGTGCGCCTCGAGCCACATAGCTTGCAGCTTTCCATGAGAGTCTTTGGTGAACTTGTGGTTTTCCAGGATGTGGTACAATTCACGGAAGCTTCCAGTGTGATACGCGACCACCGCTCGGGCTCGCTGGATGGACTCGTGCTTGTTGATGGCATCGCAGGCTCCGGGTGCCACGGGCAAGGACCAAAGGAAACGTCCGAGTCTCTCGATATCCCCGGTTTCCTCCAGCGTCTCGCACACGCTGGCCACCTGTTCCGCCGAGAAGTTTAGGGTGGGCAGTTGAAACATCGGTAAGTCCTCCGGGGACCTCGCTCTGGGAATGCTGCCCGCTAGAAGCAGGGGGCGATCCGTGAAATTGGGCAGGAAAAGATGTGAAGGATAAAGCTCTAAAGGAGACCTGAACACCATGGAGTCGCCGGACAGAGACAAACAGACGGGAAAAGACGGCAAAACTGACGACGTGTTTGCTCTGCTATCGCTGCAGTAGCCTACTACCGAACGCGTAATATCTACCCTTAATCAACTTCGAGTGCAGCGGTGAAACATTTTGTTTCGCTTTTCTATTGGTCTTCCTTGAGTCGTGCTGTGGTTGTCATGGCAGCCCTGCCAATCACTGTCAAGCTTGCCCGTCATTAGCCAGTGCGCGCTACCCTTCTGCACATTTGCTTCGCGCGCAGGGTTTTATCGTCGCTCCAATCAGAACCGGCCGCTCACTGCTGGATGTTTTCAAGCAGGCGAATGGTGCGCCAGTTCACTCGACTGTAGGAGGATTAATAGGTGGAATATTGCTATATTAGTGCGAGCATGCTTCCGTGAATGGGTGTGAAAGTTGCCGAGCTAGTCAACAAATAAATAACAAACCGTTTAATTACGTATCAAATATTTATATAACGTAGGAGTGAGGCAATTTTTTAGCCTGATTAAACAGGTAAAAAAAAAAAAAAAAAAAAAAAAAAAAAAGAAATTACTTTTCAGTTGTTAGTGCACGTGCACATACATTTCCCCGCGAAACAATACTACGATTAAAAAGGCGTTAACAAAATAAATGGAATCTATTTATCCATAAAAGACAGAAAATAATTTAGTAAAAAAAAAAAAAAAAAAAAAAACAGCTATGCGTTCCTCAAGAAACGTTGGCACTCGCTTGTAAAATGAAATCATGCTTTAAATATTTATTACAGAAGCATCTAAGCTCTTTGTTCAATCGGTAAGGTTTATATATATTTATTTTTATTAGTCTCTGGCATAATGCGTATTCCGTGTAATTATTAGGCTATTAGTTATTTTGTCTCTTTATCAATTTAAAACGTCAGGAGGAAACAAGATCGGCTTGTTAGGCCTGAGTCAAATAACATTCTTTCACAAGGCTTTTTGTTTGCACAAAGCGTGTAATTAATGCCACAAACAAGTTAATTCATTTGGCCTAATTGTCTGTTTATCCTGGGGCTTAGCGCTTAATGGCCTTCTCTCCAGTGGGCACACCACTACTGTCTTACATTAAAGATTAATGTGTACAGTTAAAAGGCGGTGATGTCTGCCGAGTTATCATTAGTGATTAATTGGCTATTAGTTGAAAAAAAAAAAAAAAAAACTGTTGCTATAATAAAATCCGTTTTGAACGATTTTAAAAAAGGCATTGCTCCAAGGCAAGATTTCAACATTATCTTCTAGGTTATAGGTGTTGGCATAATAATAACTGCAAACAAAAGCACTAATCTCGCGCCCCGTAGACAAGTAACGAGACGTCTTTGTTCATCAGGATTAGTTAATTGGTTGAATATCGTGTTCACTACAAATATGAACCTCTATTCACACACGAACTCAGCACAACATTTTGTAAAGCACGTTTTGTAAAGTCTCAAGAAACCGACAGATCTAAATGTAGGCTTATATTATGGTCACAACAGTTTTGCAATTGCAGAGGATGCCTACAATTAACTTGAAACAAAATACCAACATTTTAATGCAGAAAGAAGTTTAATTATTTACTGATGCTTCAACGGTTTTTTTAAGTGGAAGAAAAAAATGATCTGGATAATATATATATATATATATATATATATATATATATATATATATATATATATATATATATATATATATATATATATATATATATTGAAAGATCCTAGTTATAGACTAAAATCGAGCTAACAAACAATTATAATATAATATAATGTAATATAATATAATATATTAAAATATAATGTAATATAATATAATATAATATAATATAATATAATATAATATAATATAATATAATAAATGCCTAGCAAGGTCTACTGAACTTTGAAATGACATTGTGATACGTTCAAGGGGAAGGTCACATTAAGATCAGCTCGCATTGGAAAAACGGACACTTGCAAACACTCATTAGGTTCGACAGTCAAAGCCATTTATTAAAGTTACAGATAACAGGATACAAAATTAATCTGCGATTACTTTTGGATTTTCGTCGGTGGAGAAGTCTTAATAATCCACGGCAAAGCTTAAAGCAGCTTATCAGTGTGGGTTGGCTTAACAACACTTACAAATCTGTCGCGGAATTACAAAATATTTCGTTGTCGCGTAATTATTCCCAGTTCATCAATACGGCAAGACATCAACCGTTTCCTCAAGCAACAAGTCGCCCTTCACCTTCACCGAGTGACGCCGGGAGGAGTCATTCTACAGTATAATCTGCAGACACTGCTTTCCTGTGCTGAACAACATTAATAGTTAAACACCCATCCACGGTTAAACTAAGGACTGGTAGCTGGCCTTCAAACATTTAAATGAAGAAGGCATTTAATTCAATTGATTCTGGTGTTCCCTTTAAAATTATAATTGAGTCTCCTGATATTTGAAGTTCTTGCTCTTTAGTCAAAAGGCTTGTTTTTGATTTCTTAATTTCTTCCTTCAATAGAGGTGTGTGCCAAAGATCTTAGTCTGACAACTAATGGTCCTTGAAAATATCACAAATTGTATATTTGACACGAACATAATAAAGATGCTGTGAAAATTACACAGATTTTGTGTATGTGTATGCGCACCCAAGAGCATGTATTAAAACTGAAGAGAACGAGAAGTGAGTTATAGATGGGATATCAAAATTGACGGCTTATTTGCATGGCATATTTTAGATACCCCATACATTTTTAATTAAAGGCTGACCTGTGTTAATACCCTCCCACAGAGCAGATGTTGAGCCATCTGAATGTTTGAATGTGACTTGCCATGCTGGATGAGAAGACATTACCTGCGCACTAAATTAATCATTCATGTTGGACAGCTGTCTACGGCCACCAACCATATTCATCAGCTCATATTTAAAATATTTATTGCATATAATTATATCTGCCCTGCTTGTTTCACCAGCCAATCCTCTAGTCTGAAGCACAACATGCACATATTAAACCATGATCAAAAAGCAAACATTTACTATATAAAGTCAACAGATCTGAGTAAGACGATGCTTTTTATTTCCCAGAAACTGTAAGTTAGACTGGAAATGAGAGGAGATAAAATCCCAGTTTACAGTAAGTTTGAGATTACTCTGCCATTGTCATTGCACACTGATCCATGTAGCATATGGCTCACACACATGTAGTGTTTTAGCGAGAATGAGGTAAAATGATATTGAATAAATCCTTCTTTGTCAAAGCTATTCTATTAATCAAAGCTATTAATCCAAACCTCTCATCAGAAGTGACTATGATAATCTTATTTTGTTTAAAAAAGCATTTCTGGCCTGACCATGGCTGGCCGGGCCGTTGCAAATGTAAATTGTGGCTGCCTACTTACAGAAACATAAGCTCATCCTGTCTGAAGTGAGATTTTCTGCAACAGTGGCCCATAAACCAGTGTTTAACAGTATTGTCATTGGGACAAGCTGCTTAATGGTACTGTGCAGTTTACCTTGATCCATGTGGCCAAGGTTCAGAGCATAATTTGTTTAATAGCGGTAATGGCCATATGACAATGGATTTCACCGACGAGATGTAGTGTGTGTGCGTCAAGAGGTTTTTCCATGCTGAAATTGCGTCTTATAAATGGGTAAAGGCAATGTCATGCAATAGTTTTTTTTATCTGCACCTGAAACTGAAGCTTCAGGCATCTTTATTGCTCAGTCATGAGTAAGAGCCAAAGGCCTGCCTGTCCTTGCACTACAGTACAGCCACTTTCTCTCTCTCTCTCTCTCTCTCTCTCTCTCTCATTCCTTAATTTCCTTTAAAGTTCATCCTAAGAGCAATAAGACTCACACACTGTGAATAATGTCTATTGGTAAATTCACATGCACTGAGGTAATAGCTGTACAGGGATTTATTAGCTTTCTCTTTTAGTAAACGGAGACAGAAATAGACTAAAGTATTTTGATTATTGTACAATTAATGCAAAACCAATTTCATTGAAGAATTAAAAAAAAAAACTTAGATAGTCACTTACATTATTGATAAAACAGTACAACATTCTTCCACCTCATCCTTTTCTGTCTCATAGCAAGTTCAAATTTGCTCTAGTTACTGAGCAGTTTTAGCACCTTGTCTTACCAAAGACTTGTTAGTTTTACCGTGTTTTGTAATAGATATATAAAAAATGTATAATTTACCCCTATACCATGCTATTGTTAACATGTTAACAAATTAGTAAGTTGGCATTTTCTGAATTAGTTTGTTATAGATAGCATAATATTTACATAACCTTTTAAATTAAATGTATAAATTAGAGTTTCTTAGCTTAAAAAGTTCTATTTCAACTTTGAGTTCTGACAACTTATTAGGGTTTACGGTAAAGTAAATAACTCATTTGATTTGAAATTGTATTTTTTGTATAAATTGTATTAATTGTATTTTTTGACTAAAAATAAAGAATTTAATTAACTAAATCTTTTATGTTTGTTATTAAAATGTTAGCTGACTCAATACTTCAATTTAGGAGCAATTAACATGCATGAGTACTACAAACTCAAAACTTGATAGTTGTGCATTCTTAAAATTTGGAACATCATAACTTAAAATTTGATGCAACCGATTACCTCCATTTTTTTGAGTTAGCACAACTTATTCGGGTTTACAGTGATTCACATGTCTTTTAAACCTGTATACAGAAAAGTGAATGTTTGAAAAAGGACTGAAGCAAAGCACCATAAAGCATTATAAAAGGAATTCATATGGCTACACTAAAGCCTTGTCTGAGGAGCAGATTTCAGTAAATTTTAAACTAAAATTTAAAATCGCACCCACTGAGTTATGTGTGGCGATCATTTAGTTTGTAAGTTGGATCAGTGTGATTTGTGAATGAATCATTCAGAACATTTTGTGAAGCGAATCATTGATTCAGTGAACAGATGACACTCAAAAAAAAAAAAAAGAAAAAAAAAAGGAAAAAAAAACAAAGATTTCTTTGTGAATTGACTTTTATTTTGGGTCATTTTGGAGCCCAAGGAGTCATTCGCTTTTATTATATTATGAAAAGAAATGACCAGAATATTCTTCAAAATTTACCTTGTTTTACACAGTAGAAAGAAAGTCATGAGGAACAATATAAGAATGAGTACAAAACCTCCCACAAAGTTTTCGTTTTGAAATATGGCCTATATTTACCAATCTGCTCTGAAATGAATTATTCCTATGTTTTCTGAGAGAATAATGAACTCTTGATGAGTGTGAACCTTTTGGATTTTTATAATGGAGACTGAACCAAACATTTCTCAATAAGAAAAGAATGGAGTAAAAGAGAGAGACAAAAGCTTTAGACATCCGAGGAATAAGAACTGAACTGGCCAAGGCATTCAAGACAAACTAGTGGATAATTGATGTACGCAGTGGAATGCCAACATGGAGTATAACTGAGGGTGAAGAGTGAATTTAGAGCTTAAAAAAATAAAACAAATGAACAAATAACACTGCCACTAACTAGAAAACAGAAGTGGTACAACAGCTGGGTGAGATTTCAGGGGTGTTAATGCCAATTTATGCTGGTAGCAGATGCCATATTGCGCAAAGCACTAAATCCATTCACATCATGATTAAAGATGAGATGTTTACATGATGACTTTAATGAAGACAATATTTCAAAGAGCCTCCAGCTGTTTCCCAAACAAAGCCAATGACATTCACTGCATCTACTTTCTCTCGATTAATATTAAGTGAATATGTCCAAACTTTATTATGGATGCTTTAAGTCAATAATGTGCCTGATGTGCTGGGTCCATATCAAGGTGAACTCATAAACCACTCCACAGGTGGAAAAACCGCAGGTGTGCTAATGCACAGAGTTTAGGATTGACAGAACGCACCGGTCTCCGCCTTCACGACGAGCGCTGCTCCACAAGAGGTCAGCGTGCAGGCTTAAACAAGAAAGTCAAAAAGGAGACTAAAAACAGCGTCATGAGCAGAGAGTATGGATGAGAGAGAGGGCGAATGCAATTAATTCTCAATTCAGCTAACACCGAGAGATCAGAGCAAGGGCTAGGCTCATTAAGTGTCACATGCGAAATTAAATGCTAAACAGTCGCTAAACGGCAAAAACATTCAATTCCACCTCGACAGGCAGTCCCCCTGCATGATTTCTTTGAAAGCTCAGCCCCCTCCTTCCACTTACCGATTCCTCCCCCTTCAGTTCGTGCGTCTGCTTCTCATAATCAAATGACACACACGTGTTCTTTATAGTATTTAACACAAGTGGTGCTTTACCACTCGTTCAATCTATAATCGGCTGTAATTAATCTTATGCAAGCTGATTAATGTCCCCTTCAGTCTCATAAATCACAAAAGGTCAGAATTCAGGTGCAATTCATTTTGCTGAGGACGAGATACAGTAGACAGCTCTTTGATTCAGACTCCCCATTAGGACTCTGTTAAAATATGTATTTAAAGGCCTGGTAGACTGCTCACCGTTCAGTCGACGTGTATTCCTGGAGAAGCCTCGAGACGACAAGAGGATGGCTGGAACAGGTCAGGCAGGCCTGTGAAGTGCTGAGGGAAACCACAGCCTGGATCTACATGGAAATGCACTCTTCAGACAAGCTGATTTTGGAGAGCTGAGGACAAATGCACCCCAATACCACAAACTCTGTCCCGGGCCTCATAAAATAATGATAGGTCAAGGTCTGCCCCCATTCTACCTCAGGAACTGACTTCAAATTATCATGTCTTTAGTTAACATGATGCATCACTGCAAGACACTTACACAAATGTAAAGAACCAGCCTCTACTGCTTATAGTCTGTTTGAGGACCTCCTCATGGAGTCTCGTCCGATTAATGGCGTATACGGTAATCCTTCTGATTCCTCCTTGTGGGGTCTCTGAGGACAAGCAGAAGCGAGACTAAAGCCTGCCGAGTCAGGACAAAAGGGGCCTGCGATATACATAGCCTGGGGTGGAGATTGTAGGTTTTAGCCCCTCATCTTCAGATCCAGGCATGCTGTGTAGATCAATATGGAATATGGAATGCTAACATAATCATTATGGCTTTTAACTTATGCATGTCTGTGAAATTTTTCTCTGATCTTCCTCGTTTGACATGCTTGGCAGGCTTCCTGCAATCTGTCCTTTGTTGAAATGCAGTGCCAAAGCCACCGAAGGTCACTCTGTAATGAGAGTCAGACAAGAGCTGACTTATTTTCATGAAAGAAGAAATTATTTATTATATTGACAGTTTGCACTACCATTTAAAAGTTTGGGGTCTGAAAGATTTGTTTTAAAGAAATTAAGACTTTTACTCAGCAAATATGCAATAAATTGCTCGAAAAGTGACAGTAAAGACATTTATAAAGTTTTTAAAAGATTTGTTTCAAATAAATGCTGTTACTTTGAACTTTCAATTCATTAGAGAATACTAAAAATGTATAATGGTTTCCACAAAAAAAAAAAAAAATTAAATAGCACAAATTTGTTTTCAATATTTACAATAGAAATGCGCAAAATCAGCATATTGGAGTGATTTATAAAAGATCATGTGACACTGAAGACTAGAACTTATGGCTGCTGAAAATTCAGCTTTGCCATCACGGGAATACATTTTTTTTGGTTGCAGTTTTTCTACATTTTAAAATAGAATAGTTATTTTAATTGTAATAATATTTCACAATATTACTGTTTTTACTGTATTATTATTTTGATTGATTGGTTGATTGGTTGATAGGTTGATCGATTCATTCATTGAGGTCTCTTATCCAACGACCAATCGACCAATTGAAAGATTCAATGGCTTTCAATAGAATAAAATAATCATTACTAATATTTAAATATTGTGTACAACTGTTGTGTACTTTTTTACATTGTACCTATATTTTAAAAAATACCTGCATGCAAGTATTTTCTGTAACTACACCAATAATTACACAGTTAACCCTCCAATCAAACCTAACCATAATACTACACCTGTCCCAAACCTTACCCGTATCCAACCTCTATAGCAGCATTTTTGCAATACAACATTGTATATCGAACAATTATTATTATTATTTATTTCTTACTAGCAAAGTAGTTAAAAACGCACAATATAAAGTGGGACCACAAATGAAACGCTCAAATAAAAACTCTAAAATTTAACTTTAATTTTTTTACCCACAGACTCCTTAACACCCACCCCCAGTTTGAAAACATCTGGCACTTGTCCTAAATTGGGTTGTAACATACCTTGGATGGTAATGTGAATGATCCACAGAAGAACATCGTGGATAACAGGAGAAGATCAACATCTATGAAAGCAAAGCCAAAAGAACACAACATCACTTTTTTTTTATAAAGAACAATCAGTGAGCAACAGGTTTGTGAGAAAAGGTTATAAAGAAACATTGCGAGTCAAAAACAATATGCATCCGCACAAGACCTGCGAGATGCTTGTACAGACACTGTTGACAAACATAAGTGCTTGTCTAGCCTCAGAGAACCGGGCTGCAATCTTAATCAATTCCAAAGAAGAAAATGGACCATTTTCTTAATCATGCAGAAGGAAGTTGAATAAAAATGTAAATGTTGGAGAATTATTAGTATATTTCTAAAGTGAGTTGGCAATTTCAATAAGTGGGATTGCTTCTTTCCCGGAGACTGATTTCTGATGGTCAAGGCATTTAAAATAAATACTTTGTGTGCTCGGCGTGTCTCTGTTTCTTCTGTTTTACCTGTGACAACTCTTTCGTTGCCACTCTGGGAGGTCACAGGAAGCAGCACCAGCATTGCTGCCGGCAGCCATAACGATAGGCCCGAAGAAAGAAGCAGAGCCATGAAAAATTCATAAGGCCTCAGTGTGGAGGGGGGAGGGCAGAGCCAAGACTGGCGAGGGGGTTTAATTTGCCCAGGGAAGAGTGCTGCCATGTCCTGAGCTCCAGCACTGCTGTAATTAAAGGGACGAGGCCTGCGGAAATTGGCTCGGACCCCGCTGTAGAGCACCGTCAACCCCGCCTGCCCGCGCTCTTGTCGGCCTATTCCAAAATCAATTATCTCCACGAAACAGCTGTAAGGCCCTCACCGCAGCCTCTTGCTCCTGAAGTGAGGAAGACATTTGAAATTCATTACCATATAAAGCAAAAGGTCCTTTACGTATTAAACAGCGCTCGCCTTTTTATAAATTGTTTTTCCCCCTCGAACCTGATGACAATTTCACCACTTTCAGTCTCCTGGTGTGAAAACCAAGCAGCGAGGGTTGATTGCATCATTTATAAGAAAACAAAGAGAGGGAGGGGGCATGTCAACATTCAGTTGTGAAGTTTAGAGTGAGGGCTGTCATCTGGTTTATCAATTTCATACCACTTTCATGTTTTACTGTATGTAAAATGTTTACTGACCTTGCTGTGCCAGAGAGCTCAACCTTCACACTGCGTTCCTCTGACAGATTCTAGGATAGTAGGAGGCAGTTTGGGCATTTTTCATAGTGAGGAACCTGAATTCACCGCTATCCTGCCACATCTGAGTGTGAGCTTACAACGCAGAAAAACAAGTTGGAGAAATGACACAGAAGACGCTACAGTTGGGGGGGATAAAAAGATGTTGAAATATTAAACTGCAAGGTGAGGTTCAGTCTGAAGCTAAAATAAAATAGGAAAACATCCCATTGGTGTTCATCTCTCACACTTTTATCTTCCAATCTCCCCACCCCCATGGAAGAGACTTCTAACAAATCTTTTAATTACCGCCTCTTACACCAGCTTCTAGGTCACCATGTTCTGCTTGGCTAATGTAAATAATTCACCAGCAACCAACTGGGTACATTTCTGGACTGAAAAGAGCTGCCTTCCACACGTGTCTATTCTCCTGGATCATACCGGCGTTGGATCATCGGGCCAAACACGGAGTCATGAACAGCCAGCAGTCTCAGTGAGAGCATTGGCCAAAGAGTGCAGTGTGAGGGAATTCACTGAGGGGTGTGCAATGTCAGGGACTGACTCATCGTGTCTGACTATTCCAGGACAAAGAGACGATAACAGACGACTCACCGGGGAGCTGTCTTCTCCCACTATTCACAGTCCACCGCACTCTCTGTACTCTAAAGTTGGTCAGAGGGGGTAGAGAGTTCGAGTCAGTGAATCACAATACTGATGTAAACCTCTCGAAAGTGTCACGGGGAAGGGGGGAAAAGACGCGCAGGGGCGTGCAGTAGGTTTGTTGACGCCAAAAGGGGCCGAGTCAAGCTTGTTGGTGGTAAGCGACGCAAATACGAGGCGAGAATTCCACCACACTCCGGTGGGATACGGATAATGCTATAACAGATCCCTGGTACTGAGGATGCACTTGTTCATGTGGAAGGCAGGAGCGAGGTGTGCGTGTGGTGCCCTTGAGACCAGGGTGAATGTGCCGTCAAGTATATGATGTCATGAGTGTCACTGTGTCAACGATCACACACAACCTGCCTGAATTATTCAACTGCACTGAATGACATTAAATATAAAGGCAAAAATAGAATTCAAACGTGGGATAGGATTCATAAAGAATTTAATGATTCCAGTAAAGGTTTAAATTTGGGTTCTTAATACTTTTAATAGATTTAAGGCAAAAAAAAAAAAAAAGAAAAGTGAAATTTCATTGCCAAATTATGACATACTCGTGCAGACTTAATATTTTGTTTTTTTTAGATTATTTTTAGAAGGGGCAGAAATGCGTTACAATAACTGGCCTTAAAGGGTTAATTCACCCAAATATGAAATTTCAGTCATTAAGTACTCACTCTCATGCCCCAAACCCGTAAGACCTTCGTTCATCTTCTGAACACAAATTAAGATATTTTTGATGAAATCTGGGGGTTTCTGATCCTCACGTAGTCCCAGAAAGGGCCCAAATTCATTAAGCACTGCATTTACAATGTCAGCAGCATAGGAGATTGACATGGAAGAGAAGAAATTGTTGAATAAAGTCGTTATTTTTGCTCACAAAAAGTATTCTCTTCACTTCTTAACATTAAGGTTGAACCACTCTCCTATAAAATGTTTATACATTAAAATGATTATTATTTTTATAAAATGTTATCAACTAAATACATAAAGTGTGTTTATACAGATTTTCATATACCACAGTTGTTAGCTGTATGTGTTTGATTCAATAAATAAAACCCAGACTCATTAGAATCATTCAAACCACACTGGTTGTGCTGTATGTTTTTGATTCACTAAAAGTGTTCATGAACCTGTTCTCGGAGAGTCAGGAATCGGACTTACACTGGCAAAGCCTGCTTTAATAGGTTTCACACTGTGATTTCAGTAGCGAAGTTGTGTCACCATTGAGTATTGTAGGAAACTCTTTAAGAGTAATCCTCTTCGGTGCAAAAAGGACCGCACAAGAACAGTTAATGGAACCAAATCTTTTTTTTTTATTATTATTATTATAATTTCCAGAAATTCTAGAATTCCTGCTAGACAATACACACTGTTACTATAGGTTCAGTCACTTTCAGCATGAGACCTGTTCTAGCCAGCTAGGGTAAACATATCAGCAGTCAACGCCCAACAGCTGAAGCAAATAAGCCCCTGAATCAATTAGTCTTGAATGAGGCTCCTTTAGTAATGTTAATGATGCACTGATTGACCACGGTGTTATCTGTCCTGTTAGAGGGGTGGCCTGAAGCTCTTGCCTGCAGGTGCCCTTTTGCTGAAGGAGATAGAAGGGCACAGATTCAAGTAAAACACCCTAAGTGTATTATTGGCTACCCTGGTGTGACAAACTTTTCTAGAGTTATATCATTTCCTGAAGCGCTCATTCTCTAAGCATGGGTGGAAGGTGAATGAACCGATTCTTTGCCATTGTTTTGTGAGTCTGCACATGTTTGTTGGGCTCTTTTGTCCTAGCTGAGAACCTTGAGAGCTCTTGAGAAAATCCTCCACAGATGGAGCAAGAACAACTTCCCAGACTTTGGTCCCATCATGCTTTGTGACAGACGGCCGAAAAACATTTGCCACAGATACTTGAGACACACATCTTGTCAGCACACAAGGGCCATACAAGAACACTGGAGTCAGCAAGTCCTTTAACTAACCACCATTCATTTACCCGAAAATCTTTTATATACAGTATGTGCAAGCTGTAACGTATTGTTTACACACAAATCATGAACGTTTACGCATTGTAGAGAGCAAATCTTTGCCTTTTAACCCCATCACTGACATGTATACACAGAATAAAATAAATCCAAACTAATTATCATATATAAGTTGGACTAGCTATTGTTACTAAGAGTAAGTGATTCTGTATGGCTGAAGCTCAACTTTCATTGAAAACAAAATTAGCATAACAGTACAGTACCTATCTTCACGCTAGAAAGACATGTCTTGTTGGTGACACACTTTTCATGCTCCTGTGTGTTGCTGGAAGAATGCAGGAAAATCTCTCCCTCAGTATCATGATGTAGCAGCTGATAACATTGAATTATAGCAGACAGCAGCCTTTAAAAACACATAAATTATGTGAAATATTAATTAGATTGCATTAGCAAGTGATCTTTTTAGCTCCTGTAGTCTCTAATGCAGTTTCTATGTTCTTCAGCGACATTGATCAGGGCAAGTAGGCTGAATGGGGGAGGAAAAGGTGATGAACACCCTAAATAACTCTCAGGAAGATGCAGTCTGGTTGAAACAGTAACTATGAGCCATTTCATTGTTTATCCTCTCATCAATGGTGTATTTTTTGACATCAACAAAAGATTTCTCCAGCAGCAAACTCCCTCAGGGCTGCAGGTCTCACCTGGGTCTGCAGTGCAAGCGGAGCTGTATATAAATAGACAGGTATCCTGCGAGCTTTGACACATTCACATGAAAGTTTCATTTGCAGAGAGGAGCTGAGGTGAAGGATGTTGTGGAAAGGAGAATTTTCCAGGAAGCCAAGATCAGGTTCCATGTAACACCAATATTTTATTATCTTGTTCTAATTTTGAAATAAGTATAACTTATTACAAAATATGTGGGGCCAAGGACAATATCTGTTCAAATGAAAGGAATGTTAAAATAAAACACTTTAAATGAAATACAAAAACGTGAGGATAGGGTTTTTTTATTTTTGTAAAAGCACGTGAATTGTTCAGTGAAAAAAAATAAAATAATTTTTTTTTAATCATTTCAGCTGTAAAGCTGGCTGAAGTAGTGGCTTTTAATCCAGGTCCTAGAAACCTCTGCACATTTTGAATGTCTCCCTAATTAAACACACCTGATTGAGATCATCAGCTCATTAGGCGAGAGCTCTACTTAATAAGTGTGGATTAAAACACAAACTGGTCTAAAGCATCCTTTTTGAGGTGGTACTGCTTATTTGTATAGGTGGGTGAACTTCTTGTTATGCTTTTTAAGGTTGAAAAGAATTTACTCAAAAACTAAAATTCTGGCATCACTTACTTACCCTCATGCTGTTCCAAACATGTATGACTGACTTTCTTCTGTCTTTTGTCCAAACAGTGAAAATCACGGGGGTCCAAAACAACAACAGACAGCAGTGATTTTGATTGAATGCAATCTAAAAAAAAAGAAATACAGAGCATATTATTACAACTTAAATAAATACACGGTTGCAAAAATCTATTTACTAAATTTGATGCGCTCTGTTCACACAATTAATCATTACATCAACTTAATATTGTGTAATTGAATCATTTCTGCATTAATTGGTTAAAAATATTGTAGCAAGTTGATATTGGCCAGTGGATTTCTTGTTTCTAGCATGGTTTGCATATACTGGATAAGGAGAATAAATGTTGAATTCTTACACCAAATACATTACACCATATGAGAAAGGACTGTGCTAATGCCAGTGACCTTTAATATCATGCTTGTTTCTTAAATTTACCTGCTAAATAAGTGACATTCAACATGTGGCAAGCTAGGTGTTCAGTGCCACCACTTGTTGGAACCACTTGTTGGAACAACTTAATTTTTTTGAGTGTCTCCAACTCAATGTTGTTTGTTTGTTAAACTTACTGTAATTTCAGAAGTTGTCATAACTCAAATTTTGTTTTTATTTATTTTTATTCATTTATTTATTTTGGTAACACTTATTTTAGTGTCCTTGTTAATGTTACATGTAGTTAATAACAGCAAACTGCATAATTACATGAAACTAACCAAAACCCTAAGGCTCAGGTACATACTAAGGTACTTAAAATGACTCATTACTTAAATGTATAATTACACTGTAACAAGGACACCTTTAAATAAGGTGTAACCTTATTCTTTTTTTTTTTTTTTTGAACAACACACGTTTTTAGAGTGTGAACAAAAACTCAAGAAGAGGTTAGAAACATGCATCCATGTCTTTTTTTACTCTCGATAGGCAAAAGCTAAATGCCCTTATGCACACAGTTATGCAGAAGTACATCTATCAAGAATAGTTAAGTGAGATGTCACTTCCAGCCACACAAAGGTAATTCCTGTACCTCCCAAATGAGAGCTGAAGAACAAGACAATAATGATATTACCAATTAGTTGCACACGTCAAATGTCAGCGTCAAGTTTCGTTGCTTTGTTTGTATGGTACTAATAATGGGAGCATCTGCTCATGGTGCATTTCAACCTGGGTCTTTATCTCCTGCCAACAGCAGACTGAGTGAACACGCTTGGTCTACTCACTGCCTACATTCTATTGATTCTCCTAAAACCCCCAACAATAGTATTTGTATGCCGGTTTATTCTGTAGTAACGTAGATATGCCAGGCAGAATTAAAGTGGGCCAAACAAACGCGGCGGGCACAGGCTAATTATGCTCTGAGATTGTGTGTGCGCGTGAGAGAAACAAATGAGAGGTTCAATTTGATATAACCCGCAGCTTTTCCGTCAGGCATCTTGCTAAGTACTTTCAAGTCTTTGTGAGGAAATAATTGATTTGTGGATGTGCCTCGGGGTGTGTGTGAAAAACGTAT
This sequence comes from Opsariichthys bidens, assembly GCA_037194245.1. Classification (NCBI taxonomy): domain Eukaryota; kingdom Metazoa; phylum Chordata; class Actinopteri; order Cypriniformes; family Xenocyprididae; genus Opsariichthys; species Opsariichthys bidens. Next base: position 13,593,479 of record CM074296.1, read on the forward strand.
TATGATATTTGTTGAATAATAGCAAATAATCACTTGCAGGGAGGGAGGGCTGGTTAATGGATTACTGACTAATGGAGAAAAAGTGATTGACAGTTGGGTCACATTGACAAATCGTGCCTGTCTGATTATTTATTCTGCTGAGGTGAAAAAGATGCTATGCGCTCAGTGATGCTGAATATTTATAGTCTCAGCTGCATTGAAAATTGTGTGCGTTTACTTGAGCAAAGTGCCTTTGAGAAATAAATGTTTGGTCAGACTCCCTCCACAAAAAAAAAAAAAAAAAAAAAAAAAAAAAAAAAAAATCCTAAGCCTTGCTCCCCCCCCCCTTTTTTTTTTTCAAAACTAGCAGCAGCTCATTTCTGGAGTCATACCTACAGTAATGATGTCAGGTCTAATCTGAACAGGGAGACAGCAGAGAGGATATTGAACAGTGGAAAGGTTAATCACCACTGCCTGGTTAGCCAGGGAAGACAAGCTAATTCCTCCGAAAGGCAAATGGCACACAGCTCTATCGGAGAGCAGATAAGCAGTGTTAATACACAGGCAGAATGGGGACTCAAGGGCTGAGGCTCTGTTATCATCCAGCCCTGAGACGGGGCGACCTGGAAACAGCCCAGCCCCTGCCCCGAGCACAAAAACCCCTCAGACAGCCTCTCAAGCAGAACTATCACAAAACCCTGACCCCCAAAAACCATCCCCCAGATCAGTCCAGCCTCATTTACAACATAGCTTTCACAGACCAGAATTCAACCCCCAATTTTTCCCACCCAAGCGCAGACCCCCAAAACTAGCCTATTAGGTGGGATAGCTAATTGGAAGATCAGGCAAAGGCATTAAAAGATAAGATGCTCTGGCAGCTTGCCTGAAGTGTAGATCAGCACACCAATGGGAAACTATCAGTTTTTGTGATACAACCGCTATATGAACGCACCCCTGAAATTGTCTGCTAAACATTAGCAAATACATTAATATGTGATTCTGCAGAATTCAAGGCTTAAAATTAGCCAAAATCTTTGATTCTTGAGGGAACACAAGTACACACATCAGAAACTCATCAGCCATTGTTTCTTAATGTGGTATGAAATCCCATTTTCTGGTCTATGCAAATTTGTAACCTGCCACAGGATAAGCCTGGTTTTACATTGTAGCTCTTTCATTCAGCACGTTACGGTGTCACTGTGAAGGTAAGCCCTTCACCCCAGTACCAAATAGCTGCTGTGAGACGGATGCCTTTGCCTCTCTTAGTAACAAAAAGTAGGCTTATATACACTGCTTATAAACTCTATTTGAACAAAATGAAACGAGCTGAAGGATATCTACATTATTAAAAAACCTTTTTTCTCCCAGAGGAAACAGAGATGAAGGTGGTCACATAGTTTGCAGTTGGTGAGTTTAACAATAAGGAGATTGAGGATTTTGAGAATAATGGATTAATTAGCATTATCTAGAAAGTCTCAGTAAATGCTTTGAAGGCCAGATACAATGTGTCAAAAGACAGATTTATCCATAAGAAGATACCTCAATGGCTGCTACAAAGAATCTTCGTGCAGATATACACAGTGACCATGTCTGATAAACTAAAAAAATGAATAATAATGATGATAATGATGATAATAATAATAATAATAATAATAATAATAACACAAAAAGTCAGTATTGTTCTTTTGAAGCAGATCTTTCCAATAAATAATTTGGTCCAGTTCACATAACCGGTCTGAATGATTCATTCATGAATCAGATGGATTTACGTAAAGAACTCACAGACTCAATAGACTCTGGAATAATGATTTAAATTTCATTCCGTTCCTCACACAAAGCTTTCATATAACTTCAGATGACTTGGAATAGAGTGCATGAGTCATAAAAACTGTTTATTGTGCTTAATGTTGACTGAAAATGCTAGTTACTATTTTCAAGTAAAATATTTTTTTTTTTTTTTTTTTTTTTTTTGAAGGAAACTATTTTATTTCTCAAAAATAAATGAACCTCTTGATGGAAACAACATTTAATTCTATCAAAAGGTGCATAAATTTTTGGTCAAGATGCATGGGATACATGCATGAAGATTAAAAGTATTTTATTTGTGTTGCACAGAACAGAGAAAATCATGTTTGAAACAACACAAGGGTGCGTAAATGACAGAATGACACTTTTGAGAGAACTTTACCTTTTATAAGCTCAAGATTTTTTTTTTTTTTTTTTAATTTACTACCATAAACATTCGTACCAGAATCTGTGTTGACATGACAGTGCCCTCCTAAACCGCTTCAGTCTGTTCTCTCCTTAATTAGGGGAAGTAACTCCGGTATGTCATCGGCAGAGCTGCGCCGGGGTGAGGGAGGGGAGGCGTGGGACGTTTCGCACAATCGCAGGGTCAATGAAGCTGTACTTCTCCCCTCTGAGCACCGCTAATTTGCTGGAGGAAGTGCTGACAGGACCTTTCTGTGCAATGTTTTCCTTTCACAGCTCCACCTCTCTTTTTCCAGCAGACCTCCCGTTACAGATCTGGAGTGGTGGGAAACCAAAGGGGCCAGAGCGTAGAGAGGGAAGGCCATTGGTAATGATCCACTTCACATGGGCGTTTATGAGCCAAGGGGAAAAAAGGGAAAGAGAGCGAGCTGGAGAGAAAGGGGGAGAGCTGATTTTGGGACCCTGAGAAAGACGGGCTCGACAAAGCCTGCTGGGTAGAGAGCCGCATTTAAGGGCATTCTCCCGCAGCGCGCTGGCCCCTTGCTGCAATGGGCCACTTAACACAAGAGCACCTCTCTCACCTGTCAGGCAAACACTGCAGCCTCACTGTTTACTACCACCAACCCTCAAGCCCACTCTGGACTCATCTGCCCCAATTTAGCAAGACTGAGGTGCTGCTAAATATTTGGCCCATTCAAACAAAAGGGTGACAAATACAAGGGGCACAAAGGAGGTATGAAGTAGGCATGAGTAATCCACAAACGGCACGGCCGCGTGTGTGAACGTCTTAATGTATCATGACATCTTTTCAACACGAGAAAAACGACGTCGGAAGTAAAATAAGGCAATGGAATGAAAATGTGTAAATGTGTTCAAGGAGAAAGTAGAAGACTAGATAACAACAGGTCCATGTGTGGTCAGAGGAAGTAACTAATACAAAGCAAACCACAGTTTACAAGACAGACAACAGCGCTCTGATACACCCAGAATACAAACAAAGACAAAAAGAAGCCATCTCTTTAAGATATTAAGAAATGCCTACTCCACCCTTTAGCCTTGTCTCCGACCCAGCTCTTTTTACCATTTGGACAATGACTTCATGCTTCCAAATTAACCACCATTCTGACCCAAGAGGCCCCCGTCTCTATTGAGTGGCCCTCTAAGCCCCCCAAAAGTTACCCCAATTTCCGCTTTGCTTTTGTGCTGTGTTTGGTCAGACTGAAAAGCTCAGTTAGGGCATTGTTGCAGTGCGGGACAGAGAGAGAGAGGGACATTGTATAACATGATCTCCTTTAAGGTGGTTCTGATTGTTGGGAGCAGCATGGGTCTGAACCCCGAGGACAGAGCCCAGGATATGACCCATAACTTTCCAGGAGAGAGGTAATGAGTACTCTCACGCAGTGGTTAAAACACACGTCTCTGGCTCTTCGTTCGCCCCTTCCCGTAACTGTTTAAGGAATCTGAAATCAAGTGCCTTTGTGTAAATCATAACACAATCAGTGACAATTCAATTGTGGAAGGTGTCACGCATACAATAATAAAGTTGGACTGATTGACTGATGGGGAATTTTACAGTTCATTATCCAATCAGACGCCAGCGCCGTGATGGGTGCTTGTCACTCGGGGAACTCTCCTGGCGGGGGCAGATGTCACTCTGATGCTGTTAAGATGACAAGCGCTGGAGGACAGTGTGGAGAGACTGACATTTTCTCTTCCCTCCCTCCGATGAATGGAACGACGAAAGAAAGGGAAGAGCGAGCGGAACAAGAGGATGCTGCTGTGTGACAAGCTCCATTCTGGCATTTGAATTAAACCTCAGATGGAGGAAAATAAGACAAAGAAAATAACACGGTCTGACAGCATTATCAACGTGTTTATACTCGTCTAGTTAGATATACGCTGAGTGGTGGCAGAATGAAAGCATTACAGGTCTGCATTATCCCCCTATTGAAACGTTCTTATCTCTGCTCTGTTACGAGAACAGCGAGAACGAAATGAACTTGGCAGAATGTGTAGAAGTGGCAGGTGAATGCGACGGGAATGAGTTCAAACGTTCATACCTGAAAGCGTGTGGAAAAAAACAGGTAAAACGAGAAAAGCAGGAAAAGAGGGAAAAGCACAGAGCGATCTCTATCTACTCAGAGTGAGGGCCCCATTAACTTGACCACATGCCCTTTGCACACAAAGGCTGCAGCCCTCAACTCCTCCCATCCAATTATGTGTGATTAGGCTGAGTGTGCTGTGTCAAGATGGAGAGTAACAATAAAGACATGTCACCCTCTCTTTCGGGTCCCTATACTGTTCTATTCACGTACTCGAGCTCAAAATGCACACGTTCTCGCCACTGTGGTCACAACATGGACGTTACATCAACCGCCACACCCTCCAGGGAGCAACGGTCATCTCCGTCACGCTTTTTGTGGTTACCATGGGTGCGCTGTTTAACGGAGAGGGCCCTTGTGTTGATTCATTGGTGACTCAAACTGCAGAGCTGAATGATGTTTTCAGAGACGGCGAAGGAGGGGAGTGCGCTCAATTAGCAGCCTCGTTAGAGGTAGTGATTAGCGAGGTCTCGGCTCGGAGAGAGGCCCCCTGGGGCACGAGCAGGGCCACTGCCACTTCAGCGCCATCACAGCAGGAACCCCCAGCGTGTCCCACAAACCCCAGATGATAACAGACAACTTTTGTTGTGCAACTGTTTCTGGTAATTATCAAGGCAAGGGCTGAAATGATACGCTAGCATTAGCGATGGATAAAACACAGCCATCGTAGGTTACTAGAGGGAAGAATGATTAGCAACCCAGGAAATTAGAGTCTAGAAAATGACTGACGAAAATATCTATTCATCGGGGGGAAAAAAACAACACCCAACAAGAGTTCAAAAGAGTTTGTGACGGCGAGAAAATGCTTGTGATTCTGAACTGCCGTATAACTATGCTGAGAAAAAACGCGAGAGGGGGGCTGACGGGGGGGGGCATATTAAAATTCATGACTCTCGCCAGCATTTGTATAAGAAAAAGATTAAGAGGGGCCCGGGTGGAGAAAGAAGCAACATTATCAGCTTCTCTCCTGCACTGAGCAGCCCGTCTCTCTGTGCTGAGACTCTGGGGTTAAGAGGATAACTGCCCTTCTGCTGGACACCACAGCTGCCTCTGCACTCATATCCTGCTCCATGCTCCAGACACATCACATCATTCCCTGAGGATATAGAGTATTCACTCAAGAATATGCATTCATACAAAACTGACAAAAATGGGAAGGGGAAAAAACACCACCACTCCTACCGACATATAGTTTGAACAAAACAAAACAAAAACAAAAACGAAACCAAAACATAATACAACATCACAACACACAATTAAAACAAAACAACAACAACAAAAAAAGTAGTGTTAATGTGTGAATGAAACAAACAAACAAAACTGTTCAAGCAGAGTGAGCGGTCATAAGGTCTGGTATTAGCGACCTCTGCAAAATGGAGCTGTTAGGCAATTCTCCGGAGACTGGTGAGAGGAGCTGCTCCATTATGTGTGCATGTATTCCCAAGGCATACAAAATCAGCTCCAATCTTAACAGGCTCAGTATTGCCGCCTGCTCTGTCTGACAGCAGATAAGAGGAACGATTCAATCAGGGGCTAATCCTCACCTGCCCGTTCCAGACCGCATGGGTTCATCTGCATACTTCACCTCAGCATCTTGTCCATGAGTCAAGTTTCCACTGTTTGTACGTGAATGGATGGAATGAGTGAATAAATGTATGTATGAGCGGAGTGAGAAAAAAGAAAAAAGAATGAAATCGTGAACTCAAACATGAAGCAAAAAGAAAACAACAAACAAGCAAAAAACAAAAGCAAATAAAAAAAAAAAAAGAAATAAAGAAAAAAAAAAAGACTGGAATAAACAAACTGAAATGAGACCAACACTTAATCAAACAAACTAATAGGGGGAAAAGGGGGGAAAAAACCCCAGAAACGAACAAAACAAAGGTGTGACAATATGACTAGCTGACCGTGGTATAACCTCACCACTGCTACTCAAATCTGGAGACGTGCAGGTAACCTTACCAGAGTACTTAATCCCAGGCTCTAATTGGAGTGAAACTCTACCTGTCTCCCTGATCCTGTGCTCAAATTGGAGGGTAACTCCACCTGACTTATTAATCCTGCATTCTAATTGGCTGGTAACCCTAGCTGGTGAACTAATATGAATTTCTAAGTGCCACACATTGTGCCATGTGTCTCAAAAATATCTATCAGTGCACTGACTGATGGTATTCTATGTCACTCTATTCAAAAGGTGCAGATTTCCCCCACACTCTCTCACACCTTTACAAGTTCATACCTGCACTACAAACTCTCTTCATCCTGTTATGCCACTGATTTGAAAAGAAGCGCACCGAGTGTTTAGTGTGGGAGTAGATAAGTAGGTTTGTAAATGTTTTTTAACAACTTGAACTGATTTAAAATGCATTATATTGCCTTTCTGTAAAACGTGACAAGAGTGATCTTCTGGATAGATTCTTTTTATTCTCATTAGGCCAGTAATTCATTTTGCTGCATGAGCACATAAAACACATTTTACAAAGAAGTCATTCTGTTTCAATGCATAAAGTGTCCATCTATAATTTCTTTTCACTTTAACAAAAGAGAATTTAAACTGTTCTGCTTTTTATCTGCAGCATATGTGCTGCTGGAGCGATTTCAGGCAAGAGAGTTCATAGATGAAAGTGTGATATTCAAGTGTTGGAGTGTGCTGTTGTTTCTCAGCAGAGATACAGACAGATAGAGACTGACAATCAAAAGCATGGCATGATGACCGAGCAAAGAATTCCCCCAGGCAGGTCAACCCCTGTTACAACAATTATTATTATTATTATTATTATTATTATTATTATTATCATCATCATCATCATTATATTACCAACAACAACAATAATAATTATAATAATCATAATCATCACTACCATTTATTGATATATTGTTATAACTATAAAATGCACATATAGAAATATTACATTAGCAAACAATTAACAAAAACAAAAGTGAAATATAAATGTTTATATAATTCCAGAGTTTAGGGTCTGTTTTTTTAATATGGTATAAAAATATCCATTTTTTTTCTTATTTTTCTAATGAGATCAAATAGATTTATGTTTTTCTTCTTGCACGCTCTGTTAGATTAAAGAGTAAATCCTGCACTGATACATGCTGATTTTCTGTCTTTAAGAGGATCGAACAAATGTTTAACATTTCAGGTTAATAAATTATTTTTTCATTTGCGATGATATTTTACTGACGTTACCGTGGTTGTTTTTAATTAGTGGGAGGCTTAAGGTTGATAAACAAATATACAAAAACAAAAACAGCTGTCTGGTGTACCAAGCACAGCTGTTTCCTTACCAAAGAGATTAGCGTCTTTACAGACGCATACATCACAAAGTGTACCATAAACCCCAGCAATCAAAAAGAATTCTTTTATGCCCGCCAAATTCATACGACATAACAGATTGCTCCTCCAAATTTCCATGTGAACGTACAGTCAAAAACATAACGGATGTAATCATTGGCAGTGAAAAAAAAACAAAAAAAAACGCATATACAGATTCAATTTGCGATCTTGGTTTTCAAGTGCAAAAATGAGAAATGAGTGAGGTAAATACGAGTACTGCCTCTCCCTCTTCCTCTTTTTCCGCCTGCGTGTGCGTGTACCTCTAAAAAGGGTTACAAATGAGAGACAGCCTCCAGAGAATATTCAATTTGCTCCTTATTTTCTCAGACAAATGTGTCTCTTTATCAAAGTGAATAGTCCAACCCAGGAAAGATAAACAACAATCTCATTCAGCGCTTAATGTTTTCCCCTTGCTCTGCACCCAACTCAGCCCTCTCTTATCTCGCTGCCTGGGTGCCAAGGGTCTCGGCGTAGATTAGCCAAAGGCATCAGACAGATAAGGACTATAAATCCAAATTGCATATGAAAAATATTAAAGCATTATGATGTATTAATCTAGTCATTGCATTATTTATTTTAATCGCTGAGTGGCAGTGTGCGAGCTACTCGGTACAATGAGAGAGGACACCTCATCGTGTAATGGGTTTGAGAGGAATTACATCACCCGTATCAAAAGGTGCCTGCGCTATTAGCGCCCACTTTCATTCCCAGCCGCAACTGCCACAGTCTTTTAGCATGCCGGGTATTCCCAAACATATTCAAAGTACTGTACGTTGCATGCAAGGGATGACAAGTTGAAAAACACATCATTAAATGCATCTGTCTGTCTGTACCCCCTCCTGACCTCCACGGCTTCGTACTGAGCGATCGGGCCCTCGTCTAGGGGGAGTCTCAGCAGGGTAGGGGAGGAACTGTCAGGTCATCTCTGATGTCTGCCACGCTGGCCGCACATCTCCCCATAATCTGCCCTAATCTCTCGCCTGCTCACCTAATCAGAGCAATGAAACCTGAGTGATCGCCCGGAACAATGGCCGAGAAGAGCATTTGCTAAATTACTCAGCTAAAATCATATGGTGCCGCTTAAAGACACTTATTCCAGTCAGTTATGTTACCAGTTGATGTTATAACAGATTAGATGTTTATGGGTATGTGTGCTCTTGTGGAACTAATGGGGTTGACAGGGTTTTTTTTCCCCTCCATTCACTTTCACTGAGATTATAATCATGTGATCTGCATTTCTTGTGCACAATGAGCTCCGCTTGTTTGCATATCAACCGTGACTTGTGTTTTATTCCTTTCTCAAGCATATTGATTGGCATAAATTTCATTAAAGGAATTTTCTGGGATCAACTCAAATCAACAGCATTTATGGCCTTTTTCTTTTTTTTAAAGGTTAAAGTGAAGCACTTACAAAGGAAGTAAATGTGAATCTTATTTTATCATAGATATTATAATAGGCTACATTACATATGGAATATATATGAAATCACATATACAGTTATATATATATATATATATAAAACATTTTTAAACTTAATTGTAAACAGCACACATACAGTATTGTTTACATCTTGTTTTTTTTCTTGTTCATCGAATGGCTTCATTCATTTCCACTGTAAATTCTTCACTGTAACCCGGATATTTTTTTCATTCTACAGCTTAACTTCTATTGAACTCAAAATATCCCCTTAAAGAATATCCTCGTAAAATTCCTTGCATTTCCTACAGGCAGCTCATATGTCTAAAATGTTCTAGAACAGTTTTCCATTTTCACATGAACTTGGAGCTCAATCACAGGTCTTTACAGGAAACTCAAGGCTGTGTAGTTAAGATGAGAGGAGTGTAAAGTCCTTCGCATGAAAGAAAAAAAAAAGATTCATTTGCCAGATCATCGAAACCCTTGAACAGATGAAAGGTATAAAGAGTATGTGTGTGAAAAAAATAAAAATAAATCCTTGGTTTTTCACTATTTCTTTTTTGGCTCTGTGTTATCGTCATATTTTGGCACAATCGTTGGTTTTTCCCTGACTATTGATGCATGAAGACGTTTAAAACAATGAAATAATGCTGTCATATCAGACCAGAGGGGAAATGACGTGAAGCAATAATCTTTGTTACATGGACCATCTGATAAGTGTCATTCTTGGGCATTGCAGAGCGGACAAGAAATGCCCATGGGCTCCAACGGGGTGGCAAGAATGCCCCTTCCCTAGTGGCGTTTGGCCAGCGTCACCACGTGTCACATAATCAGAGCGTCACAGCATCAAAACCGACAGTAAGGCCTTTTTCACGCACAAACATGCCAATCATTCTACTTCTTATTTCAGCCTGCTCTCAATCTAAACCTGGCTTTCTCTAAACCATCATGGTTCCACACACTGAGTAAAGGGAATTTGAACATCACCCCTGAGCTCTCGGAGAGGAAGCTGTGATCACACTGCCGGGCTCTGATTAATAATCACTCGTTATTCACACTCACTACACTAAAATTACGCCTGGGGGAAACACTATTTCTGCCCACGGCAGGGTGCCCGGACCAGCCCCCCTTCAGCCAATCACGCTGCAAACTTACGGCCCCCTCAAACGACATGCTCCGACGGTGCTCCTAATCTGCAAAGACAACAATGGAGACTAATTACACGTTTATGTCTTCAATCTCTCCTCTGAGTGTAAATACATGACAAGGAGGGAGTGGAGGAAGAGGAGGAGCGCCGTTGAACAGTTCAAAGTCAAAAGCTCTCTGAAGGACACAATGAAACACTTAAACACAGATCCTCAAGTCCAACGTATTTTTCAGCCCTCAGTATCTGGCTCACTCAAATTCAGCTCAGTGCAGCAGGACATTCAGATGCTCCGATAGGATTGTTCATCTGGCTTGAACTGTATCTGTGTCGGTGAGGAAAAACGGTCACAAATCCCGACAATCTGGCAGCGCTTTTCTGTCCTTATGTTCTTTTTTTCTTACATTCTAATCATTAAGTCACATCAGTCAATAGCTTTATTATCTGCTTGCCTGCGAGCCTCTATCTTGCTATCGCCCTGTAGAGTAATTGCATTGTGACAGGGGATGATGGGGACTGAAGAGCCTTTCATTTGCAGGTTAGCGTTTATCAGTCAGAGCCATCGCACGGGGCTGTCACTCTGCCATCGGCTCGCTCGGCCTGTCTGATGTCCTTCATGTAACTTTGCACGACAGCAATTTTTTCATTTTGGCCTCTTTATCCTGGTGTTTATAGAGGTGTGTATGTGTGGGCAGGGAATGGAATTCATGAAGGATCTTGCATTAATATCGACATATGGGCAATTTCTGAGATTTTTGCTGTTGCTCATTTATGACTCTACATTGCAAAATACCAATTTGTCCTTGTCATGCTCTTGTTAACTGGGTACAAAAACATTAATTAGCTATAAACCGGCCTGAAATATATAAATAGTAAGTCAAAGATCGAATGTGTGACAATTGTATCATATTGCAAAAACAATAGATCGCAGGTTTTAAAAGTCAGAGACCACTAGAGACGCTGTTGTTTCCAATTTAATAAAAAATTTTCATTGCAAATAATGATCAGAATCATATCAGCAATCAATTTCAATAAAAAGCTGAATAGAAAAAATTAACTGAATTTGTTAGTATATAATGCACATGAGTTTGTGCCAAAGCTGATGATCAATGATGCAAAGACTTTCTTGTGCTTCATTATAAGAAAATCAAAAGTTTAACCTACAAACAGCGCAGAATATTAAACTCTTACGATAATTATCTCTCTTTTTTTTTTTTTTTAAATAAAAATCCTTACACTTTATGTCCAAGTTTAAAGGGTTAGTTCCTGCCAAAATTAAATTTCTCAGAAATTTCTGTCTTTATTTACTCACCCTCATGTCATTCCAAACCCATAAGATCTTTGTTCATCTTCGGAACACAAATTGAGATATTTTTGATCGGAGAGGTTTTTTTAATCCCCCCAAGAAAGCAACAATTACCAGTCAAGATCCAGAAAAGCAGTAAAAACATCGTTAAAAAAAGTCAATGTGACGGCAGTGGTTCAGCCTCAATATTATGAAGTGACGAGAACACTTTCTGTGCGCAAAAACAAAACAAAAATGGTGACTTTCTTCAACCGTTTTTTCTCTCTCCGGTCATTCTAGAGCACCGTTCACATCCTTGAATGTGGTTATTACATTGCTGTCCATCGGTGACATAAAAAAAAACTCTCGGGTTCCATCTATAACATCTTCATTTGTGTCACAAAGATGAAAGAAGGTCTTACGGGTGTGGAACGACATGAGGGCAAGTAATTAATCACAGAAATTTAATTTTTGGGTGAACTAACTCTTTAAATTAATTATCTACTGTATGTGCTTCCGGACACTGTGCTGTACAACCTTCTAAGTTGCCTTTATAAAAGGCACTCGCTCACTTGTTCTCACCTAGAATGGACTGAACGATTGTTACGTGTACTGACACTTAAAGACTGGAAGATTAAAAGTAAATGTGTCAATCAATAGCTCAGGCGCAATCGGTGTCAAAATTCCAGACAAAACGTTGATATGAGTGCCTCTGAACAGAAATCATTGATTTATGGTCTTCTATCAATGTGGCCCTCTTCCCCTAGTAAATCCTCTCAACATTTCACTCTCCTTTGTATTCATGCCCTTTAACGGTGCCCAGGTTCAAAAGAATTAACCTTGATTGGGATAATTGAGCCCAGGCCAAAGTGGATTGATTGTGTTTTATGAACCTGCTCTCTTCCTCTCTGGTCTTTAGAACCCCCTCCTTCCCTTCTCATCTCTCCTTCACTGACAATTTACCTCGCCCCTTTCTAGCCGTCATCATCACAGCCGAGATTTCATCTTTGTCCTTTTCTGTTCTTTTACTATAGGATTTGAACAATTCAATGCCAAAGCAGCCACTGTATGACATTGTGAGATTGCCTATAGCACAGGCTTTTGGATTGTGCAAGACATTCAGGACAAAGGCTGAGTGACAGCTATCTATTTGTCCTCACTCCCTCCGTTATATAAGCACAACGCCACTGCAGGAGAACTTTTCACCATGGTTCATCTGAACAAATGGAATGATCAGAGCAACAATGCTGGCCTGACCTTCAGCTGGTCGAACAGGTATTGGAATAGTAAAGCAAATATAATGATTCAGGTTCTTTAATGGCTCCATCAATGGTTCTTTCAGTACTTTGTAATTAATATTTGGAAAAAGGTAGTGCAATTTCATTGCCAAATGATGAAATGATTTCCAAGAAAAAAACAATTGTCCATAATTATTACAAAAGATGCGTTTACATAGCCTTAATTACTTTCTTGTGTCTTTTTATAGGTAAGTGCAATCCAATCTGGCCTTCACTTTATATTAAACAATATTAAACAAATAAAATACTGCATCTATAAATGCAAAGTCATAGCAAAAACCAGTTACTACTGTCAGTAACTGCTGATTTAAGGCTCAAAGTTAGTTGGAAGTTGTACGATTCACAACAAGCTGACAATACTGCACGATTTATTCTTTTGTGAACCAGCGCACCAGTTGCTCTGTATGGGTTTGATAAACTAAAACGAACTTAACTGGAGTAATTCGTTCAGGAGTCAGACAACACTAGTTCCTCTGTATGGGTTTGATTTAGAAAAAGGAACCAATTGATAATCATTCTTTGATTCATTCTTTCAAGAATCACATTACACAAGTTGCATTGTATGTTTTGTACTCACCAAAAAGAGTCAACAAGTAAAATTCATTAGTTCAGGAATCAAGCTACACTAGCTGCGCTGTATGTGTTTGAGTCACTAAAAAGAAGAGGCACATACTGTAATTTGTTCGTGAGTTGGACAACACTGGTTGCACAATATGGGTTTGATTCGTTAAAAAGAACCAATTCATTTGCTTGGGAATCAGACTGCATCGGTTGTCTTTATGATTTTGATCACTAAAAAGAAACAATCATAAGAATTTTTCATTGAGGAAATTGAACAACACTAGTTGCATTGTATGTTTTGAATTCACTAAAAAGAACAGATTTAAGAGTAATTTCTTTGGGAGTTAGACATCTGTTGTGCATTATTTTATACACTGTAAAAAATATATTTTCATGATTAACATTTTTTCTTGTCACAAAACAATGAAACATTATAGTGTTAAGTTATAACAGATAACATAATATTGAGTTAAACTAATCACTATTGTATTAACTCAAATTTCAATGAAATTTGGCAACCAGTTAACTCACTTTAAGTTAAACCAACAATTCTTTTTTACAGTGTAGCATAGTTGTGTTATTGCAATTTGCAGCATTGTTGAATAAATAGTGTCATTCATTTCCAGTGTGTTAATTTTTTTTTAAATTATTATTATTATATTATTTTTATTCATTCATTCATTTTATTATTATTATTATTATTACTACTGCTATTACTACTACTACATTTTTAATGGAATCGATTTTGAATAAGACCCTATTCTCGATTCCCATCTTAATCAATACCTACTGCAGTGCAACGGAGAAAGAAAGATTCTCATAGCTTTCTCAACTTTCATGCAGTTTGAGTCATGAGGGACAAAATAAGAGTTTCCTCATGACGACACATGGCAGACTGTATGAGTGTGTGTATATCCATAAGTGGCTGGGCCACACTGAAAAGGAAAGGAAGCAGGCAGTCAATATCATAAGCGGCTTACAAGCAGGCGTCCACTGCCTCTCACAACAGATAGAGAGAGTCTTGTATAGCAGCCCTCTCTGTCAGCTCAAGATTAGTGGCAGCGAGAGGGATTTCATCACCTTTATTCAGAGCGGAAAAAGGAAGGGAAGATTGCTACTCTGGAAATGTGCATGCACAAACTACTGTAACCATCCCCCCTCCCGTTCCCCCTTTCTGAAAAAAAAATTGCTCTATCCGTTCGCCACAGAGGCCCGTGATTGCTCCACACTTCACTGGACTTGAGGGGCAAAGCTGGAAGGACAATAAGCCACAGCAGATACATTAAAGGCCCTCTAACACTGTCCAGGTTACTGACGGATGAGTTTCTGATAGCGGAGAGAGGGAACAGGTGAGGAGCTCCGCGCTGAATGCGTGCGATTACAGAACCTCATGAACCCGCACAGCCGCACACAAAGCTCAGAGAGGTCTGTAGCGTCCCTGATTATGGAGGAGCTTTCGGCAGAGCAATATACAGTATCTCCAGCACAGCATATTCAAATGAGGGGTTTAATGGAGCAAAAAAGTGGGTGGGAAGCAGTTAAGAAATAAATAAGTGATGCAGGTGTTGGGAATGTAAATGCATAGAGGAAAAAAAGTAAGCTGAGCTCCAGCCAGTCTGCTTGGCAAAGCACATCCTTGCATAGAGGTAGGCTAAAATCATTTCAGCTTCAATAAACGAACCACCCCCCTTCCCCGTCGCACATGCACCCTCTCAGAGGAGCCGAGGGGAGATCGTTCACATCAGCTTAGGTTAAGGTTTTTAAAGCTGTGTGGAGTGTCAGAGACCTCAAGGGCTCAATCCAGGAACATATCCCACAGTTCTCTCTGAGATGGATGGACAGGCCCATCTCCACTTCCTGTGGAGTCAAAGTGGACTTTACTTAACTTAATTTTACTAGTTGACCTACAGACCAGCAAGGTTTGAGTAATAACGTCTCCGAGCACTCACTTAACAGGGCTAATCTTCTTAAAAGGTCAGACAAAGAATCGTTTCTCAAAGCGTTTTGAGATGGCACAGTGCACATTCACCGACTGCTGGAAGAAAGCAAATCAGCCGGCAGTGCAGCTGTACTCACCTCTTCAACATCACAGTAAACACAAATTTTCGGTCCTTTCTGACTTGACCTCGTCCAGATTTTTCTGAGCGCTGATGACTGCCTTTATGATTTAAAGCTCTCTTTTTGTATGACAAAGTCGGCCTTTGGCTGACAGGGGAGGCAAAGATCAGAATACTGAAAGGAAATGTGTTACTCTAGTTGGACTCATCATGAATTGTCTCTCCCATTCTCTTGATCTTTTACATTCTCTACTGTTTCTTTCAGGTTAATTGCCTGTTAACCCTCCACTTACAGTAATTACTGGCCCCAATTACCATCTGACAGAAGCGCATAGCGACTGGGAGAGAATATTACTCCCCCCACCCCCCACTTATTTTTGACTACTTTTAATATCTCTAGTTTGTACAGTCATATACTTAAATTTGAGGGAATGAAAGCTTTCTTGTAATTCTAATCTATTTCATACCAAAATTACAATTACCTTCCAAGTTGAAAAAACTAATTTTACAAAATTTTATAACGGATCTTGTTAAAGTGTCCCACTTGCAAAGTTAAGGGAATAAACATTTGTCTTTTGTAAAAATAACAATACATATTCTGAAAAACAAATGTTTTAAATCATTCTTGTTTTCAAGGTTTTCAAAGACTTTTACAATGGCACAAATGCTTCTTCGTACACTCTCAAAAAAAATAAAGGTCCCAAAAGGGTTTTTTCCCAGTGATGCCATTGAACCTCAATTTTTGGTTCAGTGAACAGTTCTTAAGAGAATCTTTTTCTTAGTGTGAAGACCATTTCATTTTAACAGTCTGAACAAACTTTTTCCACTCCAAAGAGTGGAGTGCAATGGTGCAATGGTAGGGTTCAGTGTATGTTAAACATAATAAACAATACTTAGTGTTAAGAACCATTTTTCACTATTAAAAATAAGAAAAAGGGTAAGAACCTTTCAATGAAAAGCTCTTTGGGGAAACTAAAATGGTTCTTTCTGGCACCGTTTTTGTTTAAAAGTGTATAGCAGCATAAACTCCCTGAACAATATGCATTCCAAAAGTCTTCTTTTCAGTAATTTTCAGTGAATGTGAGCAAATGTCAGCAGGATTGAAAATAGGATATTGTAACTTCAAAAAGAGCACTCATCTGAGCACACTACAGCCGAAACTGAGCAGGACTGCACACTTATTTAGCCTCGTTCCTTAAACTGTTGTTACACAGCACATAAACTATAAGTGCAGGGAACCAAACAAGAGTTGAAGAGCTAACAATATTTTTCTTGAACTGTTAAAATGGATGGTGAACAAGCGGCTACAAAAACATGACGAAAGTCTGAGATAAACTCAAGTGCTTGGTTTGACATTAAATAGAACTTACAGAGGACATGATGTTTTAAATGAAAACATAACTGCTTTTTTGAATATTTTATCTGCAGAAATGATTTTGTGAGAGTGCTGAAATGGCTCCCAGGGACCCTCGAGCACTTTGCATTTTCCTGCCTTTTCTTTCCAGCTATTCCCCACAGACGCCTCTTCATCACTGCATGGCAGATCCAACATTCACAATTTTCCACCTCCATACACCCCTAATTACAGGAGACACAACTGGCACAGAAACTTTCAAGACGTGTAAGTGTAGCTAACTTGTAGCATAACAGTTGTCATTGATACAAGAAAGATGTCTTTAAACAATCACATACTTTGGTGGCGTACGGCTAAGGTTACTGCGAAACACTTTTCAATAAATGTTCAATTCATTAACATTAGATAATCCATCAGACATGTTATGAAAAGCATGGAACGTTAAGCGCTAATGCAAAAATACTTGCTTAGACTGTGTCAAGAGAATTACACAAAACCTGGTTTCAAATAAAACATTTTCCAAAGCAAGAGCTGAATTAGTAAGCAAATATGTTTCCAACATAAAGGTTTACTTCCAAATTGCCAGAAGACAAAATTACACAGTTGAGAAGTCTAAACCTGTTTTCCCAGGATTCATGCTTTTTTGCTTTGGCAAACTGTACTTTCTTTTTGAAGATGAGCAAAGGGAACAGAACAGGATTCCTGAGTCCATTTACAACTACAAATGATCAGACTTAAAAAAAACAAACAAACAAACAAACAAAAAAAACACTCAAATAAAAGGTTGAGCAGTAACATGAAGAAATACCACCAGAACCCAAAATATTATCTTATGAAGCATTTGCACATCTGATTCTTTCACTATCTGTTGGTGATCGAACAATGTAAGAATGCCATTTTTGGATCCGATTTTTATTTGCAACCCTTTCACAGCTCTATATTCACTCCCATTTTCTCTCTTACAACTTTGATTTGGCTTCCTAACCAGAAAGCTCCGAGAACGGTCATGTGTTCCACTCAAGGTTAATGGATCTGCAGCCGTACAAGTAATCTACGGAGAGAAAGATGACCTTGTATTATAAAAGGTTTATTGCTTTGCGAGATCTGACGTTGCCTATTTGGTTGCGTCTATAGCTGCAGGCATTCACCTTTTGGCCTTTTGTGACATGCAGCTGCATGAAAGGACAGTGTCTTTCTACATGCACTGTTCAGCAGAGTCCATTGCAATGAAAAGCCCGTTATCAAACATTTTACATGGATATTCTTTCATTCTCTTTGTAGAGTATTTCTGATTTCAACATCTTTTGCACAAAAAGCATCATACTGCTACAGCTACTACTTTATTCTGATTTTTATGCAGTGCAAATGTCCAGACACCTTTTTTGAATGGTTGTGTTAGAGGAGAGAGCAACTAAGTGACCGCATAAATATGCACATAGAAAAAACACACACACACACGCAGCACAGCAAATGCAGAATATCTGCAATCAGCATCCAACTGTTCTGCATTCCCTCTCGCGCTGTTAAAAATGCAATTTCTCATGGAGTGGTGAATATGAAAAACAAACACACACACGTAAATCACTTCCACCAGTAAATTACCTGAGTCCCGATTGCATCTGACCCTTCACCCTGCTGTCAGTAACCAATTACAACCTCTCTCTGCGAACGTGGTGCAACCTTGGGATTGGGATGTCAAGCACAACTTCTTGAATTCAGATAGAGCTATGCAAAACCTCCTGCTTGCATGGTTTACTTATCTCACAAACTGGGGAATTGTTCGCTATTTGGTTTTGTACTGACATGAATTTTATTACAATGAGTCGTTTGCTGTCAAGTATTCATGAATTCACAAAATGTGGCTGTGCACTGCAATAAAACAAAAAATAACAAAAACAAAACAAAAAAAACAGTATGAGTGTCTTGTTTTCCAGCAAAAAATCTAAAATTTAGTTTACGATTTTTAAATTTGCGATTAAAATAAAAAAAATGTAGAAAAAAGAACAATTAAATGAACAATTAGTACAATTAAACAATTTTAAAAAAATAAGCAAAATTAAGGAAACATTAAGACTTGCTATAAGACATTATATCTTGAATAAGGATCTGGCATAACTGGATATAGAATAGTTTTTCCTTGCATTTTTAAGTGTCAACACCCCTGCTTAAACCATGATTGAAACAAGAAATATTACTCTGAAAAGGTATGAATTTGCTATAATATTCTCTGAAATTCACATGCAGTTTTAGAAGTAAATTGATTTCTTTAAATTGCTTTATAAATTTTTGCTGCAAAATATTGAACTGAATAGTGCCCAGGTAATGATTTTTTTATTTAAAAATATATGATACATAAGAAATAATTAACATTTTTTGCACTGCATAGAGCAAGTAATGGGATTTTTTGGGAATGTATAATGAATGAAAATGTCATTTATTTTTCTTACGTAATTTTCTTGTCTTTTTAAGAGTAAGCCTGACAAACTGTTATAAGATTTATGCTTAAATCTTATTATCAATTACGTTTAAGTAAATTGATCTTGCTTTAAGGATTTTCAAATATGTTTACTGTAAAAAGACATGGCAAATCTATCATCTCAGACTTTATGCTGTTAAAACAAAACAATTAAAATTCTTAGCATCTCTATTCTTTCTCACTGTCCATCTCTCTGTCTTTTTCACACACACACTCTCTCTCTACTCTGCAGCGCTAAAGTGCTGCATTAATCATCTTAAGTCTCTGGTCAATATGCAGGCGAAGAGCAAAGCGGCTCAGCTCTCTGCTTATTTAACGGCTCAGTGCTTTTCCACCTCTGTGGATTAGAGAAGAACGACCTGCATTTACACATTTATTCACTCCACAGAGGCCTGCTCATCTTCCACTCTTCACTATCAGACAGAGAGAGAGAGAGTGACCTCACCGGCCATCAACATACTATGGAAAACACTGTGTTCTCCTGCTTTTCTGCATGTGTGCATACTTCCAGTGATACCGCTGGAGAACTCGACGGATTGAAACCACACAGTGGATTAAATTGCTCCGTTATGAAATTGCCCTAAAACTGATAAGATGAACAGACACAAGGGGAACAGCCTTTAAACATAATGGCAGCTTGACAGACAGCGCAGCACTTAAATTTTAAGAGGTACTTAAGAGCAATAATTGAGTAATGTCTTCACAGCGTATTTTTGAAGAGACGCAACAGGCACGTCATGGCTTTGACAGAGCGCAGAACTTTACTTAAAAAAAAAAAAAAAGTGACATTGTTTTATGCGCTTTCATTAGTAAATCCTTTTGTGATTAGCTCAGTTCATCCCATCTAGATTAATTGAAAAGTGCTCTTAAAAATCTGAAAAGTAACTCGTTTTTGACAACTGATTTCAGAGGGCAAGGGATCAGGTGTTCCTACTCCATGCTTTTGCGAATTAGGGGCATATGCCAGGCCCACGTTTGACCAAGAGGGTCCAGTGCAATTCTAGTCATCAGAAATGGGGCACCGAAAATGCCTGTCAGACAGCATGCTGGGCACAGCAGAGAGCCCTGGTCTGAATGGCTGGGTCAACGGCTGGGCCCGTTTCTTTATGAAGGCCTGCTGAGGAGGGAGGCATGAATAGAGAGCAATGGAGGAAAACGTAACGCACAGGGCAAAAAAGGCCCAATAAGCGGAGCGTGGTGACAAGGGGGTCTTGTCAAAGGCCATTTCAGTTAACGGCCTCCCAAAACTCACAATGCCCCATGCTTTCGCAATCCACACGGCCAAGAGAATGGGATTGACCAGCTGACAGGAGGTCATGCTGTAATTACGATCCAATTTTTACCTGCAGGGCTTTTTATCCTCAGGTGGAACTCGGCTGCGATCGCTAGTGTAAAATGCCCGTTGAATAATGAACAATACTGGCTATCTCCAAAATTAAAACCCCATTACATGCATGTAATATTCAGAGGCTCTAATTCAGGCTTTTAGAGGCCTCAGTGGATGCTCGCAGGATGCCCCGCAGCAAGCTCAATCTGTGCAGTTAGAACACCTGCTCGATATGGTCCCCGGGTCTCAGAACGCATCAACCGGGGACTTGTTGTGCACGCAGAAGTGACGAGAGGAACCAACTCTGTTTTTTAATCTTCCCATGAGCCTCTTAAGGGCAGTTAACACCAAAAACAATAATTATAAAGATAAATACAATCTAAACAATGCTGGGTTAATAACAACCCAAGTTGGGTTGAAAATGAACAAACCCAGCAATTGGGTTGTTTTAACTCAGTGGTTGGGTGAAATATTTGCCCAAAGTGCTGGGCATTTTATTTAACCCAACTAGTGTTTAAAAATCACTATGGCTGGCTTAAAATGAACCCAAAATCAGACACATAATTACTAGACGCAAGAACATTTATTAATAAGGATTTTAATGCATGTTCATCGTTTAATCATTATTCATTAAACTTGTGTTCATTTATTAAACATTAATAAATGTCAATTTCCAACATACTCTGGGTTCATTTTAAGCAAGCAATACAGTCATTTTTAAACACTAGTTGAGTTAAATAAAACCTACGGCAAACATTTAACCCAACTGCTGGGTTAAAACAACCAATTCACTGGGTTTGTCCATTTCCAACTCAGCATGTTTTAGACTGTATAATGATAACTATATTAGCATCTACTCCAACTCATAATAACTTTCTCTTTATTATAAGCATTCACTTTTTAACATCAGGTGGATTCAGATTGGCTGTCAATGTTTTTATGGTTCATCAGCAAAAACGATATTGTTCATTATCATTATTGGTGTGTTGTGGACTTCCCTGTTCTCATAGAATTAGAATGATTATTAAAGCTGTAAAGTCATAGTTATCATTCTTGGTGTAAATGGGCCTTTACCCTAATTTGGGCTGTTGTGGTGCACCTCTAAAAGACAAATGAAATACAATAACTTAATGGACGCTCATTTACTACAATGACCCATAATATTAACATTGAAGTGAGATGCTACAACAGAGCTCTTTCTGTAATGAGAAGCTTCAGAGTTTTGAGGGGAGCTTTGCTAAATCCCGTCCCATTACAATATGAAATTAATCACAAAAAGAGAGCAATTATATCAATATGGTCTTTTGTCATTAGAGAGGCCACACCTGCCACAAGCCGTCAGGGTGACCTGGGTAATGGTGCGCGGAAACACACCAGTCCTCCATCACCGAAATTACGTGGGCTTGACCCCTCACAATGGGCAGCGACAATGCGAGAGTAATCTCTTAATCCGCAATCCTGATTGGGAACACCTTTTAGTTATGATTGCATTATGATGGACAGCGGGCCAGCTTGTGGATACGAAGAGAGTGCGAAGACATCGAAATACTAGAGAGCGGGGAGTCATTCTCCTTATCCGTCTATCCCAACCGAGCTCCCTGGACCAATCAGAAATGATTAGAGAATTATATTGACATCCTTCCACCAACCAGGTCCCGTATCAGTGCTCTGAGCCCTACTCGACTGTCATATCCCTGAGCCAAAATCACTGGCTGGAGCCAAGCACACCTTCCACTCCAATTAAGACCTGCATCCGATCATCAGAGCTCCATCCTTAATCTCATAATACCACACTCACACAGCACAGGCGCAGATAAGACTGCCACAGGTGTATCTGAGGGAAGAGGAGAGAGGAAAAGGAGGGGAGATGGAGATTTTAGAAGGTGACAAAGTTCAGGGATTAAAGTGAGAAAGAGAAGCATTTTGTCCGTGGAAGAGAGTGTAAGGTAACAGGTGGAATGGTGATGCGAGGAGTTATAAATCCCCTCTTGAGTGCTGTGTGAACAGCTCTGAGAGTAGAGGGCTTTAGTATTACTTCCATATGCATTAACTACACCTCAGTCATCTGGCTATTCAGTGGTGCCTGCCACTGTCCACCACAGTACAGAAACTGTCACACAAAAATTAAAATCAATTACTAACTCATTTTGTTCAAAACCTGAATGACTTTCTTCTGAGGAACACCAAATATACATATTAAAAACATTTAAAATATAGATGCAAATTTTAAATAAATAAATAAATGTCAGTAATATACAGCTAAGATAATGTCAATTATGTGGTTATTAAACCTCATGTATTCAGTTAAACAAACACAAGGAACACGTTAGGCAATTACTACAACTTGCAATCATAATGATTACAATTTAAGGAAAATATTTGACCCTTTTGTATGAAGGTGCAGTCCAAAGTCGCAGTCATCTGATGTCTTTGCATAAGAAGTCTAACGAAAAGTTTAAAATGTTTTAAAATGTTTTTTTTCCCTGCATACAATGAAGGTTAATGGAATCCAATTGCGTTTTGAACCCCATTGGCAGTTGAAACATTCTTCAAAGTGATATCACATGTTCTGCAGAGAAATAAGTCACCCAGGTTTTTAATGACAAAAAACTGAGTAAATCATGACAGAATTTATATTTATATAATATATATATATATATAAATATATATATATATATATATACACACACACACTGTCCCTTAATGGGACACATTATTTAAAAAAAATAAAAAAAAAATGAAAAAAACTCACATAAACACTCCCTTGGTAATTCGATAAGTGTGTTTTGCGCCTCAGTCTTAAAGTAAACTTTCCTCTGATGAGATTGCTTTTGCTTTGAGGCACCCTACAAATGAGCTTGCAGCTAAAAGCCTAATTTAGAAGCTCTGAATGTTGCATGTTTTCAGGACACTTACTGACAGGAGGTGTGAGGTTCTCAAAGACCACCAGAGGACCCCTAAATAAGCACCCCATCCAAAAGGTGGAGACTGCTGCCACCCACTGGTGGCACGCGGTGAGGCAGCAATGCGGCATGTACTCCTGTCAGCAGTGTCTGTTATTGGATTAAAACATTCCACACTGAACAGTAAAGCAGGATAAAACACTCAAAGCCACAGATCCGTAAATGTCCCGATCATTGGGAAGCTTCACTAATATGATTCAGGTCGATAATCCCCATGATGCCCACAGGCTACTGGTAAGTGCAATTAACACTGCTTACTGTGGCCAATCCAATTGTGTAAACAGAGATAAGGCCAGAAAGAGGCCCAAGTGATGGTGCAGTAAAGCTGTTCACATAGGACTATTACATATATGTTTGATTCATAGGAATTAAAGTTATGTTAGAAATGTCAAAACTGAAACTACTGTGAGGTTGGTTGTACATGTACATTCTATTTGCAATAAATACCATTTTCCCAGGTGTAAAAGTAGGGGAGGCTTGAGATTGAGGTTGTAACATGGGGTGAGTTGTAACTCCAACAGTTTAAATGAGGTGCAGGGTTTCCACCATCCTCCTGAAGTCACTGTAAAAATATAAAAGGATTGCAATAGGAACATCAACTTTTCACTTAATTTATAATTTCATTTGTGATCATGTTTATACATTTTAAATGAAAGTACAAGT
Source organism: Opsariichthys bidens (assembly GCA_037194245.1). Classification (NCBI taxonomy): domain Eukaryota; kingdom Metazoa; phylum Chordata; class Actinopteri; order Cypriniformes; family Xenocyprididae; genus Opsariichthys; species Opsariichthys bidens. Next base: position 13,617,662 of record CM074296.1, read on the forward strand.
GTCATCTGTATCTAGAGATTTTCTTCTTAAATTTGGTACACACTCGTTTAATTTGATATTCTACAGCCATGTTTGGGGTCAGTACAGATATGCTCACCAAGACTACATTTATTTGATCAAAAATACAGCAAAAACAGTAATAATGTGAAATTTAAGATAGGCTAACTATCTTAATATGCTCATAAAACAATCACTACTATGCTTAAGAGATAGTAAAACAGTTTAGATGGCGAGGATCTTAAATTGACTAGCTGAAGAGATTACTGTAGACACACGACACTTCCTTGAAAATAAATTCCAGCACAGCGCTACAACAACCATAATGAAATGAGCCACCACACTGGATAATGCTTTAAAATGAACTACATATGACAATTTATCGGTTCAATAAAATACCTTACTCACCTGTTAAGTAACAAAAACGCCATTTCCGCGTTCCTTTAATATTTCAAATCCCTCAGCCATCTGCGAAAAGCCAACGTTGATTCTCATTTTATTACGGGCTCTGTCACGTTCTCTTTTTACAAGTAGAAGCTCTATTCGCCGTTTTTATAATAATAATAATAATAATAATAATAATAATAATAAAACAGGTGACGAAATTTAGCTGCTCCACCCCAGCAAACATTTGGACGCTTAATGACCGTTGGAAAGACGTTCTTTCTACACGTCCAGTCATGGTTGAAAATTAGTTCCTACCGGGACTATTTTTGGCCAGGGACATGGCGTTACCGTCGGACCATTGTTTGCTGGGATGTCGACCTTTTATCACTGGTTGTGACAAGTAACATCTTTTATTTACGGGTATGACGACACACATGGACGAACAGACAAACAGACGAGTGACAAAGCAATTGATCTTTCGCAAAGACCCGCCCCCTTTATTTACTGTTGCTATGCCGACAAGTCATGAGCGCTCACGCCACACATCATGTTCTCACGCCGTGAAAAATTCATGCGGAGCAAAGAGGACACTGACGATTTCATATTTAAAATATTGTCATTTTTTAAAGTAAGCTTTAACAATAAATACCCTATAGTGGCTCTTTAATATGTCGTGACAGATCCTTTAAGCAGCTCGTGAACCGATCATCTCTTCATACTAGTTCATTTATTGCATCAAATAAAATGAATGGACATCAGAAAGAATGTTGTTTCAAGCACGGAAAGACGTGAGTATGCACAATTTTTCAAATACAAGTTTGCCAATGTTAATATACTAAATCCCCTGACTTTTTTGTCGGACAAAATAGCGGATTCCGGGTTATGATTGGTTAGATCGCCTGTCAATCAACTGTTCGCGAAGGTCAATTTGACCGTTCGCAAAGTCCCGCCCCCTTTAGTTACTGTTGTACTGCTATGCCAGACAATCCATGCGCTCTCATGCTACACTTCATTATGATTGGTTAGATCGCCTGTCAATCAAACTGGTGGCGAAGGGTCAATTGTGCTTGACTTGTACAGTTTAGGAATTTGTAGATTTAAACCGGACGGACGGACGGACAGACAGATAGATAGACTTGCATATGGTTTAAAAAAAAAAAAGAAGTGTTACAGCCATCCCTGCTTGGCCATTCTTTGGCATCTTTAACTTATGCTGGTGGAAGCGGTTCGTAGTCACTCTCTCTTCTTCCTCATAACGGTCTCTCAATATGACACCTATGTCCTGCTGCTACCTTTTCCCTCCGCCCCATACATAAGATATATGGCCTTGTCTCCATGCTCAGCTGTCATCGTCTAAATTCATACGGCTCACGGGAGACACTCAGCATTGTGTTTCACAATGACCGCCCAAAGGAGCGCACATTGCGTCCAGATAATGCACATACACAATTGGGCAATGTGCATTATAGAAGTGGATTAAGAGCATTCACGGAAGTGGCCCGAGGGCACCTCCAGAATTAAACGCTTCAGTTGATTTGAATCAAAACTATTTTTATCTCTCTGACCTTGTGGTTCTTCTCCTTCGGTTGGCTAGAGGACATGCACAGGGTCAAATGACTAACAGGTTGGTGGGCAAATCAAACGCAATGAAACTTGATTGGCAAGCTTTTGATTGGCTAAACAAAAGAGAGTGACTGAAATGTGCGGAAAATAAACCAACCAAAAAAAACAAAAAACAAACTTGAAGTAGACCAGGCCTCAGTGTTTTTTAAACACACATTGTGGCGAAGTAAAGTGTGTGCGCATTTGTTTGGCCGGCCTCTGCGGTGATCTAGTGATAATCCACTCCTCTCAGCCGCAAATGAGGTACAAAGAGCGAAAGAGAGAGTGAACCGGAGAGAGGGTGGCCTCAAGCAGTGATTACTCCATTTAATTCAACATGGCTTCTGAGGCATGAAACATGCTCAGCACATAAATGACTTCCTCCTCTTCTCTCCCGTCTCCTCCAGAGCCTGGTCTAGCCTGCAGACCGAGGCTCTCGCACCTGATCGTATCTGCCTCTCTCTCCTCACTTACAAAAGAGATGCCATAATATGGAGACAGATATTAGGAGCACATTGGTCTGGCTCCCCAGGCTAGACCACATCTGTGAAGGAGAGTATAAATACATTTTATACAATGGCAAGTTCACTGATACTATAGGATGAACAGCATGTCTTTTCAAACCAAGTATCCTCGAATAACCTCTTCCTAAAAAGGCAGCTATTTTCAAGTAGACCATACAATTCATAAATAATAATTAAAAAAAACATCAAGCTTCGTATTAAAAAGCAAATTTGTTTGCAAAATTAATTATTTTAAATGTTAATTATTAAATTAAAAGCTTGATTGGAACTCCAAAACGTATCATTGAAATACACAATTACAACATATTTCATAATAAATATTCTAATAAACCGGTTTGCTGCTTATTATTACCAATGTTGAAAAGATTTTTTTTTTCAGGATCCTAATGAAAGTTCAAAGGAACAGCATTTATCTGAAATGAAAGTATTTGTAACATCTTAAATATCTTTCCTGTCACTTTTGATAAAAAAGATGCATTAAAAAAAATACAAAAACTGTAGTGTATATTACAAAAGCTTTCAATTTCAGATAAACTTTTTTTTTTAAAAACTTTCCATTCAAAGAATCCTGAAAAAATTGTACACCACTGTTTTCAACATTGATAAAGTTTTTTTGAGCAGCAAATCAGAATTTTAGAATGCTTTCTGCAGGATCATGTGACAGTTAAGACTGGAGTAATGATATTGAAAATTCAGCTTTGCCAAAACAGAACCTAAATTATATTCGAATAGAAAACATTTAAAATTGTATTCTGGATCAAATACAATGTAGCCTTGGTGAGCATAAAAGTCGTCTTTAAAATACTAAAACTTCTTCCTGATCTAAAACTGATATGGTCTTTCTTTTTTTGACCCCATAGTGGGTCCCTGGGCCCCAATTTGAAAACCCCTTTACACTATAGTATTAGAGAGAGCACTGGGGCGTCCTGATCTAGTTTAATATACTGCAGAGCGGTTACACAACATACAGTGTCTTTTACTCTGCAGACGCATGTTTCAACATATAGTTTCTCACGCCCTATTAATTGCAAAAAAATTGCTGACAAACCAGACGAGCCGAGCCGAGACGCATGTGAATGGGCAGGCCTGTAATTGGAGCCTGGTGTACGTGAGCGGCTTATCCTACCCTTACAAACACACGGTCCTGCCCTGACCTCACAGGGGCTCCGAGGTGTCATGTTCTGATCCGCTCTCACCGGCATTCCTGCTCTTTTCACTTGACTTGACAGTGTTTTGTGGTGAATCGCATAATTAACACAGGGATCTACAGAATTCAGTGACTAAACATAATTACTTCTCCCCTCCTATCCTTTCTTAATTCCTTCCTGCGGCCAGGGGTTTCGGCCTGGCTGGACAAACACAATGGACTGTCATGTCAGGACAGCGCCGGCTGGTGGGCTGGTGGCTGAGAGGGAGGGTGCATTCAGCTCCAATGGACGCTGCATGCTGAGACTCAGGGATATCCACTGACACAGAGGTGACAGCTCAGAGAGGGAGAAACAGAGAAAGACATAGCAGGGGAGAGTTGTAATTAATGTCACTTGACAAATACCGAGTCAGATGAGACCAAAGAGAAAGTTTATCACACAAATACATTAGCCGTACAACACCTGCTGGTCGCTAGAGCTACGCTGTTTGACGGTGATCTGTGCAACAAGATGAAGCAGTCTTGCCTCGATCCAAACTTGCTCCCAAACAATGATGTCTGAAAACGCACAGGGCAACAGTATATCTCAACAGGTAGGAACAAATCCTGCAAGAATGAAGAAAAGGTGGGGAAGAATACATGCAGGTTGGTGAATGTGGTTAATTAGAGCTGAATTACCTGGCTCTCGGTCCCCTGCTCTGTCCTCTCATTTCCTCTGTAATCCCACCAATCGGCGGCGGCGGTTAAGCTTCGGCCCCCAGGACGTACGGCTGTTCCTGCCCGGGATGCATTCTTTCAACAGCTCATTTACTTCTGCAATGTAACTAGGCTTTGGAAAAGAGGGTAATCCCTAACACCCCCCACACCCACCCTCCCGATCAACCGCTCAGACCCCCACTGCTAACACTATACACACGAGCGAAGGCATTTTAGAAGGCCGTTACAAACGATGATGCCAGCTTTATATACTGGGTGTTCGAAAGAACACAAGTATCCAATTCAGAGGAGAGCTAAACAATTAAAAGACTTTTTAGCTACACATTGAGGCAATTTGTTCGCTAAACAGCTAAAACATCTGCTACACCGGTTATCCGTTTGTTTTTCTAGCGTGAATCTTCTCAAATGAGATTTACGTCTGGAACAGAGCAGCAATTTGCAGTTATATGTTAGTGGCAGTTCATACTATAAACCCGAACAATTTGGCAAAAATAAAAATAAAAACTAGGTAATCAGTTACATTATTTTAAGTTAAGAAATTCCAAATGGGAAGATTTCAATTTTGTACTATAGTATGCTGGGATATAGAAATCCCAGGCCAGTTTCAAGTAAATTTAAAGGGTTAGTTCACCCAACAAAGAAAATCTTCAGAACACAAATTAAGATTTTTGGCAAGGCAATTAACACTTTCAGATGCCCAGAAGGGTACGAAAACCTATTTAAAGCAGTTCAACCTTAATATTATAAAGAGACGAGAATACTTTTTGTGCACCAAAAAACAAAAACAAAATAACTGTTGAACAATATCTAGTGATGGCCGATTTCAAAACACTGATTCAATTCAAATGATTCATAAAGCTTCGAAGCAGTGGTTCGGAGCGCCATGTAATTTCAGTAAACGAGGCTTCGTTACTTCATAAGTGATTCGCAATTTCAATAGTTCATGTGATTTTGGCAGTTTGATACACGAACTGAACCACTAAATCGAAACAAATGATTCGTAAAGCTTCAAAGCAGCGTTTTGAATTCGGCCAACAGTAGATATTGTTGAAAAGTTTTTTGTTTTTTTTGGCACTCAAAAAGTATTCCTCACTTTATAATATTAAGGTTGAACCACTGTACTCACATGAACTGTTTAAAATATGTTTTAGTCTCTCTGGGCATCTGAAAGTGTTAATTACCTTGCAGGCAATAGAGGCCTCACTGAGCCATCGGATTTTATCAAAAATGTCTTAATTTGTGTTTTCTGAAGAAGGTCTTACGAATGTAGAATGACACGAGGGTGAGTAATAAATGACATAATTTTCATTTTTGGGTGAACCAAATCTTTAAGTTTGTCTCAATTAAAAGCAACAAGTTCATAAAACTCAAAACAATGAAACAATTCAGATAAAAGTGTCAGTTTCATATACTCAAAAGAAAAATCTAAATACTTAATTTTATTTAACCAGTTTGAGTTTGCCCTACTCAAACAAATTATTTTGAGCATTACCGTTTACGGTGCATGTGTTTTTCCATTCCATTCACTGCATACTTTTCCGTTGTTATTCTATGAGAACATGCGTCATATGAATATGCTCACATCTCGTGCATGACACCGCTTTCTTTATAAATAATAAAAAAAAAGTGTGCTCAAGTTAAAAGAAGTTCAACTTTTAAAATAGCTCTCGTTGAAATGTTTCAGCTGCTTTTGCCCATAATGAAAGTCAAGAGGGTCCAAAGCAACATTGGTCCTCAACCAATCCTGGTCCAGGCTTTCACTGTATGTAAAAAAAAAAAAAAAAAAAAAAAGTAAAATTAATCTCCTCCTCAGTCAACAGGTGTTTTTACTAAACTATAACCCGTTTCAGACCATTTAACCATCATCTAACCTGCCTTAATCTCCCAATCCACAAACCTGAGAGGCTGTGCACAATCTAGTTAAGTTTCCCACCGCTTCAGCCTGAAGAGTGTGGATTTCCTTAATCCACAAGTTTGGCATCCTGATCCATGGGAAACAATACTGTGTAACCATGTAGGGACACATTTTAGAAGGGGTGGGTCTAGATCATTAAGAGGATTTAGGCTTTGCAGTGGGAGACACTATAATGAGGTACAGATGTTGAAAAAAAAAAAAAGAAAAAAGAAAAGAGGATTCAGGATATCTCTGCTCAGAGGTTGTTGATTACCAGAAGAGGTGAGAGGTGATGACCTTTCAACACCCTTACAGTCAGGTGAGCATGTGCAGTCAGCGGTGGTGTAACGCACACGGTTCCTCATCTTTTCTCATGTCACTCACGAGACTACATGGCTAAAATGACATGCATCCTCTTAATGAAACAATCTTTTCAGCTTCAAAAGGATAATTGTTTTTTTTTTTCCACACAAAGAGGAAATATACTGCTGACCTTCTAAATCTAAAGCACAGTTTGATGTTATTTAATAAAATCAACTCATTTTTTTATGGCTTTGGGGCAAAAAAAGACTGAAGACTTACAATAAAACTAGACACTGCTCTTGAAACTCAGAACACAGCATGCCTTCTTTTTCAGCACTCACATCTACTATAATGAAAATTTGACTTCAACTCAAGTTATCACGCCCTCTTGTGTCAATCCACTGACATAACCGTTCACACCTCAAAAACAGCATTAAACACATCAGAAGTTGAAGTTTTTTTAACTTTAATGTTGCGGTGTCAGCCACTTCCATTATTTTAATAGTACAAAAACACTTACGCAAACTGGTATTTGTGATATTTTAATTCATTATCGTAAACAAACACACTGGATTGCAGTGCGAATAACTTACTGCACTTATCTATAGTCATTACCTATAGAGCGTAACAACTGAGCTCCAGAAGTAAAACGGCAGTCATTCTCATAGGGGAACTGATTTAGAACGATAACTTATAAACCTCTTAAGACAGACCTACTGTGAGGTAAGAGGTTGTTCATCGATGGTATACACATTTGTTGAAACCACCAGCCTATATTTATTTTATTTTATTTTTTTTAATTGTTCAACTGCAGAATTCCAGGTGAAAAACTGCATTACCCATAATTCTGGGTAATTCCTATAAACTACTTAAATTTGTATATACAACCATATTTTGCAATACACAATCAATTGTAGTTCTTTCTCTTATTAAACCTGCCAAGCACAGTTCTGTCCCTTTGTCAGATTTTTAAATACTTTTTTGCTTCAAGTTTGCAATGTTATGAATCATATGGTAGCTGGTTGGTTTGGCCGATGGCTTAAGTCTTTAACGAAGACTATTTTAAAAATAAAAATGATTGGAGAAAAAAAAAAAAAAAAAAAAATTTCAGGCCACTGAAAACGTGGAAGGACACTACTGCAATCAATGACGGCTAATGAATTTGAAGTGTCAGACCGTCACAGAAAACAGCTTCTGCCTTGAAAGCTTTCCTGAGAGGAAAAAAAAACAAAACCAAAAAACAATTTCATTTTCCGCAAATGATTCGTGGTGTTAATCCTTCATTCCTCCATATTGCGAGAGAACACATTTTAAACAAGCCATTGTTTTAACATCAAACTTTAGCAATCCTTTATTGAGGAGAACAGATCATATTCACTGTTTGCTACTGAAACATCACAACATCATACTGGGGACGTTCATTACATGGGCTTGTCGGGTGGTTAGAGAGAACCAAGAGAGAAATAGAGGAAGGACGTGAGAGCAAGAGAATTTGATCACACTCTCCAAAACACACGGGACAGTAGTTTCCCCCTCCGGTGAAACCCTCTCTTCTTAAGCCAACAGGAATAAATAAAATACTTTGTCTCAATTATTCTATGCATCAATAATTGTTGATATACACAACGCAAATGAATGTCCTTGAGCACTCACAGCACAAAATATATCTCTTTACCATCTCAAACTGGAAACGGACTCAATCTATTCATCTTAAAATTAAGCTTTCCAGCATATGGCTACAAATTATGTGTACCAGAAGAGGGGAAAACTGCAAAAATATATACATACATAAACAACCATCTCATAAAATTCAATTACACACTCATTTTAAAGCTACACACCAGAGCAGGTGAAGTCAATGAATAAACAACAACAACAACAAAAAAAAAAAAAAAAAAAGGAGGAAGAAAAGAAGGCCTCCAGACCATGTCTGTGTCTCAGATGTACGAACAGGGTAGGGAAAAAAAAAAAAAAAAAAAAAAAAAAAATCTCTTACATGTGAAGTAAATGGAGTAAGAACGTGAACGTATACGATGAAGTTAATCAAACGATAAATGAACATGTGAAAGTGTTACGCATGAGCATGTACAAATGGGTGCGTGAAGGTATATGTAATGTGTATCAGTGTGAATAAGGGGTACATTCATCCATAGCCGACTGTCCTGTAAGTACACCTTACAGCATGGTTCACCTATTACAGGCACGGTTCAAAAACAATCCTACATTAAGGATCATCCAAAAAAACAAAAAAATATCAGAACCACTCATAATGAATATTCAAGTACCTATCAGCCAGTCTGAGGAGAGAGCGTCCCCTCCCACTCTTTCACTCTGCTGTTAAAGGAGAAAAAAAATATATATAGCTATATACACATACATATTTCTGCAGTTTCACTTTAGAAATACTCTACCTTCTCATAGTTTCTCTTTCATATAGTTTTTTAGTATTTTTTGTTTTTCATAATCAAATGTGAGTGCAATCAAACAATACCAATTACGTCATATAATCTGCAATAAAAAAAATTAAAAATGCTGAGTCAAAATGATAGAGGGGGAAACTATTTTAAATTCAACTATTTTGTTAGAGAAAACCACAAACCAGAAGGCAAGCTGATGGGAGAAACTCTAGTGGGGAGAGCTTGGGAAAAAAAAAAAAAAAAAAGAGTATGGAGCAGAAGAAGAGGAGTTCAGTTATGTACTGTCTCTGGGGCGACTGTAAGGAAGTCACCGTGACAAGTTCCTCCAAATGAAGTTCTCTCCAATCTGGGTTTGCCATAATCTCCAGCTGTCAAAGTGTCCTTTTTATCTTTTTTTAAAATTTTCGTGTTTAACAGCAAGCACCAAAATGAATGACACAAGAAGAAAGTCGCCTCTGCCCCAATAGAGAAAAAGAAAAATCCAGATACAACAGATACATTACATTTCTGTGGCTGCTGTCCAGCTGGTCGGGTAGAGCCTGTAAGAGTCGCAGGGTTAAAGTAGAAGGTGGCAGAAACGGTGAACAAGAATTGAGATCATGCCTCCAAAAAGCTGCACATGCGTGGTGTGAAGGGGTTAAAAGAGAGCCGCGCATGAACGAGGGTGCCCGTCCCGCTCAGAGCCCGCTGGCCCCGCCCTCCTCCAGCTGAGTTCAGAGTTCATGCCTCCAAATTAGCATCCAGCAATTTTTGCTCAAGCAGTCTTGTCACTGCTCGTAATCGACAGAGATTTCAGGAGGGAGGGGGGAGTAAAAATAAATCTCTCTACCATACAATGCAGTTCTAAAAAAAAAAAAAAAAAAAAAAAAAAAAAAAAAAAACTTAACATTTTTGTAGTTTTCTCATCTTTAAAAACAAGCGTATATATTCCCAGACTCGTCGTTTAACATTTCCTATGATGCTCTCCGAATCGAAACCAAAAAAGTGTGTGAGCAAGGGTTTTCTTGTGTGAATTGAGGACATTCTCGTGTGGATCCAGAAGCCGTCGGCTGCTCGGGCTACCAGGGGTCATCCAGGTCACCTCCGCTCTGCGACAGGGAGAAAACAAGAAAGGGAAAGAAGTGAGCAAACAGAAAAATTAAAAGGGTAGAGCACTCACTAGTCAGAATCAGGGAAGTAAAATAAACAGAATGGAACGTGTTAGGGTGTGAAAGACAAGAACAGGAGAGAAAGGAAGACTTATTAATTGTTTAAATCCATGTAATGGAAACACATTTACCCACTAACTACATAGTTTTCGCAATTCTGATAGAAAATTACCGTTCAAAAGCTTCAGGTCCGTTCGTTTTTTAACATAATTCTTACTATAAGGATGCATTAAACTGATCAAAAGTGCAAGTAAAGACATTTAAAATTGTACAAAATGATTTCTGTAACAAATAATCTATTGAAATTTCTATTCATCAAAAACACCTGAAAAAAAAAAATGTATCTCAGTTTCCAAAAAAACAGTTGATTGACGATAAATGTTTCTTCAGCACCAAATTGGCATATTAGAATAATTTCTGAAGGATCATGTGACACTAGACACTGGAGTAATGAAAATTCAGATTTTCAATTACATTTTAAAATATATTTAAATGGAAAATGCTTAAATCGAATTACTGTTTGACCAAATAAATGCACCTTTGGTGACCATAAGAGATTTCTTTCAACACATTAAAAATTCTTAGAGACCTCAAAAAACTTTTGAACAGTAAGTGTTCGTGCCCTTCAACCTACAGGTGACCTAAATGTAGGCAGACGACAAAACAAAAAAACAAACAAACAAAAAAAAAAGCTTACCAATACCATAAAAAAAAAAAAAAAATGCATAAAACTAAAATAAGAGTAGTGGGATCCATTCATAAAAAAATCAATCTCAAAATACACTTAAATAAAAATGTAAAACAATTACAAACAAAATGGGTGGGAAAAACCTGCAATCCGGCCAGCATTTTTTTATGATTTAAAGATGCATTTTCATTGGAAAAGAAAACTGATTTTCCCCAGCCTCAAGACTGATTAGTGCACATTTGAAGCTCACTTACCTCAAGCCTCAAACTTCCACTGAGCTCATGAGTAAAAAAATTAGCCATATGGGAGTATATATGGAAATATCGGAGTATGAATGATCGTTAATAGCTCACAATTTCTTACAAAAGCCATAAAAAGCATTCTTAAGACTGTATCAGAGTTCTGTGTGGTGTGCCATCTCACAGAATGAGAAATGACTCCACTAGAGTGACGACATTTAATAAATGGCAGCCAAGACAGATATCAATAGTTGAATTTGATTTATTTTGACCAAAGAACTTCAGTGTGAAACAAAACAAATATAAACCTTTGCCCTGGAAATATTGCTCTATGGACAATTAAGTAAAGCTCTTCGATACTGCTGAGGGGGGTATATTAGTAACATGAGTTTAATATAACAATGGCAGCATTATGCATGCACTTACTCTAACTTTTAAGAAGATTACACAGTTTGTATAATGCATTAACTTCCAAATCAACAAAGTAATCAGCTTCAAATGGCTTGTTAAATCAGCCAAAGAAAACACAACACAAAAGCATTTTGGAACAATTTCTTGCGATATGTCAATCCATGTGGACAGAATTTAGCTTGCTTTTCAAAAACCTGGGTCATAAGAATAAGATAAGTGCAATAAGAAGCCCTGTGCAAATACTGCAGAGTACAGACATTCATGAATGATCGAGTAGCAGCGTTGCCTAATGTGTAGATTGCAGTAAGTTCTCCTATAGGTAATGCAGTACGTATTGTCCCCTTTAACAAATGCCTTTTACATTGCAAATGTAAAATCATTGACTGAATAGAACAGCACAACAGGAGAAATGAGAATTCACAAGAACATGATCGTGTAAGCTTCTGTAATCTCATATGGTCCATGCTTATAAAGCCAGTGCATTGCCATTTTGTGCTTTTTCGCTCAAGGACACACCTGGATAGTAATGTTAACTGTGAACACTCAAAGAGCAGACACAGGACAATCATATTCAAGAGGTCAGCTCAAATATAAACCGATATGGAAGAGATATGGAGAGAGAGAGAGGAAGATATACATACACACAGCATTAGAGTTCCCTTTTAAATGGTGAAAGAATTGCTTTTGATCAGTTAATCATCTCACACTCAAACATCGATTCACTTCTCTCTTTCACACAAACACACACACACACAAATCAAGCTGTACCTGATGTTTACTACAGTACGTTAATATCCTATAACTATGATCGACCACGAGACAACCCAGGATAAAGGAGCACACATGCATCGCATGGCACGAGAGCAAACAGATGAGTGTATTCTTGGCACAGCCCAGAGTGTCCACTTAAACCATTCCCACTCCCAACTTCTAAACTCTTTGGGTGTGAAACTGTGATGGTCAAATCATTCAGGTGTGTGACAGTATTCAAACCTCCTTACACGGAAAGATCACCCTAAAATGAAAGCTCATTTACTCACCTTCAAGTCATTACACACCTTCATGACTTGTTTTCCTGCAAAAAGATATTTCTTTTCGTCTATGCGATGACTCATTATGTGGACAAAACAAACAAAAACACACAAATCAAAAAGGAAAACTAAACTAAATAAAACAGACATTTTCCAAATGATTTTCTTATCTGATCCATAGAGCAAAGTCATATGGGTTTGGAATGACATGAGAGTGAGTAAGTGACAGAATTTTCACGTTTGGGTAAACTATCCCTTCAACCCTTCAATAGATTACACATCCAGGTCTCTTTTTAAAAACACTAGGCTAAGTGCAGAGATATGAGAAAGTGCTTGCTGCAGACCAAGCTGGGATATGCCAAGGTTAACCTCACTTGCAGTTACAGAGCAGGTTTTTTTTATCATTTCGTGGAAGACTTCCTCTCTATGCAACTTTTACTGTGTACAGAGCTCACTAAACAACAACACCCAAAGTGCTAGTACAAATCTCTAACAAAGACAATCAAAAACCTGCACTGAAACTGCTCTAAGGAGGAACATTGCCAAAAGCAACCTAGCAATCTGGGGAAAAGGGTTTGATAGCAGGGCTGGGTTTAGTGGGTCCTAATTAGGGTCATGCAGTGGGGGCGTCAGAGATCGTGTCCAGAGATGGTGAAGTGGCGGCTTCGTCCTGTCCCTCCTCAGTGCTGAGGGGTTCAGTGGCCGGGGAGGGTGGGGGTGAGCGAGGTTCCTCCTGGGGGTCGGTCCGTGTCGTGGCACCTGTCCCGCAGGACAGCCGGTAAGTGGAGAGCGCCTGCTCCAGCACTTGGCGGTATTCGCCTCGGTGACTGAGCCGGAACTGTCGTAGCGCCTCCAGCAGTTGGGCGGCGGCGGAGCTGCCTTCTTCCTCCTCACCGCCGGCTGCTCCTCCCTGGCTGTCCTGGTGCAAGACGCCAGTGTCAGTGGACAGAGCAGGTTAAGAGACCCCGCTTAGAGCGGGCCACCTGCCCATGACCTTACATTGCCCTTTCATTTTGAAAGAAGCACGCTTGAGGAGCGATAAAATAAGATGTAAGTGGTGGCGAATGCGTGTTTGTCTGTGTGTGCACGCGAGCGTACAAAAGAAGCAGGAGCTGGTCTCTTCTCACAATTCTTAGGAGCAATAAACTTGCTGAAGTAGCATTACCAAGATGCGGACACACAAATACAAACTGTTACAGAGTGGCACAAGCACAGACGGACAAACAAAGCCAAGGCCTGCAAAAAAGCCTTGCATTTACATCTTAAATGCAGAGGCACTGCTCTTAAAGATAGTGGTGTTTGGATGTTTAATCTGCCCTATATATAAAGCTATCTCCGAGTACCAGTTACACTTGCCTAAGTAGGACATTTGCTAATCACTTACTAAATGTATCATTTGTCAAATGATCAAGGGAGTAAATGTATGCATAAAAGAGGTAGCGTCAGCAAGACCTACATTAAAGTCAAAATATTTGCAGGTGTGATGCATTAAAAGATGATGAGTAGATGGATGGACTTCAGTCTAAGCAAGAAGACTCAAGTGACCTTTTGTTTTTAATTCTCCTACGAGCAAAAAAGCAAGGAAACACTCACCCCATCTTCTTCTCTGTGTGGGTTTAGCCTGTTGTAAACGGCTTCAATTACACTACGTCTGGAAGAGAAGACAAAAGAGACATATTAGACACAAGTCTAAAAACTCCAAGGAAAACGCTGCTGAGAAAAGATCATTTGGTTCACAGCAAAACTTCAGATGTTTAAATTTAGCATAAATTACTTTTTATACATTACAAAAGGAGGATAATAAAAGGACTTTCCTATAAATTGACATTCCGGTAACACTTTTACAATTAAAGTTCATTTAGACATTTCTCAAGATTAAAGAGTTAATCTAAATGGAAAAAAGAGCATGCACAATTAAAATGTCCAATATCAAAGATAATGGGAAAAACAACGGGAAAAAAAAAAAGAAAAAAGATCTTGGCCCAAAATCATGCATTACCTAAGGTCAAGTCACACTATGATTTCTACTCACACCAATATAATATTGCATTGCCAGGTGTCTGCTGATTCCCACCCCAATACAATAGACAGTTTTGACCAGCAGAAATTGACATGTTACTAAATTTTGGATACGTACTTGCTAGCGAGACCACCACCCGGTGGCAGGTTGGGGATGCTCTCAGGGCGGAGGTTGTGCATGATGTGGCTTAGATCTGGGATGCCTTCCTCCCCTGACTTCTCCATAATTTCTGCAAAGGGAGACAATTACATTACAAATGAGCGATAATGGAAGAGTGTGCAAATGGAGGCCTGGAGCACTTTTTCCACCCTGACTACTGCTGTGAAAATGGTGTAGCATTGGATCCGCCATCCCACTTATAGACAGTGTGAGAAAAATAACATCCAGCTGGAGAAAGAATGCCAAACAGGTTTCATCACAGCTGTCCTGACTATATATCTAGTGGAAAATACAATAATGTTTTTTCAGAATTAATATCTCCCTCATCCAGAAAAGGTCCTACGAGCCTCTAGACAGTTCAGACCATGCCAGGATGTTGAAAGAGAATAAACAGAGGGAGAAGAGTTCTGCAATCTAAACAGCACTTACAGAGAGAGAATTTTCAAAACACATGGCTGAAGCTAAGGTCTTGGTATTAGGACTATTTGAATTACAAGATGGCCATTTCCTCAATGCTGGATGGACAATTACCTTCTCTTCTCTTCTCTTACCTTCCACACGAGCCTCCAGGAACTTGTCCAACTCAGCCTCTCTCTTGACAGCCTCCTCCGATACCTTCGGTGCATTGGGGAAACATACTAGAACAACACTCATGTTGTCACGGCTTCCCTGGTTAGGGGGGGGAAAAAGATGGTAGGTTTATATATTTAAAAAAAAAAAAAAAGGCAGTTCACTGGACAAAAATCCAACCTGTCAAGCAAGTGTTTATAACACCACAAGCTTCTATTGTAAACCACTATAAATCTAGGCCGCTTCCAATTTTGCCAATATTTATCTCAGATGGAAATTCGTGACATCTATTCATACTTAGACACTAAGCAGACCATCGCAGAGACACATCTTCCAAGTGGGGGGCGGGGGCTTAGTTTCCAATGTATATAGGAGCCATACATCATGAAAAAGCATGACGAAGGTTGCAGACTAATACGGAAAGCCCTGACATCAACTTGAGCAAATCCATGCCAGATCCAGAACTGTGACCTCACTCATTTAGGTCCCTGGCTCTGTCTGATCATCTGGAGAGCTGGTGTCAACACAGGCAGAGGGCTCATGTGTTTTTCAAAAAGGGTAAAGGAGGGGTTTTGGATTCTTGAATGCCATGGGACCAAAAAAAACAAAAAAAACACGTAAATGAAGCGTGGAAAAGGGGAGTGGGGACGGGATGGTTTTTATTGAATCACGAGTTACACACAGTTAGTCTGTTTAATGAGACTATAGTGATTATGTAAAGACTCAATGATTCAAATTCATAAAGCTGTGAAATTAACATAAAACAGAACAAATAGACTAAGGTACACCATTAGGCTAAATAGGGGAGGAATCCCCCAAATATATCATTATTTACTCAATTTGACAGAGCAAACAGCACAAACTGTAATGCTCACTTTGTAAAAAAAAAAAAAAAAAAAAAGTTTTTTTTAACAGGTCAGTCAAAAAGATTCAAGTAACAGCCTCAAACTTGCTTGCAAGTTAGCAGTTTGAAGTTTGGCACAAGCCATGATGTCCAATTAGAGGAAAAAAAAAAGCTTGTATAAAGGGTTATCATTGAGTCAGTCAAAGATTCACTAAACGGACCTGTACTGTACCTTACTTGCAAGTTAGTCAGTGCATCATTCAAAGCAACAAATGACTCATTAACAACATTTTGTAAAAATAGTATTAATTAATAATGCACACTTGGCCATTGATTATCCCGCTTATACCATGCAGTGACAAGTTAAAGCTGTAATTGATGTATTTAAATAAAT
This sequence comes from Opsariichthys bidens, assembly GCA_037194245.1. NCBI lineage: Eukaryota > Metazoa > Chordata > Actinopteri > Cypriniformes > Xenocyprididae > Opsariichthys > Opsariichthys bidens. The sequence continues at coordinate 13,634,154 of CM074296.1, forward strand.
TACATAAGCTGAGTGAAAATAACATTTATGGTGGGTGGGTGAGTGAGTGAGTGTGAGAAAATTAACAGTATCTGTGCAGCGTTTCTCTAACAATGGAGCTGCCCAAGTTGAATTAATTCAAAAGCAGCAACGTTACCACCTTGTTACTGAGAAATATAATGTAGCGATTCTACTGTAGTTGCGAGGCAGCATCAGCGGTTTCCATCTACCTATTTTTATGCACATTTTGGGATATCGTATTTAAAAATTTTAAAAAAGCGGAGTAGAACTGCCAAAATGAGCATAAAAACTTGTGCGCTCAACTGAGTCGGATAAACTTTTTATCTGATAAGAAACATGCGCATGAAAACACATTTACTGAATAAAATCTGCCTCTGAAGACAAGATGAGAAATTATTATATACAGTGGTATAATATTAGATATTTTTATAAAAAATATATATATGCATGTATGTATATACATATATATTGATGTTATGTTCTAAAACAGTCATTTGTTGACACTATTCCCTTGAGACGAGGTGCTTTTAAAACAAGCTTTTTTTAAACTTTTTATTTATGTAAAACAAGCTTCTTTATATATAATTTAACAAATAAAACGAGTCATTTTGCTGCTTAATGTTTAAGGCAAGTAAATGTTAATGAGGGCGTGTAAAACAAAAATTTTGTTCTGTTGTGATCTCCTCACCTTATGTAAACAGGTGTCCACCACAGAGTTGCAGACCTTCTCCAAATCATCCCACACCTCCAGCCGAGAACGTACAAAATCACACAGCTCCTCGTTGGTCATCACGTCCCAGATGCCATCGCAGGCGAGCACCACAAATTCATCCTCTTCTGAAACGCGTGGTATTTCAAACACCTCCGGTTCCGGAGATACCAGCTGCTCAGTGGGGCCCTTTCCATCCACACACTTGTAGTCATAGTCCCCCAGCGCGCGTGACACAGCCAGAGAACCATTTACCCTTTGGATCATCACAGAACCTCCTGCGTTCTGAATGCGCTCTTTTTCACGTGGGTTGCACGGCTTGTGGTCTTGCGTGGAGAACCGGACCTGACTGGCACGGCTTAGCACGGCACGAGAATCTCCACAGTTGATGAAATAGAGGTGCTCGGGGGACACCAGTACGCCGACCGCTGTGGAGCCACTACGGTCCATACCATTGCGTAGATCCGAGAAGTTGCGCATGTACTCGTCGATCTTCAGGAAGCCCGAACGAATGCCGCTTTTAACACCCTCCACAGAGTCAGGGCCTGAACGGAAGTCCTCACGGCTGGTTATGATGTGCTCCAGCAGATGTTTGGAGCAATAGTTGGCCACACGAGAGCCAGCGTGACCATCGTACACTGCAAAGAAGGACCAGTCGTCCAGGCCATGTGGCAGACCCACTACGGCCGTGTGTGCATCCTCCATCTCTACCCGCCAGCCCTGCATGCTGCTCAGGCCAAAGCGCAGACCGTTGCCCGCCCCATGAGCATTGTGTTTCTCTGTCTTCGGTTTGTCCAAGAAGGCCCCCATGGCTCAGGACACCGTCTGAAAGAGAAAAGGTGAGCCAAAGTTGCTTTACATGAAAAAAAAAAGCAATGTATGATTCTTAAGTATTAAAACAATGCACATTTTGAGAGGTTAAAGGCACCGTTTAGCCAAAAATGAAAATGGTCATCATTTACTTACTCCTGTCATTCTATTAAGACTTTGATTAAATGTCAAACAAATTAAAGGGATAGTTCACCCAAAAATTATCCCATGATTTACTCGGCTTCAAGTCATCCCAGGTGTATTTGAATCTTTTGTAGACTAACACAATCAGAGTTATATTAAAAAAATATCCTGGCTCTTACAAGATTTATAATTCTAGTGAACAGGGGGCTTGTTTTGAAGTCCAAGAAAATGCATCGATCCATTAAAATAAAAAGTAATCCACACAGCTCCAGGGGATTAATAAAGGCCTTCTGATGTGAAGCAATGGGTTTTTGTGGGAAAAAGATTCATATTTAAAACTTTATAAATTATAATAACTGGCTTCCGGCAACAGCCGTACAAATGTTGAATGCCGGTAGAAGAGTGACCTCTGGCCCGACGTGTGACATGGGATGCAGGAGTAGCATAAGCTTAGGTAAGAGTAGATGCCTCACGTGGTTTAACAAATAGGGCTGGCCAAAAAAATTCAAGCTTTTTTTCCTCGCATCGATTTCTTTTTTAAACGGTTTTATTTTGCTCTATCCTTCCGCATTTCTCAAGATGCCATGGTTCAGGTGAGAGGTCATTCTTCCCCAGAACTAGAATTGCCATTACATTTACATTTAGTCATTTAGCAGACGCTTTTATCAAAAGCGACTTACAAGTGAGGAATACAAATAAGTGATTCTTCATGAATTGGCAAATAACACAGGAAGTGCTCACAATACAAGTTTCATACATTGCTCAGTACCCTAAGCTGGAGTAGGAAGGGAAAAGGGAAGGAAAGGGTTTTTTTTTTTTTTTTTATGAGGGGTTTATAAGTGTTTACGGAAGAGATGCGTTATTATAGTTTATGAAGTTTTAAATATGGATATTTTTCTTACAAAAACCCATTGCTTTGCTTCAGAAGGCCTTTAATAAACCCCTAGAGCCATATGGATTATTTTTATGATGGATGGTTGCACTTTTTTTGGGCTTCAAAATCTTGAACGCCACTCATTCAGACCATTATAAAGCTTTGAAGACCCTTTAATATAACCTTGATTGTGTTCGTCTGAATGAATACAGCCATATACACCTAGGATGGCTTGAGGGTGAGTAAATCATGGGATCATTTTCATTTTGGGGTTAACTATCCCTTTAAAAAAAAATTTTTTTTTTTTTTTTAACTCAGGTTTCTTCAAAAATATCTTAATTTGTGTTTTAATGATGACAGATTAAATGATGATAGATTTTTAATTTGGGGGTGAACTAACCTTTTAACAATTTCATGCTATGTTAAACTAAGTGCGTTACTGGCAATTTAATCCACAAACACAGGTTGGGCTGTTTTAGGACATAAGTCAAACAAACACTTGAGCACACCAGCAAAGCCGTAACACTGACAACAATGTTCTTTATTATTACAGCCATCAATCCTCTTTTGTTCATAAAACAGTGCATGTATAAACATATAAGAATGAAGGCTATGAAAATGACAACTGCACACTGTGTTACTGACAGATCTTGACGTGATCTGAAGTCTAGTGTAACGGCAGATACGAAGATAATAAACTACCAAAAGCTCATCAAAAGCAACAAACAAGCCTCAGCAATTATGTTCATTAAGACTGATACAATAAGCATACCAGTATTAGAAGACTACAGTCAATTCAATGTGCAGGCAACAAAATGAATAAATAATATAACGCTAAATGTTTCAAATGTACACTTTAATAAGGTGCTAAATGAGAAAATCTTTGCAAAAGTGAGACGCATTGACTTTCACTTAATATGGGTCAAGTTAACCAGTGACGAAAGGCACTGGTATTTTTCTACGCAATGTAAAATTGGTGGACGTGAATTTTTTTTAAAAAAAAATATATAATTCCTGTGATGGCAGAGTTAAATGTTCAGCAGCCAATACTTTAAATATGATTAATTGATTGACTGAAGTAGTGGTTCTGCGTATCTGTTACAGGATACAATATTGATCAATCTTCATTCTCAAAAAACAAGTTTTGAGCATCACTGTAGGATTTCAGTGAAGGGGCTGCTAACAGAAATGGCATGAATAAAAGTTTCCTGTCAAAAGCTGGATCTAACTCAAAGTATTATAAGAGAATACTTAAAAAAGCGCCTAAATGAAAGCATAGGGATGTCAAAAAAAAAGAAAAAAGTTTCTGGACACATTAGCCACACCGATAGATGGGGTGTGTCAGGACGGTAACTCAAGCTCCTGCATCACATTTCATCTCGAGTGTCATCTCTACCATGAACCATGCTTGGAACGAAACAAACAAACTGGCTTTGGCCATCTTTACCTCATGCTCAGGACAAGCACACACACACACACACACACACACAGACAGACAGACAGACAAAAGCATGCGTTTACCGCACAACCGCCGTATGCACACAAAATGCTCTTTAAAAAAAAAAAAGGGTTAGCAGAACTTACAAAGCCAGAAGAAAAATGTATTATTGATTACTACAAAGACAGAAGGCAAAATGTATTTTTCATAAGTCTGATTGCCCATCTGAATGCAGGATTAGAAAGTGTGGAGCAGCTTTAAGCCGCTTTGGGCAAACCTCAACCATAAGACCATTACATGACTCCAGGAATAGCCACTGAAATGTATTACAAGCCCAAATAAGCCATTAGACAAATGGAATGGGAGCCACCTTGTAAGCTATGCGATCACAGCTTGGGACCTTGACCTACCAAACCAAAAACAAACAAAAAAAACAAACAACAACAACAACAAAAAAAGCCCCAAACAGTAGGCTACCAACTAGCCATAAGTCAAGGTTTGCCAAAAGATATTACAAGCAGGGTCATGGGATAGGTCAAATTACAGTTTCTCTCATTCTCTTGAAGCGTCCCTCTTCACAGGTCTGTTTATCTATCGGGAGAATGAGAACTGGCAGCGGTCAGCAGGGCCGGGATCCAGTGAAAGTTCCAGCATTCAGAGGATCGTAAACTCGTCCAAACCAGAGCATGTGGCCCATCAGGGACTAAACTAGACTTACCCAGAGGGGTGGTGCCCACAGACAGCTTTTTGCTCACTACTCCACACACGACAGGCATGGAAGGCATGTGACCAAAAAAGGTGGTTGGGAGCTAGGGTGTGTATGTGTGTGTGTGGTTGGATGAGGGCACAGATTGTTGTGCAGTGTCATGGCTCGGCTGGCCAGGCTGTCAGTTTGGCTGGTCCTCCCCCTCTGAGCATGGCTCTATTTATATCTCTTCAAACCCAGATTGGGTTACTTGCTTCTGAAAGCGGGCAGGGGCGAAGTGCTGCATCCTTATGGCAGTCATTCATGCAGGGCTTCTTCCCAACATTCATGCTCCGACATCCTCGTCAGATCCTCTTCTTCTGAGGCCTTGAGGCTGGGATGATCTCTGTCAGCAGTAAATGGGCTGATCCATCATGCAGGGCTTGCTTTGATCAAACCCTGCCATTAGCATGGCAGATACACTCGAGAGGAAGCTTTGTTAATGCTTGGGCTTCAAAACAACAGCAAAAGACCAGGTGCAGTAAATGCACAAACGTATCAGATCAAACGTTAATAAACAGGCACAACAGCAGGAAATGAAGGGTGTTTAGAAAGGACAGTTTACCTTTATCTTCAACACACACTAACGGAAAGATTAAACATGCATGTCTGGTACAACTAAATAAAAGAATTTTTTTTCAATTGAACTGGAGTTTATTGCAAATGTTATGTATAGACACCTATGTGTTAATTCAGGCTGGTTATATTTAAGATTTATTTATATAAATTTCCCAATGAAAAATGAAACAAGTTGCATGTACTTAAAGGTGCAGTAAGCGATTTCTGACAATCATAGTTGAACTGTTGTTATTTGAAATTAACCAAAACAAACACACCCCTCCCTTCAATGCTCCACCCCAAAATGAACAAACAAGCAATTCGAGGGTGAACATCTCAGAAGCAAAGTAAAAAAAAAGCTTTGCAAAAAATAAAGCGAAGACGAGTGATGAGGTAGAACAAAAAAAAAATGGACGTACAGTACGAGTATAAGCAAGAGTTAGTCACCAGCAGCACACACACCAAAACATTACTCAAGTAAAGAGCAGAAACAATGGCATCCGTTTTCAGGCCTTCCCACTTAGGTCTTTCCAGCTGTGGAAAGCTTTTCTAGTATTAACTGAGGTCCTAAAGCTCTTGCCTTATTCATAACCCTTCTCTCTCCAGTGATATTCCTCTGACCTTTTCGCTTTTGTAACATCTCTCTCTTGCTCACTTTCTGTCCTCTGGTGCCTGGTCCGATCCACTTTCTACAGCGTTTTTCAGAAATCGCTTACTGCACTTTTAAGGTTAGAGCTGGGTAACGTGTATAAGATTGACAGTGATATTTCACGTGATGATGTTTTATTGATATATGGACATTTCAGGGATTGAATTTTGGCTTGCGAAAGAGTATTGTGCATAACTTTTCCCTAAGCTCTGTGATTACAATACAGGAAATAATGATAATTTGAAACATTTCTTTCATTCTATAATTTTATAAAGCATCTCTCTCTTACCAGCGTATATTTCTGAAAATTTTGTGTTAACTCATGTTCATGACATGTAAATGCAACTAGAGTTGTGAATCAAAGAAGCGGTCTATATAATGCCATATCTACACCGCCAGCAGACTCATTCATAATACGAAAACAAGATTGACAAGAAAGACAGCAGCACTGCACTTAAAACAGCCTGCATCATCATTACCTGTTACATTACTGTAACATACTCGGTGATACTGCTTATATACACCATTTTTGTTGTGTAGGCTATTTCACAACAAAAAGAACTCCACAGCACCATCCAGCATCCAAGTTATAAGCTGTTAATGGCAAATGTATGCGTGTTCCTATAACAATAAATTTGATTCAGCAAAATCTTAATTCAAATTTTATTTGACAACTAATTTCAGGTCTAAATTACAAGGAAGGAAAATACTGAACAAGAACGGACGAAGGAGATATAATATATGTGGACAATGTCTTCCACTGGGGACACTTGCAACTGAAAAAAAGATAATAAAAATCGCAATGTTATCGCAATACTCAGCATATCGCAAAATGTTTCAAATTGCAGTATCATATCATGGCTTAAGAATCGTGAAAACATTGCAATTACAGCCTCTGGTAATTTCCACCCCTAGTTATCTGTGGGTATGAAGATTTCCTCTTGATTATATTGAATCAATACTAATAGAGTAAAGATGTGTCTTGCCTTATTGTGACATGCTTTTCAGTACAGAATTCAAATTAACAAAAAAGTAGCATAGGATTTCTTTTACCATGGCCCTGAAAAAAGCTGCTCAAAAGTGGATCAGAAAACACAACAGAACCTTCTAACATGGTAATAAAAAAACATTAAAAAAAAATAGACAAAGCCAAACTATGCAGTTGAGTCATAGTTCAGTAGACATCAGCAGGACAAGATGCACTATAAAAATACATTTTATTCAAGAACGCATAGCCACTGAAAATACAGTGAAACGATCATGAGATTTAAGAAGAGAGCTAAATTGATTTGAAAATATCAATTTCACAAAAATCTAATATTTTTCCATAAAAGTAATGTGTAATATTTTTTTTTTGCATATTACATTAAACAAAATTATGTAGGAAAAATCGATATAGAAGCGTTATATTCTGATGCGATATATTATGATGGTATTTTGTCTTAGACCAAGTATATACACAAGTACACGGACATTTTAAAGGTGCTTTTAAAATGTCCAAATTGATGTCATAATCTTCTCCAACCCTCCAATCTTGTTGAGGGACAATTACCCCCCCCCCCCCCCTCCCTCCCTCCCCTCCTACTTACATGAGATGACCCCCACACATTTCCGCTTTGGCTCTACATGAAAACAGGCTTTGAGCTTAACCTCTGGTATAGAGTCAGCTACTGATAGGATTCTGACTAAACCACTTTGCTTTCCGTTTTGATATGAACAATACTGACACACAACCGAGGCGCGCACACACAGAAAGCTGCTTCTTTAAGACAGCATACAATCCCCAATTCAGTTCTCTTTCGAAGTTAATTCCACTTAAATGGTCAAGTGCACACGCAAGCCTATCAATATGCCTACTGTGTGGAGCATTCAGATAAACAGTCGGTTGTGTCAAGTGATGAACGCCAACAGTTGAGCAAAAACTATACATGTCAGTATATTTGGTCCGTGCATTATGTCTTAAAGTTAGAGCAGTCTAACATACCTGCGGCCATCTGTGTTATTAATGTTTATCAAAGAACAAAAGACAGAAAGAAATTATCCTACTCCTGATTGAACAACTTTTGTATCTTTAAAAATGAATTTATATTTAACTCAAAATGAGAAAACTACAGTGTTTTATTTTTACATATGATTGTTCAATTTCTGGAGTATTTCTGGGATCTGACCAACCCAATGTATATGTGTGTATATTATATATATATATATATATATATTGTCATAGTAGTGGTGTGGAATACCCAATTTTTGTCATGACCGATTCCGCTTCTTTTTACAAGCAAATTGTCCGATTCCAATAGCGTTTGCCGATTTTTGTCTTTAAGCAAATTTATTTGTCGTTTATTTGTTTTCTAACATGCAAACTGGCCTTTAAAATATCTGTAGCCATTTGAAATTAAAGGCAACCACTGCATTTTAACCACGACCCAAAGAAAGATGCTACACACATTTTATTTTATTTGAATTAGATTGTATAATTTCAAGATTTAAAGCTGAAACAAAATGGTCTGACATTATATTTGTGAAATTATGCTCCATAAGACACCTGCACAACAAAAACAGCAGACGGACTGAATGAAGATGCAAATTCACTCTGACAGTAGCTGGCGTTTATGGAACAGCCGCAGTGTCTTTGGTGTAGTGTTTGTAAGATCAGTGCTACTTTGTGTACAGTGGTCTCCAAAGTCCCTTTCAGGCAAGTCATTTCACTTTGCGTCCATCTTTGAAATGCCCCTCGGGCAGCTATCAGTCCTACATGTGCAGCTCTTATCTTTTTGAACGGAGAAACATCAAATTCTTGAAAGATGTTTACTAAGATTTTAACAATATTTCATATTTGAAATAATCAATGAAATCTGACAACAACTGTCTGTCCTAAGCGCGTGTCTCAGAACATTGACCATTTCTACAGCAAACAGAACTTCTAACAGCGCTACAGCAGCTGCAGCGCCGCAATGACTTCACCAATTGGCGATTGGCTCTTTTATTAGATATTAAATATTGTTAAAGGTTCAAGTTGGTCACATGGATTTGCCATGTTGACCAACAGAAAGCTGCTTGGTTTAAAAGTTTTCGACGTGAGCTACATCGCTACACTATTGATAATAGAAAATTGACCTTTTTTGCCTGCAAAATTGTTAATGTGAACGCAAATTTAAATGGTCTATGCTGGCATAAAATTAGACCAAAACCCTTAGGGTGCTTTTACACCTGAATTATTTAGATCAGGTGAATTGGACTTGAGCTTGTTGACCCCCTTTGGGCAGGTGTGAATGCAGAACTCGGGTGCACACCAAAAGCGGACTAAACAAGCGTATCGAGACCTCCTTGAAGAAGTGGTTTCAGTACACTTTCGATCAAACTCTGGAGCAGTAATGCTTTGAGATGTAAAAGCTATTCAACCCAACGGACCAATGAACCAAACAACATAATTCCTAACGGGAAGCATGTTATACAGCGTTACCAGCGTTAAAACCAGCGCCTCTGTGCAAGAATCCTGTCCCGACGAAGCCTGATTCCCGCTCTGCTGCATTATATAACATTCATATGGTCTCAACACAGTTAACCTCCTAGACAGCACTAGGAGAGCGAGAGAGAGAGCACGTTTGAATTTGCTGCAGTATTAATACAAATATAGCATATAATTTAACAGCAGGAATGACTGCATTCCTATAGTTTTTGTCTGTGTCTCGACAGTTAAAAATAAAGCCACAATAAGCTCATGGAGCCAACTTGTCAAAATAACTTGTCAATCATTTTGATGGATGACGCTGAGAAAACTGACCAATAAGAGGGCAGCTGTACTCGCGTGACTCGGAAGAAAAACACATTTTGGTATACTTTGAAATGCTGCCTTGTGAAAGCGTCCAGAACCAAGAACAAAATGAAACATTGTAACAAATTTAGTTCCTGTTTCAGAACAAAACAAACGATCCATAGGTGTGAAAACACCCATAAAATCAATGACTAGAAACGTCCAATGCAGTCCTCTGTATGCAGTGCTGTACAGTGGCTCAAGTTACTTTGTTCCCTGTCTAACTAAAATAACATTTCATATTCAAATTTTGAAAGGTTTATAAACAGATTATGATGCATGATGTGCATTTAGAGGTAGATTACATAGTTAAGTCAGTTACATCATTGTTTAGTCAAGTCAGTGGAGACATGGGCCAGTTCTGACAGGGGTTCACATATAGCACACAAGAACTGTTGCAAAGAGATGTTTCTGTGTAACAAAGGACACAGATCATACACTTTCAGGGCACTCCCATTGCTAAAGGTAGATGTGTTGCATTACCAAGGGACCAAAACAAAGAAGAGCAACGAGGCCCTGTACGGAGAGCTATATCTGTCCAGCTAGCCTCAGCTGAATAAACACAGAGTTTGGAGAATGACAACCTACCCCTCTTCTATCACTCACACCATATGTGGCCTCTGCTCTTCTGGAGGCAGGATGAAAGATGCGACGCCGGGTTCCTCTCCCCATGCACACATGTAAAGCGCAGAAGAGCTCTCACATCTACTGTACGAATTATTCGCCCCCTCACAGACACACTGTAACTCCCACACCGCCCTATCACAGTTGGAACCGCAAACTCTCGCCATATTTCCCCTCGAAACTGTTGTCACTGGCCAGTCATTTGGATCAAAACCACACGGTGAAACCTGAAGCACAGGCCTGCACTGCAAAAACGCAGCCAAAATACATTGTATCGGCGTAAGAGGGAAGTGGATTTTGGCAGGCTTACACAACCACCGAGGGTGTGAGCTGACAGTCTGCTTGCTAAAAGGTCTAAAAGGTCTGTGCAAGAGGAATAAGAGACAACCAAGGGTAAAAAAAAGAAAGAAAAAAGAGAACGTTCAAATTAATGACAATTAACTACCTAAAACTCTTTCATACTAGGCACTGTACAACTAGAGACAACTGGTTTTGAAATCTTTGAAAGACTCAAGAGACAAGCATCATCTTGTGTGAATTGCTGGTCTCCGCAGGAGCAGCAGTTGCGATCACAGCATGTGAACAAAAAGGTATATGGTGGTACAACAAACATGCAATACTGAGTCCTGCTGATGTTACACATATTTGAGTAGGAGCTGGAGGCATCTGAGCTAAAGTTCAATGGAAACTGTGTACCTATGATTCAAAAAACATTCAAGTTGTGACTTTTTTGTCCCAAAATGACAATACTTAAAGCAAAAATTCACTTTTCATTTGAGACTGCATATTGACCACATGTGCTTTTCATTTTTATTGTTTTCACTGACCTCGGTACTGTTAGTTTCACGTAGAAAGATTTCCAACTCACATTCACTCTCAGAAATTGAGTAGAAGCCGATCAAAATTGGTAGCGACAAGCTCTTGCCATTTTTGTATGCAACATGCATCAGACGATCTGTGGGCGTCACGCCTGAGGGTTAGGCTACAGTAAGATCAGAAACAGATACCTAACAGCATTGCTACAGATTAAACAACGCAAACACAGCTTTCTTAGTCTTTCACTTCATTAAATGTCTTTGAAATTGGCCACACAAAACGGCAAGTGAGCCAAAGCAAGTTAGTGCAGTGGCAGTGCAAATTGAAGTGCCATTGGGGATACAAACTGATTTTGCGACGTGATCAAACGGTGTTGAAGTTCAAAACACGGCATCCACAAATTCCCAAAACCCTGCACCTTGTGAATCTTTCAGACACACTCGCAACAGTCGCTCTTTCCTTCTCGCCACAATGGTGGTGCTCAGGCACGCCAAGGAGAAGTCCCTATGTGAACCTATGGTTTGCTGGGGAAGAAAAAAACCACATAAACAGAAAAATAGACAACTGTGTGCTCTAAGAAAGAGGAAAGAGAAACTTTGTTTGCACGACAGACAAGTGCATTTAAGATCTTTATAACTGAGTCATGAAGACGCCATCGTAAACATTTAAAACCAGTGATGAAATCATTCAGATTCGGAAACCCATGAGGGTGAGTAAATAATTAATGATGAGTAGTATCCAATCTTAGATGAACTATCCCTTACAAAGATATACAGATTTACTAAGAGAACGCAAATGACATTATTTTAGTAAACAATGTAACTTCTGAGTCAAGGTCTAATTAAAAAAAGTCCATACAACTGGCATCAGCCAGTCAACCAAGCAAACCTGCTGTTACCTGCAAAAATATCCACTTTAATAAGTCTATACAGACTACTTCAGACAAAGCAGAACTGCTTTATTCAATAAAAGTGTTATCAGCTGGGATAAACCCTGGAGTAGCATTGCTATGAATCAAATAATCTGCATAAGAAATGATTATTGATTTCAAACATGGTTAGGCTACTTAACATCCATTAGTGAATTTACCATCATTGCATTTCAAAGGCAGGGTGCATGAACTTGCTTTTTATAACTACCTGAGCAATCGCTTTTACTGAACCACCCATAAAAGCCAACTCAGAAATAATCCACAACCTACAGCTCTCAAAACACAGCTGGTGGATTCCATTAAGGTGTAAAGCGATGGACCAAGCCATCTAAAATCCAACCAACAAACATGCTGAAGTTTTTACCTTGAGACCGGTGGTGTATTAAGTACTTGAAAGGTGTAAAGTACATGAGTAAAAGTATAGATATCTTACCAGAAAATGACCTTGGCAGAAGTAAAAGTCACTCTTAAAAATATTGCTTGAGTAAAAGTTTTAAAGTATGTGGCATTTTTTGTACTTAAGTATGTTTAATATCAAAAAAATACTTTTCATACGCAAGTATTGAAAGTAAAATAAATGCAAAATACAAAAGGAGCAGAATATATTATTCAATTGTTCTACACAGTTTGAGCAGCAAGATTGTGTTCAGTTTTAACTCACTCACTTTTGTTTGATTTGTTTAATCAAAATGTGTGGAAGTGTGGATTAAAAAAAAAAAGAACTGAAATTGAACATTTCTGATTTATGTTTCTGTCGGCTGCATGATTAGGATACAATTTAAATATGTAACTCTGGTGGATAACAAATGCATACAAGCAAACAAATGGATATAAACTAATGCAAATAGATTGTAACAATCGTGTTTTTGTCACATTGTTTTCACCGCTTGAGGTAATACTCTTTATCTTGACAGCAAACATGCACTAATGCAGCATCTAGTCAACAAATTAATTACTTTTAGTGATATGAAAACATGTGCTGTAGTGTGCTGTATAGCATACCGTGTCCCATAGTTCTGTGCAGCACGCAGCCTCACGTCACGTGTCAAAACAAACTCTGAGGCATCAGTGATAGTTTATATTTCGCTTCAAGAGGACGCTCTCGTACCGAACTCCAGCAACGGATGCAACCCAAAAAATGAAATCAACTGCGGTTGTGTGAGCACTTGTTTGCACATGCTTGCTTGCAGTCTGGGTTCATCCAACTTTATTTTGAAGAAACGAAAATGCTTCGGGAAAAAGTATCGGAGTAAAAGTATACATCTTATTTAGGAAATGTAGTGAGGTAAAATTAAAAGTTGACAGAAATATAAAAACTCAAGTACTGTAATGAAGTATTATTACTCTCTGCCTGAGACTGTAACTTAAGAATACAGTGAAAAATACAATTACTCGCATCTGAGAAAACAAGCTGAAATTTTAACATGAAGTTATGACCAACTAATAGTCAAATTCAAGCTGAAACAAGAGATCACAAATCAACACTGCCATTAACATTTGTAAACGATTCAGAAAGACTCATGCTCATTAAAGCTGCATTTATTTGATCAAAAATACAGTAAAAAGTCATATTGAATTTAACAGATATATATGAATATACATACCCAACTAAAGTGCCTCTTTACGTCAGACGTTCAGAGCAACCACAAGCACACACGCCTCTCACACACCCACAAGCAGGGAAGTGGTGAGGAAATAGTTAATCCTGAGTCATTCTGAACACCACCCTGCCAAACCCATAAAACATACAAATATTCTCAAAGCATAGGAAACATCTATGTATTCACACTGTCCTGGTCCTCACGCACCACCTATTCGGGCCTCCTGATATTAATCCCCTGACATTAGCCTGAGAGCTGCAGAGCAGCTTCAGCGGTGACAGCACGATGACAGCAATAAGAGGGCGATCAACACGACCTGATTGTGACCCATACGCATATTAAGAACATGCCAAGAAAATCAGGAGCGCTACATGTGACCATCATTATGATACATATTTAAACAGCACTTTAAATAATAGTTCAATCAAACCGTAAACATCATGAGGACAATGTCTGAAAGTTATGCAATAATTCCTAAACCATGCAATGACACCAGCCAATATAAATGCATGCACAAATCAGCCACAGCGCTAGGGTTGTCAAAAGTACCAGTACTTCGGTACTAGGGCTGGGTATTGACATTTCACGATTCGATTTCAATCGTCTTTTTTGGCGTCGCACTGCTGCTTCACTGAGACGGGAAGGGTGAACTGTCAAGCCACATTAAAGAATAGAAACAGTATTTATTGTTTGAATCTCTTAATAAAATTGACGGAATTTTAAATTGAGACTTTGCTCATATCAACATTTTTTTACCCAGCCCTATTTGGTACCAAGTCAATATCCAATATTAAAAACGTAACGGCACCAGTAGTAAAAAAGCACGGGTTAACCCAGTACCCGCAGATAGGTGCCTGCTTTCAAAAGCTCCCACACGTATTTGTGCGAGCGCTGTGAAGAGCATCAAAGGTTTCTATGTACAACGTGTTTCTGCAGCATTGAAGCCAATCACAGTCATGTTTGTTGAGCATATGAATGCAATGGGCCAGTGGAATTGAAGTTCAGTCAGAATCCACTCAATGCATAGTTTTCACATGACGTAGTTATCGCCACAGCAAAACAAGGCTTTCCTACACTTTGACTTTGTACAAAGAACTAATATAGTAAGACAGTGACATTAAAAGATCAAATTCAATCTTTAAATATCGATGTTTTAATACATTAAGGTACTTCATTTTCCGCATTTTAGAATGTCCCGCGGTAACTTGCAATTTGCTCACATATTTTTGTTTGTATTCCTTTGAGATGGAAAATTCTTAGTCTAACAGCCCTGACTGAAAAATGAATATACCAGCGTTTATTCAGCGTGAGCTTTGCACTCGTTAATAGTTCCATTACAACCAACAAAATAAGACAATGTTTTTATGACGGGACAAAAAAAGAGATCTGTGCGTTAAGTGTATAAAGACCTGCCATTTTTTCTGATCCCTGTAATATATCTCTTTATTTTTGTATTACTTACTTTTCATTTGATTTCAAGTGCAATGTTTATAGGTTATTTAACTGAAAAATACTTCAACGCTACATGCTACTGTTTTAATGTTTATACTTAATCATTAATAGCATTAAAAAAAATGTCATTTAGTAATTTACATTTTCAAATAGTTAAATATAAATCATCGAAAACAAAAGTTACAATAGTTTTGCTATTGCACCCAAATTGATACAGAGAAGCATGAAATTTGACTGTTATTTGTACAACTACTGAAATTTTAGTACTAGGACAACCCAAAAGATGATCTTTTGAAAAACTGTTTTCATCTTCTTTTGGTGTTCCACAGAAGAAAGTCAATCATAACGGTTTGTAACGACAAAGGGAGTGTAAAAGATGACAATTTTTGTTTTCACATGAACTACCCCATTAACAAACCCAGTAAGTGATAAAGGAGGGAGTTTACAACTTCCACAAGTGCGCACCCTCAGTTTCCGAGTATTTTCTCACAGAGCTCACCACTCCATCTCCATCACAAGAGATCTGCATGGCAGACTCGTGCTTCGGTTCATACCAATACTTCTGTGCCTGTCACAGAACTGGACAGACTTTAAGGAAGCTTCTGAGCAGAGAAAGGGGCTTTTTCATCTGCTTTTCTTACAGTGTCCTCCCGAAACTTCCAGATCCATCCCGTAGCAATCAGCATCAGATGAACGAATGCAAACTCAGCACGCTCTATGAACAGCAGGCTTGGTGGTCAAAGTTTCACACAGTGTTAAATCATAATAAAAAAAAATAAAAAATAAATTAAAAAAAAGTCATGTCTCCAGTCCACAGTTGCACCGATCGGGTTAACAAGTGATGACCAAAGTCCTTTATCTACAGTTATTATCAGACCTTTAATCTTTTTGCAGATGAGCGGTGTCAAAGTTTCAGTTACTCAACATTATGGCTTAACTGTCACTTTAGATCAATTTAATGCATCCCTGATGAAAAAAAAACATAAGCACTTTTTTTGGGAAAATAAATCTTAGTAATAACACGGAATATGAAATGGCACTTGCGAAAATTAGCACGAGGCCATTAAAGTGTGTATGCACAATGCTAAGACCTGAGTGATGTTTGCCTTTTTATTAAGATGTATTATTATGCATTGAAGATGTGACACATTTCTAATCAGAAATGGTACTCAAATGTACCAGATACAAAGAAGACTGTACATGCACCACAGCACTGGGGTAACGGGAGAACTTTTTGTCCCTATTTCAACTTCAAGACCTAAATATACTGTAAAAGTGTTGTTAGTCGTCATGAACCAAATTTATACTCACCATCCATTCAAGCTTTAGCTATTCCTAATGTCCAGTTAGACATATTACCAACAAATTTTCTAAAGTAGGAATCACATTATAATGAATTACAGGAAAACTAGGAGTGCAAATAATATGAGTTAACAATATAAATTATGAGGCCTTGCCAGAGCTAAACTGCAAAGATTTCAGCACAAATCAGGCCGTCCTTGCAAAGTAATCAACAACGGTAAGCATGAAACCGAGAGGAAATGTGAGCCAACACACTGTAGGTTTAAAGGACAAAGCGAAGCGTCAAGTTTGAGTGAGAAAAGCTTCAAACATGTGAGAGAAACAGAATGAAACCTGACAGGAGTCGAGGCGATTACATAATGCACTGAATTCTGACTAACAGTGAGCACGAGCCGATAGGATTATTTCTGACGCGAGCTTGTTTGTCTGTCGCTGCTACTGGACAAACAAAAGCAATAAAACTCGGAACCTTCTTACAATAACAACAACGGCGGTTCTTTGTTTTATACAAACGGAAAGTGGGCGGTAATGTCAGTCTAATATCGTTATAGCTGCGCTTGTGTGTCAGCGCGCTCGTTACACAACAAGCCTCATACTTAGCAATGAAATCACGCGCAGGCTCGCGCTGGTTAGCTTAGCACGAGCGCTCGTCGAACAAACCCGAGGCCCACACGTCCCCATACTTACATTTTCAGATATACTGAGGATGTCAGCGTTCGTTTCCACTTCGGTCTCTTGGCTGCGGATATTTTCGGAGTCGATATGCTTGTCGCTTCCTCTAAAAACAAACAATCAGGGTGACTTCACGTGAGAAACGATCATTCCGTTGACGGTGATTCTCTGCTTTGATAGCGTGAATTTTTGCGCATGTTTGACGCCAACGCAGATGTCCCTGAACAAATCTCTCCACTTATTGACTAAATCTTGCTAAGTTTCGTATCAATATGGGATCATGGTGTGGGATAAATCTTTACATAGATCCGAATAATCAGCTTCTGTAGGGAGGCCAAGATATCCTTTGGTTCAGAGTCTTGTGCGTCTTGATAGAGGGGAGGGATAGTTTCTTCAAGTGGCTCAATGATTGGGCAAAACTCCACAAGGCGTGTTTGCTAATTGGATTATTTTGCTGACAGCAAAGACTACAGATGCCCAATCCCACAATTTGATTGGCCTTCGTCTTGTCATTTACCGTCATGACGCTTGATCAGTAGTTTACACTACGCACAAAACGCATCGCTGAGTTTGTCATGCTGAGTGTCTGCGTCCATCTCGAGGACGGGGTGATGTGTTTAAGTAATATATATATATATATATATATATATATATGTATGTGTGTGTGTGTGTGTGTGTATTATAGGCTATACAGTATTATTTAATATACACTACAGTTCAAAAGTTTGGATTTTTATGTTTTTGAAAGAAGTCTCTTATGCTCACCACGACTGCATTAATGGATAAAAATACGGTATAATATATTTTAAAACGTAATGTATTGCTGTGATGGCAAAGCAGAATTTTCAGCTGTCATCAGTGTCACATGATCATTCAGAAATCATTCTCATATAGCCTACTGAAACATTTCTTCTTAATATCACTGTTAAAACAACAGCTGTGCTGCTTAATAATTTAATAGTAATAATTTAAAACTTAATAGTTTTTTTAATAGGCCTATTTTTATTCTAGGATGCATTAAATTGTAAAAAAAAAAAAAAAAAAAAAGTGAGAGTAAAGATTTCTTTTTTTGAACAAATGCTGTTCTTTTGAACTTTCTAGTCATCAAAGAATCCTGAAAAAAATCAGGGTTTTCACAAAAATATTAAGCAGCACAACTGTTTTCAACATTGATAATAATATGAAATGTTTCTTGAGCACCAAATCGGCGTTTTAGAGTTATTTCTGAAGGATCATGTGACACTGAAAACTGGCTGCTGAAAATACAGCTTTGCCATTACAGGTATAAATTACATTTTAAAATAGATTAAAATAGAAAACAGTTATTTAAAATTGTAATAATATTTCTCAATATTACTGTTTTTGACTTTATTTTTGATCAAATAAATGCAGCCATGGTGATCATAAGAGACATTTAAAAAAAATCTTACTGACCCCAAACCTTTGAAAGGTAGTCCTAATATGCATTCATGTATGTACATGCCTATAGTTTTAGATAAACAAGCTTTTTATTTATTTTATTTTATTTTATTGTATTTTAACCCTAACACATATCCGTACCTACTCTTGTCATTAACAGTCATGGGCTTTTTATTGTTCATTTAAATGTTTTTGTACCAGACCTCTTTCTCTTTTACTTTAATTGAATCATTCTTTACAAAGCCCTATAAACAATGATTTCAATGCATCAGATGTATTGGTAAATAAAATTTAGCTAAGAGTAAACTATCAGTAGAAAGTACATTGGATATGTGGATACATTGTAATATATTCACTTTTTAATGATTCTTTATTGGTTTTTTATTGGTTTTAAGAAACAAAAGGTGTCCAAATGTCTAAAGATATAGTATTGACATTCCCTTTAGTTTTAAGTGAAGCACTGAATCAAATGGAAACATTTTGAAGATCTTCTCAAATGAATCAGGGTTTATTATTGATCCAAGTAAAATGTATTTTTGGCAAATAGCAGCTTTTAAGCAAGATGAATGTCATATGGTGCAAGTGTCAGATTTCTGTATGTCAAAAAAGAGCCATGAGTCCAAGGCATAACCAAGTACAGTACCCAATTCCCTATTGATCTTGCTCCAGAACTCATGTATTCTCTTTCGACCTTCATGAAACACTTCATCCTCAGTGCTTTTGTGGATGAACCAGCTGAACTGTCCACTTCTTTTCCTACAGTATCCACAACAGTTCCAGTGACAGAAACACAAATGCCTTCATGTCTTGAGACTTGAATGGTTAGGTGTCCTTATGCTGTTTTATGAATCTTTTATCAGGTTCTGAAGGTACAGACCACCATTGGCTGCTTGACAGCACCATCAAGTGGTCACCGGCAGCCGTTCGCTTTCACTGAAAATAAATAAATATTTTTAAAAAAAGAGAGAGAGAGAGAGTTTTAAACATTCTTAAATCAAGATTTACTTTTTTACTTGA
Organism: Opsariichthys bidens; assembly: GCA_037194245.1. NCBI lineage: Eukaryota > Metazoa > Chordata > Actinopteri > Cypriniformes > Xenocyprididae > Opsariichthys > Opsariichthys bidens. The sequence continues at coordinate 13,653,729 of CM074296.1, forward strand.
GAAGCAAAATCACTTAATTACTAATCTTGTTTTCTGAAAAAAATCAAGCTTTTGTGTCTTTATGCTTAAAACTTACGTTATTTCATTATTTCATGAAAAGTTCTCGTTTTAAGTGTGAAGTCACTTAATTTTAATCCTTTTTTTTGTCTTTTGCTTCTCAAGTAATTAAATTTTGATTTTAAGAGTATGAATTTTGAAAAGTATTTAGGTATTTGTATTGCAAAACAAGACAAAAATACAGTGGAAGAAAATCTTTTTTGCAGTGTTTGTACTGTACTCTATTCAGGTGGAAATACCCCGAGCCTTGTAATGTCTGTGAGTCAAAACTTAAGTTGTGAGTGACTGCAAATGATGAAAGAAATAATTAGACAAAGCAAGTTGCACAGTCCGATTACGCGGAGCTATAAAAGCTGAGAGAACATTCCAACACTCCCATTCCTCTGAAGGAAGTGCTGCTCTGAGGCAGAGTTAGATCATTATTACTGGTGACATCATGCAGCTGTTGCTGACTGGACAGTTTTGCCTGGAAGCAACACCACGTTTAAATATTTGTGAATGTCTGCATTAATGCATCTTGTATGCATGGTTAATTATCCATTACTGCGTGTGTGTGCATATACACGGAGGAGATGGTGCGATATTTATATACAGGCAGTCAAACCCCTTTCTGACTTTTGTCACTATACAGGATACCTCGTACACACTCCGTTTGACCCTCACTCTTCCTTACATAAAGTCTGATTTAATTCTTTGTGAATTTTGAACGCTTTGAGGGGACTCACTTCGCATTAAGCACGCCGTCCACACAGCGTTAAATATTGAGCGAGCGTGTCGTTTTGTTTTTATAATTTCTCTTGCCACAGGTGCTGTTGGCAGCCCTAGCTTGGAGACCTCGAGAGGCAACTGCATTTTGATGAGCCGTCAAATGAGTGCACAAAGCAGGCTGGAGGCTTTAGTCAGGAAGGCTCGTTTATTTCACTGCTTGTGACACAGAGCATGCACACAGATAGTCAACACTTCCCAGCCTGCCTTTGTTTCCGGCCACATCTGAAATGTTTTTTCAAGCTCTTGCATGCCTTGACCTTGTGAAAGTCTCTTTCTCATTCACTCTTGTGCCGTTTGTTCACTCCACACTGCAAAAGATGATTTTCTAAATGCATTACAAGTATTTTTGTTTTGTTATTTCAGTAAAATATCTAAGCGGTCTTAATTCAAGTTGCATTTAATTGAGAATACTTTTGAAAATTAAGTGACTGTTATGCTTAAAACAATAACAAATAATCTGCCTTTTTGTCCTAGGGTTAGTTCACCCAAAAATGAAATTTCTGTCATAAATTACACACCCATGTCGTTCCAAACCTCTGAGACCTTCGTTCATCTTCGGAACACAATTTAAGATATTTTTGATGAAAAGCAGTGCTTCTAGGTTCTACGTCAGTATTGGCTGACGCTGTTCACATGAGCAGCAGGACGCAGGAGCCGGCCAATAACAAGTCGGCGTTCTGACGTAACGCTGCACTGTGTCTACAACCAGTGTTCAAAACTGTTACACTGTTGCCGCCGGGTTGTTTTTCATGTCCACGGGTTGAAGCGACCTCAAATAACGTGATATTTTACCAGGGGAGCCCCGCCAAAAACGTGGATTTCACGAACTCAATATGAGTTACAATGAAGAAAAGACTACCGCAACTTCCGTTTTTCTTTTCCAGAAAAGAAGCTTTTCACGTAAATGTATGTCTTGATTTAAGAATTAGTACTGCAAAAACAAATCAAAAACACTGAGTAAGAAAATCATTTTTTAGAGTACACTGTGCCAAAGCAAGAAAGAAATGCTGGTTTGTGGAGGGAAGAAATCAACAACTTGAATCTGGGGTGTAAAGGTCCAGGTCAGTCTACTTTCCCTTTCGTAGGTTAATGTGAATGAATGGATGGCAGTCCATTGAGATATGGAAGGGGCATGTTGTGTATAACTACTGGTTCTTTAATACACATGCTTTCTGAATCCCCTTTCCCCCCCCCCAAACATTTTAGTAGCACCATAGAGTATAAAAGCAAATTCATCTTTTATTCACCGCAGGCTGAATATTCAGACTGTGAGATGTTAAAGCAGTGGAGGTCAGTGTTTAGCAGGCTTCTCTCTTTCTGAAGTGCTGAAACAGAGTATGCACTTGCTTGAACCAAGGTTCATGGAAGCACATTAAAATGCCTCGCATTTTGCACAAGAAGCGTACCAAAGCCATAGCCTCTAGACCCTGCTGCATATGCATTAGGTTCTGTGCTACAAAGGCCAGGGGCACTTATTCACTACCCTATGGATTGTCTTCAGGCGAGGCCCTCGGTGTGAAGGCCTTAATCTCGGCTGTGCTGGTGGGGCCCAGACGTGCTTAATGGTGTGAATCAGTGGACCTCTGATGTGATGAGTGTATGGTTGATCTCACTCCTTACCCTTTAGCATCTCCACTCTCCATGAGGCGTGTGTGACGAATATATTTTACCCCTTAAAACTGATGGAACAATTAACAGTAAGTTTAGCTGTTGACGACTGAAGCCATTTAATAGATTGTGTTTTCAGCAGCTTTTCTGATCATTTAGATTTCTGTTTCAAATACAGTGGCTTCATGGGGTTAACTTTTCAGATGATTATTAATGAATGTTGATGGCTGCTTGATGGTGATGTATTCATGCATATATGGTGTAGTACTGTCCCAGTAATGCTATCTTACTCAAAAGCATGCATGTCATCAGCTTTTCAAGCTGGCCTGGCTCCAGGGAGGTCTGGGTGGGACTGGCCGGCCTAATTATGAACTTGGTCCACCCTGGCAACCATCACCCACCCATTCAGCCCACTTTACTGGAACCAGGCCTCCTGCTAAATACATCAGCAAGGATTTGGTGCATAGGCACTTTCCTCAATTTAATCAAAAATTAAAGTCATACATAAGTGTCATACATTTTGTTGAATATAAATGGGAGTAAAACAATTTTTCATAATAATTTAATTACATTTTATGTAAATAGTTGCGGCCCACATTTTGCTCTCGTTAATGCAAGATTTATAAAAAATAACATTTTTAAATATTGTGAAATTACAATTTAAGTAAAGTCAATCTCAATCCATTTTGTTTTTACACACGTTATAGGAAAAGTATATGAAAATGGACAAAAATATGTTATAATTAGCCTATAATTTCATCCATACCTGCAAACCAACATTTAATCCAAAACAAGCTGTCCTTCACTGCACTATAGCTAAATTTAGGCTAAACCTTTTATCCATTCATACGTGGGTTATCATTTTTATGTATTTGTATTATTTATATACATTTTATTTAATTTAAGAAAATCACATTTCAGAATTTTATATGTTCTCAGAAAAGTCCCAAATTTTGCTTTGCACCACAGGCTGACGAACAGCACTTTCTAAATGAAATGTCAGGCACCCCTTTCACTGATCAGTAGCTTAAAAAATCCAGCCCTGGTGCTTTCTCTAAATCAGCCACTCGTTTAGTGTAATGGGATGTGAAGACCTATTTGTTTTCATGTTCTCCACGGATTGTTTTTTTGATCACTTCTGCCCCCTGCAGGAGTATATCTGAATAGCAAGCATTTTTGTGGAGGCAGTCTGTGGATTCACCTCACACAGAACACATCCACCTTGTTTTTCCAGGTAAGAGACCTGGAAAATGGGTGTGGCCATTAGCAATTTTAATGTGTCTGGCTTCCCGTGTCATTCGCCTCTTATTTTTAGCTGCTTGATATTGCAAGCTGGTGTTTCTTAGGCTATTATATATTTTCTTAATTATAAACATTAACAACATTACAACGTTGCGCATACAGTTTTACAGGTTACTGCACTTTGATAATCTTCTTGTCATTTCTCTAGCGGATAATAAATCGCAAGTCTCACACATTCAAAGAAAACACCTTATTTCCACTTTTAAAAAAAGTCGTTATTATATTTAAATAATAAACCAGTTTATTCATAATCAACGAATCATTTACTCACCCTGATGTCTTTCCAAACCTATATGGAATTGTATCCTCTCTGGCACACACAAAAATATATATTTTGATGAATGTTACCAAAATTTTTGGTTCCCATTCACTTCCACTATATGGTCAAAAAACATAACAGAAGCGATGGGGACCGAACGGTTTGGTTACCAAAATTCTTACCAAAATGTCTTCTTTTGTGTTCCACAGACAAAAGAAAAGTCATGCAAGTTTGGAACGAGATGAAGGTGAGTAAATAACCACAGAATTTTCATTCGGTAGACCATCCCTACCTAGCCTACATAAAATTCTCAAGATTTTTTTGAGTCACCATAAAGGCAACTGCTTATTTTCAAATATTTTGCTAATCACATAAAATAAGCTGTTTCAGAGAAACTGAATGACATGTAACCGCAACAAAAGGCAGTATTAGCGGATAAATGAACATATAGGCCTACACTGCTAATGTCTCATGTATCCCTTCTGCTCGGCCGTCCTAACACTTCTGTGTGACTGCGACTCAGATGGTAGAATGTTTTGAACATTTCACACACTCCGAGTTCGCATAGAGCCAAAGCGTTGCATTCTCAGGCGGCGTAGCCATTAGCCTGGCTGCCGACCAGCAGACCTGTCACCCTTGTTTAATGTGCCTGACTGGGCGTGTTTATGTGGGGGAGTTTGTGCGCAGACACAGCGATGGGCATTTCTGAGGAGGAGTCCGGGCCGATGCGGCTTGCGAACCCACAGGCTCAGGCTTAATAGCATCTGTGCCTATTCTGCCACCTCCAGACGTCAGGAACACGCACCGTCACCCACTCAGCTCAGAGGGTCGTGTACAGAGCATCGATGCCGCTCTTTGACAATGTCAGCACCGATTTAAATGAATTTCTGCATGTGCTAATTGAGTGATCTCTAACCATCCACTCAACCACCTGGGCAGAGCTCCAGCAGTCCGTTCATGCTCCTCGGCGGCGGAGCTCCGGCATGTCCTACTTTACTGTTTAATGACCCTCTGATAGATCAAGACCGTGCCAAAAAGCAAACAAAAGCGAGAGCTTTAAAACTCAGCATGACCCAGATGATACCCCCCCCCCTCTGTGCCCGTTCTCATTGTTCTGACAGGAGAAAGAAGCGGTGCTTCATTTACATAATAAATGAGAATGCAACAGCAAGAGAGTGTGCCGCTACACACCGTAAAACAGTGCCTGTTACAACACCATGCAAATGATCTCCATCGTAATCCTATCATCATTCAAGGATTCGCTTGAGTTGATGGGAACCTGTACACATACACAAATGATATGAGAAATGGTCCATATGTTCATAAATCAAACGAGATGGTTCACCCAAAAATGAAGATACCTCCAGTTGTTCTAAACCTGTATAAATTTGCTTTTCTGCTGAACACAAAAGAAGATATTTTGAAGAATGTACAGTTGTTGAACACCATTGACTTCCATAGCAATATATATTTTTTTTCATACTATGGAAGATGGAACAGCAACTGTTTGGTTAACATATTCTTTGAAATATCTTCTTTTGTGTTCAGCAGAAAAAAAGAAATTCATACCGGTTTGGAACAACTTGAGGGTGAGTAAATGATGACAGAATCTTCATTTTTTTGGAGAGCTGTCCCTTTAAGAATCTGCATCAGCTATAATGAAGAATCACCATGCAGAAAGACAGAAGTAAATGCATGTTTCACATTTTCCAATTTTTTTTTTTTTTTTTTTTTTTTGTGAAACCCCTGTTCTTTAACGCTCTCTCCTTCCTAATTGAACACAAAATGGAAATCTGCACTGGAGCTGCAGTCACGTCTTTGTCAGCTGCACAATTTCTGGTGCAAGATGGCAAGGTTAAACATCTCATCAGTTGTATTTGGTTGCCAGGCAGTGGTCAAAAACATTCCCGACAACAGGGCCTTTTATTTGATGTTTGAATTATAACATGTTGTCAGTTGGGTCAGTTAAAGAGAAAACATTCCTTTCATTCAGCTGGGACTAAATAAGGATACAGCACACTATTATTTTTGAAACCAATATTTTTAATGGAAACACATATTTGAATGGCGCTGACATACACTTTTTCCTCATTAGCAGAGTTTAATTGTTGCACAGCATTTAGATGGGTTTGTGTGCATGTGTGGGCTTTAGATGCTCACAGACAATGTGCTAGAGCTGGGATTACATTCGTGTCACGCCAAGATTATTCTCCTTGCCTTATCCTTGCAGAAATATGATTATTATTGTCATTGTCATTTTGTGTTATTCCTGTTTATAGTGCGATTAAGTCCGGTCTTATTAATGAAAAACTCATCGGATGTCAGCTCCTGCTCATGCAGGATAAGAAAATGTTTATGAGACAGAGGGCAAAGCTGGGAAAGGTCCCTGAGAGATTTGCGACGTTTAAATACATGCCAGGGCTGAATAATTCTGTCTGCATGGATCAGAGATTCAAGTTTACAAGATAAGCTATCACGGATGTCTCAGGACAGGGTAGCACAGACTGAAGTCTCACTTCTGCAGCACATGCTCTCTGTACTTGCACTCACAGTGGAAGTCTGTTCTTTCACATCAGAAAGCTGAACAGTGCAGTCATGTCCAAAGAGTCTGTGTGTTTGTATTTTTTAAATAGTATCACAATGACCAAAACACTTCTCACACAGAACATTCTTTGCACTATTTAACAAAACATCAAACCCTATAATATAATATAATATAATATAATATAATATAATATAATATAATATAATATAATATAATATAATATAATATAATATAATATAATATAATATAATATAATAATTAAAAAAGTATACTTATATATATATAAATATATATATATTCTACTAATATTTATTAAAATTTCTTTTTTAATTTTATTATTTTTTACCTTTTACATTTTATTATTATTATTATTATAATATTTACATTATATGTATTTATTAGAAATATTATAAATGTTTTTAATTAATATTTTGTAATCTTATATATGAAATATTTTTAAAAATAATATTTTATTTTAAATGTAATATAAAACTGTTTTAATATTATTCAAAGGTTTTTAGACATTTAAGTCATACTAAATTTGAATTTGTAATATATGTGTGTGTACATATATATTTCAAAAATATATAATTTACATAGGCTATATCATGTTTTAATTAATAATAAATTATATATATACATATATATATATATATATGTTATAATAAAGATTATATGTGTGTGTGTGTAATAATTTTTTTAATTATAAAGATAAAATTGTAAAAAAAAATTAAAGTAGGACATAAGCCAAAACATATATATCTTAATTATACGTTTCCTAATATATATGTAGAACAATGCTCATTACATATATATATATATATATATATATATATATATATATATATATATAATGATCAGAAATGTAATAAGGAAGGAATAAGTAATAAGGAAAAAAAATTAATTTAATTTAAGTTGTATTATTTTTTTTTATAATTGTACTTATTAAATATCATTATAAATATCAATACAAACAAAGTATGATATTAATTTTGACATTTAATTCATACTCAAATAATGTAATTCATAATTTGTAGTGTGTGTTTGTGTGCCTTAAGCCGATGATGGTGATGGTGTTTTTATTTATGTGTGGTACAGATTTAAAGTTTCATTTGAGCAACAACAGCATTGTTTAGGGATTCTTAATTTGCACCAGTTTAATTTGTAAAGTGCCAGTGATTCCCGTGATCCTCTTCTCTTGTGGTTCTCATCTCTGATTGCTCAAACCCTGATTTGGCTTCTTCTTATAAGAATATCAGGCCCCATGCTATAAAAAGACAGTAGAGGCATTATCGTCTTATAAAACGGATTCAGAAACAAATTAAAAATTGTCATGTCTAATCTTCTTTGACCAAAAGTACCAAGTGCAAGTGGTACATGTTCTTAAATCTGTGGCCTGATCCAAGTTGTTTACAGAGCTAAGCCTTAGGAGGGATCTGGTTGCTCATAAATCTGGGGCTATGATTATGTCACAGCGGAGACTAGACACAAAGCCACACTCTCATTTTCACTTCCTCCTGACCAGCAGCCATACATTTAGGTCAGATATATAGCCTGTTTGTCCCTGTTCATATACAACTCAATATACTTCTGTCTAATGCACATATACACACTGAAGCTGTCCAAACAGAATAAAAACTGCATGGAACTATTTGGGGAAAAAATGTAAAAAGGGAGGAAAAATGTATAGTTTTGTATATAGGTTTTGTATAGTTTTGAAACCTGAAGAAGTGGAAGAAATCACATCTGTATCAACACCACCAAATCATGGCCTATAATAATCCAATGTTTGCAAAATATTTTTCATATTCATAATGAGTATCTGTAGTAATTTTCTTAATTATCTCTTAAACTCACTTGAAATGGTTCTATATCATGATGACATTGTGGAGAGTTGGGCCCCGTTTACAACTGGAATTAAAGGGTTAGTTCACCCAAAAAAAATGAAAATTATTACTCAAAAAAAAAAAGACCTTTGTTCATCTTCAGAACACAAATTAAGACATTTTTGTTGAAATCCGATGGATTTCTATTGCCAGCAAGACAATTAACTCTTTCAGATGCCCAGAAAGCTACTAAAAACAGTTCATGTGAGTACAGTGGTTCAACCTTAACATTATAAAGCGATGAGAATACTTTATGTGCGCCAAGAAAAACCAATGAGAATGACGCCTTTTCGACAATATCGATGGGTGATTTCAAAACACTGCTTTGAAGCTTTTAATCATTTGTTTCGAATCAGTGGTTCGGATCGCATATCAAACTGCCAAAGTCACGTGAATTATGGAAATTTCGAATCACTTATGACGCAATGAAGCCTCACTGACATCAAGTGACTTTGGCGCTCAAACCACTGATTCGAAGCAAAGGACTCGTAAAGCTTTGAAGCAGTGTTATGAAATCGACCATCACTAGATATTGTTGAAAAGTCATTATTTCGTTTGTTTGGCAATGACCCTAGGTGTAAACGGGGTCTAAGTCTAAAAAAGGACATTTTTATTTGTTTTGACTGTACATAGACTTAACAATGGTGTTTTAGGAAAAGCAAGTCATACTATTTGCCCGAAAAGGCAAATTTTTGAAAATGAGTTTCAAAGTGCAAGTTTTTGATAACTGTTGTCATCTGTATGAGAAAAACGCAGCAGAAAAACTTTTCCATTTTTAGTATATTGTTGTTGTGTAAACGTACCCTAAAACGCTTTGAGCTTGTCGACTTTATATCACTTCCAGAGGTGGTTGAAAACGCATTTGACCAGATTGCTTTCCTAGTGTAAATGCTCATGTGGTCAAACAGTCACAAAAGACTGCCTACTCTCCACCTACTGTGCCAATAACCCATTGTGCTTTGGAGGAGGATTCGATGCAGAACTACAAACACAAATAAAAGTGTTTTAAAACTACAAAAATGGCAGATGTGCATGACCGACACTTAAGTAGAGAGGCTTAGATTAATGGTTTTGAGTAACTAATAATCAACTGTTATCCATTATATTTCATCTGCAACAGAAATGTGAACTTTTGTAAATGGCCATTAACTTTTATGTTTGGCAGTTTTACATTTGACACATAAGGAGAGTCTCCATACGAAGACCCACAACTGGCAGATCAGATGTGCTATACATTTCTCCAATACGGTTTAAGTTTAAAATGCAATTTTATGACGTGATAGTATGTCCCAAAGCTTGCCTATACTCTTCTGCTATACACTCAGAAAGTTTGTACTTTTTCATCACAATAAGAGTTTCCTGATGGGGATACATTCATACAGCTCATATGTTTGGTAGAATTTTATTTTTAAAAGGACGGTATGAATGCAAGTAAATGAGCAGATAATACTTTTCAAACATTTTTTCCACACGTTCTTTGAAATAGCTTAATTTGGAAACGGAATCATCTTAATCATCCAGCCAAAAATTCCTCATTTCGCCCTGATTTTCTATGTATTGTGTATGTTCATGTGTTTGAATATGAATTAGATATGGCATAATGTACAGTAGCCCCAAAAAACCACACTTAAAAGCGTATGGATTTTTCCTTGCATCCTTACTTTCATTTTGAAGCAACAAAAAAGCACAAGCAAAACATTTCAAAAGTTTGATAAAATATATTTTAAATAATATTTCAAATCAACAACAATGCATAATAAACAATATAAATATATTTTACTAAATAATATTACATTACATTTTCTGTTCATTCAAAAGCATATTATTGCCTTTAATTAAATGTAAATAAATGAGAAGATATTATTCTTCTTTACACTTTCTTTGACAGTAATTGTTTGCCATTTATCTTAATGCATTAGTTTAATTCTTCAACTGGTTTTGAAAGACATGGTGTCCATAATTCATTTTGTGTGGGGTGATCATGGTCCATATGTGTGTTTGTTTGCATGTCTATTCATGTATTTACATATGGAAGCCATGTTAAGCAACCCCATTTTAATTACTGGACAGGATAAACATACATGTTTGACACAGTACACCCCCAGCTCTGCTCTTTTTTTTCTTTTTTTCTTCTTCTTTCTTTTTTTTTTTCAATGCTCTGAAGAAGCAGCTGAACTGAGCAGCGCAGAGGCTTACTGAATGATTACAGAGATTGCTGGTGCCATCCAGAGCCCACTGGAACACACGGGTCAAGTGGCCTGGCAGCAGGACGAGATTTTTTCTTGGGATTGTGTGGAATTATACCGAGTATTAATTCAGGTCCCTGCAGGATTCTGTGGGAGGCGATGGCTGGCTGGTCGTTAGGGCGATGATAAGGATAAGGAGCAGCTGCTGATGCTCAGTTCAGCAACCCGATTAATCCGCTGAGACTCTGTATTAAAAAAATAAGGCACAGAGCAAGTTTGATTGAGACTTAAGCTCAGGGAAAAATGAAGGGATCTGGATGCTGCACGTATGGGGGGGGGGGGGGGGGGGCAGCCGGCTTGTTCCAAAAGCTGTTAAGATGGGATGAATCCAGAGCACTGGATATATCTCTAGTTTCATCATAAAAAAACACTCCCTAATCTATATTTGAGATGTACTGGATCTTTATCTGGGAAAGATTATTCTTTCCATGATATTTAAGTTAAATAACACATTGTATATGGTTTTGTACTGTTCCCTAAGAAGCTTGGCAACAGCTTAGCTGAGGAATGTGTTAGAGCATATTTAGAGCACAGCAAATGGAATAACAAGAATGAAAATTGCAGTGTATCAGATGAAATCCGGGTCTTTATGTAGTTTTGGACAGAATCTTAGTGTATTAAAGAAACATTATGGTTCCAATACAAGTTAAGCTGTCAATTAACAGTTTTGTGGCATAATGTTAACTACAACAAAAATTAATTTCCACTTCTCCTTCCTATATATATATATATATATATATATATATATATACACACTGGATTACTGTGTGATACTTACAATGGAAGCAAATGGGGCAGATTTGCAGATGTTTAAAAAAAAAATGAAATAGTACACCATTAGAAAAAAATATTCTATATAGAACCCTAGAGCTCTTGATTCAGTTTTGAAGAACCTTTCATGCCAAATTAAATATAAGGACAAAAATTTTAAATGATTACATATTACTTTCAAGTTTAACAGATTATTTAAAAAAAAATTCAAATGATAAAGTATTTTTATGAACTCTTTAAAAATGTAATTAAAATGTAATTACAATAAAATTAACTCTATGATGCACCTGCTAGAACCCTTTTAGGTTCTAAGGAGTGTATACTGCCATAAAATGTATGACTTTACTGTGAAAAACCAACATTTTCTGTGTCAAGTTATATTAAATTTTGCAACTTTGTCGCCATGATAATGCATTGCCATAATCCTAAAATAAGTAGGCCCTACTGTAAAACTTCCTTAGCATAACAGCTCAAATACTACTTCTTAATACTGCTTTCAAAAGCCTCCAAAAATTGGCTATTGCTATAACCTTTGTTTTTTTTTGTTTTTTTTTTACATGAGAGATAATTTATTTTGTGGCAATCTGCATTATGCCATAAATCCAGTCAATTTCGTTCAACTTGCATTAAATCAATAGACTATTTCTTTAAACTGGGTTAGGTGCCAGTGGCTGTGAAGGAAAACGTTCTGGCACTGTGCAAATCCCCTAATGCAACAAACATATATAGACCACACACGCATAAACGCATCACTACCCTCCATCAGTACTTTCCGAGCACCCCATCCCCTCTCACAGCTATGAATATTGAAGCGAAACACTAATAACAACATGTTTGCATTGTTGCGACTGCTTGGTCTGAATTATTTACTGGTGGACCCTTAATGTGACCACGTTGGGCTACAGACCAGCGCACAGCGTTTCCCTCAGTCAGCTCCGCTCTGCCATGTCACCTTGACCGTGTCACTACAGCTTAGGCGCATACGGGGGTCAGAGTTCACTCTGCCAGGTTGTGTGAGTTTGCAAGGAGGTGAGGTCCAATCAAGCATGAGACAGCTTTTCACTTCCAGTGTCCGTTAGGGCGCCTCGGCCAACCAGCTCCCTCGCCCTGCACATTAATCCACTCAGCAGCATTAATGTGTCAAATGAAAGTTTTATGTGCCGAATAGTCAGCAAATAGTCACTGCTTTTAAGGCACAAATAAAGCCAGGGTAAGCATTTGTGTGAACACGGTTTGCTTGGGTATTTTTCTTTTCTTTTTTTTTTCTTGTTTTTAATTGTTTATACTGTGAGATACTTTTCAACTGTAGCTCACACCAACTTCAGATTCATTTATGACCAGAAAAAAAATGTTGATGTGCAAACTTTTTCAAAAACAAAATGTAATTGTAAATGTGAAGATTTGCTGTAAATGTAAAGCAAAGGATATTATTGTTATTGTAAAAATATGAATTAAAATCATTAGGCTTTATATATTTATTTATTTAATACTTCAGATTCTGCACTATGTCTAGGTAAAAGTGGTAATAAATTGAAAATTGTAGTATTAAAAAAAAAACATTATAGTAAATAATATATACTAATATTATTATACTTTATTTGATAAATATTTCAGTTGTATTCATTTTTTATAAATATTTCAGATTCTGCATCATGTAAATAGTGAGTAATATTAAAGGTTTAGTTCACCCAAAAGTGTCTTTTCAGTCATTACTCACCCTCATGTCGTCCCAAACCCATGAGACCTTCATTCACCTTCGGAACACAAAACATATTTAAGATTTTTCTGATGAAATCCAAGGGCTTCTGAACCACACAGAAAGGTCCAGTAAAGTCAACGTGACTACAGTGGTTCAACCTTAGTGTTATGAAGCGACAAAAATACTTTGAATCCTTTTTTATTTTTTTTAATCACTGGGGAATTAATTATTATGCACTTTTGGGTCCTCATAAAACATACATACAAGAACACACACGCACAGGTTTGTTTTGCTATCTTAGTGAGGACATTCCATAGGCGTAATGGTTTTTATACTGTACAAACTGTACATTCTATCCCCCCACATTAACCCTACTCCTAAACCTACCCATCACAGAAAACATTCTGCATTTTTACAGTTTTAATAAAACATTGTTTAGTACGTTTTTAAATCTATTTGAAATATGAGGATGCATGGAATGTCCTCATATTTCACGTTTAATACCAGTGTCATTATACAAATTTGTGTCCTCACACACACACACACACACACACACACACACGTTGTGTTTTCATTTTTTTATGGAGACATTCCATAGGCGTGAGGGTTTTTATAGTGTACAAACCCATCACAGAAAATATTCTGCTATTTTAGATTTTCAAAAAAGATAATTCTGTGTGATTTATAAGCTTGTTTCCTCATCGATCAAAACTACTATTAATATATACTATATTACTATTCTACTATTATTATACCTGTGGGGACATTTGGTCCCCATAATGTAGGGGATACCCCCCCCCACACACACACACACACACATACATACACACACATACACACACACACTCACACACTTTGATGTAAAAAGTGCCATACTGCCCTCTGGTGACCGGTATAATATTAGCATGCAGATAAAACAGAATCAAAGATGTAATTTTTTTGATTAAAATTAATAATATATTCAATCTCTACCTGGAACATTGACCCTTATATTTTTTTAATTTTGACAAAGCTATGTTTAAACTGCCCAATTTTATCTGCAGGCACCCATTATCTCTTTAATTCTACAAACTTTAATTCATATTATTATCATAATACCACAAAACTCAATTGGCTGGTATAGTCTCATTAATTACAGTACTGATATATATATATATTATGAGTGAGGTTTTTAATGAAGTACATACTTTTATGTGATGTAAAAGTAAGGGACTGCCTTGCATGTTATATTTCATCAGCAGAGGACGTTGTAGTTCCATCCATGACATTCATTCAACCAGTTTCCCAAACCGCTTGTGCTCCTGAGAGTCGTGGGGATGCCGGAGCCCAGCGTCACAGACATGGAAACACCCTGGAGGAATGGCCAGGCCAATACATGTCAGGCTGAAACGATTTTCTGTATAACAATAAACGGATATTATTATTATTATTATCATCATTTTCTCATTAAACCTCACAAATTGTCACAAATGATTAAAATAAGAAGTACATCAGTTAATATCATCATGCTGTTAGAGGAAGAAAAAAAAAACACTCTTACAAGAATAGTTGTTTTCAGCTTGTGTGAATTTAGTTAAAGCTGTTTAAGTTATCAAGCTGTCTCATGTGAAGTCCTGCTTTTAGTTTTTTAAGATTACCACTAGGTGGAGCCCTAAGCATATGTTTTTTATTCTGATTGCTTTACAGAAGACAATGTCTTTTGTCTTATATGTCTTTTTTTTTTTTTTTTTTTTTTTTTTTTTTTTGAACATGCAATAATGTACAACGCACCTTTTGTTTTGTGCGTTTAACAAAGAAATCAGTGCTCCGAGTCTTTACTAAAAACCAACACATACTACAACAAAGACAGCTCTCAAGCTTTACATTTATGAGTGGTTCAGATACCTTGACAACTGTCAATCAAACGATGTGCACACAGAGTGGCTGTTTTGTCCATTTCTCTCGTTGACGTATACAGAGAAGCGAGGAGCTGGGCACACTTTGGGGTGTGGTGATGGTGTCTTCGATGGGGATGTCTAGGGCACCTCCTTCGGCTAGCGTAATGAAAGGCTGCCAAGCTGTGGCTAGGCCAATAGGGCATGCTGAAGCCCAGAATACCAGCTCTGTGGCATGACAAGGAGGGAGGAACAGCAGCAGTTTAGGAGAGACTCCCAAAATGGAATCTGAAAACATAGTCGGATGCATTAGTAGATCAGTGTAAATTTGACAAAAATCGATAAAACTCTAACAGAAAATTGAAAATGACAGTAAAAATAACAAAATGTACTTTTTTATAAAGCATTTTCCTCCTCCCAAAATTCTTTGTTAAATATTTTCTCATTATTTAATTTTTTTATATATATATTTACCATAAAATTAACATGAAATGAAGCTAAAAACAAAATTCGATAAAATGCAAATAGAAAGTTGCCTTATAAGTGAAAATGACAAAAATGTGTTTTCCTCCTTTTTTAAAAATAATTTCATATTTTTTTTCATATATTAAATACATTTAATATTATGTGCTAATAAAAAAATATATCCTATGAGTGAAAATGATCGTAAAAATGATAGTTTTCCTTCTTTTTAATATTATTTTTGAAATATTTCCTTATTTAGTATTTTCATATTTGTTTATTAACCATACATTTGACATGAAATCTGGCTAAAAACAATTCAATAAATGCTAATATATATTTTTCGAGTTACAATTGGCAAAATAACAAAATCTATTTTTTATAATGTGTTTGTTAAATATTTCCTTATTTATTATTTAAATCATTTCATTTTTACCATAAAACTGACATGAAAACTCATTCAAATGCTAATGAGAAACTATTGTTTTATGAGTGAAAATGACAGTCAAAATGAGTAAATCTGCTTTTATCATTCATATTATTTCCTCATTAATTACTTAAATGATTTCATATTTACCATAAAACGAAACATGAAAATCCGTCCTTAAATGTAAAAAAGTACCTTAAATGAACCTCAAGGTCAATGTAAGCATATAAAAATAGGGGGGGAAAACCTGGCTAAAAAAGAATATTGCCACAGAGGAGACGCCTCTGACGATAATAACACATAGGAGTAAGTTGTGCTTAGTAGTAAGCGAGCGGCACAGACCGACCCAAACCGGTCTCATCTCCGTGCTGGGCCCTGGGTGCTGCAGCAGATGGAAGCTGGGGTTAAATTCAGCTCTGGGTGTAACCGTACATAAACAAGCTGAGCAGACCTCAAACATGGCTTCTGGATGCACTACGGCCTGTAGGGAAGTTCCTGGGTCGAAAACAAGGGCCCCAATCTGTCAGTGCATGTGTTCAGAGATCAATGGACAATGTTCAG
Source organism: Opsariichthys bidens (assembly GCA_037194245.1). NCBI lineage: Eukaryota > Metazoa > Chordata > Actinopteri > Cypriniformes > Xenocyprididae > Opsariichthys > Opsariichthys bidens. The sequence goes on from CM074296.1 coordinate 13,670,194, forward strand.
CAAGAAAAATAGGATGATATGAGGGGCTACATCAAGCTGCGGCAGACATCAGCGGCATCTTCAAACCATAACAGTCAGTATACAGTCAGAGAAAGAATATTTAGCATTACCAGTGTTGTCATGGAAGACCTTATGGGCCGTCCTCTCTAGGGGTCGCCTTGGATACGTATTGTGGACATCACAAAGAAGTCAGTGTGCAGTCCTGGGCAGACGCCTTGGCAGCTGCTCTGGCCATAGTAGCGATGTTCCCTCTCTGTGCAATGATGTAATGTTTTGGAATGATCAGGCGCAGCTCAGCGAGAACTGGAGTCAGAGTAATGGATGAGTGGTTTCTGTGGACAGAGTTTTGTTTGAGAGTTTTCCTCTTTTTATTTTTTGATGGGTTGATTCTGTTGTCCATGGACCCCGGCAGATCTAAGGTTTGCACTTTGTGTGTAATTTAAGGCTCTAAATTGAGGGTTTGTAGCCAGGAACTGCATGGACTATGATTAGTGTTCTGCCACTTTCCTATCCACTATGAGCAGTTAATCTTTAGTTTATATACACAATTGAATCACGCAAAATGAGATGGTCCCCGTAACATATTACATAATGTATGGGTCTAATCATACATACAAATGGGACACCATTGTGGTGAGGACAGCTAAGAGAAACTGCCCATTTAAAAATGATGGGAATTTCACATGGACTGAACTTAAATTGCCATTGAACTAGAATCCCACAAACAGAGCCCGTGTATTGGCAGCTCTCCTTTCCACGAGTCAATGAGTTCAGAGCAGAAACAAATAATGTTTCACTCAATGAAATAATGCGTATGCATTTGACCATCTGGGCAGACAAAATTTTAATTGAATGGGTTTGCTAGTCAAACTAGTGTTGACAAAAGTGACAGTGTTTTTGAACAGAAAATCAGCATATTATAGAATGATTGAGTGCATTTTGTAACTAACATAAACCGATCCGACTTCTGAAACAGCATATAGTTACATATCAGCACATCTTCATTTTTGTCTGCTAAATTGCATATAAAAAGAGTCCCAAATCTGTTTCACACATCCAGCAGGCCTATTGCCAAGCAAACGTACTGTAGTATCACATTTCAGCCCATAGGAGACACTGTAGAGGTCGCAAGACGTGAAATGTGTCTCAAAAAAGGGAGACATCTAAAATGTGCAGTTCTGGGCCTGAGGTCTTCCATAGCTAGGATCAGGGCTGGGTAGGTTACTTTTAAAATGTTTTTCACTACAGATTACAAAATGCATGCTTTAAAATGTCATTTGTAACGTATTTCGTTACATTCCTCAAGTTTAGTAACTTAATCTAAATACTTTAGAATACTTTGGAATACTAATAAATATGAAACACAAAAAAGGGTAATTGCAAGTTTTTATCTCACAATTCTGACTTTTTCCCTCAGAATTGCGTGATATAAAGTTGCAATTGTGAGTTATAAAGTCAAAATTAGGAGATATAAACTTGCAATATTGAGAAAAGTCAGAATTATGAGATATAAACTCATACTAAATTCCCAATTGCAAGAAAAAAATGTTAGTATTGCAAGTTTATATTTCCCTATTCTGACTTTATAACTTGCACTTGTGAGTTTAAATCTTGCAATTCTGAGAAAAAAAGGTCCGAATTGTGAAACGCAAACTCACAATTGTGAGGAAAAAGTTGCAGTGACCAGTGAATTATAAAGTGATTCACAAACAACTATCACAAAACATGAAAACAAAGTTGGGATTTTTTTAAAAAAATAAATTCAATCATTTTGTCTTGTTCAGGACAGTAGCCTACTAAATAAAAATAACAACATTTTTATGATCCCTCTTAAAAGTATTAAAATGTTGATGAAACGTAACTCTGCTTTTTCAGGCTGTCAGAGTCAGAGAATCACCAATTGCTGTTTAAATGACATTAAAATTCAAAGTAATCACTTTGGTAATCTAAACTACTTTTCAGATGAAACTGTAATCTGATTACCACCCATTTAAAATGAAACTGTAATGAAATAGTTACTCAAATTTTGTATTTTAAATACGTAACTAAATGACTTGTATTTCGTTACTACCCAACCCTGGCTAGGATTAAGAACCACTATATTAGACTATGTGGGGGAAAAAATGCATATACTCATAGATGCAATTCTGGAAGCAGCTTAATCGGAGCTACTTAAAAATTCAACCTCAAAAAGGAAGAATCTATCAGACCTCTTGCGAGGAGGAGGATAGGAGTATCTGATTTCAAGCGCCTGAGTTCAATTTATGTACTGCTGGTTGTCTTGAGGCACGCAGTGTGCACTAGAGCTGCTGAAGACTAGAGGGGGAGTTACCGAAAGCACGTGACCAGAAGGGCGTGGCTTCTGGCAGCGCACTGTTGAAACTTTGTCGAGCTCCGCCCTTTAACAGCTGCAACGCATTTATACACATGTGCAAACTTTGCCCATGTACGACACTCCCCAAAACCTGTGCGGCTCAACTCCAAAGAACTCCAGCGACCTCTCCAACTCTGTTTGAAAAAGCAAACCCCATTCAGCCGTGGATTTCTCTGAGAACACAAGGATCCTTCTCGGTCCGAAAACTTTTTACCCCCCTGAGCTGGAACCCTCTATAGAAAATGTCTGCCTCGGTGCTGTCTTCCATATATGATTTGGACAGGGTAAGAATTTACCTTTTAAAACGAGTTCTAGAATCACTTTTAAATTCACTTCTGTTTGTTTTCTCAGTTTATCCCTGCGGGCAAACTTGTAACTTGAGAGCTCCGTGTTTACTAAATGTTACCACTCACTAGTCTTCCGTGGCACATACCGCGCTAAAAGGTGACCGTGAAGAACGAGTTTTGTTTTTGTTACTTTTGTTTGCGCTGTGTGAAACTTTTCCATGATATTTGCATATTTGTATCAAACAAGTATTGTATTTCTCAGACACAAATTGTAAGTTTAATGTCCAGACAAGCTGATTCAGATCACACCTGTCATTTAACATGTACAATTTCCTTTTCTCGAAGCTGTTTTTGGTCTTGTCAGTCTTTTTCACACTTCTGTCGCCTCAGGAGGGTGATGGTCGTGTACAACCGTGATTTAACCTCTATAGTTCAGTTCTATTTGGTTAAACTTGTACCCCTTAAACATATTTGACATCTGTGCTTAGGAATTCTGTTTGGTTTCTTTCAGGAAAAAGTCCCGAATTCAAATGCAATCTATCTCCACAATATGCTGGAAAAGAGGAATGTCGGGGTCCCATTTGCGGCTTCAAACACCAACAGCAACAGGTCTTTCGGTTATTTCAGGAGTAACTCAACAAACATGGACTTCAACATGAGCAACAGGCTCCAGATCGGTTTTGAGAGCTCGACACCTGCCTTCATGAATAAAGAAAACAAGTACCGAGACCGTGCGTTCAGTGACACGGGGGAACGCAGTCAACAACTCCAGGAAATCCTTCAGCAAAAGCCCGGCTCTCAGATCAACTCAACCCGCTACAAAACTGAACTTTGCAGACCTTTTGAGGAAAATGGCTCCTGCAAGTATGGAGAAAAGTGTCAGTTTGCTCATGGCTATCACGAACTGAGAAACCTGTCACGCCACCCGAAGTACAAGACCGAGCCGTGTCGCACATTCCACACTATCGGTTTCTGCCCATACGGCCCTCGCTGCCACTTCATTCACAATGCAGATGAGCGCAGAGCTGCTACGAATAACACTCAAGCCAGGCTCAGCCGGGATATTGGCGTTCTGGGAGAGGAGTCATCAAACCCATTTCTAAGACAGCGGGAAAGACCGAAGCTGCACCACAGCCTGAGCTTTTCTGGCTTCTCCAGCTCCCGCAGCAATGAGTCCATGTTGATTGACAACCCAACATCACGCACTCCCCCGCCGCCCACCTGCGCGCTCACCCCCAGTTCACCCTGTCTGAACGCGTTCTCTTTCCCAGATCAGGATCTTAAGGCTTTTCTTGCCCCCATCATCCCTCAGACCCAAAATGCTTTTACCCATCAGACCAGCGGTGGCTTGTACGGTAACATCCAGACCAACACTTGCCCTCCGTCACCACCTTTCAAAATGAGCCACTTGCCCTCCATGCGTCCGCTCTCGGAGTCTCCAGTGTTCGATTCTCCACCGAGCCCACCGGATTCCCTCTCAGATCCTGAGGGGTACCTGAGTGGCTCTTGCTGTTCCTCCGGCACAATCAGTGGCTCGGAGTCACCCAGTATGGACGCAAATAGACGTTTGCCAATCTTCAGCAGGCTGTCGATTTCAGACGATTGACTTGCTATTATTGTTATAGCCTTTTCTCCAAGTAGTGCCAACATGACTTTCAGGTCAAATATCAGTCTCGGCTGTTGGTTTTCTCATGGTTTTGTCATGATTGAGATGTGATTTTATTTTATTTTTTTCCCTCCATTTTTCCTTACAATGACATACCAAGATGATGGCTTCAGCAGTCTAGTAAGAGACCTGTTTAGAAGTGAGTCTTGGGAAAACATTCCATATGTTTGGAAGTGGTGTGAGAGCACAAGAACTGGGACTCATAAGTTGGCCATGGAATGTCACTGCAGATTTTTTTTTTTTTTTTTAACTGTGTGGTATCATTGCATCATGCTTTGAAATCTATTTAACTTATTTATTGTCATTTGAAAGTATAGCCTTCAAGGATACATTGAGTCCATATGGTATTTATCAAATCTAAAGCAATACACTTATATTCCTGTTTAAATTGTGATCGCCAATATTAATCTGGAAACCGTTGGTTTTGTCTCAATAATATATTTTTGTTAACTTGTCTATTTTACTGTAAATAGGTAAATAATTTAAGATTGTATGCTATTTATTTCGATTTTGTTTACTGTGTGTGTATCTATATTAAAAAGTGGGAGCGTCTGATGAGGTCACGCTGTGATTTCTTGTGCAGGAGGGAGGGGAGCGTCAGAGGATCTATGGGCATTTGTAGAATGTAGCCTGTCTTATGAGGTCTTTTTGGCCGTAAAGAACTAACTGACTTCACACCTATGAGTAAGACTTTTTTTTTTTTTTTTTTTTTTTTTTCTCTCAACAACAACAATAATCACCAAAAGAAAAGTATCCATTTGCACACAGTTGCATGACGATTGCTGTCTAGTGCCAGAGAATGTAGCACTTTCCTATCTAGAGGTTAATAACTAGCTAATATGTCGATGCTTGGGTTGAGAATCCCACAGTTTAATCTAATAAAGCAGTCGCTTTGGTGTATATCTAAAGCCAATCGAATTGAATGTAGCTCATAGATCAAGATGCCTTTTTATGGTGAATGAGATGCTATTTCATTGTTTATTTTTCTACATTTAGATCGTTCAATCGCACCATTCCTAATGAAAGATACTCTGCCTTTCAACTGTGCTTTTCTACACTTGCTGACGGGAAATTAAGTTTTGTAGTTGGTTAATAATGATTACTTTAACTTTTTAGATGAAGTAAAGCAACACTGAATGTAATGAGTGAACGCCAGCTGGAGTTGGAGTGTGTATAGAAAGTTTGCAGAGTAAATTTGTACTGTATGTTTCTTTTTTTTTTTTAAATATAGAACTTCTAATAAAGGCATTTTTGAACAAGATATTGATGTTTGAGGGGGTTTTATTCAGTTAACATCGGAACATGTGAGCTGTTCATTGCTCAAGACAGGGCATATTCTTGCAGCGTCCTGTAAATAAATCTCTACTCGAATCTAGTCTGTTTTCCTGCTCTCTGTTTCTTTCAGGAAAACTAGCTACTGCAGTGGCCTTGGGTTTGGTCTCCTCTCCTGGCAGAATGTTTTATAGAGGCCTGTTTTGTGTGAATGGCACAAAGTGAAGTACGAGGGTGGTTCAGTGGCCTTGGACGGTTTGGAAGTGCAACAATGTCTATTGTATTAACAGAGTCCTCAATGGAAATAACTTGATTTATGCAGATGTGTTCCACATCATCATCATAAAACTACTTAAAGACTCTCCTATGATAGGCCAATATTTGCAATTCTCTGCGTTGGTGCTTAAGGTAAGAAATGGAATTAGGGAAACATAGGCAGGCATGTGTATCAATGTTAAGCGTCTGCTCGTGAAGATAAGGCACTCTGCAAATATTTACATTCTAAGAACTTCTTAGACAAAGCTGTTTAACTTTATGAGGCTTCATAATGTATGGCCTCTCACAAACATATGTATGATAAGGTTGATAAACGCTCAAATGATTGCTTTAGCTTATATGTGAATATTTACTTAAACATGTTTGGATCCAGTCGGCTTGTGTGTGAGAGTATAGTGGGGGTCTTTTGCGTGTCAGTGTGCATGTGTAAAAGAAAGGTTGTCAGCCATTAATGAACCACATCTCACAAAAGCAGGAAACCACTCTGTTCGCTGATTAGGGACTCTTGGGAGCAGAGCTATTCCTCTTGGATATTTTCCACTACCCCTCTTTTGTGATTTATGTGGAGGCTTGAGGCACACGGCCATTTTTCAGCTTTGCATACATACATTTTGTCAAACTTTGAATCAGAATAAATGATCTTCTTTGACAGTCATTACAAAAGCTAACAATATAAGATAACAATGTCTCTTGATTTATTATAATCCACGTTCATGTAGATCTCTGTTCAAAAGATACAGACCACGTGTATAAAACCACTTGTTTTATATTTTAAGGAACAGGATTGTTGTGTTAAAGGATAGAGGACAGGCTCCACTTTGGCTCAGGCTTATCTTCAGCAACTGAGCACCTGTGACAAACAAACCAACTGGTCTGTGCCTTTCCTGTTTTGTTGTCAGAAATGTGTGCTTGGTGCTAGTTTCAGTACCTCCATGCACAAGGCAAGGAAGTCCCACCCTCCTCCTCCTCTTCCTCAAGTGCTAGAGTCTAAAAAGCACTAAGTGAACACTTCCTTCCTTGAGCAAACAGTCCTATACTCATAACCCCATGTGTTCTGCCTCTGCGGTAGCTGTATTGTCTTAAGCGTTATCTGAGAGCAACCAGGGGAAAGCCAACACAATATAGTTCAGTGAGTCATAAGAAAAGTTAGAGCACATCACATCCATAAACACAAATTCTGAGGGGTGTGGCGGGCTAAGAGTTTACTGGCCTGATAAGGATGTTGCCCTCCTCGATTTAGTTTCCTCCAAGATGGACTAGATTCCAGTGGAGCAATAGGGATGCTTGGATTGAGACAAACTCTACCATATGGACTTGAGGGGACAGGAAATCTCTACAGTGGATGGATTCACTGGCATAATAGAATCAGGGACACAGAAATAAACCGTCAAGCATGATGAATCTGCCGTGTCACACAGTACCCACAGTGCAAAACAATGAATTCAAAGACCGCTTAAAGAGCAACGCACTCAGTAGGGGTCTAAACTAAAGGAAATGAGAGGCCCATCTGGGATTTGAATCAAAATACTACAGCACAGAACAATGGCGCAACCTGTTCACTCTACAGAATTCATGTGGTGATGTTTGCCTGCTGGAAGCCTGTTTCCACCTCAAAAAAAAAAAAAAAAAAAAAAATGAAAAAGGCAACAATGATTTCAGAATGGTGTCTTTAGATCTTACAATTGCGACTTTGTTTCTCAAAAATGTGACTTTATTTCTAAAATAGAGACTGCAGCTTCATGTAAATGTGACATATCTCCAAAAGACTTTGTTTTAAAGCGCTAATCTATTTCGCCCAATTGAAACTTTATATTTTAAAATTGCGATTATTGCTTTATATGTGACAATGATGCCTCACAACTGCAATTTTCTGAAAATTAAGACTTTGTTTTTAGTAACTGCTAATTAATTTTGCACAATTGAAACTTTACATCTCAAAATGGAGACTATTTCTTGCTTCACAACCAGTGTTAGGGAAAGTTACTTTTAAAATTAATGCGTTACAATATTGTTTTACGCCCTAAAAAAGTAACTAATTGCGTTAGTTACTTTTTATGGAAAGTAATCTGTTACTTTTTCTCACCTGGCCTGGGCTTGCTTCTATTTTTGGCAAATGTGAGGCCCTTTCACACCAAAAGTGAAATGAATAAGCTTCAGGCTGATCATAAATGTGTTGTTTAACTAAAGCAATTTATGCTTATTAGTATGGTTGAATTGGATCATCGAAGGTCAGTAGCAAAGGCCTTAATGAAGTGAGATTAAATACATGAAGTATATTTGTTTAATTTACTATGCCTAATTATTGTAGGTTTGTTCAATATACTGAGATTACATTTCACTGTTTTTATTCATTTTGAGCAATACTGACTCTGTTTTTGAGCAAGTGAGATGGTTAACTGGAGAGCTGTCTGTCAATAGAAAACAAAGCAACTTGCATTATTTGAAAAAGTAACTCAGACATTTTGTTGTAAATTTGAAAGTAATGCATTACTTTATTAATTACTTGAAAAAGTAATCTGATTACATAATACAAGTTACTTGTAATGCGTTACCCCCGACACTGCTGACAACTGCAACTAGCTTTCTCAAAATTAAGACTAGGTCTATATTTCACAAATTGATTTTAGTTTACTTTACTTTAATCACATAAGGGACTGTCACAATAGGATTTTATTTCTTATTTCAACTCTTTTTTTTACTATTCCATAACTTACAGATGTGGAGTGACTAATACTTGGTGACTTTATAAATCTCACTGTTCGATAAAGCTTGATTTAAAGCCATGCTTATTTGATTGGTGTTGGCCAGATGCTGTCAGTTTAAATTTACTTATCTTTAATGGAGCTTCCCAGCCTCCGGCCCAAGTTTTATGGCGTTGACTCATATAGGAGTCACCTTTCTGATCCCCCTGCTACCCTGGCTTCTAAATAGGTCAAGCACACACACATTAACATACAGTTTGCTATGTTAGAGTCTACACTGACGTCAATATGAAGCGTACACGAAACTGACCTTGAGCGCAAGGCTGATGAGAGAGAATAGCCTTTCTGTTTCTCCTGACTGGAAATTGGATGTTCACATGTAATCATTACCTACCTCCTTCTGCGGGATAAAGAAAGATGCCTGTTGTGTAGTTTGCAGACAAACACACACACACACACAAATCCAAATTTGTGTTTAATGAATGTGTATCTGCTTTGCTTGTTGAGCATACAGCTGCATTTTAATAAACTATTGACAAAAAGATGCTTTACAGAAGGTAAACAACATGTATATTTTTATGTAGAAGGCAATCACAGAATGCACTGCCAAAGGCTCATTGTAAAAACTGTCTAAGGTGGTGGACAAAGTTGTAAGGCAATAACAAAAAAAAGTGTTCCGGCCAAAATAGATTAAAAAAAAAAAACTTATGCTAAATAGATGTTGTAAACAATGCACCTTAAGGATGTATATCATATATATATGAACAAAAATATATATAACGAAATATATATATATTTTCTATGGAAAACAAATCTGTAAATACATTTTAAACTCAATATCTTGAACCTTTTTACAACATATTTTTTAAGAATACTTGAAGGTAAAATGGTAACACTTTATCTTAATATGTCCTTGTTACACATGCTACATGTATTTACTATAGTAATAATGTGCATGTGTATAATTACACAGTAATAGGGACACATCAAAATAAAGTGTAACTGAAAAATATATATTTATATATTCTTAAAATATTAAATATATTCATTTTTTATGTTTTCTTAAAAATACATTGTAAAAATTGTTAGAATATATATATACTGTTGCTAATATTTACCCCAAATGTGTGTGTGCAATGTATATTAATGCTTTTTAAGAGAATTGTGTTCTCTTAGAATCAATCATTTGTTTCACATATGGTTTGATATTTATATATTTTGTATTAAGTAGGCACTGAATGGCTCACTAGGGTTTGAGCTAAAGTTATAGGCAGTTTTAGTTGAACTCAGACATTCCTAATTATTATTTTTCAGGTAACTGACAAGGGGTAAATACTTGCTTGACAGTCTCATTCCAACTCTAGGCATCTGCAGGCAACCGGTCACATTCTGAATTTCAGATGTTCCACACATACCTTGATGATACTCATTTGTACACCCAGGCATCTGTCAACACATAATTCACACACACAAAAACCCATAATGTGAATGAAAGAGTATAGACATACTATCTCAACTCTTGAACAATAAGGAACAGTCACCATCTGAAGGCCACAGCGCTGGCCGCAGCCTTTTGCAACACTTCAGTGGTAAAAACCATCAGAGAGAGAGCCGAAGACACTGAGTCTGGAACACTCCACAGATGTTTATTTGAATCCACATTCAGGCTTCATTCAGATACTTCCTCCATCCTTTCTGTGTTTCATGTTTACACAACTCAGGCTGTTTGGATGTTCTTCTGGACTTGTGCTGCATATGCGCTTCATTTTTCACATACTCCAGGGACTGGAAAGAAACCTAACACCACACAGTCATCGCACTGTGACTTGGCTCTCACAAATCAACAGACAGGCATGAGACGGCTAGAGGATGATTGAGCTCAGAGCGAATATCAGTGCATATAAACAATTTCCTGTCTGACTCACGATCTGGGACTTTGCTCCTCGATGAGAGCAGGACAAACCACTTTTACAGCTCTTTGAGTTGATTGCATTTAAAAGATAAAGTCAAATAGATAAGACACCCCTAAAAAAATCACTTCTAGGCAGCAACAACCTGTGATTAATTTACAGATGCTTTGATTTATAGAAACTTTTAAGATTTGATATTAAGGTTACCATTTGAGGTTCCGCAAATGGTGCCAAGGATCCTGTTGGAATAGAGCTAGCCAGTTCAACAGTTCCTGCATATATCCTATAATGAAGGGGAGGGATTTGATGCAGACAAATACACTGATGAGCCAAAACATTATGACCAGTCACAGGTGAAGCAAATATTGTTGATCATCTGCTAACAAGGCCATATTATGGTTTGGGTAGATTAGATGAAAAGTAAACAATCAGTTATCATAGTCAGTGTGTTGGATGCAATAGATATAGCCAGGAATAAAGATCTGGGTGACTTTGACAAGGTGTCTGATCTCTGAAATGGCAAGGCTTGTGGGTTGCTCCGGTCAGCAGTGGTGAGAATTTACCAGCAGTGGTCTGAGGAGGGACAAACCACAAACTTATCCCATCTGGTCCAACCCTGACATCAATATAGTGTTGGCCCAGATCCGGCCCACGTCTGGTCCAAGTGTAATCCACATGTACCAGATGTGGGCCGAATCTGGGCCACACCATGATGCTGTCTGGGAATAGAAAGTCTACTGTGGCACAAGTCACATTACACTCCTGCAGATCAATCAGTGTGCCTATGATGACCCCTGTCCACTGTTGAAAGGACTTACAATGGCCATGTGAGCATCTGAACTGGACCTTGGAGCATTGGAAGTCACCTGATCCTTCACCAGTCCTATTTTCTTTTCCATTACGTGGACAAGGCTGTCGTGTGCACCGTTTACCTGGGTAAGTGATGGCCCCAGGATGTGGGACAACTACAAGCCGGTGGAGGGAATGTGATGGTCTGGGCAATGTTCTTCTGGGAAACCCTGCAGAACATTGCCACGATTTGATATGTGCCAGCTACCTAAACAAATTCCGCAGATCTAAATCCAATGTATGTGCTTGACTAACAAGTTCGATCCACAGTGCCCCAACCTCAAATCCTACAGGACTTGAAGGATCTGCTGCTAACATCTTGGTGCCAGGTACCACAGCACACCTTCAGGGGTCTTGTAGAGTCCATGCCTCAGCAGATGTTTTGGCAGCAATGGAGGACCAACAGCATACTAAGGTGGTCATAATGTTTTGGCTCACCAGTGTATACATACATTCACAAGTATGGAGTCAATAAGAACTTTTCCATATGCTCACCATAGCTACATTTATGTGTACTATATTGTAAAACATAATTACGCTTTAAAATAACTCTTTTCTATTTGAATGTATTTTAAAATATTATTTATTCTTGTGTTGGCGAAGCTGAAATTTCAGCAGCCATTACTCTAGTCTTGAGTGTCACATGATCACGTCATCCTAATATGCTGTTGTGGTGCTTATTATCATAAAATTCTGATACAGTTTTATTTGATGAATAGAAATTTACAAAGAATATCATGTAAGTAAAACAGTGTTTTGTAACAATGTAAGTTACTGTCACTGTTGCTTTACATTCAGTCAGAGGGATGGGTTCACACAGTATCTGAGTCAATGTTTACTGCCTTCACTAAATAGTATGCTTAGTATTTACATTAGAAAAACCCTCAAGGCTGTTTTTAACAATCAGACAGATGTCTTGTGCCACAGGACATGCACACAGAGCAGGAAAAAACTAACTAAGATGAGTCTAACCTAGTTACCTACAGCTAAAGCAAAACAATTCACCCGTCTTTACTTCGAAGAATTCTGGATGCAACTACAGGCTATATATTGAGTCATTAATAAGTCACCCTCATGTCATTCCAAACCCATAAGACCTTCATTCATCTTCAGAACACAAATTGTGAAAACAGTGAGCAGCACCAGTTAGAATATCTAACTCTTTATGTATTTATCATAAAAGTATATATTTATTTGCAATGTACCTCAATTTGAAATGATATTTACAAAGCAAATTAGATTTTTATAGCCTGCCACAGCCTTGTCTGGGCTCTAGGTTGTCTTGCTGCTCTCTCAACATCTCCCTCACCTGATAAGCACTGTGAGGCTAGACTGACAAGCGTTTTCTCTGCCTTCGTTGCAGGACCATAAAATGGCGAAAGTGCAGTTTTTACACAGGGACTATAGCACCAGAACTGGATGAAGATTAGCATGAATCACAGTCAAGCTCTGTCTTACCTGTCACATTTAAATGTTTTTAAAAGACTTCCGTTGTAACACAGAGTGTTGGTTTTTCAGGTATGCCTGGTAGTTTAACCCTTGTAACCTTATACCTCACTGTAAACCCATGATTAATGGTTGACCACGAGATAATGGAATTGTAAACCTGTGCAGGTCAACAGCTCAATTGTGGCTGTAATTCTGTGAACATGGTCTTCAGACTGTTCAGACATCTGAGTCAACGTGCTGTCTTTCGCATACGTAGGCCTATGTTTAAAAATTCATGGCAGATCATTACCAGACAAGTTGTACATGATGTGAGAATGTCTAAACAATTCAAATTATTGTTGGCTTGCAGCTTTTTTTATACATCACTGGAAAAATATCATGGTAACATCTGTTCTGAAAGGTCACATTTTTCTCTTATATTTCTCTGATCATTTAATCCCTCTAGCACTTTTAAACTAGAGTTTTCAGTATGAGCCCGAGTCTATTTGACGTCAGAGTTCAGTTTGTTTGATTGATGTGCAGCTGGTTTCTCAACATTGGGTGCGTGCCAGTGAACCACACCTGAGTCCGTTTGAAAAGGCTGTCTGAAGCACGCTTCACATAACCCCTGAAACGGTTCACAATTGGTATGAATGCATTCTGGTGAACAACTATATCTTCAGATTTATCAGATTTATTGAAGTCTAATGCATTTCTCATTGCTGTTTGTCTCACAATAAATTACATTCAAAACAGCTCGCATTCTTTGCAACTCTTGCCATGCATCCACAGGAGGAGAAGCATAGAATCAAACTTGGGTTCAGACCAGGAGTAAAGACAGTCCAAAAGGAGGTACACCAAAAAGACAACATACTAAGCAGAAATAACAGTTTTGACTATAAAGGTCATACAGTTACAGTGTTACTGTAATAATCTCTTGCAGGTAAGAAGCAACACACAACTGATTGTTGGTGGATTTACAGTAATCCTGGTATAATGTCAACAAAGATCTTCCTCAGAGATCAAGCCTTTGGTTTATTTAAAGCTAATATGGTAGTAAAACTTTCCATGCAGGGTTGTGCACCATTCAGAAATGAGTTATGAATGCTTTTTACAGTTTTTTTTTTATTCGCTTTGGTGCTATTTTCACAACTCTTAGTACTAATATCACAACAGATCATCAAAAGTGCACTTTTTCAAACATTTTAGCATAGATTCAATTGTGTTAGTACAAAACACAAAATTAGAAACTATCCTTTTCACCAAGTGCTCCACCTATATAAATGTTTCATTCACAGTAACTGCCTTTCATAATGCTGTTACTATCAAACTTTCAGTTGAATACATTTATCTTTTAATTAATCCAACTTAATGGTTAATCAATGAATCATTTGGTTCATAAGATTACTATAGATATTGATTCTATGTTCATAGTTTCTATAGAACTTATTTGCAATTTTGATAACCAAATGTAATGAATTCTTTTTACATTGTAAGTGATTGATCTTTGATGTTAACCACAATTTTCAAAGTGTATGTGTGTGTGTGTGGGCGGGTATTCCCTACAGTTATGGGGACCAAATGTCCCCACAGGTATACTGATACTAGTAAATTTTGATCTTGCGGGGACATTTTTTTGGTCCCCATGAGGAAACAAGCTTATAAATAATACAGAATGATCTTTTTTGAAAATCTAAAATAGCAGAATATTTTCTGTGATGGGTAGGTTTAGGGGTAGGGGTAGTGTAGGGGGACAGAATATACAGTTTGCACGCTATAAAAACCATTACGCCTATGTGTGTATGTGTGTGTGTGTGTGTGGTTCTAGTAAACACTGTTGTGAACATAATGTCCCAAAAAGGATGGTAATACTAGTAATTTTAGACCTTGTTTAGAGGAAAACAGATAGATAGATAGATAGATAGATAGATAGATAGATAGATAGATAGATAGATAGATAGATAGATAGATAGATAGATAGATAGATAGATAGATAGATAGATAGATAGATAGATAGATAGATAGATAGATAGATAGATAGATAGATAGATGGGGAGTGTTTTGACAGTGTTTGGTCATTTCATAACCTTGCATGCCCTCGGCCTGAGTACATTTCTTGTTCTATTTTTACATCTAAGGCCCTGTGTGTCTGCCCACACTTGTTCTAATATTCTATCTTTACCTCTCTGTACCTGTGTCTCTTGTGGCTTTTCAGTGGGATAAAATGAGAGGTCAACCACAGACTAAATGACCATACATGATTGTTGTTTGGAACACATTACACATGCAGAAGCAAAGACCCTTGTGCTCAGAGTGCTGATGAGGCATGAAAGGATCATCTACCAGATAACCAGGAGAAGTTGACATTTGATCTGGTCTGCAGACTTAGCATCACCACTAATGAATGGAGAGGAAGTGTAATCCCCCTTGAGAATCGGTGATGCAGTTTGATGAAAATATTTGCGTTTCATGACCCTTGGGACAGCGTGGCAGAGGCCTCCTTCAGCTCTAAATTGATGTTGTGGAACAGTGCTGTTCCCTTCCAAGAGCTGCCTTACCATCTGGACTTCTGCAGGCAGCTACCATTACTCACCTTGCCTGTGTAATTTCAAGGGCTGTGAAATTACTGTGGTGAACCACTTCAGGCCACCAGCCCGAGGGGCTTTGCAGTAAAACGCCACAACATCATCCCTCACACGACTTATTTGATACACATCCTTGAAGAGATGAACATGCAATTCTGTTTAGTGCCACTAGTTGTGCAAAAATCCCACATTTTTAAATTAGCCACTTTCACCTTTCTAGTTTAATCTGTCTTGCCAACATGGGTTCTGTAGTGTGTGTGTGTGTGTGTGAAAGTAGGGGAAAGGTTAGCTGGGATCTGCGTTCTCATCCCTCTATCTGGGTTACACTGTCAACACTTGACATGTGCCATACACATGGACTTGAGAACCACTCAAAAGCACAGAACAAGAGGGCTGAGTAGACTAGTTTTGTGGTTTCAAAGTAATGTAAATTTAGAGCAAAGTACAAATAAATGTAATGTATATTATCTCAACAAACAAGGATGAAACCACATATTTTGGATTGGGGGACCAAAAGTAATCATTTAAGAAGAAACCACAGAAAAAGCCACAATAACTCAACCGCTATTCCGAGTACTGAGAACGTGTCCCTCTCGAAGTCTATGGTGCTTATGGCTCTGTCAGCATACTAAGCTAGGGTTAAAATCCTATGTTGTGTTCAGCTCTGGGGATTTTCAAGGGTAACTCTTTTAGAAAAGTGTCTGGTCTTCCTGCGCTCTTGTGATAGAATGAGTAAAGAACAGTACTGTATGGAGCTTTTCTCCTGGGGGTGGAGGAGAGGAGGGGGCGCACTTTCAAAGACTCCAATACAGACATCTGCAATCTGTCGCTTCAAGCAAACTTACCCCCTCGACCTTCTTTTCAAGCAGGAACCACTGCCAATGAGGAGGAAGAAAACCCAATCATGAATTCCCAGCGCTTGGCAGCCACCACATTCAGCATCTCCCTGTGTCTTTTGTGCTTGGTCTCAAAAAGGTTTCTTTTTTCTTCCCTCTTTCAAGCTTAAAGGCCTTCCCTCTCTTTTCTGTCCGTCTGAGCAAGGGCCTAGAAGAGTCATGGGTGCAGTAATGAACTGCATGACAAAACTGTCATTAACATTTCCAGTGAATGCGCTCCCTGACGGAATTAAGATCTCAGGTCGCGGATCTCCATGTCCATTCACCCTGACTGGGATATATTAGGAAGCGCAAGCTATAATGTGCAGTTTTTTGGAGCAGAATACAGCCATACTGGCTCATTTGTTTTAAGGAATTTGAAAAGAATAGCAATCTAGAACATTCTGTCATCATTTATGGTTACACTTTATTTTACAGTGTCCTTGTTACATGTTACATGTAGTTAGAACTATAAATTATGCATAATTGCATGCAACGAAACAAACCTAAACATAACCATATAGTAAGTACATGTAGCTCATTAATATTACTCAGCACATAAATGTATGTAAAATTACACTGTAACAGGGAAACCTTAAAATAAATTTTCTCACCCTCATGTTGTTCCAAACCGGTATGACATTCTTTTTCCCTTGGAACACAAAGATGAAATTCTGAGGGGTGTCCTAAAATGATCAGTAAAATCCAAATAAATGACGATAAAATGACAAAATAGCACAAAGAAATCATAAAATTATGACTTCATGAACATATGACTGACTGTATTCCAACTCTGTGTTCAAATATGTCTACTTCCATATAGGTGAAAAACAGTTTGTTAAAAGAGTAGTATGCCCAAATTCATTGTATTTAAAAACAGTGAGACAAAAGTAGCCTGAAAACCTCCTACCTCCACAGAGATTCTGAAGTTCACATCTGGACAATTTACTATCCCATGAGACCACAGGAAAGGGACGCCAATGAAGCAATGCAATTGATGCTGTAAGTAACATGCTGACGACAACATGGCGGATTTAGTATGTCCAGATTTCATTCATACTACACAAGTTCATACAATATAAATTTTTAAAAATGTAACGCTCGCAAAAAAAGTTTTTCATCAAATGCAGTACCTCCTCAGACGGTATGTAATTTTGGATAGAGATCAAGTCTTCTGAAGTCACATAAGCTTTATGTGAAGAACAAACCAAAAGTCAGTATTCACCAAAAATCTTGTCATCTTCCCCATAAGAGTTCATAAGAGATGTAGCGTCACCCGATTTGTGAATGAATCATTCTTTTGACTCTGTTGATCAAGTTCACAAAATGAATTACTTGTTTGCATATCAGATGTTTCTGATTGTCAGGTTCAACTCACTGAATCAAAGATTATCAGTGCTAACAAGAAACAAATTTATAGCATCGCTTCGGAAGACTTCAGATGTAGCACATCTTCATCTTCAAGCTTCAGTTCTCAATCATTCATCAAAACACCTTTTGTGTTCAATTGAAGAAAGTAATTTATACAGGTTTGGATAAACGTGGTTGAGTAAATGATGACAGATTTTTAGGTTTTTAGATGAACAAATATTTAGGAGTGCTTAGTCCAAGTTCAAATAAAAAGCTTCAACCAAAACAACTGACAAGATGGGTTCTGCCCATCTGATGCAAACACAAATTTAAACTTTACATAAACCACTCAACTGATTAAAATTTGTACTCGCTCTAAGGCTCAAATAAGAGCGGGCACACCAGCAGTCCACAATGCCAATGTGCACCAGGCTTTGGCAATGAAGCCTCATGGGATTGTCCTTGAATGTCCCACAGGCTGTCATGGAGACAGACATGCGGGTATTTACAGCTCGCTTTCTCTTGCCTCCTGTCCCATCTCCTGCTGTCCGGTCTGGGGGTGGGGGTGGACAGTCAAGGCTTTTGTGGTCTGCATACTGGGTTTATTTTCCCCTCATCGCTGCAGTCTGTGTTGTGAATCTCATTTGGTGGTTTATGGAGATTGACCAGGCAGGAGGTGTACTTGGTTTGTTGGGCTCTTTACAAGGCCCATCTGTACAGGTCTGCAGCCCAATAAAGCATCAAAAGCAGCCTGATATAAATTCACCATGAGGTCCCTTGGTCTGGAGCAGGTGTGGGCTGACATACCATTGCAATGCAGAAGTGAACATGAAAGTCCACTAATGGACACTCAACCAAACTCAAAATTATACGCACAACGAGACAGACAAGAACTTCTGATCTGTCACAATCATTTTCTTTAAGCATGATGCATGCTTTCAACTATAGTCAAGTGCGAGTTTTAGCACACCAGAGTGCCAAAATAAACGAACAGGTATGAACAGGCATAGTTTGAACTATCCCAACTCTGTAAAAAAAGGCATGATTTTTGTTTTTCCCAGGTGGTGTCAAGAAGTCACAATAATAAAGATGTAAAACCAAACGGTAAAACAGGTTCACCCAAGATCAACATGTTTGAACGTGCAATCTGTGAACTTAAGTACTCCATCAACGTCATATATGGGTGCTATAAGGATATCGGTTTAGATGCGAGGAACAGACATCACACATTCATCTGAGGTGTGAATGACACGTCATGTTGAGCAATATTGAGATTATAAAACTGAATATGAATTTCAGTAGTGTAGGCAGTGTGCAATCTTACATTATGAAGTTTTATAGACTTACTTTTTATGATTGTCACTTATTAAGAATCCAGTAAGGGCATTAAAATATACAAGACTGTAAGACCTAAGATGAATTTCAAAGCAACATTTGAATCAATGGGGTAAAATTGTGTCTCCAGTGTGCAGTCTTTCAGTGTGGGCCAAATGAATGTTCTCTGTCTTAACATGACTAAGAAAGATTCCCAGGGGGAACTCTAAACTCAGTAAAACTTGACAACTAAGAACACTGGAGTTTACAAGAAAAAACATAGAGCAAAGAGGGTCATCAAATTTAGCCCTGACAACTCAGTCTTCCCACATCATCTCCAACACAGTGGTGAACAATTACCATAGCTTTGACAATATCTCTGGCTCTATGTGACGTTCCTGCAGCAAACAATCACAGGATTCTGAAGATCGAAGGGCTTGATCTTCTGAGCAGCCCTGCAACAGCTGAGATTGGCTGGAATTGGAATGACACGCAGTATGTAGAAAGAGATCTACAACTGATCCAAAAGCAACAGACATGCCCACACCTGTTTTTAACAGTCACACCACTCCAACCAGCTGAGACTTGCCCCCTGCAAACAGACACAAATAAAAATCTCCGTGTTGACAGACATGAGATATTGTAACTTCTGTGATGGCGAAAGGGAAAAAAAAGCTATTGTGTAATTGGTTCATGACTGTGAACAGTAATATACAAACCGGTCTAACAGGAACATAATATATATGTGTGTGTGCTTGACAGCTGCTTTTAATGTGAAATCCATGTGTGAAGTCTAATGAAGCATTTGTATGCAAAGTATGGTTCTACATTTTCATGTCTTTGCATATACAGTGAAACATACATTTTTAATAAATTGAAAGCATCTTAAGCATACATATTATGTGGATGAAAAATTTTAGATAAGCACAAATCCTTTCACTGAATTTGAATTCATAGATTCATTTTATTGTATTCAATCAACAATAGTTAAATATGTTTACTGCCATTACATTTATTTAACCCATTTAACTTATTTGGCATGTTTGATTTCTGGTGCCATATTTAACTTATTTTGATTAAAAAATATCTGCGCAACAGTAACTAAAATGATTGGCGCTGTACAATTAACTGTCTATTATGTCTTATATATTGATGAGAATTGGTTAGGGGTTTCAAAAATATCTATATGTAATGCTAAAATGTAACTACATGCATATTTTCACGCTTTAGATGATGTCATAAGTCCATATGTCCAGCATATATTCAAATGTACAAATATGTGTAAATGTTATATTTACATTTACATTTAGTCATTTAGCAGACGCTAAATGACAAACATTATATGCAAATATAATAGAAGAGGCTTAACGAAGCTCAAAAAATATTAAAACATTCTTAAAAATATCTTCTTTTATGATGCAAAGAATTAAAAAACAACATGAGTAAATGATCACAGAAATTGAGTGAAATTTAACATTGACCAGCAGTTCTACATGCCACATTATTTCCATACACGCACAAAACACTTAATAGAGGGATGTGCTTTACCGCTATCCTAGTTAATAAAGATAGCTGCTCATTATGTCACGCTGAGGTTTGTTAATGCATGTGGCAAGAGCAAGGTCTAAACCACTGCTACTTCACTAAGACTTAACCACTGTTAATGCTGTGAGAACGATGACTGTGGTACCTGAATGGAAGAAAAAAGAATGAAACTAATTCTCCCTCTTCTTCTTCTTCTCTCTCATGTGCACACAAGCTCTTACAATATTTCTCTGAAAAGGCTTCACAGTGATTAAAACCCCCTTTCCGCTGGGTCCCCCAAGTTGAAGATAAAGGTGCATTCTGGGAACAATGATCTAGGGGAATGTAGCCCCAAACCCCTGCATGCTCCACTCTCTCCTCTAATAGAAAAAAGAGCTTCCAAAGACGCTTTTGATGTCCAGTCTTATGCAGACAAACAGCTGCACGGCTCTTATAAAAGCCTTTTGCTTTCGCTAAAAGACAGAGAGCCTGCGAGGAACACTGGCGGAAAGATGAATACGGGCCTGAATTGCTTCTCAAATAAAGAGGAAAAAGAGATTGGAGCTAGCATGCAAACCTAGTTGCTCAGAACATGGATAAAGCATACGGTCATAAGGGGTGTGAGAAATCAATTTGCCGTCTAAGGAGCTCTTTGTAAACAGGAACATTGTGCTCACTTTGCTATGCTGGTGGCGGCATAGACCTTTCTTTTGTAAATCGAACAGCTTTAGTTTACAATAGAGGGGGGAAAAAACTGCACAAATTCAGTCCATTGATTTAGGTTTAGGCCTAATGTGTTGATGCAGCCGAATAAAACCATGTTTAGGTGTCACAGGAGCTCTGTGTTTAGTTTTCCATCCCCCTCACTCCTACTGCTTCGCTGTCGGCCCCTCCTTTGACCTCCTATTCCTCTGCGTCCCTTGAGTCGGTTACATAACTTATTTCCACTGACCTGCCCTCTTCTTTTCCTGTGCACACACACACACGCAGAGCTCTAACATATTTCTTCTGGGTAATTCAGCTGGAGATTAGGGAGGCTGTGGGTCAAACCCTCCCCTGCCTGGACTGCATATGTGGGTCTTTTCAGAGGTCTGGATTTCATCTTTTTCCCCTCGGTGTCCTGCGCACACAGTATCAAGCCTGCAAACCTCCCTGCGTCTGCCTCTATTTTAAAGCCTGTCAGTTTAATGCTTTACAGTGTGAAGAATGAACTCTTGGAAAGAAAGACAAAGGTCGGTGCTAAAACAAAAAAAGAACAAACAGAAAAAGATAGAAAGCTTTAGAGATTTGGCGGTTCGACATTGATGGGGGCCGTAACCTTTTTGGATGCTGAAAAGGGGAATCCAGATGGTTCTGAGCACCTTTAGACTATTTACTGAGTCTGATTTAGCAGCGTCTACAAACACATTCTTTTCTTGAAGAAATTTTTAGTATGCATCTAGATACTTAGGTAAGATTGGTTATTATTTCAAGCTTAAGATATTTCTGGTGTTCACTATGGCTTTTCTGTGCTTCTTCCCCCCATGGTGTTCTCTGATGTCCACTGATGGATCTCAAGAGGGAAGAATGCGTCATGGGCAGGTTATTAAATCCAATTTTGAAATAATATTTATGAGTGGAGGCATTTATATGGCCTACGACATCAGAGGCAGAGGAGGGAGTTGGGTCTGGGGAGAGATCTTCCTGAGATGAAATACATCTGGAGCTAGAGAAGATTCTCCAGCACTTGCATTTTTGCCACATCCTGGCAAAGGATGTAAAAACACGGCTGGGTATGAATACATATTTTCTGATTTGATACGGATTCCCAAGCTCTCAATTAAATTGAATTCTAATTCAGTTTGATTCAGATTCATTCAGCTATTTCAGTTACAATTTTGCTTCCGTATGAAACAAACCGTCTCTCAGCTATTGCAGTAAATGCATTATTACAAATATACTGTTATTATGAGGACAGCTCGTTTTTTCTTTTCCCCCATTATTTCATAGGCATTCACTTTGAACAGCAAACTTAGTTAAAATGTGACTTCTTTTATCATGCTGTTGTATTCAACAGCGGAAGTCCGTCAGAGTAAGAGATTGACCTTAAGAATCAGCATTGAGAACGTTCGATAGCAATTAGTAATCAAAGGATCTGTGTCAAAGACGCTGTTGAAATATTTCTTCAATGATTCCAAACCATAACATCTCAAATTGAATAGGAAAACCATCAGCAGAATCATACCTCACTGCAGCTGTCCATATGTCCTTCATCACTATGGCTCAAACTAAAAATAACTCTAGATTTACAAAAGCTGAAAGTCAGAGAGAGATTGTCACAGATGGTACAAGTTAGCATGGTTTACGATATTCTATTACCCCCACACAACTTCTCTCCAAACAAGTCAGATTGATTTTTCATGGAGGAGATTATGAGTAACTCACCCAGTATGTGCTTTATTTATAAACTCGTGGGAGTCATCTTATGGAAACTATTTTCCAAAGTGGGCTTTGCCAGTTCTGTGGCACAGGGCCTGTGAATAAAAGAGAAATTCCATTTTTATTCTGATCTATGATCAGGTTTGTTTTTTCTGCTTTAATAGTCCGGATTTTGATTCATAAAATTATAAAATTCAAATTAGATTTCTGACATCTCAACTGTTTCTCCTAGACTAAGATCAATCAAGACTTTTGTTGATTCTGTTGATTCTCATATCTCTCATACCTTCTCATATCCATATCATATTATATATATATATAATTTTTTATCATGTAAAGAATATCAATTGTGTGATTTGTAAGTTTTAATGAATAAGGAGAAAAATCCTAGATAATTTTAAAAGAGTTTTAGGATCATTTTAGCAGTAAATTTGAGACAATGTTGGTATTTCAATGAAACCTACAACTAATAAACCATCAAACATAACCATGAACCATGCTAGAGCTACCTTGGAGTGATAACAGCAACTCCGGAACAGTTCACATTTCACACCCACTCAATGGCTATAATAGCTGTTCTTTTGGACATACTTGTTCTTTGGCCCATCTGTGTCGGGATGAATGATGAGCTTAACCCTTCATGGTATTCAAACAGAGGTTGAGTGGGACTACTCGAGGCTGGCGTATCCATGAGAATCAAAATCAGGTGTGACAGGGTGTGGAGTCACAGCTAAGATGGAGATTTACTTAAAGTTATAATTAAGCTTTCTGCTCATCCTGCCACTTCATGACAAATTACTCATAATTACCTGCTGATTATGGAACAAATTCACCACCCTTTTAGTAAAAAATCGTCCACTTTCTATTAAAAGGCTAAGAAAAAGATAAATATGATCAAGTTTTATCATGATCAAACTATTGATTTAAACTGTTGATGTAATAAACATCATACAATAAAAAGTGCAATGAACTGAATTGTTATGACTAAATGCCAATGACTCCAGCCATGTGGATGAGTATCTTAATTACAAACATAGCAATCTAGTGCAAGAGGGGAAATCCAACATTTTGAATATGGTCTGGGCTGACAGAGCATCTGTAAATAGAGTTCCCATCCGGCCACAAGCTGTCTATCTCTGCCAAGTGCGCATTCGAGAGTGACATGCAGGTTGCTGGTTTATGGCTGCGCAAGCCTGCAGTTCCCAACAGAGGCTCATAAAACGTTAAAGATGGAGTGACAGGGCAAAACCTAATGTCTGTCTAGACCCTGCACCTAGCCCAACCTTTATTTAACTCACCACAGTTAGTGGCGAACAACTGGTTGTGTGTTTTGCCTCGTCAAGACAACCCACGCAATGCAAATTTCTAAACCAAAGTGGTAACGTTACTGTAACTGTATACACAGTGAAGTTTTGTTACACTATTTGTTTATTTATGTATTTTCTTACTGGAGTGTGTGTAATGTGATTACATATGCAAACGGTCAAATTATCCTAGGATAGGTTTGATACTTTTTGTGTGAGGCACTAGCCAACCCCCTGGGTGTTGGCTTATGACCTTCTGGCCCTAGGGCATTTTAACTATTATCTGTCAGTCATATCTTTAGCCAGTTATTTGACTTGGATCAGGAAAGACCACACTGTCCAATAGAAAAACAACACCAAAAAATGAGTCTTTATAAGTCCAGGCAATCAGTTTTGTGGGCATCATGCATTAGCCACGTCGAGACAGTATATGATGTATAATGTACACTCAGCACCCCATATTGACAAAGAAACACAGAATTCTTGACATTTTTGAAGATTTATTAAAAAGGAAAAACTGAAATATCACATGGTCCAAAGTATTCAGACCCTTTGCTCAGTATTTAGTAGAAGCACTCTTTTGATCTAATTCAGCCATGAGTCTTTTTGGGAAAATGCAACAAGTTTTTCACACCTGGATTTGGGGATCCTCTGCCATTCCTCCTTGCAGATCCTCTCCAGTTCTGTCAGGTTGGATGGTAAACGTTGGTGGATAGCCATTTTTATTTCTCTCCAGAGACGCTCAATTGGGTTTAAGTCAGGGCTCTGGCTGGGCCATTCAAGAACAGTCACAGAGTTGTTGTGAAGCCACTCCTTCATTATTTTAGCTGTGTGTTTAGGGTCATTGTCTTGTTGGAAGGTAAACCTAAACTTATGACCCAGTCTGAGGTCCTGGGGACTCTGGAGAAGATTTTCGTCCAGGATATCCCTGTACTTGGCCGCATTCATCTTTCCCTCGATTGCAACCAGTCGTCCTGCTCATGCGGCTGAAAAACACCCCCACAGCATGAGGCTGCCACCACCATGCTTCACTGTTGGGACTGTATTGAACAGGTGATGAGCAGTGCCTGGTTTTCTCCACACATATCGCTTAGAATTAAAGCCAAAAAGTTCTCTCATCAGACCAGAGACTCTTATTTCTCACCATCAGAGACTCTTATTTCTCACCATTCATGTGTCTTGCACTGAGGAAAGGCTTCCATCGGGTCACTCTGCCATTAAGCCCCGACTGGTGGAGGGCTGCAGTGATGGTTGACTTTCTACAACTTTCTCCCATCTCCCGACTGCATCTCTGGAGCTCAGCTACAGTGATCTTTGGGTTCTTCTTTTCCAGTCTCACACAGGCTCTTCTCCACCGATAGCTCAGTTTGGCCGGACAGCCAGCTCTAGGAAGGGTTCTGGTTGTCCCAAACATCTTGTCCCAAATGAAGATGTAGAACCATCTCAAAGGATGATCAGAGGAAATGGACAGCACCTGAGTTAAATATATGAGTCTCACAGCAAAGGGTCTGGATACTTAGGACCATGTGATATTTCAGTGTTACTTTTTTAATAAATCAGCAAAAATGTCAAGAAATCTGTGTTTTTGTGTCAATATGGGGTGCTGTGTGTACATTAATGAGGAAAAAAAAATGAACAAAATGATTTTAGCAAATGGCTGCAATATAACAAAGAGTGAGAAATTTAAGGTGGTCTGAATATGTATATATATAATATAGAATCCATATGTGGAAGGTTATTGAAAATTATCCAAATTGTGAGGCAATGAGACATAGTCGAAACACAACCCGAAGATCAAAACACAGGTAACAGTTCAACAGGCAAACGCAATGAAAACAGTAAATGAAGAGACGATATCCAGTAAACAAGCAAAATAATCATAAAAAGGAACATGAAAAACAGGCATCGTTAAATGCTCAATGCAGTGAAACTGGCAATACTTTGCCAAGTACAAGAGACAAAAAGGCCCATGACTAGTACTAGGGAGAAGGCCAACTTTATATGAATGCAGGGTCCAGGGGAAATCCCAAACATGGGTCTTAACATACACCCAAACCATTACAGCTTGATCTGATCTAATGTGGCTGAGCTTCCTGCAGGGTAGCCAGAGCTTAAGGTTACGCTTGGACAACAAGACCCTTTACCCAGATTGATAGTCAGTGTGGAAACATATTTACTTATCTGCCTGAATCCTCTGGGCACGTGTGGTTTGTTGTAGCCTGACATGTACACTGTCCCACACTTGCTCACTACACCTGATCCAGTAATTCACCGCTGGAACTGTAAGGTTCACCTGACCAGAGGGTCATTGGCGGTTGGTAACTCAGTACACACTAGAATGGAGCGAGTCCTTTCATGAGTTTTCAATCTGCATGACTTGGAGAATCTGTCAATGATTAACAGTACTGAAGTGAATTGTTGGAGTTGGGCAGATCAGTGATGAAGTCTACGGACAGGTGGTGATGGCCACCAGAATGAGTTTAGTACCAGTGAGATTGTCTTGTGATTACCTGGGTGTCCAGTGCTGAGAAAGGTGTGTATCCACTGAATGGTTCTCTGACATAGTGCTTGAGATAAAAAGTTTTTGTTCTGTGGGCATTCTGGTGATGCAGGGTGCATCTGTTGTGATCTCTGGATATCTTAGATAATGTCTTTGCTGATGGGGGCAATGATGACAGATAATGATAGTATGGGATCATGTGGTTGTGTATGAGGTGGATTATACCTTCTAGAGAGAGCATCAGCCTTGCTGTTTCTGCTGCCTGGACAGTAAGTGATGGTGAATTAGAACCATCTGAAAAACAATGACCAGTGGGCTTTATGAGGATTGAGTCTCTTTGATATGTTCAAGATTCTTGAAATCTTTAATAATTAAAATGGATGAACAGCTCCCTCTAGCCTGTGGTGCCACTCTGAAACTCCTGTCATGGAGAGTGACTCCTTATGACGGACATGGTAGTTCCATTCAGCTGCATTCAGTTTTCTTGAAAAGAAAGCTCATGGGTATAGCTTGCCTGAATTACCATGGAGCTGTGACAGGACCACCCGATCCCACAATCTGAAGCACCTACTTTCACAAAGTGGAGATTGCGATCAGGATGTTTGAGAATGGGGCCAGTTTTTAAAACTATTCTTAAGGGACTCACAGGTTTCTTGGGCATCATCAGTCCATGACAACTTTTTGGGTTTATCATTGAGGAGAGACATGAGAGCGGCTGCAAAGAGACTGCAATTTCAGAAACCCTGCAGTAGAAACTGACAAAGCTCAGGAATTATTGGAGCTCCATGACTGTGTTAGGCTTGGGCCACTCAGTTACTGCCTGGATTTTTGACACATGCATCTCAACTCCATCTTGGTGACTGATGTTATAGCCGAGAAATGTAGTCTGGGTGGTGTGAGACTCAGATTTCACATACAGTTGATGCTCTTGGAGACATGAGAGGACTGTCTTGATGTGCCTTAAGGATATTGTCAATATAAGCATTGACACAAACACTGCTGGTGCATTGGCAAGACCAGAGGGCATGTCCCATGGACGATGAGGCAATATCTGGGTTGCCTTGATTTTACTAAATACTAAATTCTTGGTACTCACTGGGTGTCACGAGAGGGAACCATGACGTTATTTTAACAATTGGCGTTTATTGAACATAGGCTGCATGAGCTTCACCATTTAGTGAACTGCATATAACAGAAACTGACCCTTTTACCCGGGCTCTCAATATATATGTCTATATGTGGGCGGAGTCCCCGCCAATACAGGTACAATCTGATTGGCTGACACAAGATTCCACACACTGGGAATCTTGATTTCTTTAGAGATCTCTGGGCTCTCAATGCTAGTAGTGAAGCATTGCATGACTTGACAGTAATATGACCATTGTTTAAGCTCACCCTGCTTCCAGGAGATGGATGGATCATGAACTGCTATCTATGGATGGCCTAGGATGATGATGTTCTTGGGAGAGTAAATGACAAACAATGTGAAACAGTCCAATATGCAGGGTAACTGGAAAAGTTTGATGAGTTATGACAGTGCCAATCGATTCATTATTAACAACAGCGATTTTGACAACAGGAATACATCAAACAGTAGGGATGTTAAGTTTTTTTTATCCAGATCTCAATGAATCAAATTAACAGCTGCTCCTGAACTCACTAGCACTGTAATACATTTGAAAACCTCACTGAAGAAGAAATCAGTTGGCAGATGAAAAACTATGGTGAATATAAGAATTTGTAGTGCTAAAATTGGGCTTGTAAAGAGCCGGCTTGAGAGATACTTTGGATCGTGGTGAGTAATGAAGCTGTCAATCTTGGTTTGATTGTTTATGAATGCAGACAGAGTAGTATACTCACCTTTGCTTGCTAACTCGGCCTGTAACATGTGGTTAAACCCCTTATGGAACAGTTTTCATGGCGATTTTGTTCCAGTCACTCTAAGCCATTAGAGTTCCGATTGTGATGGCATACTCAGCTGCTGATTGATGGTCCTGTTGTGAGTGAAGCAGCTGAACAAGAAACCTTTACCCCAAGCTGGATATTCAAAAAAAAAAAAAAAAATTGAACAAAGTAAAGAAAGGATGCATGGAACTGAAATTTGAAATCTTTCTCCCAAACAACTGTGGCCATCTAAAGCTTTTCAGGTAAGTAGGAAGATAATAAATGCACACTTCTTAGACTGTTGAACAAATGACTCAGTTTGACTAGAGAAATAAATCCTACACTGGTGTAGAAACCCCCTGCATTTCTCAGAGGAGCCATAGAATTTATTAGGAAGTGCAAATCCTACAGAGTGAGCTTGAGTAGAGGGGTTTGTTGGCAGCTCATACATTCTCTAGTTGTTCCTTATATACCTTGAGTGGTTGTAAGTTGTTGTACTCTGGCCTGGAGTTATATTCTGTGAAGGACTTGACATGGAGGCAGGTTTAGATTCCACATGTGGAAGTTTATTGAAAATAAACAGAGCAGACAAATCCAAATTGTGAAGCAAGACGTAGTTGAAAGGCAGGCTGAAGATCAAAACACAGGTAACAATCCAACCAGACAAACAAAATGAAAACAGTAACCCAAGAGATGATATCCAGTAAACAGGCAAATTAGTCATAAGAAGCAACATGGACAGCAGGCAATGGTAAACACTTGGTAGTTCAGTAAAACTGACAATACTTTGCAATGTATACATGGATATGGCATGGCTTGAATACATTTGACAAACAGGAAATGAGCTGTGAAGAAGAAGTCCACGACTAGCACACGGGAGAGGGCTCCATCTGGATGAATGGGATTCAACATCAGTCATTACAATCTGACCTCCTGTGCTGTCTGAAGCAGCTTCTATTTTTTTTTTTTTTTTTTTTTTTACAAGTTTTGTACATTAAAATGATTATTTTTGTGTTTACATACACCATAAACAGACTTTTTCTGAAAAAATATGGCAGACAATGCAAAACGTTACTGATTGGTTTGCTGTTTTACTAATG
Organism: Opsariichthys bidens; assembly: GCA_037194245.1. Classification (NCBI taxonomy): domain Eukaryota; kingdom Metazoa; phylum Chordata; class Actinopteri; order Cypriniformes; family Xenocyprididae; genus Opsariichthys; species Opsariichthys bidens. The sequence goes on from CM074296.1 coordinate 13,699,812, forward strand.
CTTCAGGACTATTAAAAGTCATTTTTGCTAGTTCAGCAACCTTTGCACAACAATGTAAAATACATGACAGGAAACCTAACGTTCAAATTTGCAAAACTTAAAACGCATATAAGATCAATTAATGTTTTCAATGTCAGTGCAACACTGTGCCTAAAGAGCAGGTGTCAGTTCCAGACAAGCCTGAATTTCTCCCAAACTGTCTCCTGGCCAGCAGACCATCCTAATTGTTGAGCCCTGCATGCTCAGTATGTTCTTGTAAAGACCAGTCAGGTCATTCTGTCCCAGGTCATTGTTACAGTTTCAAGAGTCACTCATCTTGGCCTTCAATAAATAGTCCTGCTGCCAGTGCACACACATACTAACTTCTGAAACACATGGACACAGATACACACACACACACAGCTGAAGCATCAACACACAAAGAGAGCCTCTTAGACTGAGTGGCACGGCTTCCACAAAGCACTCGGAACAGTGCTGTGATTCATCCTCTTATCTCTATCCAGGGGCCTGTGAATGGGCTGCTTCAGAGGAGTGGGGACTCTGGGTAATCTGACTCGCCGCTGTTTATCTCTGCGGTTGAGGGGGAGGGGTGGTACAGGCGCACAGAGTGGTGTGGGGCAGGCAGGAAGGAGGTCAGGAGCAGGATCCGGGCACATTGGGGAAGCTGGTGTGCTGGGATTGACAGCTGCAGATGACGCTGAGTGATGTAACCCCAGTGGGCTGCAGATGTTTAAGAACACAGGAAACTGCTCTGAGAGCGGTGTCATTGACCCTTTCCCCAGTGCCCCCTGGCCTCACCAGGTGGACAGACCTAGACTCCCGCTGAGCAACCAGTGCTAGCTTAGCCAGCAGCCGGGTCATTTCCCCTCACAGGACTCATCCTTCAATGCTGGAAAGAACATATGAAACTAGCCATAGCAAAGCACTGGTGTAAAACCATCAACACAGATGAATACAACACACACACACACACACACACAAACACACCTCCCCCCCCCCCGACTCCAGAATCGTCTTTTGACAAAGTTATGGAAAGATGGCAGAGATACAGAGGTGAGGGGAAAGTTTGGAGCTGACGAGAAGGGTCTTTCCTGCTTCTGAAGGAGATGACCAGTGGGGGGTCCTGGAGTGGTTAGTGAGATAAGAGCAGATAAGGAAGAGATAAGGAAGCAGCAAAGAGTGAAAGACTTAAGACTTAAATCTTCACTTATTTTTATTTATTTTATTTATATCTTTGCATAGATTACTTTTGGTTGTTTTTATTTTATCTGTCAAAACTGTAAGTAAAAAAGTAAAAAAGTTAGTATTGCAAGTTTATATCTCCCAATTCTGATTTTATGACTTGCAATTATGAGTTTAAATCTTGCAATTCTGAGAAAAAGAAGTCAGAATTGTGAAATGCAAACTCATAATTGTGTGGGGAAAAAAACAAACTGTGATAAAAAGTTGCAGTGACCAGAGAATTATAAAATTCAATCACAAAATATGACTCACGAACAACTATCACAAAACATGAAAACAGGCGTGGATAATCCAGGTCGTGACAGGACAGTTCAGTTAAGTTGACTGTTGTCCTTTTGTCTTTTTCAGGATAGTACTAAATAAAATAACAAACAATTTTATGATCCCTCTTGAAAGTATTAAAATGTTGATGAAGCGTAACTCCGCTTTTTCAGGCTGTCAGAGTCAGAGAATCACCAATTGCTGTTTAAATGCCATTAAAATTCAAAGTAATCACTTTGGTAATCTAAAATACTTTTCAGATGTAACTGTAATTTGTAAAAAAAAATGTATTTACATTTTTAACAACAAATATTCATCTTGCGCTAGCTCTGCGACGTGCCACATATTACATAATCACATTGGAAATGCGGAAGTACCGTGGTTATGGGCCATCTTCAAAATCATCCCGACATCATTGTTTTACCTTTTTTTTTGTTGTTGTTGAAAAAGCCATTTGACTTAGTCTTTGCACTTTTGCTTTATAGACACTGGATTGGTACTTCTGCCTACGTCACGTGTGACCTTTCCAACATGATTGCGTAATGCGTGGCGCATCACACGAGTGCAAGACGAGCATTTGTGGTCAAAAAAGTATGGAATTTTTTTTTTTTTTTTGAAAACGACCAATCATTTTGTTATTTGTACCCCAGTGAAGTCCACTATATGGCGAAAAACCCTGGAATGATTTCCTCAAAAACCTTCATTTCTTTTCGACTGAAGAAAGAAAGACATAAACATTTTGGATGACACTGGGGTGAGTAAATTATCGGGGAATTTTAATTGTGAAGTGAACTAATGCTTTAAATATAAGTCTAATTATTTGCATGTTATAGCTGATATCTTTTAATTGTGCAATAATAAAATTCTGTTCTATTTTTGTCTAAATGGATTCAAATTAAAACGCTAAAAAAGCAATTGTTTAAATGCTACAAGTAAATTCAGGCATCACATCCCTACAATACGATACAATAAAAAACAATGCAATAAATTCTACAATATCATCAAAACAAATTGGCCAATAACTGATACGGTACTTCTGTCATGCATGCCTCACAACAAGGATTTCAATGTAACCCTATCTAGTCACAATAAGGCAACTGAGCCAAGATATCAGAAGAGGTCAGCTTTGATCGGAGAAAGACTGTCAAACTATCCATTTCATTGACAGGCTGCATTACGCTACATTAGGCTGAAGGTATTTGAGGGTGCTGTTATATCCCACGTCAACTTCTCAACTGAGCTTCTATCACCTGCATTTTACAGCCAATAAACAGTTTCCTCTTTAGCTCTAGTGGCATCTATAACATTTAACAGATGGGTTCAACATATGCAGCTTTGGCGAGGACCTCAAACCACAGCTTTAAGCTTTAAAGGGATAGTTCAACGAAAAATGAATATTCTGTTAACACTTACTTAACCTTATTTCATTTAAAACCTGTATGACTTGAGCTTCTTTTGTGGAACACTTGGATATTCTGAATAATATTGGTAACTAAACAGTTTTGGTGAAAATTGACTTCTATTAAATGGACTGAGACGTCTCTATAAGCACTTGTAAGAACAATTGTTGTTTGTTCAGAAAGAAAGAAATGTTCTATCTTTTGATTTGATAAAAAGTAACCATCTACTAATTTTAAAGGATATACTTATAAAAGTGGTGCTCCACACATTTCTGGCTTTACAATAAAAGCCTTAGACAAAACCAATCATTTCCAGATGTAGAGAGCTTTTTTAAAGTAGTACTGGGCTGGCATTGCTTATACACAATAAGTGTGTTTTATGAGGGCAGGCAGACATGGTAGAAACCTCAATCAAATCAATCATTCTATAATCATATTCAATCAAAGCCACTCTTACATAAATATGTATATTTTATCTTCTCTATCTGATCTCCTGTGCTGCGTGTAGCAGCCTATATTACAGGTGCAGTGTGCGATTTCTGAGAAACGCTGTTGATATTTGAAATCAACAAATCAAACACTCCCCAACCCAAAAGCAACCCGTTAATGTTCTCATAATTACGTATAACATGATACCATTAACAACAACAACACAACTTGTCAAATGTCTTTATCCCAAGTCACTTACAAAGCATTTAAGGTAAACATTTGATCAGTTATGCATTCTGGAAATCTAACTCATAATATTAGCATTGCTTTAACATTTGAGCTGGCAGGCATAACAATAAAGCATTGGTACAGTACCTCCATATATCTGCTGTGAATGCTTTTCTGGAATTAACATTGCAGTAACGTGAAATTTATTTCAAGTGGTGTAGTAAAGTACAGTGCAAAATACAGTAGCACATTATAATCCTTAGAAGCCATATTGAACGTAAGAAAATTAGGTTGTGGGTGTTTGATTTACAGTCTTTAAATTGCATGCACGTGTCATTTTCAAAACTCACAACTTTCAAAACTGTTTCATGAAGTTTTTGTCTACTGTGTCCTCACAGCCTCATTTTCATTCTTGTCAAATATTAAATATGGCACTACCCTGATTAAAAGGTATAGTATAGTATATGGTCCCTGTAGTCAATTCAGGAAACACATACTATACTGATAATATATTCTGAGTACAAGTTAGGTAACTTTTGATAAAAGTGTCTGTCATGATTAAACGTAACACAGGAACAGCTGAGTAAACTCTCTGTGCTTGTTTTGTCTTGATAACAGTGATGATATTTCTAAGATATATAGAGGAGATTGTCCTTATGATAACCATAAGCATAAGAAGCAGGGAATATATTTCTGCACCGCTCTTCCTGTCTTGGGTGAGATTCTGACCCTGCATTGACAGAAGAACGCTGCTGTGTTTGTCGGAGTCAGCTGGCTGTCCAGCACCACGCTCTCAGATAACACACGTCTCCGGAACGTTCCACAGCAGGGCTCCTGCTTTGTTGGGTTTATGGTGATTACAGGGACGATTAGAAGACCCCTATGGGCAATGGCCACAGAGTGTGAGGTTCTAAAGGGCCTTCGGTTGCTTTAGTTTGCTTAGTTAGAGGGACGATTCTACCTCACCCCACCAGCAGGCAGCACCAGGCAGCCATCATTGCCAGGCCCTCGCTCTGATGCACAGATTAGGCTGATTGCTCTGAGGCACAAAGCGAAAAAGCGTGTTGTGTACATAGTAGGGGTTTTAAAAATTATCAAATTAAAAAGGATAAGTATCTGCATGCCAAAAAAAAACAACTTGTGTTTTCTTTGGCTGTATCCCGTGACATGAGACCACCCCCTAGTGGATGCAGGTGCTGTGGCGACACTAATGAAGCCCAGTAATTGTGGGTTAATGAATAACACAATCAAATTCATTGGCCTATTTCTCATTAATCCAAACTCTTGGTTCAAAAATAAATAATCCTCCTGAGCTTTTATTAGAGCAAGCTCTCCAGGCATTCTATTTGAAGTGAGAGGAGTGTTTTCACTGCAGAACTCCTTAAATATTTGGAAAGCTTACTTTACCCTGGACTTGGCATAGGCCTCCTTCTTTCATTTCTCTTCAAATATTTATCTGCTCTCCAGCAGCTAGCCAGTGAGATCGGCTCTGCCTTAACTTTGACTCACAGAGGAAGCGAGTATCTCTCTCCATCTGTCCTGAATCAAATATTCTCATTCTGAGATACCCATAAACACCACTGCTCAAATGTTTGGGGTCATTACGATGCTTTTGAAGAGTCTTGAAGTCTTTTATGCTCATTAAGGCTGGATTTATTGTTTGATCAAAATACTGTAAAACAATAACATAGGCCAATATAACATATATTTCTATTTTAATACATTTTAAAACATCATTTATTCCTGTCATGCCAAAGCTGCAGTGACATAGGATCCTTCAGAAATGATTTTTTTTTCTTTTTTTTTTTGTAAATTCATTTTAAAAACATATCTTCTTGACCAACAAACATTTGAATGGTATAGTGTTGGAATAAGACAGGCTCTCATGAAATCTGCAGTACACCATGAGTACCTGAATGTAGGGCACTTTTAAAATGTGAAATATTCCATATGAGACAGCACATTCATGCTTTCTAGGGCAGAGTACAGAGTACAGTGTGTGTTACTAAAATTACAACACATGCGCCATCTTCCCCCTGCATGTTTAGCAATCAATAAGAGTGTAGTACTCTACATTTCACCATATTTAAGTCTCCAAATAAGTTCCATCTCGGCCTGGACACCAGCTAACACTTAACCCATCTGGATGCATCTAACAGCCTTTAAACGAGGCACTGGACCTGAAGAATATCAGCTGGATTTTCAGTCACATCTCTTCTCTCTAGTAATTCTATAAAAAAAAATATTTCAAGCCAGTATATGTTTACTTGAGCCACTCACCCCCTGTTCTGCTCACCCTACTCCTCTTTCTTCACCTCACCTCACCTCCCTGACCCACCAGTTCATCTGCCTTTATTAGACTGCAGCTATTTTTAATACTCGGCCTGTTTGAACACTGTTATGAGAAGTGATCGAGGCAGCTGTATACTGTAGACGGACCTTTATGTGCATGTGGGTGCGCGCACGTTCAGGTACCATTGCATCAAAAAACACACACACACACACACACACACACACACACACCACACCACACTTAGACAAAGCTCTATCTGTTGACAGATAGACTGCATCTGCATTAAACAGTCCTCTCAAACATCTCCTTCAGGAACTGGAGGGTCTCCAGACAGAACAGACAGCAATAAAATTTATTTAAAATGTGTTGACTGATACGGAATGTTTTTTATTATTATTATTGTTTTATCCAACCATACACAGGGATATGACCAAGCTGTGCGTTTGTACATTATACGACTACCGCTAACTAAAAATAGGATTGATGGAGGAACATATTTCAGTGCAGGGTCAACCCAGCTACGCACATGCCACAGCAGCCTCAACAGATCTCATATTTGTCCCAGAGGAAACAAATGTTCTGTTGCAGAAGCACGGGGAGTTCCCAATGCAGTGATTACAATGTACCAGATAGCCAAGAGCAGTATACAATTAACTCATTTGGCTTCTGCTGCAGTGCTTTCCAGCTGTACACTCTACAAACCTCAGATACTTTCCTCCCTTCGTACTTCTCTTTTTTCCTCAACCTCCTTTATGCCCTCTGAAGTTTTTATTTGGTATATTTAAGAACCTGGAGAGAGAAGGGTTTTCATGTTTTGTAGAAAAAAAAATCTCCTTCCATAATCTGAACAAATCTGAGATCATTTGTCCAGCTGGTCTAAAAAACTATTGCAAGAAAGAAGAAGTAGAGGAATACTGCGAAATAATATATATGTGGCATCTGGACAAATGCAAAAAGAAAACATTACACACAGATGAATAATAAAAGAGATGTACTGGTTTGTAAAGATATTAAGAATTTCATATTTGTGGAGAATGCACATCCTTTTTGAGGTGTAAATGAACAATCTTATGGGAACTGTTGTGCTTTTAGTATCGTGTATTTGATAAACATTAAAAAAGAGGCATCAATATTTTACACACATTTTTATTTTTGCCAGCATCTGCTGTCTTACACTTGACGAATGCTGCTGGTGATGAATGAGGTACATGGTATCCAGGCCTCAGGCTCGTGTTATCAAACATAAATTATACTGGGTATAAAAGCAAACTCCCACACATATTCTAACAACTAAATTATTGAAAAAACTGTATGTATATGAGTTTTGACTATCAATAACAGTCATTTTACACCCTGATGCCAGTCTGAAACTGTGCACTTGGTGCATAATTATGTTTTTGTTCAAATGTGTTGTATGGAATTGCATGGGAGACGTTCTGAAAAACGTCCTTGTCCGGTTTTACCGGACCCCTGTGACCCCCGTATGCTCTTATTCTGAATGAATTCACTTTGATTTCATTAAATTGCCTTGATGACTACGTCAAAATTCACTGGTTGACTGGATTCTTAAGCAATGATTATGTCATTTATTTAACCAAACACTAGAATCAAGCCAGTAAACTCTGGGGAACTGTGGCCTTTGGATGACTGAACACAACATAATTGGGAAAAGGATTGCAGGAAGAAACAGAGAGGAGAAAGATTTTCATACACTCTCCCTGGAGCTCTGGAAAGATCCAGGAGGAAGTGAGAAAGCAGGGAAGAATGATTCTGGAAGCCAGAAGACGAGCAGTGAGTACATAACATAATATTTAATATAAAATGCCTTGTGATGTTGTAAAATGAATATAATAAAATCTGACACTGCTTTGATTGACTGATATGAAAAGGAAAACTCATCTTCATTTGACGTTTATGAAAGTAAAAAAAAAAAAAATTAAAAAAAAGTAATGTGATAAGAATGATATGATTCATGTGCTACATTTCAAGTCACCCAAATTCATCACATAACTTTTTGTGGAATAAATACAGACATTTCAGTAGTTATTCACTCAAAATTTCCACCAATTCGAAGTAGGCGCGTCCGCGAGAATGTCTGTTTGTTTACATAAGCACATCCCTGAATGAGCGCGCTCAACACCATATAAGGAGAAGAAGGCGCAGGAGAAGAAACGACAGACAAACCTCATTGGTTCTTGCGTGCATCGCCAACACGATAGCGTGAAAGTGAAGTGAACTACTTTCGGAAACTAGGCAAGTGTGGCCTGGTCTCTTGGACTGCCGGGTAAAGTCGCGGGCTCAGCTGAAGTGCGCATAGCGGCCACATAGGGGGCGCTCGCGAGCACCTTTCGAAAACCTAAAACGACACGCTACGGTCTCATGGACTTAACGGACACGCGCACGTGGCAGCCATTGTAAGTCCACAAGCCCTTACAATTTGTTCACATATAACAACAATACATCACTTTTATTGCACTTTCTTAATCTCTTAAGACATGACTACTAAATGAGAAAATGTCATTAAAAGTCCCAAAAGCCTGCATATGTGAAAGCACCAAGTGACTCACCACCAGCCAGATACAGTTGGATACTGCGGCAGATTAGGAATGCCAACTAGAAACCAACAGCACAGTGATTCAGTGGCTTTCAATGATTTAATGACTGCCAGTGTGAACCACAGGGTTATCGAAAACAAAGAGAGGATGACAGGGTAAAGTCGTAAAACATTATAATTATATAATTATTGACTGTGATTGCACCACTGATTTCTTCTAACTTTTATGATTTCATCTAAATACTATTTTTTGCAATAAACAAGTAGCCCATAAAATTCTACCAATCAGAAATGTACATCAGTCTCAATACATCAATACAACAGTCTCATTGGATTACACTTCAAGGGATAAGTTACATGTCGCACAGGTTTTATTGGGATTCTCACGGTTTGTTCTGCTCAGCAAAGACCAATAACCTTCCCCCACCCCCATTTTCTACGCATGCTTCATATGGAGACCATTAGTTGTGCCATCTGAGCCTGGTTGTGGTGAAAAATGTTTGACGTCTATCAAGATGTGTGCTGTGATGTCATTAGTAGACCTCAGAGCAGAGGGAGTATCATATGGGACCGGGGGAGGTGGGACAGAGGGAGACTGTGCTACAAGCTGAACCAGATGATGGTACAAAAAAAACTTTCTTACAAGTCTGTTGATCCCAAGACATGTTCATGGCTTTTAGGATTGACACGCAATGTAATGTACAAAGCTTTGCACCAACGCATTACCATAAGTCAGTCCATGTTTCAAAACACTCCATGTAGTTGTTTGATGTTCTTCAAATAAAGCCTATGGCACGAATCACTGAAGGGGTTTGGACGGTACAGATCATGTCTTTGAGGATATAGATCCCATACAAGAAACACATGTGCTCTGTGTGAAACTTGAAAATGCTGCCTTTTTCAAAATAAAGCTATATATACTGTATGGGAAAAGGTTTGGAATAATTAAAAAGTCTCTTTGCTCATCAAGCTAAGTTTATTTGATCAAAAATACAGTTGAAAAAAAAAATGAAAATGTAAACTATTTCTGTGATTGCCAAGCATTTTCAGCAGCCATTACTTCATTGTTCAGTATCACATGATCTTTCTGAAATCATTCTAATATTCTCGATCTCAAGTGTGCCTTATTCTATTGGCAGTAGACTCATCTGACAAAATGCATGCCAGCAAATGAAAAACATCCCAGTGACAGGAAATGACAGAAAAGAACATCCTGCCACAGCATTGTCCAAAAGGTCTGCTGCATGCATTTTTGCTGCTCCATTTTCTGTGGAAATAATTCCACTTGCTATAAAAATAAACAACAACCATGGGAATCTTCGCTTGTCCAAGATATTCGCAGTTGGGCAACACCACCCTTACAATTGAGCATCCGGCCTAGTTTTCTTTTTCAGATGTAAGAAACATATTAAGCCATTTCGTTAATGAATAAAAGTGTGTTAACATGAATTTATATAGCCTCGTTTACCTTTGGCACATATACTGTATGTAATGGGTGACAGACAAAACAGTCCATTCATATTGACTGTACGGGGAGGAGAGATGGTAGCATAGTGAGAGAGAGGAAATTTTAGGCAAATGTGGTTTCTCACATGACCAACATTTATTCAGAGCTCCAAATATGAACCGTGGACGTTTGACCTCTCTGCCTGTTACTCAGCGGATCTAAAATTAGTCATAATTGCAGCCTGAAGGGTAAAAAAAAAAGGCAGAATATATGGTCCGTTGGAGCCACAGCTTGGCGGCTACTTATTGCCAAGCATTTGGAGGGACAGGAACAGCATGTCCTCCTCTTAAAACACCATGGCACAGGGACTGCTAGTTCAGACCCTCTTTCACTGGCCACAGAAACCACATTCTCCAGGAACATCATCTCTATTCACACAATCTCATCCACAGGAACTGACATGGACAGCAAGCATAATTGTCTGGAAAACTCATAATGGGCCATTTTCTCCATCTTTCCAAATGGCTTGCGCTCCCTTGGCGTCTGTCGTTGCTATACAACCATGAACTCCGCTCTCCATGATAATGAAGTATCAGCAAAGGATCCATTGATTTTTAGCTTTTGCTTTAGCTTTACTACTAGATATATTTATGGAGATGAGATATAACAACCACCCTGTACAGCTATGTTCAGCTGTTCAGATGAGCTTTCGATGTTTTGTTACGGAAAGGCTGAAGCTGATTGGTTGCTTCTTGTCACATGACCTGTGATGCTCTTGCGACATTCTGAGAAGTTGAGAATTTTTCATCTCGCTGTGCCTGGAAAACGCACCGCATTCGCGTCGCGACCGCGTTGCTTCCATTATGAGCGCGTCTGCCACGCGCCTACATTTTAAATGCTTAAATGGCCCCTATAAGCATGTATTATTTTGTCTCTATGAAGCATTTCGCGGTTTAGCACAAGCAGAAACCTGTCAGACACTGAGAAGATATGGAATGATGAGTAGGACAGCGGTTATGTCAGAAAAATAAAGGACAGTACTCAAGATGTTATCCAGGTGTTGTCAGCTCCGTGAAGATGTTATCTTGACATTATATAGGAAGCAAAAAATCTTGATTTTAGAGTTAGATGTGCAAAACTTGATTGGATTGGAATCCATGTGAGTCCTACTACTTTCAATCATGCATTTCTAGAAAAACATTTGTTGCTTTGATTAAAAGTCCTCTCTGAAGCATTCCTCAGTGATATGTTTGACGCAAGTTATCTTGGCTCAAATAAAGGTGAGAGGGAATGAGGTTCAGTCATTGGGAAAAAAAAAGATAAGAAGAGAGCGATTATGATAGAATGTCAGTTCCATCATGCAGAAAGAAACGTTAGGTACATCTCAAAGTTTAATCCGGCCAGCTTGGAGTGTCGGTTTTCACTACTTTGTGTAAATATTAAATTACTTCTAACATTCTTTTTACCAAGGTGGTTTGGACATTGTCATGTCATGCTTTTTTTTTGGGGGGGGGGGGGGGATGTTTGGCCAAGAATGCTAAGTTTTTTGAAGGCAGAAATCCTAGACAATGTGCATCTGAGGTCAAAAGACTCCACTTTGAGGGTTAAAGGTGAAAATGGTATGTTTATTTTCCTAAGATTCGTGACTCTGAGAGAATTAAAAAGACTGCCAAGGTTTTAATCAGGAATTTCACTGCATAGTTCTGCATTTTATCTGAGTCACACATAAAATGAAAACCAGATGCCCCCTCATGTCGCTGAATAGAGATTTCATCTGTGAAAATTAAGAAATTGAACTCAAAAAACATTGATGTTTCTAAAGAAAGCGTGAAAAGAAGAAGCACCAAGTGTCTCAGCGGAGGAGGGGAGGAACAGAATGTTGTATGTACAAATCACCCAAGCAGCTGTTAGAGACTCTGCCAAAGTGAGAAAAAACAGAACTGAAATGTTCCAAGGGTCTCATTACTGTTGCTGAGAGAAAACACAACATAGGCAATCTAAACAAGTAAGTGGAGAATGTCTCTATAATGTCCTTGAGTCAAATTAAATTACTGGACAAAAGAAATCTTGACACAAGTCATATCGAAAGATCAGTTATTGCGCAGAAGGTTGCTGTGAGGATGGAGATGAGTAAGATTGAGTAACTGTAACTCCACTATACATTAGTGTTCAAATGAGTATTTCAAAGTCATGTGTTGTTAAACTGGCTGGTAATGGACAAAAGCGCTTACATTCAGGCCCAAGCATCAATTCCCTGATCTAAACCCTTATTTCCCCAGACAGGTACTCCAGCAGCCTGTTGATAGGGCATTATGGGTAATGGCACATGTGTGTTTGTGTAAAGGAGCTAAAGCTGATCTCATGCATTGTATAAATGGCTCGTATATTAGAGACATACCACTGAAGGACACATATGAATAACAGATGCACCAAACTTGTTAACTAGCACTATATCACAAGTGAAGCGATTTATGAGGACCAAGTTTTCAAAGATCACAGATGGGCAACCAGAACAAAGGGCCAGTAAGCTTCTTAGTTAACCATCATGTTTTCTTTTTTTTTTTCTTACAGTATTATTTGGTAACACTTTATAATAAGTATACAATGATAAAGTACTTAATCATTTGCAAACTACAGGTTTATAGTTAATTCATAGTTAATACATCATAGTTATATTTATCTAATAACCAGTTGCTTTCCACGAGCTAATTAAACAATAATAATAATTGTGTTAATTACAGTGAAAATTGTCACACTTATGTCTTTGTTATCATGAACTTTTAGGGTATAAGTTTACATGACAACAGTGAGCTAAAAATGAAAAAGTTTTTTCTTTGTACAGATGACAACGTTATCAAAACTATCCTCATTCTACGTTGGCCGGGAAGTGCAAAACAACATTACAAAGTGTGACACACTTTTACGAAGCTCGAGACAAATTTATATTTTTAGAAAACAAGTTAACAAGACGCAAAACACTTTTACCAGTCCCGAAACAAATCAACAATGACAGATTCTTCACGGAAAGGGAATGTACCGCACACCGGAAGTGTAACTTACTTTACTTAACACTGTCTGGATGTCGAGACGTCCCCTGTGTTTCCGTCTTCTCCGCGTCTTTTAGAAACTCCAAACACTGACCACACATAAAGCAAAACCGTGTTAAGCTGCTCATGTGTTTGCCACAAAACGGGCAAAACGTCCCTCGGCCACAGTCCATGTTTGGGCTCCACAAACTTTATTTACGGCATTTACTCCACAACTACAACACGAATTTACCGCGCTCACCAACAACAACACCTTTGACCGCGTCACTTCCGGTGTGCGGTACATTCCCTTTCCGTGAAGAATCTGTCATTGTAAATTTGTTTCGTCTTCGGTAAAAGTGTTTTGCGTCTTGTTAATTTGTTTTCTAAAATGTAAATTTGTTTCGTCTTCGGTAAAAGTGTTTTCCCCATGTAATTGTGTTTTATGATAGGTAAAAATGTTTTCCAAAATGTAAATTTGTCTCGAGCTTCGTAAAAGTGTTTCACTTTGTAATGTTGTTTTGCACTTCCCGGCCACCGTATCATTCACATCGATCCGTGAAAATGACTAAAAATGATACAGCGTGCCAGGCAAGTAGCTGGCGATGTCACTTTCTAAAGAAGGACTACACGCCTGTTCATATTCATTCTTTTACAGAGCACTTGCGCAAACCACACATGCCTATCCATCTTATTTTTACAGTTTCCTTATAGCTAATAAATCGGAAGTTTTCACAGAAAACACGTTGAAAAATAAGATGGATAGGCTAAACACGTAATACGGATGTGCATGCCATCGCCGTATTCACGTTTTCACATGATTCATGTTTTTGCAGTTTACACGGAAAAGACAATGGTATCGTTTTCAAAAACTTGTACTTGAACCCCGTTTTCAAAAGTTTGCATTTTCAGGCCACCAAAACATTGTTGTTGTGTAAATGAACAGCCAAAAAGCATAAAAACTTTTCAATTTTTAGTTGAAAACGGTGTCGTGTAAACAGCCCCTTAGTTTGTTTTCACTCATCACATGTGCTCCTTTGTATGGACACTAACTATCATCACAGCTGTTCATCATTTAGTTCATCACCATTGTGTATTTAAGTTATGTCACTAAACTGCTAGTGTGTGTTGCTCTGCCTAAGTTACCTGTGGTTTAGATTATTCTTATTAAAACTTTGTGTTATTCTAAAACTTCATTTTTCTGTCTTCATCTGTCTTCCTGCAATCGCATAACTTACTATTTGTATATGGCCTAACATTATATTAACTAGGCATTAACTATAAACTAATAATATATTATTGATTTGTAAGTACTTTATTGCTGTATAATTATTACAAAGTGTTACATTTTATTTTTTAATATTTAAAACTAATATTTAGTTTTATTATTGCCTATGTTTTACTACAAAGTGGGAACATACTTTTCAGTCTGGTAATCCATTCAGTCTGCTTGGGGTCATTTTGAATAAAAAAAAGTAATGTAATATTTTTAATTGAGGACATTTAAAGCATGCTATAAATTTGAAATTTTGTTTGTAATTAATTCTGATAAGATTAGGAACAGTTAACTTTGTACTTCATGCCAAGTGTTTATTTAGCGATTAAAATTATCCTGGGGTCTTTAAGACCTCAATCAGAACATGAGGGTTTTAACCATGGTGTTAAAAATTTCAAGAAAAAAAGAGAGATGTGGAAAGGGAGCACAAGAGGAAGATTGAGAAAGAGAAAGGGAGGGAGAGAGAGAGAGAGAGAGAGAGAGAGAGACGTGCTGCAAGGAAGCTCTTGGCTCTGCTTGTCTGCACTTGCACACCAGATGCGCTTTGCCTCAGCTCTGGAATGTGTTTGTGAGAGCAGTTTAACCACTGACCCACCCAACCATTACCACAGAAATCTGATCCAGACAATCCACTCAGCCTCCTTCATTGTGTGTGTGTGTGTGTGTGTGTGTGTGTGTGTGTGTGTTCTTCTCTCCATTATCTTGCTTCCTCTATCTACTCTCTTTCTCTACTTCTCTCCAAAAAATGTGCCTAAACCTATTTTTCAAATTTTGTTCCCACAAAGTTCTCCTTTCTTTAACCACTGATTACTCAATGTGTTCACTCAGACATACACTCACACACTTTACAAGCACAGGTTCACACTCATACACAGGCACCCATGCTGATTGCATTTTAATGGTAATCCATGAGCCGTGACAAGGCAATAAAATAAAACTTGAGAAGTTAAAGATGGTCATTCATTCCACACATAAAGGCATTTTTTCTTGATTTTTTCCATGTTGAGTACAGGACAAGGCTTTCTCAAGTGCTAAGCATTTATAATGAGAGACAAAGTCAGTCATTTTAAAAATAAACACATATGGTGTTCTGAATATTAAATATGTTGGATAGATAGATAGATAGATAGATAGATAGATAGATAGATAGATAGATAGATAGATAGATAGATAGATAGATAGATAGATAGATAGATAGATAGATGGATAGATAGATAGATAGATAGATAGATAGATAGATAGATAGATAGATAGACTGGGTCAAAAACAACCCAATTTGGGTTGTTTTCAACTCAAGGGCTGGGTAAATATAGGACAGAACACATGTTGGTTTAATTCTCGTTGTTTATTTGAACCAGCATAATGGTTTAAATAATCCAATTATAATTCCTAGTTAAATTTTATAGTATAGCATATTTTATATCGTTTTGAATACACATTGCCTATATTTAAGCTCTATTAACAAATATTAGAAGTAAAAATTAAACATTTAGAAGAAATTTAAGTTTAATCGACCAATGTAACGCGCTGGATCTCGTGCCTGAGATGGCTCGCGATTGGCAGGGAAACTGAGAACATCAGGCCTGCGTTTCACTTGTAGCCGAAAACCAGTCCATAAAAAAATCAATGTACAATTTTGATAGCATGTTTTAACATTCCAAGTATTTATATTCTGTATCTTTTTTAATAAAATCATATAATAATTTTATGCAAGGCATCAGGCGTTTCCATCATGCGAAAAGACCGATGCGACACTCGTTTAGGTGACTCACATTGCGCCCCCGTATGTTGCTTTGCATAAAATTAAATGTTATACAAAACAATAAGGAATTTTTGATAAAATAAAACGTACACAAACCTGTATTTTACCGAAAACATGCACCAAATTGACGGAACTGCGCTGCTCTCTCCTGAAGAGGTCGCTAACGCCCGCGATAAATAACTCAACCCCTAGGTTATGTTTTTTTTTTTTTTTTTTTAATAACATTTGATTTGATGTAATATATATGATATAAAATGTTATTACACTTGTATGTTCATTGGTCAAAAATTTAAATAAATAAATAAAAGACCAAAAAGGCTCAACCCAGGACTTGGAGATGGATGGATGGATGGATGGATGGATGGATGGATGGATGGATAGATAGATAGATAGATAGATAGATAGATAGATAGATAGATAGATAGATAGATAGATAGATAGATAGATAGATAGATAGATAGATAGATAGATAGATAGATAGATAGATAGATAGATAGATAGATAGATAGTCTGCAGCTTGTTAGCTGCCAATGCCCTAATAAATCTGGATTCCTGCTATAAAAGAGGCAATAAAATAATTTATTGCAGAATTCTGCTCTATGACACTTTCTCAATCAAAAACCAAAAGCAGTTGTTTTGTGGGATTCTGACATGATAGCTTTGGCAGTGGTAGAGCTGAGATGAAATCTGATCAGACCAAAAGATTTGACAAGGCTGTGTTGTTTATGTGTAAATGTGATGTTTACAAGTAAAATGTGCGCCAAGAACATAAATCTAAACAGAAAAATATGAAACCACTGATGTGATGAGATGTTTCTGGATGCCTAAAATGCACGTCCTGATTTTGCTGCGTTAGACACGTACCTGGGTCAACATAGCCTATTTTGTTGATTCTGGAACAACATTGCTGTCTGAAAATTCAATCGTATAGCCATATCCCTACCCATAAACCTAACCCCATCAGTTATCCCTAAAATCAGAGGGAAATGATGCAGAAGCACCAAACCCTGGTTGTAAGCTTAAACTTGACATAAGCTTGTCACTTGACTCTGTGACTAAGCAAGGCTAAATCATCATCCAACGCACACCGGTCTAGAAAAAATAGACTTTTAAAAAGACAACCATCTAAAGTTAAATAATCTGGAAGTTAAAAGGAAATGCGTCAATGAAAACCCTATTTAACTGTCTATGTAAATGCATGAAGCATTTTCACTGTGAAGAAAACATATCTATATTCAGATGTAAAATAAAGTGTGAAAAGGAAAACAAATAATATAACAAAATAAGCTATACATTTATGAATTGTACATTTAAGAAGTGTGCCGATCCTAAACACACTTTATCCCTCTCAGACTGACACACTTCAGAGTAAATTTCCAGAGCGTTGTGGTTTTAACACGTGGCGAACGTCTACTAA
The DNA here is from genome assembly GCA_037194245.1 of Opsariichthys bidens. Taxonomy (NCBI): domain Eukaryota; kingdom Metazoa; phylum Chordata; class Actinopteri; order Cypriniformes; family Xenocyprididae; genus Opsariichthys; species Opsariichthys bidens. The sequence continues at coordinate 13,717,147 of CM074296.1, forward strand.
GTCAATACTGCCCCTCAGAGGCTGCTTTCTGCCATTAACGCCAAATACATTGTAGCCCTTTTTATAATCGTTTTGTTTGTTCACACACACAACGCACTTCCTCTGAATATCTACACATTTACTGCTCAATAACAGCCTTACGTTACTGTTAATTCTGGCATTTTAGATTTTTTTCGACATATGCTTAGATAGGTGACCATGTGGGACTGTCTACCACCGTTATTAGGCGTTGAGCAGAGACCCAACCTGTTTTGTCATCGTGCAAAACTCTGCTCCAGGTGAGGCTCGAACTCACAACCTCGGCATTGCTCTGCATTGTACTGCTGTATAAGTACCGCGCGCTAACCGATTGCGCCACTGGAGCTTCAGCCGCTACGCGCGATAACACTGTTCATGAACGATTATGTAGCCTGTTTGAATAAAAAATGTAGCAACATGTACAAATGCTTGAATTTTTGTCTTAAAATAAAATCTAACATCAAATATATTGGCTCTTATCGTGTATCCCAGTTCAAACCCGGAAAACTTATTCGCCAGGTTTTTCTTTCAATTTATGAGTAAAATAAGGTCTATGTTAAACATAACTTGACGTTTTGCAAAATATTATTTTTTATTAACTTTCAAGGAACATACAGAAAACATAAACAGACATTAACCAAATAGACATAACAGATGTTTCAGTTTCTTCATAATGTTTTCGGGGACATTAGTCGTGATCAGTTTGCAGATTTTCTTGTTTCATACAAGGTAAAGCAATAGATTCCACATATTACTTCTTTCAAAATGAGGTATGTTGTATACATTTCTTGCTTCTAGTGATTGCATTCAATGAGTCATAAATCTGTACAGAAAAAAAATCGAATGACGGCTTTAGACTTTAGCTTTAAAGGCTAAATGAAACTTTCCAATGAGAATTATTAACGTCAGCGTGTTTTAGGATAGCCTCACAGCCTTAGTACCCTCCAAGAAAAACATACCGGAGTGATCTCAAAAGTCTTCTAAATAGTTAGTTACAGAATATATGTGTTTCATTTTGCGAAAAAGAGCATTTTGATACGATGTCACAATCACAAAGACACAATCCCAGAGAAAGAAGTAAATTGTCGATAACACTCACAGAAACCCATTAGAAAATCTCGAGAGAACCACTGGCGAAATTCTCCAAGTGGGGCTCACTGCAGCCCACCCCGCCCACCCCAACTGTGACGTCAGAAGGAACGCCCATTGTGCGAAGTTCGGATCATTTTACTGACTCGGATCTTCGAATCTCGGTCATCAAAATGAATCTTTTCCCAGTCATTTCGATCATTTCAGAAAAATATAGTTAAAATTCACTGCTTTACTGGGTCTGTCAGTTCACCTCACCTCGCGATCTGAGTCGTTCGTTCATCCCGTGACGTGATATGACTCCCCATCCCCGTGTCGCCCCGGAAACCCCTATTTTTTGAATGTAGGTGAAAGTTTTTTAAATTTTTGAGTGTTTCAGATAGGTTTTAGGTGTATTTTAGGCACGAGGGTAGGTTTTGGGTGTTTCAGGTGTAAAGGAAGGTTTCAGTGCGGTCTGTCAAAAAAGACATTAGGTTAAGTCTTCTCGATGTTTAAAGTTAATGAAGATAAGCGTGATTTTTTTCCTCAAATCACTTCACCAGAAATCCATCTAATGTAGCTAATTTCATTTGTTTGGATCAGTGTTTGGTGGAGACAATAGCCTATTATACTTTGATTGACACGACCAATAAAATCAGCTTCAGAGAGATGGTCCTCACTGCAGAACACGTGACCCCGGGGATGGATCTAGATCCCTAAACCTACCCATCTCCGCCCCCTGGATCTGGATCCAACTCCTCCCACTTTACACATCCCTTCACCCACCCGTCTCCGCCCTCTAGATCTCGTGTGTTCTGCAGTGCGGGGCTACTGAAATATTCCGGGTTTGACGTCATAACTGCACGCGCTCTTCCCTGAAGTGACATCACATTTCGACAAAAATGCACGTTCTTTTACCAGCGTGACATAGGGTCAGAAATTCACCACATACCAAGAATATGACGTGAATACTGGTTTGCGATCTGTCTAAATAAAGAAATAACAAAAAAAAAAACAACTCATAAAAAAACGAGAAAATTTGATCTTTCGTGACTCCACCCACAGTGGGATTGTTTCCTCACAATACAGGCTGTTGCAGCAACTTAAAAACAATTGTTCGCTCCTCCGACAACGATAACTCTTGCCTGATCGTTTGGTAAGTATGGAAATTAATTTAATATAGTCTACTTTGATCATATATTCTTCATTCTTTTGCCAGAGATGGACTAATTAATGATTACAAGAATGAATAAAACATAATTTGAGGGGAATTTGGAATTCACTGAGTAGAATTGGAAACATCTAGTTGTATTGTGCAGCAATAAGGATCAACCTTTTGGTGGAGAGTGGGGCACAAACCAACACTGCTGACTTTTTCAGTTTGTGTACATCTACTTGGGAATAAGATTATTTCTTTTCTCTTTTTTCCCCTTACATTAATTTCAGACGACTAGTATATTTATATGGTCTTGTTTCATTATTATAGTGTATAATAGCCTACTTTTTCTCTATTTACTCCTAAAGAAAGGAAGTGAGATTGGTAGGGCACGTTATAACATGACCATATGACGACTGTTATCTGAGCTACTCAAACGATATACGATGTAAACTAAAATATTTTGTCAGTAAAATACGATTATTAACTTTTCATAGAAAATAATTAGCTGCATTGTCTTATAAGTAACAAGTAAATAAGCAAACCAAGTTTGTTCAAAACAATGTGGGCAAGTAGATGAAGAGACACATTTAGAAAAACCAGCTGAACACAACACACCTCCCTCCACACACAGCTCGACACAAACAGATGAGGCAGAATGATTTTCATTTCTGAACATCGAACTTTGGCTCTCAGTCTTTGTCTGAAATATATATATATATATATATATATATATATATATATATATATAACTATATATAAATATATATATATATATAAATAACATCAATAACACAATATAACAGCATAGTTCTAATAGTGTGCAACATGCCACATCTAAACCTGGCTAATTTCCTCTGCTAGTTAGTAAAGAACTATCTAAACTGCTAAAGAACAGATTGGAGATTAAAATAATAGGAGAGTATAAATTGAGATGAAAAATTACCTTAAGTCATTTATTTTTGCTAGGCTTATTTAAGTGTTCAGTGATATATTCTAAATATTTTTGAATTTTGGTGTAGTTTTCTCTATGGGAACTAGTAAAAAAACCAAGTTTTGTCATGCTGGCATGTGTTACAACTAGCCCCATGTTAGGTTGTGCTCTGCTCACCCCTAAAGTTTAATAGAAAATTATAAATGTGCGACACTGATGTGTATGTCAGGATTTTTCAGTGTTTTAGTAATTAACTTTGTGTCATTAATATGCTTTCAGGTTACAAGGTCGCACTGCTTTTCATCATGAGTAACTTCACCTCCTGCATGGAACCTCAGACCATTGTTTCTTCCATTTTAAAGCCCATTCTCATTTCGGAGTTCATCTTTGGCTTGCCTGGAATTGTATTTGTTCTGTGGATTTTGTACTTCAGGTCTCCATGGAAAGCTTGCAATGTGTATCTTTTTTGCTTGGCAATATCTGACCTCCTACTCCTCACTGGGCTGCCTTTCCGCATAGATTATCTCTTTCGTGGCGAAGACTGGATATTTGGTGAATCCTTTTGCCGCTTCATTCTGTATATTATCAATGTAAACTACTCAGCAAGCATGGCTTTCATGTCAATTTTAGCCGTGGACCGCTTCTTCAGGATACTTCACCCACACCATCGCATTTGTCGAATGAGTGTGAGACAAGCAGTAGTGTTGGCTAGCACAGTTTGGGTGGGTGTTCTACTCCTTCGCCTTCCACCCGCCTTGAACCTGGTTCTCACATCACAGAAAAACTCTTCAAAGCTCACATGCCATAGTTATCTCTCATGGACATGGCCGTCGGTTCAAATGAGGATATATAACTCAGTACAGCTGATAGAGCTCCTGCTAGCGTTCACACTGGTGGTTTTCAGTTTTGTGCGTGTTTTCTCTCACGTCCACATTCACCAGTCTAAGGGGGCCCACCGCAGGGTGAAGCGGGCTTTGAGATTGCTTTTGTTTCTTGTGATCATGTTTGTTCTGTGTTTCCTACCTACAGTCACTTTTGGCATCTTCCTTCAAGTGTTTCCCTGTTCTGAATCCCTTATAGTGTGTCTTCATGCCTCTTTAGCCTTATCCTACACGAACTGTGCACTGGATTCAGTCATCTATTGCCACATTAACGCTTGGTTTCGTGACACCCTGAAAGGCACAACCAATGCGATGGGGCTGACGAAGTTCAAGATGAGTGTGAAGACGAACAGAAAAAAACAATCTACCTGAGCAAGTGTTGTTTGTTACAATCATTGCAAGTGGGAGGATGCAAATAAAATTTGTCTTAAAAGCATAGTTCACCTAAAACTATTACTCACCCCTCATGTTGAGCCAAACCTGTACACTGTAAAAAAAGAATTGTTGGTTCAATTTTTAAAAAACTAAGTTACCTGGTTGCCTTAAAATTTTGAGTTCATTGAAGTTAAAAATTTGATTCAATACAATGAAGGTGATTGGTTTGATCAACAGAAACTCAAAATATGATGTTATCTGAACCACATTAATTATTGAGTTGATTTGACAAACAGTGTATAATAAAATGTTTTTTTTTTTTACAGTGATGACTTTATTTCTATTCTGTAAAACTAAAGACAATATATTGAAGAATGTTTTAACTGTCCGTTTAAGTCAATGTGGTCCAAAACACCAATTTTGGGTCGCATGTGTATTTTTGAAAATAACTTCTTTTGAGTTATACATCAGAAGAAAGTCATACGGAACGACATGGTAAAGAAAATGTTGACAGAATAATAATTTTTATGTGAACTAGCCCTTTAAGATCAGGATTTATAACCAATATGCATTTTTGCATTACACAGACGTACAATCTGTACTGCGCTTTTTTATTTAGCATTTCAGTGTGTGACATACAATGAATACAACATAAATGTATGAGGCATTGAAAACAAAATAGCTTATTGTTTCACTGTCACATGCTATTTACACAGCCTGGGTTATGAATATTCCCTTAGCCAAATTTTAATTATGACTTCAGTCAAGGGTCAATTTCTCATTATAATTGGCGAAGTGCTAAAATTGGCTTTATTAGCACCCCCAAGCCAATAAATAAATTCCTTACAAAAATCCAAAAGGTATTACCGGCATCTGAAAGAGTCTTTAATGTCCAGCGGAACAGAACCATAATGTCCTGAATGAATATGTAAGAGTTGCAAAGACTGCTTTGACTTCCACAAATCATTACAACAACTCCAGTTAAAAGACTCTATTGAAACATGCTCTCAGTTAAAACCACCAATTAGCCAGTAACTCAACATACAATCCAGTCCTCGCATGAATACAATATAAAAACAGCTCACAAACTTGTACTTGTCATGATACGCACAGAAGATACAGAGAAAGAAAGGAAACCATTCAATGCAGAGCTAAATGAATTTACAAAGAGTACACTACACTTCTCAAAAGAGTCTGCTGAATGATCAGCATCAGCATTGATCTGTACATGATACACATTTGTGGAACCCTGTAAGTGTAGTTCCCACAGCCATAGATTCTCATCAAACCAGTGCTCAGAGCCGACGTTATAAGTTGCTGTAAGCTGTGTTTAATTTGAGCTTGTGTTGAAACTTAATGAGCATTCAGTACTTAGAAAGATATTGAAATGAGAGCCTTAGGCTGCCTTCCATAGAGGTGCTTAATATACAAGTATCATTTTTTTAGTGGCTGGGTTATTAGCTAAATGCTTTATTATTGTGAGCCTTTTGTCCAGAGGAGGAAGCAAAAGTTCAAGAAGAAGTAGATATAAGGAATGAGCAAATTAGAAACTGCAAATGAAACTCCAAACGTAAAAGGAAATGATAAACAGACTGGGGAGAACAATGCAGACGAGGGTCAGTCATGGATGACGATTGGACCTCGCATCCGTAAACTGGGGTGAGGGGGTGCCAGTACAGGTACCTGCGCTGGCCCCTGGGGGACCCTGCGCAGGCTGATCTGCTCACATGGTTGTCTACATGCTCTTCTTAACTGTGAGCGGGAGAGCAGCCTCCTGGCTTTCCTGCGGGGAACAGGAAGATAAAACATAACATATCATTGTCTTTGGGAATGTCATCATGCAAAGCATACATTTGACAATAGATTAAGTACTTTTTTTTGGTATGATTTTGGCCGAGCTGGATACATTTTTTTGTTTTGTTTTTAATTTATGAAAAAATACCTTCTTATTATCTCTGCTATAAGCTGTTTCAAAACACCTGCTGGTTTATTTGATTTATTTTTAAAATTTGCAAAATAATGTTTTTTTAGCAATTAAACGAAATAGAAAACAGTTATCCTAAACTGTAATATTTCACAGTATTACTGTATTTTTGATCAAAGAAATGGAGCCTTAAGGCCCGTTCGCACCAAAGACGATAACTATAATGATAAAAATTGAGTTAAAAAAATATTCTAAATGGCCTATAAAAGAAAAGCAGAGTCCACATCACAATTATAATGATAAAGGTGTCATGAGAAATTGAGTCCTACTATGTCCTGTAAAAGCAATTTAATATTAATTTTACACAACAATAGCAAACTAGTATAGTACCCTGTATAATATTACTATTATACATTTTTAATAAATTAATTGTCATGCTAAGTACACGCAAACATCATTTATTTGAACTATACTGGAAGCAGAAAAAAAACACCTAATATACTATAAGTATACAAGTACATTAGCCAACTAAAAAAAACATTAAGAACAAGAAATCCTGGATTTCACAACCTATAGCTAGGTATATACTAGTATATGAACCATAGATGTAATTTAAAAGACATTATGGTCAAAATGCATTTTAAACGATATAACGCATAACGTGATTTTGCAGGAATTATATGCAAGCGCTAATAACACTACAGATTAAAAGTCCGTTGAACCAATGGGATCACTCACATCTTCATGATTTCCTGGGGGGACTCAATTTCTCACCACACTTTCAGAAGGATTTTTTCCAGCTGATTAACGTATAAACATAAAACATTGACAACCAATCAGAATCCTTCCAGCTTTAACTAGCTCGAGCATTTAAAGCGGCAGACATCAAAACTGCTTTTAATAAACAGAATGATATCCACTGATCCACTGGTGTGGACGCTAATAAAGTTATCAGTATAATTATCGTTCTTCAAAAATATTTTAAACACATTATATCAAAATTTTTCTACAATTTTTTAAAATTTATTTTATGTATTTATATATATATATATATATATATATATATATATATATATATATATATATATATATATATATTCATTAAAATAAAACTTTGACTATATCCTGAAGAGTCACTGCAATAATTTAGAAAGCTCATGAAGTGAAACCACTTGTGTTGTGAAATCATTCGTGTTGAAACAGGATATTTCTAAAATATTCTGACAGGACAAACAATATAAGGACTTGTGCCATATTTTGTAAGAACTGTTTTGCAATGTGAGGGGAGAATGAACACAATTACTTGCATATAAAATATAAAGAAAGTAAGTTGAACCGGATTTGGTTTTGATTTTCCTGTGCGCAGGACAGTACAATTGTGTTCAGCTCGGTGTGTTACAGCTTGTAATTATGAAGTAAAATAATAAACATCATCATGGCTTAGTGACATGAAATAATGTTCTACTCATGATCAGGTCAATATAACAAAAAGAGATGAAAGAATCACCTGGGTCTAATGTGCATGCAAAATGAATGAGGTCTACAGGCATCCACAAGGGATAGCCCTTAATAAAAGAAAAGTTGAGTGAGTGTCGGACAAGAAGTTTATAAAGACAATCTAGAATGTACTGTGTAAGTGTGCTAGCATCTCTGTTTACTTGATAAATGATGCTAAAATTACACAAAGACAGCCTCAATATAACTGTGATTAGGCTGCATGCTTTCGCACTGATGGATACGATCAGTGCTTTTACAAAGCAAACGCAAACCTTCAACACTACAAATATTGTGCGAAACATTCAAATGTAAAGAAGGTTTCAGGTTTGATGAAACCTTTCTATTTACTATCTGTTTTAACATCAACTCAACACATCTGAATGTAGAACTGAGTGCAATTTCAGTAATGGAGACTTCTGAAGAGCGTGATGAACCGCAAGAGAACCAGGCTCAGCCACAGACCAGAACCCATTTGTCTCTGGGTCTCCTGCCTTGTTAAAGGCTAATCTTTCAGAGCAGAGATGCTAAATTTAGCCTAGCATCCGCTTCAGTGCTGGAGGCCATAGGGAGCTGTGCAAGTCATGGCTCATATGGATGTGGCTGTAATGGAGAGGCATTTTTCTTCAAGCTTCAGCTCACATCTACTTCTCACTGCCAAAGATATTAAAACCAAACCCCTTGCTGCTGTGGGTGAACTATTATGACTGTCTGGCTTTTATTTATTGATCTGATCCAAATTAAGCGTGAAACACATTTTGCAGGTTGAGGTGTCAAAAGCCACCAGGATGGCGCTTTAGATTAAGTGTACAGGTTAATTGAGTGTTCATACATTTTGCAAGACTCCACAGGTAATGTGGTTTAGCCTTTGTGTACGGTGCATGCGATCTTACCATGATCAGTTGTCTAACAGCTGCAGCAACAAAACGAGACAAGCAAACAGTCACTAAAAGGTAGTCAAAAAACACTTTGATCCATGATACAACAGGGCAAATCAGGTGTCCAATTTCCCCTGCTCAAAACAAGTTATCTTTATATGTAATTAATTAGCTTTAGCTTAATTTGAATGTAACTAGAACTTCAGACACACTTCACATCCAGTCTGTACTTTAAATTCACGGCAAACAGGGATGTCACTCATTAGCATGTGAAAGTGTAAAATTCATGCAGTCTTACATATTTGGTGAAAAGTGAGCCAATAATGTCTGTGGCTCTTAATCCTTTTTTATTTCATTTCAGTTGACTGAGAGTTAACAGCAAATATCATGTTAATCTTTTCTCCATATTACTGAGAATCGATGGAGGATGGCTGTGGAGACCATCTTCAGTCTAAACAATACTGCTGATATATTTTGCTATGCCTATACATTGTTATACAAACATAAAAAAAAAAAAAAAAAAAAGACAATTCACAAAAATCTGTGTATCTCTGCAAGGTAGTGAGACAAGTACACTAGCTATCAAAAGTTTGGACACAATTAACAAAAAACAAAAACAAACATAAAACCTGAGACAAAACCAAACAAAATGATAGCAAAACTATAAATGAAAGGATGGGATTTAATTGAACAAAAGTTAAACAAATAAATCTTTTATTTTAGAGTCATAAAATATGTCAAATATTCATCAATTTATACATTTCTAGGCAAAATTGAATGTTTATAAAAATTGAAAAATCAAACATCGACAATTTGTCTGGAAAACTGATTGCAAGCATAACAAGTATTAGGATCATGAGAATGATAAAAATCAGTTTTGTGTGCTCAAACTTTTGAGGTAGTGTAGGTGTGTTTGTGAAGTGTTAAGTTACCTGTGGAGTCTCATCTCTCTGGATTAAAACTAACCTCAATCTGCATCAAAAAATGATTTGTTTTCAGTTGTCTCTCCATGCCACCACAGATTAAGAGGATCATGGGTATTCTTAATTATAGGATCTTTTGATTGAAAAATTGTCCCTGACATCTGAGATTGACTGGCCCATTTCCTACACTGACAACTCTGGCTTAGACCCTCTTACCCGCCACTGTCACTGGGCATAACCAATGCAGTAATTACACATGTGCCAATCCTGTCACCAAGATCAGTCACTCTTAGGTGAAGGTTGAATCGAAATGATGGAAACGGTAATCAGTTGTGTCATGCCATCTCAGGGGATAATCCCTGCAGGTGCCAATCATGAAAGAACAAGGTAAGGGTTCCTTTTTGACATGGAGTGTGTCTGCCCTGCTGTTTTTCTATTAAATTTGTCTCTAGGCTCTAAGTACAGGCCAGTGTATTTCGGTGTTCCTTACTGAACAAGGCACGACAAGCTTAGGTTTGAGAAGTGCGATGCCATGGGAAATAGTGCCAAAATGGACAGCGAGGTTTGGATTGCACACCTCGTCTCTCGGGAAACCAGGAAGAAGCTGTCATCGGGAGCATCGATCCAGTTGGGTCGTCTCTTACGGAGCATCAGGCCACTGGCACGAAGGTTAGAGCCACCGGTGCTGCTTCCATTATGCTGCTAAAAAAGCAAAGAAGATGGGCATCTTAAACTACTTCCAAAGACTTTTCTTGTGATTCAAAAGGAGTTACTGACTGTAGACAAAATGCCCTCCAAGGACGTAATTTTACAGTGAGCATAAAACATTAGATTGATTCCTAGAAGCCCAGGAGTCTCCAGTTAAAGCATTAAAATTTAAAAGGAAATCTACAAAACCACAAGTTGAAAGAGAGTATTAGGAATTAAAAATGTATACATTTATAAACAACATACATAAATTTTAACATATATAAAATAAGTGTTTGTGTTGTTGCTAGGTCAATTGCATTCTGTGTTTTTTTAGTGAAAGCCGTAAAATATTCTAAAAAAAAAAGTACGATAAATTACATTAAAATATTCACTGTCCATTTATTAATTAGTCATATAATAGGTAGAATAATGTACAGAGAGCAGGTTATTATCACCCTGTTGGTGTTTATTCTCCTTCACTTAGTCTCTTGACTTAGTAACTCCCCCCAAAAAACTAGATATGGCATCAAACTTTAAAACACAATATGTACAAAAAGTAAAAAACCTTGATAAAAAAAACAATTTATATATATATATATATATATATATGGGTGTCTTAGATTTAAATCCAAACTGTGACCTATAAATTGTTTGGTCCCATGGGTAAAAATAACAATAATATCTATAGTGATACACAACTGAAATAATAAAGCAACTTCTAATATTCCTCAACTTTAGAAATGACAGGCCAAAAAAGAGGTGAATATCCATCCACTATATTTACATTAATCATCTCATTGATGAACAGTGACTTCCTTTGTGTTTGTTTTGCCGTCTCTCACTTCTCATTTCCATTTTACCCAGCCACAATAATCTGTGGGAAACCTCTCAGGCTGGAGATTGGAGCTGTCACTTGAGCCAATTGACAGCATCAACAGTATCTGCATTTGGATATGTTATAAGATGAAATCTCTCTCCCAGCAACACAAATTCTAGTAAGTTATTGTCTTCCAGTCTGATGAAAGCACACAATAATACCTAGAGTCCTTCCTGCTCCAGTCTAGGTAGACAGACAAGCATCAATCAAAAGTTTGCACATAGCAAATCATCTTCATGATTATTTTGCAAATAAAACAAAACACAACACAAAAAAAACAACAAAATGAAATGAAACAAAACACAATCAAACTAAGCAAAACCAAACCAAAACAAAAAACAACAAATGACACAAAACAAAACACAATCAAACCAAACAAAACCAAATAATACCAAACAGAGCAAAGCAAAATAAAACAACGAAACTGAGCATATGAAATAGCACAGATAGAAGTAAGGGATATTGTACACATACGTACAAATAAATGGCAAGCAGAGCGGGGCAGAGACCTGTGGGATCGGAGCGAGGCTGGTGACATGAGTGCTAATGAGTCTTGAGTCTCATGGAGGAGCTCAGGGGAGGTTAAAAGGAGGAGTGCCAACATTGAACTTTAACTTAGCCAGATTGGTGCCAAAACGTTCCGTCACTTTGGGAAATCCACGGCAGCATCGAGCAGGGCTGGGCAGAGTCTGCAGCCGTGGACGCTCGAGGCGGTGGGCTGAAGTGACTTGCCCAGAGGACGGACAAACTCACTGCCGTCCGCCTGGGTTCTGGAGGGACAGCTGCCATCCGAGAGGGAGCGGAGGAGTCCACCGTTTGCTGTAGGGCACAGCCTGCTGCCATCCACCATGATGGGGAGGAACAGGGAACGGGGGACTCGCTACCAGATACCCAAAGCCGGAGGAGCCATCACCTCCCACCAGGCATCAGAGGACTCGGAGGGCCGTCCACCAAGGTGTGTCCAGTGTCACCACAAGGCACTGCAGAGGAGTTCACCCAGATTGTGGAGGACTGCAGTGCAGTGCGTTTGGGGAACCGGACCAAGTTTTAAAGTAAATAAATAAAAACAAGGCAAAATGTACAATTTGTCTCATCAACACAAATAACAGAAAGTTATTCACAGCCGATGAAAATACACTGATAACATCTAAAGACTTTCCTGCTTCAGTTTAACCCAGTGATGCCAGTGAATCTAGTCATTTACACTTACCAGAATGGGTCCCACAATATGAGCCGGATTTTCTATGATAAAAAAAGAGGTTTGTATTAGCATATTATAATGACATCTATCTTGAATATTATCTCAGCATGGATTTTAACTGTAAACCCACCTTGTCCTGGAGCACCAGCCCTCCTCTCTGCAGATTCAACACGGCTGTGGTGATGGTAGCTCCGTTTTCCCAACATGCCAAGTGGGCCGTGGCTGGGGAGAGAGGACAGCAGGCGTCGCGGGGGCTGCACCTGTAGGCCAGGGGTACGGTGAGGCCGCTGAACATGAGTTGCTGGACGAGACTCTGAAACGACAGCAGATTCAATGTGATCTGAGAGTTACAGCTCTTTGGATACAGCTCTAATGTTGTGTGGCTCACCGAGGTACTGCAAGACGCTGGTCAGGGTGCTCCTCGGGGAGGATTTGGGCTTCATTGGTCGCCCTGTCATGCCCTCTGACACCCGGATCATATCTATTCATCGACCGGCAGTACAGAACAGACAAACGGAAATAGAAGCAAGTCAAAGAGCAAGAAAGAGACGTTCACACTTAGACACCAACATGAGGCATACTGAACAGGCTGGCTTGATGGATGTTGCGGTGATACACCAACCCTGCGGTGACTAATCTTTCTGACCAGACAACCATTTTCATCGGAGCAGCAAGCAGAGTCAAGTCTCATTTTCTCCACTGTTCATTCTTCAGGCCCTAGTGAACATAATTTCTTCCAGCTGAACTCAAGAACATTGATCTGACCACAATGAACCCATTAAAATCACTCCAACTTTCTTCAGTTTGTTTTAAAATTCATTGCAACTCCAGAGGAGTCAGAAGTTGTTTAAAGACATTCTCTTCAGGCAGTACTTCTTCTTGTCTTGGCAAACCTGGAGAGAGACTGTCTTAAAAGATGTACTGATATAACTTCAAGTTTTTACCTCTTAAACAACATATCGAATGTGGGAGAAAAAAAACATTGCTGAATTGGGTGATGCATTATCTACTGACACAAAATCCATTCTTTAAATTGAACGAAACCTGTGCCTTTGGGAAAGTGCTGAAAGAGTGGTCCTCCGTTAGACTTTTGTTTGTGCGGCGAACCGTTTTCTTCACCTTTGAATCCTCGTGGCTGCGAACGTGTTTTATTAAACTCTCATGATTCATACTTCCATTTGTATGTAACATTTCGATGGGGTAAACTTGATTATTCCATGATTTTCATGCACGGTCTCTGATGGGCAGGCAAGATGTTGAACATAACCTGGTTAGCCAGCATGTTGAATGAGATTGGAAAGAGGAAAACAAATGTGATGTTGCATTCACAGCGGCTTCTTATGAGTGTGTGCAAGTAAACAAGTCATGAAGGGACGGCAGGAGCCGATGAAGCTCATGCTGTCTGAGATTTCACACGATTGACGCTCTGCTCGGCCTGTCGGTGTGCGTGCAACAGAGTGATGGACAGGTACACGAGACACATGAAACTACAAGGACTCAGATAGGATGGTTTCAGCCATGGTTTTATTTGTGTTTTGGTTGCCCACAAGACATTCACACAAAGAAAAATAAAAGAGAGAGACAAACTAAAGAGCATGCCCCCACCCGGGTCCCTCGTGCTTCAGGACACAACTTCTTATGGCTGGGGATACATACAGATATGTCTGGGGTGGAGACGGGGGGAATGAAAGCATAGTATGGAGGTTTCACATGATGGGAGGTGGGCAATGCAAAACTGAGAAGTGTGAACGCGTGACTGGACAAATGCAGAGCAGGTGATTGGCTCTTTCCCTGTTGATACGAGCTCTCCCTGTAAAACTGACCTATTTACAAGTGCCTGTCAAGAGGAAATTGCTGTCCTCGGAGCAAAGGCTGGCTACCATGATCTGTAAACTCATCTTTGGGCTTCTTTAAAAGCTTGTTGCATATTTTGGGCTTTTTAGTTTGTGATGTATTTGAAAAATAAAAGATGCAGGTTTCCCCATTCAGTCCAACTTAGTATTTCATTGATTAATGTCAACTCACATGCACCATATTACAAATAATTAAATCGGTAACCATTTAAGACACCCAAAAATCTACAATTATTGCATAAACCGCATACCCTTCCTGCATACTGCTGGTATAGGGCCATTTCTCCTTTCTGTGCCAACGTAACACTTCCCAAGGCACAAAGTCCTAATCAATTGCTGCCATTGAACCAACTTCCTCAGCATTTTAAATGGGTTCTTTGATAAATACGCAGACTAGTGTGCAAACTCTTAAAGAGGACAAACTTTATCTTTTATAAATCAGAAGAACAAAGACAGGATATGTATATCTACCCTTGTTCCATTTGCATGACTCAATGTTTTGTAAATGATTCCTTCCAACTTACTGAACATCTAATTAATTAGATCATAAACTGCACCAATGAGGAGACTGATAGTCCATCATCTTTGCGTTACGAAGAGCACAATAGAAGTTACTTGTTAACCAACACTTCATCATCTCATCACATACATGCATGCCTCTGAAGAGCCTGTCAGTGTTAGCTACTGAATGATTGATTGAATTGCTATTATGTGTGCAACCAATAATATATTCCACATCGTAGTTCATGAAATATTGTTTTGTATACGAGTCCGCTTCAATAAAATAAAAACACATCCTTCCTTTAGAAACATTTACATTATCTGGGTTACTATCACCGATGAAACTGTCTATATTTAGAGGCAATTCAGTAGAAATGGAAAAAAATTAAAGCCGAAACATTAACGTATATACACTAACCGACATTCCACACTGAAGAGGTACATATCTTCATAGATTATTCTGACAGGGACCGTATTTCGACTACAAATCTTGGCACGCACCATTAAGAACTTTGTACTTTCATCTGTTGATGTAACGAATAATGGTAAAAGTTCAATTGATCTAAGTCAAAAAAAAAATCTTATTGCACATTTTATAATGGAAGAAATTTTCAAAGGCCAAAAGCAAAATATGAAAACATGTATATGTTGAATGTGTGTACTTCCTAGTACTAATTGTATTTAGGCTTGATCATGAGGTTGTGGATAAATTCTTCTGAAAATAAGCCAAACAAACTCTTTTTTTCTGTGCTAAAGCAAAGAGATTTTGAGAACTGAGAACTGTCCTGAGAACGTCCCAACAGGTTCGACCCAAAAGGTCATAAAGACTTTTGGACCAGTGTAATAGTGACTATTCAAACATGCATTTACATATAAAATATGCACAAGCTTACACACTAAAATCCCTGTATCAATCCACCTCAGTGACCGAATTTATATTAAATCCTCTCAAAATATACCTACAAGCAAAAAAAATACACATCCCATTTCCTTCAATAGTAGTGCCAAGAGCATTTAAAAACACTAACATGAGTGTGGGGAATGATATTGAGGGGGAAAAGAATGCAAAACCTAAACAGCTTATCTTTCTTAAGAGGAAAAAAAGGAGACTTTCAGCAAAAGCACATAAAAAAAAAGTACTCCTAGTCACATATATACGTATAGTCTTTCAAGTCTCTCATTGAAGCTTTTAATAAATATAAGGCTCTGACTATGATATGCATTTCAAGTATTATTACAATGTAAGGTGAAGCAAGCATAATAGGGCATCTTGTCAGTCTTTGTGTGTAATGTGAGCATACAAAACTCTCTTCAACAAACTGAGAGAAGTGCTAAAAAATGTGCTTATGTTCAATTTAAACAACCTCGTAAAACCCTTCAACCACGTCAACAAGGGTGGTGGGAAAAAAAAGTGAATTTGAACTGAAAAGATGATTGAAACGCAAAATATGGATGACAGGCAGTCTTTATTGGAAATGGGGTGGGGAGAATACAAAAACCAAAATAAAATATAATAACAATAATTATAATTATAATAATAATAATAATAAAAACAGTACAAGACAGGAAGATGGAGGGGAGGAATGACAGCGAGATGTGGACAGGTGTGGTCAGGGAACAGAGCGGGTGGGACAGTGTGGGTGGGTGTGTGTGTGTGTGTGTGTGTGTGTTTGCACGCGAGGCTGAAGTTAAGAATTTAAAGAGCTCTTACACTCCGCCTTTATGGCACCACAGTTAATGGGCACAAAGGGGCGGCGCGCGGCCCGGCGCAGCCTGATGAGATCGCGGCACATGTGACGCGCCAGCTTGGTGAGGCGCGTGGCCTGCAGGAGGAACGCCTGCTTGGTCTTCATGGAGGATTTGGGGCTGCCGCTGTTCCTCATCGGAACCATGTGGGAAGACTGACGGGCACCATGGCCACGAGAACGCAACTCCTATGGAGAGACAGACAAGGAAACACATTGTTTTTTCCTGTATCAATCCTTTAAAGACAATCACAATAAGTAGGTACAGTAGGAAAATAGCAGAAAGCAAGAGGGAGAATAAAATGGCTTTCTAAAAAATTCTGAGAAGAGACGATCCTCCAGATGTCTATCTGACCTCGGTTCATTTGCAGCCAAGATAAACATGGTTTTTGCCAACCACAATGTTTTTTGCTGTGAATTTTTGGCTCCCAAGATGAAAATCAATTATTTAAAATGATACTGACACTACGGCAACACTTTTCAATATGATTCTATATAAAAAAAAAAACGACAAAGAAATATTTTTCGACTTTCTGTTTCTTTAAATTAGGTTCATGTTGATTTCTATATTAAAAATACATTAACACGTTGCCTAATTTAACATTTTATGACCAAACATGAAATAATGAACAGTAACATAGCTGTGTAATAAACATTAACCAAGTACATTACAGATTATTCCTATATAAACACTACTGTGGAAAAGTATAAGTTCAGTAAGATTTTTTGTATGGTTTTTAAAAAAAAAAAAAAATGCTCCAATGCTTATCAAGGCTGCATTTATTTAATAAATAAATACAGTAATATTGTGAAATATTACAATTTAAAATAACTTTTTTCAATTTTACTTTTTTTTTTTTTAAATGTAATTGATTCCTGCGATGGCAAAGCTGAATTGTCAGCATCCATTACTCCAGTTTTCAGTGTCACATGATCCTGCAGATTTCAATATTAGGGGTGGGGGAAAAAAAAAAATCTCTGATACATCGTGATTCTCTCTTCAACGATTATGAACCAATTTTGAGCATTTCAAATGATTCTGAGCAATTGCGGGCTTCATTGCATAGGATATGCACAGTGAAAACCTTTAAAAAAAAAAAATTGTAGACTCACGGGCCGGTATATCATTGTTTTCCATTAAAAATGCTTATCACGTACACCATTTGGAAAGCAGTGGGTCTATATTTTTAAAACATGAATCTCACTAACTGACTAACGGCTGCTTTCAAACGCTCATATGCGCTTTGTGAAGAGCACTTACAACAGACAGCTGTGCGCGACTGCGTGTATAAGTGGTTAAACACTTGCATCTCAAATTGCTTTTATGAGGAGATCAAATCGTGAGGTGCCTAAAGATTCCCACCTTAGCTAGTATATGCAGATTTGATATCATCATCATCATCAATGTGGAAACCATGATGATTTGTTTTCAGGATGCTTTTATGAATTGAAAATTCTTTTTAACTAGATGTCTCTTCTAATATTATAAATGTCTTTATTGTCACTATTGATCCATTTACTGCATCCTTGCCAAGTAAATATTAATTTCTTTACCAACAACAACAACAAAATCTTACTGACCCCACACTTTTGAACAACATGTATGTGCACTTCAACCCATAGCCAAACTTTGAGAACAGTACTTACATTGGGTGCAGGGCTTGGAGGCGTTTTTTCCTCTGCCCCCTCAGCTCTGCTTGGCATCTTCAGACCACCATACTTTTTCCAGTACATCCAGCAGGATACACACAGGCGACACTGCATGTTAGGAGGACCCCAAGAGTACCACTGAGCAGACTGTACACCTGTCAACAGAGAAGAATGAATGAATGACATAAAAATGCAGGTTTAATTATGCCTAGTGGGTCATATTCAAGGAAAATCTCCGTCCTATTCAATTAATTCTGTCTGAAGGAACACTCAGCTTTCATGGAAACCTAATTGCAAACCGAAGAGAAATATAACACAATGTCCTACAACACAAGGAAAGGATTAGCTGTAGAGAGGGATTAAAATCCCTCTATGCTCCCCACTATGAGTTCATTACCAAAAAGCAATATTGACCCAGACTGATCATTGCTGATCGCATAGATTGTGATGCGGCAGCTTCGATTGATCTGATTGGAAGATAAAATTGGGTGAAAATGCAGTATCCAGCCCCATTGATTACAGAGGCCGTGACATTGTCCTCCGGGAAAAGCAGTGAATTGATTGGATGGCTGTGTTGACTGTAATTAGGTGAAGAGGGTCCTTACTCACCAAAACAGCTCTCACATGCGCGGCCGCCTCCGGCTGTGTGGAAACTGCCTGTGCTTGCCGCACCGTTCACAGTTGCCATCTTGCCGTTACTGACGGAGATCTGGTTAGGGTTGGGTTTATTGCTGTGAGACGAAAAGCTAATTACATTTCACACTATAATCTTTTACAGCAGGTTTATAAACGTGCAAAATCGGGTCATGTGAACGGTCTACAGGTCTTGAAATGCTGATGTTTTAAAGATGTGCACACTCACTATGTGGGGATGTAGACTTGCTTCAGTTTGCTCTCTGCTTCAGCTGCCTTCAGTCGTTTCTGTACAAAGTCATAAACATTCAGCACTAAGCGAGATCAAGAACGGTCAGAGCAAACAGAGAAAGAGATTTCCAGATAATTAGTTTTTTCTGTTAAAGTAAATAAAGTAAACTTTTTCAAGCACTTAAACCGAAACTGCTGCTCACCTGCTGAACGTATCTGTCTGTGGTTTTCCACATGTAATAATACTCAATGATGCTGGTCAGTGACTTCCAAGGAAGCTGAAATAAAACAGGTCATTTAAAATGTCAGAAAGAATCCAGCTCGTCTTGCTCAATTCTTTAAATCGTCGGAATTTATGGAATATTTAGTCTGAGCGTGGTATGTCTGGAATCACATGCAGACGCGCATGATTATTCATGAGCACCTGCTGAGCGCAAGGAAACGTGCATGTAACGGTCTCAAAGAATTTAAGAAATCTTAATTTAAAGCTGGCCGAGCCCCCACTTTTGGCCCGCATCTATGCGAGGGTGAGCAGAGTATAAAAATGAACACAGAGGTGTTCTGTGCCGACAGCTGGTGTTATGAAGAACATTTAGATTAACATCCTGAGGTGCTGCTATGTATTTTTAGTGGCTGATTTCTCTGCCTTCCTTTCGGTTTTTGAACCCGGTAAGGAATAAGAAAGGGAATCATTCGAGTACATTTCATCTCTATGAATTCAGGTTTTACAATCTGCTTAACAGTCATACTTAAATGATGTTTTACAAAAATGACAATTAAAATGTTTTAACTGAATAATATTAAGTTTATTAAAACAAAGACATTAAAATGTGTTTAATCAAAATTGAGAGGAAATGTAACACCTTTCTTATACATTGTGAGACAATCACTGACATGACTTTTAATCTTTAGTAATTTTGCAAATTTTTCTATGAATGAGGTGAAAACATGCACTTTTGAAGCTTGTCAGTGTTAAAAATGTAATTTTAAATCATTATAATAGCATATTACTACATTTGGACAATTTCATGAATAACAATTATACAGCAATTAGCTTTATTGTTAATGTCAAATACCCTGTGAAATTTTAAAAACCACCTGTACTGAATGAATGCAGAATCAGTCAGACAAGTACAATTAGGTCCTGGAACCCTGCAGGGTTGATGATAAATGTTCCATCATCATCCACTTCTACCAAATAATCACAGCACAAATCAATCACTATCAATGACTGATTTAAGACAGAAAGGGAAAAAGTATAAGAGAAAACCAGTGTACCATTTAAACCACCCCACCAATTCAATCTCTATGGACTATTTGGTGCTCATAAACCAGAAGTTCTTGTGTGCAGCAAAGTGGCTCAGTAGAGGAGCAGTTGTTCTTCATTCCATTTTCAGAAGTAAAGCCCCAGAGTAATAAATCCCATTTCTCAGTGCACTAGAAAACAGCTTTTCCTTGTGTTCACACCCTAATACCAAAGCTTTCACGTCATTCCCCATACAAATAAGTACTCTTGTCTCTGAACGAGAAGATCAAATGTTCTCAGTTAGGTCAAGAAGCAACACACTCCAAATCCAATCCTGTCAGCTGCTCCAATCTTTCCATCGCTCAGCTGAACATCATGTCTTCACCTCATCTCTTCTGCTGCTCCTCTTTCCTATCATTTGAAGTGCCATTCGTCACTTTTTCTCCTCTAAACTCAATCATTTTGTTTTTTTCCAACACCACCACATATAACATTCCTGTTTAAATTGTTCTTCTTTTCCCCTATAGCAATGGATCCCAAACTGAGGTACGTGAGGTGAAAGGAGGTACACAAATGAAATGCTGAGTTTTGTCGTTCATTTAATTCTAGCCCACCTTAAAATAACATTAAAACCACGTATTTCTAACAGGCAAAATACCGTAAAATATCAAAGACATGACATTCAATCAAATTACCTCATCTTTCTCTGTAAAAAATGACTGCAACACTAGCACTGAGCGTTTGATAGAATGTGTGCAGAGTATGCTACCGTAGCAAATTACGCTACATTACTGCCATTCTCGACTGTGTATAGAGATCGATTTAAGAGTCTCATTTCTCAACGAGACCCACAGCAGAACTGCAACACACAGCAGTGTTTCGTGAACAAATCTGCAGCTTTGAACGAATTATGAATCAATGATTCACTGACCCATTCATAAATACAACCATTTGATTCATTTCTGAATGAATGAATCGATGACACACTCATTATTACAGTGACTTTCAGTCACCATTTTAATTTAATATTTATATGAAAGCTATCACTTCGTTTTTACCATCACTCATATTTATCCATTGAACATTTTATAAAGATATTTATTAAAGGTAAAAAAAAATGCACTACAAAATCAATTAAAAGGGGCAAATGATGTCGCTTAAAGGAAAAGATGTGACTACAGTCTAAGTGGAAGAGAGGGGGTACACAAATGCCTCAGGGGGTATGCCACTCTAAAAAGATTGGGAACCACTGTACTTTAGCACGGTTCAAGCTATAGTACTTTGCTATTTTTCCCCATTATACCATTTAAAAGTTTAGTTGTTTTGTTTTTTTTAAAAGGAATTAATGCTTAAATTCATCAATAGGGACACCCCAATTAAAAATTGAAATTGCAATAATATTTCACATTACTTAAGTACTAATTATTTTTGTGGACTGTTTCAGAATCATTTGAAAAAGAAACAAAGCACTAGAGAATCAATTCTTGCCCCAACCCATCTTTCTGAGCATACTCACAAAGTCTTGCCGAATATCGTTGAAGTCTTTGCCGTATTTCTCCAACGCCTCCTCAAACAAGTTTGCCTCGGAGGAGCTCCACTCCTCCATCTCATCCCGGCACAGCACGGGCCCTCCTTGAGGAACGAGAACACTCAGAGCGCTGGACAGGTCGTAGCCATGCCGATGCAGAGTGTCCATAGCATGGAACTTAAAGAGAAGGAGATAGACAGATAGGGAGAGAATTAATCAGGCTTTTCACATCTCAAGTGGATATACAGAGACAGATGGTGCTGATGGGATGGGTACCAGTGTGATGTCTCGTGAGGCTGCCGCGGCACTCATGTGTAAGCTGGGCTGTCTGACAGAGCTGCTGCAGTCCAAAGCTCGAGCAAAAGTACCGACCGCTCTGTACACAGTTCAACAGATTCATCATGCAAATTTGATTTAAAAAACCAACAGTTTCCAGTATCTTTTATAGCAGTGGTTCCCAACTGGCAGGTCACATCTAAAAAAGATCCAATTGTTTGGTGCAAATTTATCTGGGCATCAATACAATTGATTCCAATTCACAAGCTGTCAATTCAATTTGTGTATATTTCAGTAATAATATCAATTTTGCTACCAAGAATCAATCAAATGAAAATTTTGATTAATCGGACAAGGTTTAATCAAATCATTTTTCAGCCCTATTAATAAAAGTTACTTAGTAGAGATCCACCATGTTAGGCAGATTCCAACAAGTTGCATGGCATTTTTCTTCTCTTATTCAAACAAAACTATACAAGGTTTATTAAAAAGAATAAATAATAATAATAATAATATCGCAATACATGGACAAAAATGGCTTGATTTCCTGGCATGAAACCATAATAACTCAAAGGACATTTTGAAACCAAATGAACTGCAGAGACAAACCAATTGTTTTTTTTTTCTAAATAAAACCCGGAAAATCATCAAAAATATATTTCATGCAATATTAATACAATTTTTGTGTTTGATTTTACAGAAATGTGTGTACTTCTGCTGTATTTGGTTTAAATGTAAAATCTTAACCCTGAAGCAAAACAGCTAAGAACCACTGTTTAAAGGCACTGACACACTGTGATGCATTGATTTATTACTATGGCATAGATAAAATGTTGAAAGCATCCAAAAGACATACCGAGCAACCACAAGAAACTGGTCAATCTGTTTGTTGGTCAGCGGACACTCTGGGTCCCACATCTTCATTTCCAGTTTAGACTGGTCTCGGTCATCGGGTTCTCCTAAAGAGAAATTTTCTTTCATCAGTAAAATATGCCATCGACAAATCTATCAAGACAACCCAGGCAACCTGTTCCCGTGGCAACGATGGGAATTAACACGTAAATCAAACCTGGCGTTAGGTAATGATGGAAGACAGCCTGCTTAGCAAGATCATGAAGAATGATGATGATGACAGGTATTGTCATCACCGGCCCACCAGCCTGTCATTCGAATGAAGAGCAAGGCACT
Source organism: Opsariichthys bidens (assembly GCA_037194245.1). NCBI lineage: Eukaryota > Metazoa > Chordata > Actinopteri > Cypriniformes > Xenocyprididae > Opsariichthys > Opsariichthys bidens. Next base: position 13,740,417 of record CM074296.1, read on the forward strand.
TAATCCCGCATTGTGTAAATGCTGAACTGCAAATGGCTTTAGATGAGAAAAAAGTATGCTAAGCGAGAAGGTCAGGATCCATGGGTTCAGATCAAATCTCCTTCTTTACATTTTAACTATATTATTTAAAAAGCTGAGGTTACACTTTATTTTAAGGTGACAATTACACTGTACTTAAATACGTACTGCGCAATATTGATTAACCACATGTACTTACTATAGAGTTGCAGTTATTGGTATTGGGTTAGTTACTTAATTATGCATAATTTACTGTTATTACTATAGTAACTACTATAGTATAGTAACCTGTAACTACATGACCTTAAAATAAGGTGTTACCAAAGTTGATGCTCTGTGGCCATCTTCTAAAATCTAGACATCTAAATCTAGAATTATAAATTGCTTCGCTCACACTATCACTGGCCTCTTATTAAAGATAATGGGAGCTGTTGACTGGACATTTTTGGAAGTTTCTAAGAGTGGAGCAGGGTCACAGACTTACAGTTGGAGTCAAAGTGGGGGTCACAGATTGACAGAAGAGCAATTTCACACTTGACTGGTGGAACACGGCGATACTGTAAAATGTGCAGTTTTTCTTGTGATGCAGCGGTGCTCACGATCCAAACTCATTGTGACAATTTGACACTGCAAATAAGCAACACTACATTTCAGCGAGACCATTTCCAGAGGAAACCAACTTTACAGCTCAAACACAAAATAAATCACCTCCCAGCCCCCAAACACTGTTCCACTGTCGGGCCAAACGGTCCTAAGAACTGTAAGGAATGGTTCCAGTTGTGTTTCCACTTGAGCCTGGTTCAGCATGACACGATTACAAACAGTTCGCGGCCAGAAATTCTCAGCAGCTGGCAAACCGTACTGAACGTTGCTGGTAGAATGCGTGTACTGCGTAGTGACAACAACACTCATGATTGGTCACTCCCTACTATATAGAGCTAAGCGTGCTATTTGAGCAACGTAATCACAAATTAATAATAACATTAAAACAAATATCTGATCTTTCTCCATAATGTGGTCACCATTCACATCTCATATTGTCTGTAAACTCTTGCGTTACCAATGCAACGACTGACGCATTTGTAATACATTCTAATGACAGGATATTGATAGTCCCACAGTGGAAAATGAAACCATATCCGTACCGGCTGGGTAGGATCGGCACAGAATGGAACGGTTAAGCAACAAGAGCAGTTTGGCCCAATAGTGGAAAAGCAGCTAAAGAATCAATTTAACTCATTCTGAAATCTAGTCTTGTCTAAAAGCCCAGATACACCCAAACTGGCATTAATGAACTAGCGGCGTAAAAAGCGGACTGTAGATTAGATTAAAAAGTTATGTTTGAACACAAGGACAATTACAGAACAATAGCACATACATTCTGGCTTGCTTGAAAGGAAATAACTCTCCATACCAGCAGGTGGCAGTAGTCTGTTTTCGTTATTCAGGGACATCTGAAAAGCTAGGATTGCAAATATACAACCCATAAACAAAGCAACGTTTGCAAACCGTTTTTGCTCGCTGACAACAGAAGGTTTTCGTAATATAGCTTTATAAGATATGTCTGATAAATTGCAAATGGCATTGGTGTTGTCATTCGTTGTCATTTGGGGGCTCAAAAGTGCCCCTTTCAACAGTAATACTGTGGTCAACAAAACGCACAACTCAAAGGCTCCTTCGATCAGTTTTTTTTTTTTTTTTTTACATAGACCAGCGTTCACATCCATATGTTGATATAGGAAACAAATTCTTGGATTAGACTGCATTTGTTTGTGAAGTTGATGTCTTTGCTCCTCCTGATTTGGTGCACGCGTAGCATTGCATCTTAATAAAATTCCAACCCCACTTTGGTTGATCATAGAATCCAAAAAGCAGACGTGCATTTAATGTCTTCTACTTTGATGGTCACTTTAATTGCTCTGGTTCCGGCTGGCTGCCTATTTAATGTTCAGGTGGAGTCTCATCTTTTCACTTTCCTTTTGAATTTTTATTATAAAGGTGTTTTAGACCATCTTCGGTTGGTGACAAGAATACTTTTTGTGCGCATTCTCATCCGTTCTTTAAGTTGAGCGACTCGCATGTGTCGTGATACTCAAGTGAACAGCGTCAGCCAATACTGAGCCGCCATTCTGATGTGGAACCTGGAAGCGCTGAACGTAAAAGTGTAGAATGACACAGAAGAGAAGATATTGTTGAACAAAGTCATTATTTTTGTTTTGTTTTTGAACGCAAAAAGTATTCTCGTCACTTCATAAAATTAAGGTTGAACCACTGTGGTCACGTCAACCATTTTAACAATCTCTTTAGTACCTTTCTGGACCGTCTATGGAGGAGTCAGAGAGCTCTCGGATTTCATCAAAAATATCTTAATTTGTGTTCTGAATATGAACGAAGGTCTTATAGGGAGGCAAGTAATTAATGATAGAACTTTCATTTCTGGGTGAACTAAGCCTTTAAAATTGCTGGTTCTATTTCCACTGGGTCATTATTAGGTTGTTCTCCATCGCTAGTGCTTGCATTAAGCTCTCTGGTGTATTCTTACCACCTGCCTCTAATGTCTTGCTGGTCAGTCAAGAGTAAGGCTCTTCAATTCTTGTCTTTTATCATTCCTTTGCGGGATTGAAAGCGAGTTCGAATTTTCATGACCTGTACAAAAACATCCCTGGTGTGACCTTTTCAACAGACCTCCTCCAATTTCATGAAACTTTGCTTCAAGTATGTCTCTTTGTCCTTCCTTGCTACTCTTTGAAATTCTGCATTTAACCTCCTAGCCTTGTTTCTGTCCATTGCAGCTTTGGCTTCTCTTTCTTTGTTCAGCAATTCTGACAGTTCCTTCTGATAGCCATTTACTCCTTTTCTCTTGTTTTTTTTTGAATGGTATATGTTTCTGAACCATTTCAATAATTGCGGATTGCATTTCTTGCCATAATTCAAGCGTGTCTCTGCCATTCAAACCAGTTCCTCACTTCAACACTATATGATAAAAGAACATTGAAAAAGTTGAGTCGTTTTAGTGGAACAGCCTTTGATGGTGCAGAATTTCACCGTGGTCAGAGCCGCAGCTTGTTGTCAGGTGGGAACATTTTCAAATGTTTTGATTACAGCCCAAAGATGGTTCATTGCAGAATTTGATTGGATATTACGTGTAATGAAGTAATGAATCAAAAAAAAAAAATCCTGTTCATTTTTATGTGTCCGCCATCGGACAATTTTTGAGATGTCGTTGCCATAATGTAAGTGGTAACTTCAGTGGCTTGCCATTGGCTAGTGTTGCGTACAGCACTGCAAACACAAACTGGTTGGAACAACTTGAAATATTATTGTAAATTAACTTTTCATTGACTTTGGTAGGCTGTACAACAAAGGAATTGTAACTGACATTGTTTTTTCAACAGGAAACTAGAACTGATCTCTAGCAATTAGGTTTCCTGTGGTAGTCTGTGTAACACAGTGTTTGGCCATACACTGATTCCACTGCCTGGCCACCATGGCACAGCCCCCACTGTTGTTTTGCATTTTTATAGAAATAAAAACCATTTAGTTCAATTGGACAACGGACGCTACAATTATAAAATGAACTCTCTGCTCCATACAGCACGAGCTGCATAGTTGCAGCACAGTGCAGCAGGAGTCAGATTTCACTCATTAGTTGAAGAGATTAAGGACAAATGACTGACGGGACAAAGGATTTGGTGCTCAACAGATCCTGAGCATCAATGATAAATATCAGTCCCACCTTTTCCCTTTACAGAGATTACATATGATTGCGAAACTTCGAGCGAAGCGAAAGTGAAACTTTCAACCTCTCGATGTTATTGGTAATACCAGCATACTTTGACATAATGTTAGCAATCAACAATTTTCATTAATCACAACAGCCATAATATATTTTGTTCCCATGGCATTTAGGAATTTGGGGGGCATTTTTGCCCCGAGCCCCCACAAATTTCCGATCCTGCTCCAGAACAGCTTTTCAAACGGACTCAGATACTCCATCAGCCAAAAAAACCCAACCCTGATTGTTGTCTTGTACTTGCACCAAACGCTCTAGTTTAACCTCTGTCACCGAGACAAAAACGTTAAAGCCAATTAGCTAAACGTTCATATATAAAAGAAATCTATGATAAATAAAATAAACTAACCTTCTTGAAGCATTTCTGGGACATCAGCCTGAAAACGCGGACCAACGCGAATCTCGCCTTTGTCAGCCAATAGTGTCTTCTGTGTGGGGTCGTACACCAATGAGTAAAAAAATGTGTCCTGAGAGAGCGAGAGAGAGTCCGAAAACAATAGTTAAACAATAATTCATTTAAATTAGACATCCAATCAACTTAAAGACAGAACTTTACCTCTTTCTCAAGGTAGGAGAGCACAGCTTCTGTCTCGTTCAGGAGGGCTACACTGCACTTGCCCCTATTTCCACCACCCCAGAAGAAGAAAGATAATAAATGATTAAAACATGCAGCCGTGTGTTATGTTCTGCATCCAGCTGTCTCCACACATCCTCTAATCCACAGCACAGAAAAAGGGGAGACGACGGGGGGGGGGGGGGGGGACACTAGGTGCAAGATTACAGAAGAAATCTGTGAGTGTGTGATGGTGACATGAGCAAAGATGAAAAGGTGAGAAAAGAGCAGATGGGTGAGAGGACTATAATAAAATTCAGGAAATTAAAAGGAGAAAGGGCAGAGAGGAAACAGATAAGAGACAGGCACAGACAATGAGAAAGCACTGAACAAAATCATTATGGAGCTATTGGATGGTGGAAAACGGATTCTAATCTCTCTGTGCTCATCTGAACGAGCATTTAACCATGAACACTGCCACGTCTACATCTAACCTGCACTGTGAAACTGCAAGCTACAAGCTATTCATTTAAAGGGATAGACCACAAATTAAAATGTTTACTCACCATCATGTCATTCCAAACCTGTATGACTCTCTTTTTGTCCACACAGTTTGAGTCAATGGTAACCAAAGCTGTCTGCTTACCAACATTCTTCAAAATACCTTATTTTGTGTTTCACAGAAAGAAAGAAAGTCAAGCAGGTTTGCAACAACATAAGGGTGAGTAAATGATGACAATTTACAGTTTCAGCTGAACTATTATTTTTACTCTTTGCACTATATATATTAGCTACACTACCAGATATACTGAATGAAAATAACTTTTTTTTTTTAATTAATAGCTTAATGATTATCAGATTATATATTAATAAATAATATATACATATATATATCTATAAATACATACACACACACCACTTCATCTCTGTGTGATTCAAAGCGAACAGAATGCTAGATCTAACGAGTAGTAACTGATGAAAATAACTGTCCCTTCCAGTCAAATTTAACGCCACAAACATCAATGACAGCTTTAGCTTGTCAATGCTGGCTAATGACGACGGTATGAGAGTGATATTCCACAGCTAGATGTGCATTACATAATTTAAAAGCACTCCACTGATTGACTAAAATGAAACAGACTTCACATTGTGAAACCATTCTTATGAGACCAAGACATTTTAGGTTAGTAGTTCACTAGGGGGCCCTGGGAAAACTTCTAAGGCTTAAATTATTGAAATGTTATATTAACAATCTTAGTTAAAAAGGTCATTTAATAAAATACTAAAAATAAAGATGTACAACATTAATCTGACACCGTATTTTTCAGTTTATTTATTTATAAGAGAGTGATACACCGCTACTTCTTGGACAAAGTAGCTCGTTACAGAAAAAGTTACTGAACAATAGGCACTTTAAAACTTCTCAAACAACAAATAGTTTTGCCCCTATGGCTGGTTGGAATGCTTGAACAAACCTACCAACAAATGAAAAAAAGTAAATAAATAATACAATTGCTAATTTCGCATTAGTAACTCAAATTCAACTGGTGCATATTCTTAATTAATACTTATTCTAATGTATGAAGAATTTAAGATGATAGTTGAATTAATCTCCTTTATTGGGTGAGAGCTAAAACATATTTCTATAAAATTGAACTCCATCTTGATGTGTGTCCAGTTCCTCACAAAATACATTATCTCCTGTAAAGGCCAGCTAGCCTCCTACAATGGCTGCTCAATATTTATGGATCACAGAAGCCAAAAGAAAAAAAAAAAAAAAAACAAAGAAAGAAGAAAGGGAGTGACATTTTCTTTATTTGGAGGCTGGTATCAATTTCAGTAAGCACAGCAGGCTTCTCCAAACCTCGGCACCACCACTAATGTTTCTCATAGAAGGCATCCCTTTGATTAGAACCACTGCCACCCGGCTTCAGGCCGCTAATGCATTTATCACCTGAATCACAGCGGGTGCTACAAAAGCCCTGGGGTGCCATTGGCCAGATAAAGAATGGATGCAGAACTGTGACTCACATCCTGCTCGTGGGCTGGGGTTGTGCTATGCAACATGGGGGCTGTTATCTTACCTCAACTGCCCCCTGAAAATCTGAACTGAGGATTAAATGGCACATTTTGGTCTGTCGGATATTTAGAGGCATTTGAACGTGTGCGGTTTACCTGATGTGTGTGGCAGGGAGGGATTCGTACTGGCGGGAAAGGAAAAGCTCTCTGTGGCGAAGCTGATGTTTCTGTTTTTCAGAGAGTTCTGGCTCTGAGGGGCTTTCCTTCTCTTCTTCCAGGTCCTCTGTACGTAGGGAATTAGAAATGGGTCAAAAGGCACGGCCAAACTATATAGGACTCACAGAAAAACACATTTACTTTACAGAGCGTTTGCGTTAGGGGCCACATTAAAAGGAGGAGACCAACCAAATCAGCCGAATGCAAATACTTTTTGCATACACAAAGCAGATGTTAAAGATGACCGACTTTTTATTGTCATTAGGTGATTACTGTGCTGTGTTCAACACAAAGGATTATATTTTGATCTTTGGAGTACAATGGCAATTTGTTTTGTAGTCTGTATTTGAGCCTATGATTGAAGGGCCATTTACACTACAACGTTATGAACTAAACACTGAAAAATTTTCATGTATTTTGGCTGTTCATATACATTCATAGACAACAGCATTTTGGGGGCCTGAAAGTTTTTGAAAACGACACCGTTATTGTCTCTGCGTAAACTTCCAAAACGCTCATTTGTGCAAATGTGCATTCAGTCTATAGGTGTGTAGTTTCTTTACAAAGTGACATCGCCAACTACTGGCCTGGCAGTATAATACAGGATTTTTTAATTAATTTCATGGATCCGTGTGTCGTCTGTACATGAAAAATGCAAAGAAAACTTTTTAAGTTTTTAGTACATTCTTGTTGTGTAAGCATACCCTGAAAGCAAATTTATGGCAAAGCAAATAGTTTTTGGAAAGATGCAACATAAATAAAACCAAAGAAAATTAACTAATATGAATAAAGATAATTATGAATCATAACAATAAAATACTGTGGAAACATCCAATAACATGATATACTATAGCACCTGATTCCTTTGATATAAACATAGGTTAATCGTATCTTGTTAACTACCAGCTACTCAACAATCAAGTTTTAGGTGAGTAGATTTTTTTTTTTTTAATTTAAAGAAATTAAATAATTTTATGCGGTACAGACATTTCTAATGATACAAAAGATTTCTTTTAAACTACGCATCAAAAATTGCTAAAAAAAAAAAAAAAAAAAAACTGTTTCCACAAAAATATTAAGCAACATAATTGTTCTCAACATTAATAAGAAATGTTTCTTTCTTGAGCACCAAAGCAGCATATTAGAATAATTACTAAAGAATCATGTGATAAAGGAATCAACTGGAGTAATGGCTGCAGAAAAATCAGACATTATAACGTTTACAAAGTAACATTTTAAAATAGATTAAAATGAAAAACATTACTTTATATTGTAATAATATTTCAAAATAATTTCAGCCTTGGTTAAATTCTTAGTAACCCCAAACTTTTGAACAATAAGGTTATTATTTAAACAGTACATTATTTACAAAAATGATTATAAAATCATTTATAGGTTAACTGTATGGCTGTTACGCAACATGTGGTCACAGGAGTGCTTATATCGGCTATTTTGTAATTACTTTGAACGGGGCACTTACAATCAGCTTTTAGAGCAGTTTCATAACAGTAAACAATTGATTTTGACATTTGTTGACCAAGCTCACCAAACTTGTCTGAAAACAGTGTGAAATGGAGGAGAGGAAACCAGTGTTGACTAGACTGTTTTAGCTTAGAAATATACCTCTGCCGACTAATCAACAGTCCACAAATGAAACTGGGACACTTATTCAGGGCGGCTTTGTTTACTTTACTGGAAATGGTGCAATTTAGTTATATGCAAGCATGTGATGACTGCCACATTCACTGCTACTATTTATCAAGCCTAGCCGTTGTCTTAGACAACAAGACGACAAATTTACTTCACTTTTCCTACAGCCTTTCATTTAGTCAGCATCAAAACACTGAGTCAAGCAAAACTGGGCCTATTGTGACCAGTTGATCAAGACGAATTTGTTGAGGGCCTCTGAAACATTACGAAATCAGGAAGCCCTGCTGGCCCAATTACGGGCATCTGGTCCTGGTACTCCAATGATTACAGCTCCCCTGCTGACTTACACAAGCACCAGAACACAGACGCATACGCATATACAATAGCAATTTCAAATGACTTCTCATTATCATGCTAATAACCACTCATGCATGCCACGTCACAGACCACCCTTGGTTTCCTTGGCGATACATTCACATTGCCCTGGAAAACACTCATGTTCACTCACTTGCGTGTTTGTCGGCCAGCTGGATGAGGCTCTGTGAGATGTCCCTTCTCCTGTAGAAACAGACCACCTTTGCCTCCACATTACCGCTTGCCGTCTGAAAAGTGCGACAAACAGGGTCACCTTGAGGAAACTTTATGCGGTATCTGGGGACACTGAACCTAACATCTCCGTTAATCAGCACAGAAAAAGCTTGAACCTGAGGTTGCAGTCTATTATGTTTAATCAGCAGTGCAGTTGGATATATCAACACCTGCACTAGTGTCTGCACTCCTCTGAAGAGTAATCGAAAAAAAGACAACCAGCCCAGTTTAAAAAAAAAAAAAAAAAAAGGCTTGTTACAATATGCACCTGATAAACAAGATTCAATTTAGTTAAACAAGGTGAATTTATTGCTGTCAATAAATTAAAAATTCTAATATAATTAGTTACAAGATATACATGTTAAATTAGATCAAAATAATTTAAAGGAATCGCATAAATAAATAATTGCTAAGAAAATCCCCCTATTAGGAAAATTCAATGATCTCACTACATTATGTTAAACTGACAGCTCTGATATAAATAATATCTTATAGAGTGGCGCAGGTATGACAACGCTTTGTAGGCCAATCGGCAGTTAGCATCACACTGGTTCCCTCAACGAAAACCCAATAGGCTTTTGGATTAATCGCAAAAAACAAGCTCTGTGATCAACAAAAAAAAGTTTATGATATTTACACGTTTTGTCGATCAAGATCATTTTCACAGATAAACACAACTTTTGAATTTTGAAGCCTAAATGCAGTCACCAGAAGGAAAAAAGCTAAAGTGAGGCCATAAACGAAACACACCATGGTCCCACGACTTCAACGTCACTAATTTTTTGACAACACTTTTATTATTAGAATAGTTTATAACAGCACAATTATAATAACGTTGTGGCGTTTAATGTCCGCGCCAGCCTCCATGGTCCTGTTTAGTTACTTATTAGCAAATATAGGAGTAATAGTGATGTATTTTTTTGTGTCATAGAATAAAACTTTTTGTTCACCACAGACCTTATTTCAACCATTTAACCAAAATCCCATTAAAAAAATAAAAACAACAATTGATTTCAGGACAATGAAACCGCAAGTGCTAAAATTCTAACTCGTTTCTGCATTTTGGCCTACAAAATCGTGACCACTCTATAATCTCTCTCATTAAAAAGGCTCAAATTACTGCTTTCTTTACAATTGATTGTACTCTTTAAGCATGTAATCAATAATATTCCCCAAAGCTTGCTTTCTACTAATGTGTAGTACTATCAATATCTAGACGATGTTGTGGGAGGAAGAAGATGCTAAAACAAACTCATTCTGAGTGCATCTCAATGGCCACAGGGTGATTATTTGTTTGGATACTCGACAGACCTTGTGGCAAAGGCCAGGGCAGATTAACAACCTGCAAGCAAAACGAATTTGCCTGACAACTGAATCCTCCAATTTGACAAATATGTCAAAAGATGCATCACATCACCAGTAGATGTTATGACTAACCAATGAGAATACTGTGCAGTGGAGCATGCTGACGATGAAAGCAGAATGACATAATGAGATGCTTTTGCATTGAGCATTATGGGTTGTGTGAAATCAGGTCTTCGTATAAAATCCCTCAGCATTTAATATTTAAAGAGCCGAATCATCTTTGATCATTATACAGATATCGTACATAAAAAAAGACAGCTTCACCGCACATCCTACATTGCTAAAGGGACCCATTGAAGCAGTCTGCTGCTTTCCGTATATCACACAGATACAGTTTCTCAGCAAACAAGTGTTGGAGGCACACAGAAATGCAAGTAATTTGGCTCCAGGCGAGGTGGCTGAGCTTGTCAACTCGAAGTCGTGACAATGTTGTGTCGATATCATACCAGTACGCCCAGTGTCCACCAACCCAGACTTCTCCCTCCCAGCCCTGAGGCCAATGTACCTTATTCAGTTCCTCTATTCGCCTGATCAGATAGGGGTTGCTTGAGGAATTCTCAAAGAAGACATAATCTGTAGAAGAAGATAAAAAGCACTGGATTATTTATGAAAACCCCACATCAGGGCTTGGATGACATTTAAAACACTCTGATTCACATTACACTCAAAGAAAACGCCGCATCTCACTCTCTTATTTAAAATGTCACATTACATATACGCTCCATATACCAAGTAAATGAAGAGTTCCACTGCAAATGTGGTGTGGTGTTAGAACATAGGAAGATATCAGATGCAAAAGCCTCTAAGTGCCATCTGAAATTTTCTTCTAAAATGATCATTTTTATCAGGCTGCTATGTTTAGTTATTTCACTTAGTGTGAAATTACTGAACATAAAAAATTATAATTTTAGAGGAAATTTTCAGATGGCACTTAGAGGCTTTTGCATCTGATATCTTCATATGTTCTAACACCACACCACGTTTCCTACAAGTACACAGTTTGCCAAACAAAGCAGGCTAGAAATAAAGAACCTTAAAAAATACAGTTCAACCCAAAATCTGAGGGGCAGATTTAACTGGTTACCATAGTTATCCAATTATTTACTAAGGGGGGGGGGGGAACCATTTCTGCTATGACCAGGTATTTAAGATGAGAAAAACCTCACCAAAAAGTGGTCAAGTGGTCTCATTCTTAGATGAACGTTCCCTTCCTCACAGACTGGTATGATGGATAATGAATAAACTATTCAGAAAGTACAAGGTATTAAAGGTAAAACGACCCAAGTAATACAACAAATGCTTACTATTAGATAATTTAATAAGTAAATCCCTATGCATAGTACATTTTAAAATGCACTACTTATGCTGCAATGGGGCGTTAATAAAAACATACTACAAAATACAGAAAACTCTTACCGAATGGGATTTGAGATCTGACAAAACACTAAGAATTGGCCTTGACTGAGTTTAAGAAATGAACTGTTTATGTTTGGTACATACATAGAAAACAGTATCAGTGGAAAAAAATGTAGTTGGATGCTCGTAAACAAACACTTCATTCACTCAAACAACCGAATTCTGTTCATGGCCACACGAGTCACATTCCGATACATGCATCTTCGGCATAACCGTGCACACAAGAAACGAGTCACATTAGAACAGTGCAATGTAATAATTGATCACACACACTGTACATTCAAGCGTCGGTGAATTTCTTGAAAGTATGCAAAATCTGTTACAATGGCACAGAATTAACGGCGCCGTGATCAGTCAAATTCCGCGGCACTGACTATCATGTAGCCGGCTAATTGCACAAACAAACGACTCGGCGGTTTTATATTAAAGCCAGGTTTATGATTACACATATGACAACAAATACAGCTGAAAAGAGTGCACATTCATAACGTTTCAGGGAATAAGTGGGCAGAAGCTCAGTGTAGTTTCTCGGTGGAAAACCGAGTGAGGGGTTGTTGTTAAATGCTAGCTCGCTTTGCTACCTTGCATGCCGAGTAAGGACCCGTAACTAATGGAGACGTGCCAAAAAATTAGACAAATGATCACAAAGAAAAACCTCGGCGTCAAAAATAGGCATGGCCAGGTCGCAAGCATATCTGCGTTGTCTTATATATGGTAAAAGGGAAGAGAAACGTGATAGATATGAGTGTTCCCGTGTGCCTTACGTATAGTAGTGATTATTTGTTTATGATGTGGCTAGCTAGCAACATAGCCTGCTTGCTAAAATGCTAGTGCGGCTATGATAGTTTAAGAGGCCTGACCCACATCAGAACCCAAAATATTCTCATCCACGTTATCGCTTTCTTTTGCAAGGACACTGCACGTGTTAAGAGTTTAAAAGTGAGCGGCCGATTGCGGGAATTCTGCTGAAATGAACCCGTGCCAACCAGACAGGTCTTGCGGCGGCGCCTGTGTTTTGACTTGCGTTAATTCAGAATATAGACGGACATACCTCCGACCCGGTACATGTTGGCCGCCATTTCTGCCCTCCCGGAGTGTTAAAAAACCAAACCATAAACTAAGATAAAAACAAAATAAATATGTGAATCAAAAAGACATCTACGTCCTGTGACCTGTTACAAAGCAAACTGGCTTAAGATGTTATAAATACGGGGGGTGGACCTCTGTAAGAATAGGAGATTTTTTGCAGCCCCCCTCCCGAGATTCACAGTACAATACAGTAACTCACGCGCTAGAAAAGGCTCGAGCGCAGCAGCTTCCTGATGATGAGAGAGGAGGAGAGAAGAGACGAGGGAGGAGGAGGAGGAGGGTGAACCAAGTCTACAGCCTGAACCTTCAGCTTGACACTCATTTCTGCGTTTTTGCACAGATGATCAAATCAAACCATAAACATTTCTTTTTCTTTCTTTTCAAGTAATGTTTAAAATAAAAAAGCCGATGTAAGGCTTTTTACCATGTGCATAAATAGCTTTAACATTAATGCTACTCTTGATACATTAAAAAAATGGTAACACCACACAATAAGATTTGTTTATGCACTATTAAAATGACAAAAAATGTTCACGTTCATGTTAGTTCGCAGTTCATTAACTAATGTTAACAGACACAGCATGACCTTAAAGTAATAAATGTTGTAGAAGTAAGCTATTGTTCGTTGTCCTATTAACTAATATAGTGTTAACAAATGAAACCTTGTTGTAAAGTGTAACCCAGAAACGAACTAATAGATGCAAGCATTGATATTAATATCTGTAACTGATCAGCGCACGAGTGAGCTGTTCGAATCATTCGGACTGAATCGCGAATCAATTCAGACCGTTTTGGTTTGACCTGTTGGAATGATTCATTGAAACGTGATTAATTCCCGACTCGTCAGCCAATTCTGATTCCAAACCGCAGACCGAAAACACGGAAAAACCTAAGAAAAGCAATAAAATAGTGTCGCTTCTTAAACATTAGAAACTACATCGCTTCTAAGAAATGAACTAATCACTTTTGCAACCACAGGGCCAATGTCTCATTTTATTTTTCAGGGTGTGGCGGGGCCACCAACAGGGGAAAAATCCATTGATTAATTCAGTTTCCCAGCGTGACATGCCCCCCTCGGGACTGCTCCACTGCCATCAACAGTCTAGCAAGTTCACTAGTAAATCCCAGACATTGCGTCGTGAATAGAAACTCGCTTTGCGTTTGGGAACGCCCGTTCCTCGGGAGCCCATAATCGAGTGCAATAGGCTTGTCGATCTGTGACATCACTATATGAAACTGCCCACTGAAGGCTGGAGTTTAGATGATGCACAAAGAAAGAAGTCACTTTTCCACGATTCTCCTAAGTGACACGCGCTCAGTCTGGAAAAAAAAATCCCTTTATATCTAACATACTGTTAGAGCTGTTTGTTGTTCTCGTGCTTACAGAAATGCACTGGATTTAACTATGACCATCATTAAGCCATATTGCACGTCGTTTTTCTCTTTTTCACTCGAATCGGTGATGTCAATCTGATCCAAAAATGAAGTTTGGGAAGAATATATGGATCTTAAACGTTGGTGGCACCAAGTATGCTTTCACAAGAGAAGTTATAAAGGATTTTCCCCTCCGGAGAGTGAGCAGACTCCACAGCTGCTCCTCAGAAAAGGAGGTCTTGGAGGTTTGTGATGATTATGACCGAGAGAGGAACGAGTTTTTCTTCGACAGGCACTCTGAGGCGTTTGTCTTTATCATGCTTTATGTCCGTTCGGGAAAGCTCAGGTTTGTCCCGCAGATGTGCGAGCTTTCTTTTTACAACGAGATGATCTACTGGGGTTTGGAGAGCTCGCATTTGGAGTTTTGTTGCCAGCGACGACTGGAGGATAGGATGTCCGACACATACACGTACTTTTCAGAGGAGGATATCAAGGCAGAGGTGGAGTCCAGAGGTGAGGAGGATCAGGTCGCCAGGTTAACCCCGGAGAGAGGGAACGCGCGGTGGCTGGAGAGGATGCGGAGGACTTTTGAGGAGCCAGCTTCCTCTATCGCTGCGCAGATCCTGGCGTCAGTGTCAGTGGTTTTTGTCATTATGTCTATGGTCATCCTCTGTGCGAGCACTCTGCCGGACTGGGACACAGCAAAAAATAATACAGTGGAAGAACACAGGTACATGCATGAATTCAACTTCTGTGGTCTGTGGTGTAGCCTACGTCCAATTTGTGCAAAATTAGATGCATCTCTCACAGGACAGCTCAGCTTTATGAGCATGCCCACCTTCCATAGCTCCATACATGATAGAGGGAATCGTGCTCTTCTGCACACATAGGATTTCGAAATGTAATAATTTGTGACGGACCAGGTCTGTCCCCTCTGAACTTATCTATAATTGTCTGTCTGTATGATTCTTTCCACGTTTTGTATCCAATTGCTTTGCGAGCTCCATTCAGACCATCTCTTCCCCATTAAAAATGAAAGCAACACTGAAATAAAAGTTCAACTGCAACGCATTGACGCATTCTCGGTTTACGGAAAATTAGACATGAATAATTTGGACTGTCAGATCACTTAAATGATCAAACAGGACACTGTAATAATAATTTATAGCTATATGCAATCATATTAAAATCTTAGAATATGTTTAAATTATTTTTATATATATTATATTTATATAATATATTTTCTTGATTATTTGCCTTTAAAAATCTCTTACAGTAAAAACAATATTAGCCTTGAAAAAAAAAACAATGCAAAAACGACATTTTAGTAATATGCGAATGGTGATAATGCTCGCTGAAAGCTGCAAAGTACTACGATGTTGATTTTTGTTTTCTAATTGACGTACTTCGATTGGCCAGTAGACGTCGCCAAAAATATCTGACGTCAATGTGAGCTCTGCAGGGGAGGCCGGGGAGTGTTGTAACACCTTTCGTTTCAGCGTCTGTAACCAAGAGGTTTTTGAGCTTTGCGTCTCAAACTTTGATATAACATGCTCACAATTGTCTGCTACAAATTAAATTGGATTAACGCTTTCCCGTTCAACGTATTCCCCAACTGTGCCAATTAATGACAAGTACATTAGAACCTGTCTCTCTAGCGAGTTGAACCACCGGTTGAAAACATGGAGATTTTACAGTTGTCCATGTCTATTAAATTATGTTAATCATATTCATTTGTCCATAGACTGTGTTTGTGAATCATTCACTCAATACCCTTAGGAAAATGAACCATGGTTTTGTTAAAAGTGTTGTAACCATGTTTTTTTGTCAGATTGATTACCATTTTGTATAACCACAGTTTTACTACACATACCATGGTTAGTGTGGCAAAACCATGGTTAATTTGTGGTAACCGTGGTTTAACCTCAATAACATTTTTTGCAGCATGTTTTCTTAAGTGATCAACAGTCTCATTTTGTGGAGTCTTTGTAGTGTTTCAACATCTGCTCAGCCTTTTTTTTTATTAAAAGCTAGTGTGGATCATAAATAGGCTATCAAATTAAACAACAGAGCCTAAACATTTGATCATAGACATTAAGCATCCACTTGATCTTTTTTTTTTACAAAGAGACTTGAAACTTGTACTGTTATCTGAGGAGGGTGGTGACTTCACCCCTTACATTAATTTGTTAAACTAATGGTGTTACAATGACTCTCCCTCCCTACATTTAGACCAGCTGTAGAAATTATTCAAATTAAATTTCTATATTCTAATGTGCACACATTTTGTCATCATCCAATGTGAACATGACATCTTCCTGGCGCTCTCCATCAGAGAGTAAAAATTTCAGTCATGTTTTCGTATTCCCTGCTTTGGGTCATTTTGGGTATTCCCTTGTCCCCGTATCTCTCTCTCTCTCTCTCTCTCTCTGTCTGAAAGCATTTGTGAGTAGGGCTTAAGGTTTGTTCTTTATGTATCCAGTGCCGTTTTGATTCCATTTCCCACAGTGGCCACTGTTTGTCTCAGGGTTCAGGTATGTTCTCATATATGTATGTGACGAGCTGGTAAGAGATGGAAATAAACCCACTGAGATTTTTCATGCATGCATTCTTACAGTATTTCCAAAAATGCCACAAGATATATTTTTGTGGATATCATTCCCTCATGCTTTGTATTCATCTTTAAATGTCCGTTCATTCATTGCCTGTAAAGATCCAAATGTAGCCTATTGTTTTTATGTTCATTATGCCCACTGAGGAATGAATAGGATATATATGCACCTGCTGTTAACTCGGCATTCTAGCATTTGTGGTAACATATATTATCACATCTTCACTTATTTCACAGTATTATTGGCCCTGTTTACATGCATTCATGCCAAAACATCTGTCCTCACTGTAATTCTAAGTCTGTCACGCCGCTTTATAAATTTGCTTAGAACAGTACTGTAAAACCATTCAAAATGAAAGAGCAAATTCAGGGCCAAATTCTTTTATGCAGCCTTTCACAAATCGATTTTATTTATTTATTTATTTATTTTTGAAGTATTGAATGGAGATTAAGTTGAATGTGCACTCAAATATAAAAAAAATAATTTGTTTTAAGTTCAAGGACTACTGTGGAAGCATAACTTCCTGCGTTTCAGCTTCCATAGACACTGGCACTCCACTGACAACAACACACTGGAGCTGTTTACACGATCTGAATGAGAGGACATTTTCCATATAAAGCACACTGACCGCATGGCTGCATGGAATCTGATCTGAACACTTTGCATGACTTGTTTATTTACAATAACAAAGCTTAAACTTATTTGAAAGCTACCTAGCAACATTTATATATTCATATTCACCGATAATAGGGAGTGTTTGGTAGAGGAATATTCCAAATTTGATCTGAATTGACAGCATTTGTGGCTTAAGGTTTATACAACATTTTTAGTATCGTCCCATTTTGTGAAAAAGACAAAAAGACATTTTGTGTCTTCCTGTAAGACACTTACGGACACAATGGAGTCCAATTTTTGGAGGATTCAAAAGCAGAAATGTGAAGCATTTAATTGTATAAAAGCACTTGCATCTTCTAAAACTTGTGTATTATTTGAGCTATAAAGTTGTCATTTTTACAGTCTTTATAGGGTTTATTTTGTTGCATTGTCAGTGTCACGCTGAGAAAGTTGTAAAAGTGGATAGATAAATGTAGTTTTTTACTAAATGACTAAACGTACTAATTCTTACACAATCATGTTAAAATGCATGTGGCTGTGCTATTGAAACATTGAGTACTTTAACGTTAACAGACGATCACTGTGAGTGCCTGTTCCATAGAGGCGCTTACACAGAGAGCAAGAAAACAAAAATAAACATATTCTTAGAAGAAAAGGTTCTATATAGAATCTGTTAGGGGTTTCCAAATAGATTTAGTTATGGATTTTGATTTAACTATTAAATTTCTGAATTAAGCAGCTCGTAAATCTTCTTCATCACTAGAAATAACTCAAATAACCCATTTTGGGCGTAAAGCGTTATTTCAAATTGAGTCAAGAACCCTAAGGTTCTACACAGAACCCCGCTGAACCAAGTCGAATCAACATTACGCCACAAATGCTGTCAGTTGAGCTTAACCCAAAAATGAAAAAATGTGATCATATCCCTGTCATAACCTCTAACTTTTTCTTGTGTTTTTCTTTCCATGTCTCTTTCTCTCTGTTCTCCCCATCTCACACAGGATTATCGAGGCAGTTTGCATTGGCTGGTTCACTGCCGAATGCATAGTGCGCTTCATTGTCTCACGGGACAAATGTGAGTTTGTGCGCCGCCCCCTTAATATTATTGACCTGCTGGCGATCGCTCCTTACTATGTGTCTGTCGCTATGACAGCGCTGACAGGAGAAAACCCTCAGCTGCAGCGTGCAGGAGTCACCCTGCGCGTATTGCGAATGATGCGCATCTTTTGGCTAATCAAGCTGGCGCGTCACTTCCTCGGGCTGCAGACACTCGGGCTGACGCTGCGCAGGTGCTACCGCGAGATGGTCATGCTGCTGGTGTTTGTCTGCGTCGCCATGGCGATATTCAGTGCCCTGGCACAGCTGTTGGAGCACGGCCTTGACCTGGAGACTAGCAATGAGGACTACGCCAGCATCCCGGCAGCCTGCTGGTGGGTTATTATCTCCATGACGACCGTCGGCTATGGAGACATGTATCCCATCACCATTCCGGGACGCGTGCTGGGTGGCGTGTGCGTTGTGAGTGGCATTGTGCTGCTGGCTCTGCCCATTACCTTTATCTACCACAGCTTCGTGCAGTGCTACCATGAACTCAAATTCCGCTCAGCACGCTGCGTGCGAAGTCTCTCCTCTGAGTTTCTCAACTGACTGTAGCACAGCTCGTCCTGAGATCCTCCGAACCTGCTGGTCTTCAGCTTAGCAACATCACCTGCTCTTCTGTGCCTTTATTTTTTGTACCAAGATCTAAAATTTAGCAAATGGACACGCTATGCCGTTTGGGACAAATCAGCGACTCTAGATTAGACTCTATATTATATCCAAATAATAACACAAGTACCTCTGTACTCAAGGACACATTCTGGAATTCATCGATGTTGACAACACAGGCATCTGGAACAATTTCTGTCCATCCTGGGACTAGCAAAACAGGACAAAGCTGGAAAGTGCACAATAAAGCATTACAATCCAAAGGAAATACATTAGCCAATGTTTGTGTTGTAACCCCCTTCCTGTGTGAACGGACGCAACCGATCCAACAGCCTTTTTCCGTGTATGAAATGGACAACTGTGGCATTTGACAACTACAGATGGCCAGGCTGCCTGAAACGGGCATCTGGCGAGACCTTGTGTCCTGACAGTGCTCCAGCCTAGAAGGAGCTTACACGAATTCTCATGTTTCCATGGAGAGGTCCCTCTGACTTGCTAAATCATTCGTTCGGCCCCCAATAAAGTGGAAAAGCAGGGAAAACCAAAGGAAAAGGTTTTAGAGTGGCGATGTAGAGGCGTTTGAAGATGATACGGAAGCAAATACTGTGACCGCTTTGACATTGAAGTCACTGTCGAATGTGCAGTTTCAAATAAAGCTAAAGGTCTTACTCATAGAATGCTAGTTCACATTACTAAGCCCCCAAAAAACAAACATCAGCTGTTCATCCAGACAGCGACAAGTCTGCAACCTGTCCATACACGACTGTGTGAATCAAGAGGCGTTAACTAAATTGATTAGCAAACACCTCACCCACACGCTCACCAGTAGGAGGGCTGTCACTTGCTTCCTTCTTCCTCTTTGAATACAAGCACAAAATAAACCTCTTTTCCTCATTCAAGGGACTTGCTGAGTTTGTGTCTCCTGAAATACAAAGATGGATTTGGGGTTGTATTTAATGAGATATGCTGCATATGATTTATTGAGTGGAATACAATACAGAAGTATGTCCTTATATAAAAGCATCAAGATCATATATTGTCTAAAGGTTATATATCCTACAGATATTTTCTTAGCTGAATTTATGATAATGTCAAAATCGAGATAGAGTGCATCGTTTAATTCAGGTTATCCTCTAATGACATAATTTGTCTTTAGCTTAAATTGTCATGTCAGTGTTGGGATCTTATTTGAATAATTGCAGAAACATTGCTTGGTTGATGTCACACAACACAATGTTTATTTTTGCATCTGTATGGAGACATATGGCTTCATAGCTGTATCTTTTTGTAGCTGTATTTGTGGCTATTTGAAAGGGTCATAATGATGCAAATGAAATCTTATGTAGCTCGATTCTGTAACCTAAATGTATTTTAATTGGTAAAGGCAAGGTTATTTATGTGTATGAAGAAAATAAAGAAATGTTTATTGATTCAAACCTGATTATTTAACCCATTTTATTACAGAAAGGAATGTGGCACAAATGTAATGTCATATATATTAAGCAAAGGCAAAGTGCTTCGGATTGTTTTCAAATAGGGATGACTAGGTCTAGGTGTCAGTTTTTACTCTAATGAATATTTTACAGGGAGGCTTTATTTTTGAACGTCAATTTCTGTACAGGCACATACCTGTCAGGGTTATATCTGTTATTTTCTGTGTTTAAGTTTTATTCTCTGTTTCTTTCTTTTGTTCCTTGTTCTCGCCTCTCGTGTTACCCTTACTTTATGTAGTAAGTATACTAGTATCAATGTGCTAGTAGTAAACTTGTTAGGGTATTATTTCAGTACTGCTTGGGACTAAATTGCCCCAATTGAAGTACACGTTTAAGTGCAACAGGAGTAAACATCACAACTAGTTCACAGCTTTGTTTCTCATTTCTACTGCATCTGTACTAAAAGTGAACTTATAAGCATGCTTATTAATATTAGTAGTACATTTTTTAGCAAATGAAAGTACAAAAATTACACTTGTAAGTTTTCTTTTAGTGAAAATAACATTACACTCATTGTTTACTTTTTATATATTATTTTTGCACTTTAAGTGTACTATTACGTTCCTATTTAGGTATTTTTTTATACTTGAAATACACTGTACTTTAACTCTTTCCATTTTATTATAACTTCATGAATACTTTTTAATCAGCACTTAAACGTGGGTATGTTTTCTTTTTAAAAAAAAAAAAAGGCAACATTTTAAACAAAAAGCTGAGAAAATGGCATTTTTGTCAAAGACTACGTCCAGATGGGATTCAGAATGATGATCAAAACACAGATGGAGTAGATCGATTCCATCCACACCCCAAAGCTCGTCCTGGGTCGAAATTTCATTCAGTAACAGTAGGCAGTTTTGATTTACATGCTGTTTATTGTTTGATGATCGCGTTATTTTACATTTGCGTGAGCAAATTTTCAGCTTCTTCTTCTCCTGTGTTTTGATCCAGAGATTCTGTACTTTTTCAGAAGATGTATCATAGCGCCCCCTAGCTTATAACAGTGAAAACACTGCCTGAAAATTCAGTCAATGGCGAGGAAAGAGTTAAGCAGATAAATTCCTTTGTACGCAACAAGTTTAATAGCCTACACAATAGACTTTTCTGTCAGTATGAGTCAAGTATACTTATGTGTAATTTTATATAAAAATATATCAAAAGTAGACTGAGAATACTTTCTTATTTTTAGTTTAAAAGAAGTATACTAATAGCACACTTTTTGGTTACTCATTAGTTATGTCAACTGTGTCTCCTTTTGGCCCTGTTTCCACCTGGTATTAAGATGTGTTTTGGTCGATCGGATCACAAGTGGACATTGGACACATGCCCATTTTCACCTGGTATTTTAATCCGTCTCTTTTGTCCACTTTTACCAATTCTGTCCTGATTTCCTGAGGGAAGGGTGTATGGGCAGGTCAAAGTAAGGGTTTATATTTACATTTCCATGATGACCGAAAATCATACAGAGAGCTGCAGCTTTTGTTTCTACTCTGACAAGCACTGACTGAACGAGGAGAGTGTGTGTTACTGTTAGAAATCAGGAATGTTGAGAACATTGTGCTTAGCACATTTTTCGTCTTCAAACAAAACTTGGGTTTTCAGCCTACAAAGCTTAAATCCCGTCTGGTTCGTGCGCTTTCTATTGTGTTTACACATTAGGTCAATAGGAAGAGAGTTGGCAGTCTTTAGTGACTATTTTTTGTGGTTGAAAGTGGACAAAACATTTTAGACCCCAATTACACTTGTATTTAGCATTGTCCACTTGTGATCCAATCGACCAAAACGCATCTTAATACCAGGTGGAAACAGGGCCTTTATTGATTGGTTTGATCTATATACAAAGAAAAAAAGGCAAAAAGTAATAAAAAAGTAAAAAAAAATAATCAAAATAAAAATGCTTTAAAAAAAAAATATAATTTATCAATTAACAAAAATTTAAAAAAAGACAAAAACAGAAAAAAATCAAAAAAAAAAAAAATGCTACATCAAAACCACTTCAAAACAATCCAACCTTTTCCAACAGTCACATTATCTCAAGCACAAATTGCACAAAGTTAGGTTTAGGTGTAGTATAGGTGTAATATTAAAATGAAATTATACAATAACAATCCCAAAAATACAATCATTGTCAATCAAATGAAAATCAAAACATAAAACAAGGAAAACACAGAAAAAACAGAAAAGGACAGTGAAAACTCAGCTAAACAGGTAAAACAAGCTAACAAACACAAACAAGGTGAGGTCAGCTGAACTCAGACAACTGTACAAAGAATCACAGACTGTAGCAGCACAACAACACACAAGTACAGCAACAAGCAACAAGGTAAGCTCCAGCATCAGCTTGGTTTCTCCCAGGCAGTCAAAGGCAGAAGAAAGGGGTTTTTTGAAAATGTGAAAAGAAAGCTCTTTTGAGGCCAAACAAAAACGCAGAGAGTTGAAGAGGACCGTCGCAGCAGAAAGTCGGCCAGCAAATTACTGCAGATGCATTCATGCAACATCCTGCTTACGAGCATTTCCATTAAGGTGCCAGACAAGCAGTGCCATTAGCTCACACCTGGTACAAAATGGTACTGTACTGTACAGGAGGAAGTTGGTCAGAAGTGGCCTTCATGGAAGCCTGACTGGCCAACCAAAATGACGCCGACGTGGAAAAACGGACAAAGCGAACACTGAAAACGACAAAACTGGGTGCAGAAAAATGGGAAACTGTGTGTGCAGCTGCTGCTGATGTCAAAATTCTGGATAAAATAGTCAAATGAAGGCATTTTTTTTGTGAAGGGGCCTGAGAGTTGGGACACGAATGAGTGTCATGGCAGGTGACAGTGAGTGCATGGTGGAGGTTCAATGCCATTGTGGCCTTGCATTGTTTTTTTTGGCAATTTTTGATGGAATGGTTGGTTAATGGATTTGGTCTACAGCTATATACTTATCAATGCTGAAAAGTACCAGGCACATACTTACCATTCATGCAATACCATCAGGAGGCATCTGCATCCCCCAAAATTCTCAAGCATGCCACACCACCCAAAAAAAACATACAGCGAAATCAAGAAGAACTATCAGAAGAACAAAGAAAACAAAGGAGTCCCTGAAGGTGATGGGCCCCCACCACCTGATCTCAACCACATCATCATCATCGTCTTACATGAAGAGAGGAGAGAGGAGAAGCAACTGAGCTGCCAAAAATCCCAGAGGGAACTGGTGTTAGTTCTCCAAGAGATGTTTGGGCCACCCCCCTTCCAAGTTCCAAAAAAAGTGTTGTGTGTGTAAGTAGAGAGAAGAATTGATTTTGTTTTAAGGAAAAGGGTGGTCAATTGATTTGATGTAGATTTTTCTTTTTTTTTCTGTCACTTCACTTTTTTTTTTGTTAATTGAATAATATAATAACAAACATAACTATTTTTTTTTTTTTCTTCTTTTTACAGCATTTTTTTTTTTCCTGCCTAAAACTTTTTGCACAGTACTGTATATATATATATATATATATATATATATGGATATATATATACACTCTGTGTTTTGTTCAGTTCTTGGTCTGTTCTCATCTTATTATGTTTGGTTGTTTTGTTCCCCTGGTTCTATAGGGATTTCTGTGTTTGTTTTGTTTACTGAAGAAAAGACTGCTGCAGTGCAATTAAATCCTTCGCTTTTATTTCATCTCGCTGCAACCAGACGTGACAATACCTTAACATTCTGACTGTAAAAGACATTCTGACACATTTCCACCATTATTGCCCAAGACAGGAGAAAAGATACAGTTCCCTGAACACATGTTGAGTTGACCTTTTGTGACAATAGCAGGCATGCTATCATATGGAGTTATACAATGAGAATCTGCCATTTAACTGTTTCTCTTCTTAAGAAATATTGACTGAAGTAAAAAGTGTAGAAACTATCAGGGGTTGCTCCTATCAGAATTGAAAACCAAAAAATATTTCAAGATGGAATTAATAAACGACATTATGTAGGGGCCAAGTGACAATTGGAAAAGTATGGCCTTTAAAAATATAACTTTTAATTTAAGTTAACCTAAAACAGTCTTCACATAAACCCATTATAACAAATTTTACATTTCAGAATCAGATAGAGCTTTGTTGTCAATAAGTATATTTACACACACAAGAAATTTGCAAAATACAGACATGGTGCAATTATACAATAAAATAGAAATATTAATGTTATAAAGAACAAATAAATGTTGAATGTACAGACTTATGAATGTACAGATATTATTTACTAATGTACAATTTTGAGACTACATGTGCTTTTAATATAGCAGGGCTCGTGCTAAGGATTTTTTATACTAAATGATAAAAAAAATATGGCTTTCAATACTGTAATGCTGACTGGCTATAATTATTCATTTCATCCCCAGAAATTGAGAAACAAAATTCATATAATAGAGACATTACTGGCAATATTAATATTAGTGATTTTGGCCTTCATTTAGTAAAAATTGCCATTAAAAAAAGTACTAGGCTATTTGAATTACCATATCCCATCTTTATGTAATTCATACATTACTTCGGAGATTCGGTGTGAAATTATGTAGGGCATGTTAAATTAGATGCCGTTAATCCTGATTAATTACAGATAAAATGTGCAATTAAATAGTTAAGTTTTTAATCGATTGGCAGCATTTTATTTTTTTAACTTTTAACAGGGCTTTTGGAAAGTTTTTTTTATATAAAGTTATGTACAAAATTAGAACAACCATACATTTCACAAAATGGGGGAAGATGCAGGGTAAATTAAAACAATTAACCAAATTAAAATGACAGTGTCTATAAGTCTTTTTTTAGTAATGTGTAAATTAGCACTACATCGTTTAATTTCTGTTATAAAATGTTCTTTAAATAAATAGAACAAAAAATATAGAATATAAAATATAGCTTTAGCCCATTTCTTTATATGAATGTGATATTTTAGCCAAATAACTAATTATATAAGAAATGAAAATGTACTTTCACAATCAGTGGTATCATGTACAAAAACAAATATAACATCATGCAATTCGATTTGTATTAATGTTCCAAACAACCTAGAAATGAAGTTAGAGACATCCATCCAGAATAATCTTGAGTATACACACTGAAAAAAAAGATGAATCACACATTCTTTAACACCACAAAAGAGTTTTCTCTAATCAATTAAAATTCTTTAATTCAAATTCTACGTAATATTTAAAAAAATATCTCTCTTTACCCTTACAAAAGATTACTGCAGAAAAATGCCGTTTTTTGGACACGAAAAAACTGCAGCATTGCAGTATAACCTAAAATGTCTGTAGTTTTACTGGAGTACAACTATACTGCAATACATCTAAAGTACTAGTAAAATAAAACTGCAATACAACTGCAGTTATACTGTTTTTAAACTTCATGCAACTTTCAGTTGTACTTCATTTTACTGCAGCTGTACTTATACTACAGTTTTACTGTGACTATACTTCATTATACTGCAAATCTATGGTTGTGCTTCATTAAACTGCAGTTAAACTACTTGTTACTGCAGTTTTACTGCAGTTCTACTTCAATATACTGCAGTTCTTTTTTGTAAGGGTATTGTTATTGACCATACTTTCTGACGCTTAATGTTTCCACATTTAGATGAGCATGGCATACAATTCTTTTTTAACACATTCCTAATATCTATTACTACATTTTCCTTTAACACTGTTAATATCATCAATAAATATATCACAAGACATTGATTGTTGGG
Source organism: Opsariichthys bidens (assembly GCA_037194245.1). Classification (NCBI taxonomy): domain Eukaryota; kingdom Metazoa; phylum Chordata; class Actinopteri; order Cypriniformes; family Xenocyprididae; genus Opsariichthys; species Opsariichthys bidens. The sequence goes on from CM074296.1 coordinate 13,766,643, forward strand.
CAGCGTTACCAGAAGAATATCCAAGAATTACGTAACGATAATAATAAAACAACTTTACTTGGGATTGCATCAAACATAACGACAAAGTCTTTTGGTTTCACGTGATTTTAATGTAATTTAACGTAATTTTTTAAGGAACTCTTGAGTTTGACGAAAGCAAACCAGGGCTTTTGGAATGTCTTTTTTTTTTATTTTTTATTTTTTTTTTTTTATTGAAGTTCAAATTTACATACAAAATAAGTATTGAACAAACAATATTAGCTTACAAATCTCAAAGGCAGACATAAATGCAAATCAAGTCAGTCTCAAATCAAATATACATTCAAGAAAGACGATAGGTAATAAGTAAATAAAATAATATATTAAAAAAAAAAAAAAAAAAAAAAACATGTAAAAGTCTTTGCAAGGGGTAAAGAAGTTAAAGTGCACTTAGCTCATTGAAGAAACTGGCTACTGTAGAAGCTTTTTCATTTGAAAGGGTGCAAAGTGAATCTTTTGGAATGTCTTATATAGCCGTTTTAGCTTCAATGACGTCATATCGGCGCGACAAATCCTTGCACCAGGAAAAGGCCGGTTGAGTCGCGACGTCCCGACGGTCACTCTCACCTCGTCCTCGCCGGTTATCACTAATTACCAAAATGTATTACAAATTTAGTGGGTTTACACAAAGACTGACGGGGGCCGCGTCAACCACCGCCTACAGCCCTCAGGTATGTTCGCGCTATTCTGTTTTTAAAAGATTAATTCAGTGACCTTGATCTGCCGCTAACGTTACCTGCTCCACGAGAGCCAGAGGTGTTTTTAAACAGTCGTTAGATACCTAAAATACTTTTCTCAAGTAGTTTTGTAACAGAAATGATTATACAGGATAATTATTACTCATAAAGAAAATCGGGTTGAGAGCTGACTTTCCACACCGATATCTTCTTACTAGATAGTCATTTAGTTGAACTAGATTGAATTATTCAGATATCTGTTAGTATTTCTTCAGACAGACGACCAATTTCGGCGCATAGAATCGTAAACTGATTACACAACAAAAGGCATTAGTAAAGATTAAGAACCAGATCTGATGGGCCCACTAGGGGGACTTGAGAACTTCCAAGTAAAATTTGAAATGTAAAATGAAAGACATGTGAAAGTCATAAATTATTAAAACTACATTTATAAAGAGTATACATTTTTATAGCTCTAATATATTTGATCAAGTATAAATTGTGGCGGGTGGGGGGCTTTGATCAAAAACGTTATTTAGTCCTAGTGAACAAAATATGAACATAATCTGTTTGTAAACTTACTTTAGGGCTTGAGGTCAAATATACCTTCCGAATCCCCTACCATCATCTTTGCCACCCCAACTAAACTGGCGTCTGAGTCAGGTGCTGCGGTGGAGTATATGGGTGCCAACAAGGTTCCAGACCTCCAGAAAATATTTCAGGTGAGTATCTGATGTATTAAGCTATGTGGTTGAGTTAAAGGCATGGTAAAACTCTGGCATCATTTACTCTTCCTCATGCCTCGCGTATGACTTTGTTCTAATGAACATAAAAGAAGACACTTTGAAGAATGTTGGCAACCAAACAGATCCGATTGGCATCCATTGTATGGACAAAAACTGGCAGTCAATGAGAACCGAAACTCTTTAGTTACATTTCATTGTATTCAGTTTGGAATAGTAAATGATGACTGATTTTTGGGTGGACTACCTCTTTATTAAACACAAAAAAGCCATCATAATTCTTCAATCTCCTTGTTTCTTCTTCCAGGCCTCGGATGATATTCCGGTCCATCTAAAGCGAGGTGTTCCAGACAGACTCTTGTACAGGACCACCATGGCTCTGACAGTCGGGGGTGCTCTCTACTGTCTTGTGGCTCTTTATATAGCAGCACAGCCCAAAAACAAGTGAACTGCGTCCAGCTTCTTCTCATCGACTCATTTCATCAGCGATGAAATAACATTTGTAACTTTGGTGTATTTATCACGAATATTAGCAATATGCCTCCCAGCATCAATCACCACAAACAGACTGTCCCGAACAAAGCCTCTACAACATAATGCTGTTTTACTTGTCATATATCAGTTCTTCTTACAAATGGCATGCTGTTAGTCGTTTATTAGAACCGCGGTTCTCAACCTTTGTAATTCCAAGGTTCCCAAAAGTCAACATTTGATGCCCAGTTAATGCTATTATTTGGCATATTATTTTTAATGTGGCCTCAAGATGACTTAAATTTTAATTAATCCCAAAAGTGTTATTTCTAGATCTGGATGAGTCATGTAAATAATTTCTTTGTTTAATTAAACTCATGTTTCTCCAAGGAAAAAAAATTGTTCAAATAAAAATTGACTTTGAATAATAATAATATTAATAGTTTTGCCAATGGCTTCTTGACTTTTTAAATAATAACAATTTATTATACATCGTTAAAGACATTTTGGTAAAGAATCACGGTAGAGTACTAGACTTATAGTCCTATAGCAGAGAATAAACCTTTCACTCTTGGCATGCATTTACACGACAACGAATCAACAATGTACTGTAAACGGAAAAGTTTTTCCTTTGCTTTTTTGTGTACATAAGGCAACATTGCTAGAATGATCCCGTTCACATGGATCCATGAAAAATGCTGAATTCTGCTGCCAGGCCAGTAGGCAGCGATGTCACTTTGTAAAGAAACACCACCCTCCTACCGAACATGTCATTTCCATGCACATGATATCACTGTTTTCACAGAGACGATAATGGTATAATTCTCTTTTCAAAAGTTTGCGTTTTCAGGCCCCCAAAACGCAGTTGTCGTGTAAGCCAACCGCTAAAACCCATAAAAAGTTTTCCATTTTTAGTTGAAAATAGTTTAGCGTAAACAGCCCCTCAGCTCATTTTATACCTCATCAGCACAGGATTGTTTAAATCAGATGTGTGAAGGCCTGACAGACTGTGAGAATCAAATTTGGTAATAATTAAAGAGGGTTGTGATGTTGGGAAGAGGATAAGAATGAAAAATAGGGTGAGACCTCACACTTTTCAGTAGTGTTGATTGGTTTAATGTGTTTGTTACACACTTGGGCATGTTAAGTGTCTCATGGTGAAGCCCGATTAAAAATGAGAAGCCCATCGGAAGTGTTTTAACAATTGCACAAGCAGTACAGAGAATTGCAGAAACGTGGAACCACATTGAAAAGATGAGGTGAATGCAATTGATGAAATCCACATTTCTGCCCCTGAATGCGATATTATCCAACGGTATGGTCATATTTAAATCATCCAAGGACTTTTCGTGCTGCTGTGCCTCTCATAAGCAGCCCTTTCCTAAGTGTTGGGTGTGTAAAGCAAAGCAAAAACTGTTTGTGAAATGCCCTTTTTTCCCCTTTAAGCCTTGGCTCTCTGAGATGCACATGTTTAATTTAAAAGAACCAAGTTAAAAACCTTTGACCTTTTGACATTCTTGTTTTTCTTTTTGAAGTCTGGCAATAATTGATCAGAGATAACGCATTACGGTTAAATTGATTGCATGCTTATTTTACCTTGTTTTCATGTTGTCAGATATCTGACTAATGTGTACAGTTTATCCCTCTTGAAAAGCTTTGAATATCCAGCTCAGGCTGTTCACATGGCAACAAGGCTATAGGGGACCTTGTACACAAAGGGACTTCCAAAAAATCCCTTTGAATCTGTCTCTTTTATGGAACTGCAAAGAAACGATTTCTATTGTTCCAAAAATCCTATTTTTCCACATTTCTGTATAGTCTGAGGTAATAACACAACATGAGGCTGACAGACTGTCTTACTGCACAATGTCACTTGATAGGCTGTCAGAGGACAAAGCAAAAGCAAAACAGTTTATGACAATGAGAGGATGTGATTCACTCGGCATCATCTCTCGTCTCTGCTTACTACTGAACACTTTGGAAACTACACGGAGCATTTTAAAGAGGTCAATAATCTCAACCAAGTACGGCTGTTCTACAAATAGCTTATTAGGTTAGACTTTTAACAAGACAATCAATATTAAAATTTTCTTCTATGAACCGGTGACGTGAAAACCACGTAGCCATGGCAACCACAAGACTCTTTCCACACATATTTCCTTGGATGTGGTTAATTATGTTTACTCTCTCCATGATGTGCATTTCATATCTAAATGAATTCAGAACCAGCTTTGGTCTGAATGTAGACGTGACCGCTAGCGTATGTTGAGAGTAGCGATTGATTTGTTTATTACCTGTAATGGAGTCACAGCAAACCCACGGTTCTTCTTGAAAGCACTTGCTTCTCCTTCTCGTGATTTCTTTTGTTTCCCTAATTTAGTCTGAATGGATGAATAAATAATTGATTTGATCCTCCACAGTGTTTGTTTTTTTGTGTCTCTATTTTGAATTTCAAAATTCAGATTTTTTTCGTTAAATTATGTAAAGTAAGCCAGACATCTGAAGCAGAGTTCCAGGTGGTCACACGTTATTAATATTAAATGTTTACATTTTGCCAGGTCGATTTGACTACTGCATGAGCTTCAGTATATTGCTGTTTTATGCTTTATAATTTTACATTTACTATCTACAACAAGGGCTGGGCCAATTGTATAATTATATACAGTTTTATTTCATGATGGTATTTAAATTTGTTTTAAAAAATGGCAATAAAGACATTTTAAATGTTAATGTAAAGTTTAAGAGTTCCTACTCTAGCTTATGGTACTGAGCAATGTATGAAACTTGTATTGTGAGCACTTCCTGTGATATTTGCCAATTCATGAAGAATCGCTTGTTTGTTTTCCTCACTTGTAAGTCGCTTTGGATAAAAGCGTCTGCTAAATGACTAAATGTAAATGTAAATGTTAAGAATCCTGGAAAAAATGTATCCCGGTTTCCACAAAAAAACAGACAGAAAGGTTTCTAAAGTGACATTGAATAATAGAATAATATTGCTACTTGTTTATTAATATTTAATGTTTACATTTTGACCATGTTGATTTGACTTTTCTTCAGTATTTAATAGTTTTATGTTTAATAATAACTAAGACAAGGGCTGGATCAACTGATCTTTGCCTGTGAAATCTAGTAAGCAATTTAGTTAATAGTTAAGCTAGTTAAGTAAACCACCCATCATGAAATCAAATTCAGCTCAAGATCTTATATGACAAAAAAACAATTTGTTCAACCTATCAGAGATGCACTGCTGAGTTCAATCAATCAGGGATTGATGGAAGAGCTCTACATGTAATCCTTGGGGGAAAATGATCAAGGGTGAAGCAGAAATCATGGGTTGTGCAGTTGTGGGAGCGTGTTCATTTGGGGGTGTGATTGGTGTAAGACCCTCGTCTGTGGAGCCGAGAGTGATAGAGAGTAAGTGAGCATAATCTCCATCTGTAGCCCTGCTGCTCACTTGGCTATAAGCAAAGCTCTCTCTCTTCTCTTGCAACAGTGTGTTGGCCATCTCTCACATGTGGCGTTGGAGTTCACAAGGTTCAGGAGAAGCTGGTTTCCTTAATAGCCCTTATACGTTATTGACTTCTTTGTTACATTTAATTTTCTCTAAAACTGCAAGCAGCCCAATCAAGTAACTGCATGGCACTGATGTAATGAAAAAAAAGAGCAAAGAGATTAACAGACAAACTAATTCCTGCTGATTATAGAACTGTTGATTGGAACACAAGAAAAGAGTTTAATGTTTAATTAGTCTTGGCTTCCTCTTTTGTCTTATCAGTTTATTTCTCCTGATTATTCTATATTTTCCACACACAATGTTCTCCAGCTTTTTTTCTGTTATGACCCTCTTTCTGACTGTATGTGGGCAAACAGCTTATATATATATATATATATATATAATATATATATATATATATATATATATAATATATATATATATAATATATATATATATATATATATATATATATATATATATATATATATATGTATATATATATAATATAAACATTTCACAATATTACTGTTTTTTTTTATTTTTTTTAAAAAAATTCTACTACCCCCCCCATATTTCTTACCCCTCTTTCTGATGCATAATCATTTTAAATTAAGCAGTTACACCTACGGTTTATGAATTTGGTGTGCATATTGTTACTAATACCTAATATTGGAGACTTTCAGAAGTCATAAACATAAATAAACATAAACTCTTTGTTATTTTCCATCCTTCATTCACAGCATCACAGTTCCTGAAAATGTGGAGAACAACTGAGGCACATTGATTACTAGAATCCATTAACTCATCCAGATAGTGTTCTTGAAGGAACGGAGTATGCGACGGCAGTCTACGGCATGTGTGCTGGCTTTGAGCCACACCAACTGTTCATAGGACAAACACCCACAACCATACAACAAGCCAAAGCCTGAAGAGTCTGTTCACGAGACAATTGTACAGTCAAAATTGTACAATCCACATCAGGCATAAGACAACAGTGACAGGATCCGTAATCTCATTCCATAATCCTTTGAAATATCACATTGCTTCACATTTCTGAGTAGTTTGTTCTCATATAGAGAGAAATCAATGGGACTCTGAGCTGAAAGCAAACTTTACCTGCGCTATCATCATGAATAAACCAATAAAAGGTCATTGGTAACTTTTTGCTGGAAGACTTGTTACAACTATTTGATGTTCAATATATGTATATAAAAAACAAAACTATAACCACTAAAATGATTTAAAAGTTGTTTATAAATAATCATAATCATAAACAATACCAAAACAGGTGCCAAGTGGACTGACTTGCCTTAAGCAGAACTAGAGTTGGCTTAGTAAAAACATGAATATATATTTCAGAACTATATAAAGTTTACATATATAAACCCAGGGCTCAAACTACAGCCATTGCCCGAAGCGTATGGTGCTATATGTCAGCGTATGTATTTCCCAACATGCTGGGAAATAGAAATCCCACCCCAGTTTCAGATAAATTTAAGTTTGTCACAATTAAAATAAACTAGTTCACAAACTTAAAACAATGAAACAATTCAGATTGCTTAAAATGTGTCAGTTTCATGAAAGAAAATTCTAAATAGTCATAAAAGTTAAATTGATTGAACTAATTCATTTAATTTTAATTCACTCAAACGAATAAGTTATTTTGAGTGTTAGGTTTACAATGTCCTTTGTTTAAAAATTTGGGGTATTTTTTTTCTTCTATTCAGCAAGGTCACCGTAAGGACTTTTACATTCTTACAATTTTTTTTTTATTTCAAATAAATGCTGTGAACTTTCTATCATCAAAGAATTCAGAAAAAATGATCACAGTTTCCACAACAATATTAAGCAGCACAACTGCTTTTAACAGTTTTCAGCTTTGCCATCACAAGAATAAATGATATAACATTATAAATTATAAATGAAATATATCAATTTCACTCCTTTTCCTGTATTTTTGATCAAATAAATGGAGCCTTGGTGAACATAAGAGACTTTAAAAAATAAACTTTTGAATAGTTTTTATAAATGTTTATATAAAACTTAATCCTTTATAGCCACAATCTCTGCTATCTTCTATCTTACGGCCTTTGGACATTGTATTATATTCAAGCCTCATTTTAGTCGGGTTCACAGCTGTTTCTGTTGCTGGTTTTAAGAGAACAATGTTATCCAGAACACCCAGAACATATTCCCTGTGGTCACTGCGCAAAGATAGCAACTGAAATATGGTTTGAAGCGATAAACAATTACACTCTGATGAAACATTTTTGTGATGTTCTATTCAGCTGCTACTCTGACCTGCTCTTGTCTGCTTACATTTTTCGGTCTGATTGTGTTTTTCTCTCTCATTCTCTGAAAGTCAATAGAGCTTTATTGGAATGACTGTAAAGGGCTGAAATATTGCCAACGCTTTGAAGTGCTTACAGGTGCAATAAATAAATCTCTTTCAAAATCATTAGAATTTTTTTCATCATATTCCAATACGTTGTGTTTGTCTTTGAATTTTGTATTAAACAAAAATGCACTCCACGTTTTCGTTCTTACCGGAGTGTCCACAGACAATTCCTTCTTTAGTTCTGCATTTGAATCAGTGAATATAATATGTGGTTATTGGACATTATAATAAAAGAGAGCATTCAAATTTAAAGGCTAGGTACAGAATGTGATATGGATTTCATTCACAATGACACAATTATCTGGAAATCAGGAGAAACACATCTTTTCATATTACGAAATAAGTTTATTTCCAATCACCCATAGTAAAAGACATTTGAAATTCTTTCTCCATTTTCTCCGCAGCACACTGTGTAGTTGCATTGTGTAAAGTGTGAATCTGTCAGAAAAGTCACTTGAAGGTGAACTAGAGTACGATGCTATTGATTTTCTAAATAAACGATGTTTTTCACATCTCTGTCAGGAATGTGCAAGAACAGCGGATAATAGCGACTGAAATAAGCCTCCATGTCTATAAAGGGAAAATAAATGGCCTCTTTCATGATTCAGGATAGATACAATACACAAAATAAATTCATCTCACATTGAATTAAAACAAATACTTCGGTGATGTAACAGAATGATTTATGTCTGGCTTTTGGCAGATAGTAAGTAATCATAAACTATGATGAAAAGAAGATAACAATCTATTCTTATTCTCTTTGGTGCAATCAGTGATGTGCAGTGCAAATCTCTGCAGGTCCACAGTTTTCACTGAAGAAATGGCCTTTTTAAACACACAAACATAGTTTTTTCATGCCCAGTTTTGGGGTCCCACAGCACCCTATGTTTTATGAGAAAATAATAATATTGTTTTTTATAAAATACTTTTAGTTTACCCAATAAATTCTTTAATCGTTTTCCTCTGACTCAATCAAAGCCCCTATATGGCGAATGTTACTGATGTTACTGAACTCTGTGATATCAAATTAAGTCTGCGCTTTTCAGAAATGTGACTTTTATGAATTTTTAGAATGATCAATTTGACAATTGAAAAAGACAGAAAAAAAAGTATTTATATATTCATTGTATCTATTATGTTTTTATGGGTTCTCTGAGACCCGAAACATTAGTAACGTAGCGTGATTTATGCAGGACTTTAGAAGCATATTATCAAGTTGACATTTTGTTTATAATCAGTTCTCATTCGATTAGAAAAAGCCAAAAAGAATCAACCTAATACTTAAATGTTAAGTATGCATTTGAGCTATTAAATGGATTTGGAGTTAGCATTTCCATTTATGCAAAATTATAATCTTTGGATGACAAAAGTCAACATAAAAAATGATTTACCCTTATATTCTTTTCTTCCAATATATTCAGAGAAAATATATTTTGAATAAAGCACAATCATTTACGTTTAGTCATTTAGCAGATGCTTTTATGCAAAGCGACAAATGAGGAATACAACAGATGATCGAGAGGCAATAAACATGAGAAATGCTAGTAATACAAAGTTTCAGACATTGTTCAACACAAGCTAGAACTGGGAGGAATTAAGGGATAGTGAAAGCATAATGTATCTGTGTCATCAACTTGTATCATGTCAGATTTCTACATATCAAGTCACTATACTGAACTCTCATTATCAGTAACAGTCACACAAATATATTGCAGACCAATAACGGCTGCGCTTGAGGATTCTGTGATCTTTACTTAAAATCAGCCTCATGTCTGTGATCTCCATGATATGCCCTTTATAGTTAATCTTATCATCCTTATTTCTCTTCATGTTGGCCACAGTCATCTTCCTTCACTGTGATCTTCGGTGAGAGCATGTGTTTTCTCTGCAGAGCCGTATTCTCTGATTCTCCCTGAGTCTGCAGGCTCTTAGGGTGTTTTGAATATAATTGTAGCTCTCCAGCTTTCAGCATGGCTTCTGTAATGGGGCTCCACCATCATATGTCAACTAGGCTGGAACAGAATCATTACATCACACACAAAGAACAGCCTTATTGTTAATCAACTTGGCCGTGGGGGAAGCTCACTATACATTATTCCCTATGCTGCCTTTTCTTTACAGCTTGATGAAGTATTATAGCCACAGCCCAGGCGGAAATCCTCTCGAGCGAAGGATGTGTAATCGATGCTAGCTTTAGAGGTTGTGGTAGTGTAATGAAGAATGAAGAGAGAACAATTTTCAGTGAAATGATTTTGTGATATGCTTGTACTTATTTCATTAGTATTCCTCTCATGCTTTAGAGTGCTGCTGTTTGTGCTTGTGGATAGCTGCCTTTGGTTGTTGTGAAGCGAAAATGAACCACAACAAAGTTTTTGAAACCCTCAAAAAGAAATAATTTTCCAGGCCTTTTATCACATGGATAATAGATATGTGCTCTGCCTCTCTAAAATTACCCTGAGTATGAATGACACTTCCTCACGCTTTTTCTTTGTTTGTATTTTCCACCCCTGCAGTTTTGTTAGTAGTGTCAACAGCTGATTTTTCATAGGACGCATTCGAGAAACTACTACTAAGGGTTTTTAGAATGACACTTATTCTGATGAAGAGAGGCAGTCTTGGAAAGACAGCGAGAGCTTTTGTAACTGGTATAACCAAAGGGAGTGAATATGGTCATTAGAGCTGAGAGAGAAGCAGGAGAACCGTGATCGCAGTTCTGATTAGCTCTGCTGCTTCATGTTTCCTGCATGACCTGGTCTTAGTCGAGCCTCACAGTGTGAAATGCAGCACAGGCTCTGCTGAAAATAGCTGCAGCTGGACACAATCAAGTCCTGTAGCTCAAAGAGCAGGGACTGTCCCTTGCACCATTATATACAATAACAGAATAATCATAGATTTGACAAATGAGTTTACAATATATATAAGCTGTTGCTATATCTGCTACATGCTATATCTGTCTTCACACTTGTAAAAATATACTGGAGCCCTATTGAACAATCGGTTTAGAAGACCAATTCGGAGCGACAATCTCACGGGTGAACTATTTTGAATGTATACGTATTGTATGTACATAATGTTTAGAAAAAAGTAAGCCTAAACATCCGTCATTGGGGCAAAAGGAGATTTTACAGATGAATTCATACAAATTAGCTACAAATTCACCTTAATGTAAATAGTTACAAGTTGACATGAGATTGTGTTACAACCAACATTTAATATAAAATGGCAGTTTGAAGAAAAGTAATAGTTTTGGCCAGTGTTGGGGAAAGTTACTTTGAAAAGTAATCATTTACAATATTGCGTTACTCCCTTAAAAATGAACTAATTCTGTTACTTAGTTACTTTAAGAAAAGTAATACTTTACTTTTGCGTTCACTTTTTTCGCCTCTGCACTTGTTTTTTTTAAGAGATCGTATAAGATCCCAAGAGAGCTGTCAGTCAATAATTGGGAAAACAAAGTAACTTGTGTTACTTATTTGAAAAAGTAACTCAGATATTTTGTTGTCATTTTTAAAAGTAATGCATTACTTTACAAGTTACTTAGAAGAGTAATCTGATTACATAACTCAAGTTACTTGTAATGTGTTACACCCGACACATGGTTTTGGCATGATTAGCATGAGTGCTAATATTCAATGCAAACAGCACATATTGCTTTTATTCATCAGCTCTATACAATTGACTAACTTACATTTTAATCACAATATTGTCAGTTACTTTGTCTATTTTTGATTCACTGGCTAAAATAGATTGAAAATAAAACGGAATCAATGGTTCCTTTTCCGAGCAACACATAGTGACTGTGGTTTAAATGTAACCTGTTTTATTTATTTATCTTAAAAAATCCTGTTGTCACCAGCGCACAATGAATTCTGGGGTAGGATAAGCATTAAAGAATCCATTTGTTGTATCCTTCCTTGCCCGGGAAACTAAAGTCACATTTTGAGACTGCATTTGAAAGAGCCATCCAATTCCTCGTTGTGTGATGCAATTGGCCTTCGAAGGATGCAGCCTCTAAATTGGGACACAGCTTATAGCTCACTCATGGGTAAAGACGCAGAACAACATTCCGATCAACCAGTCAGATTTGAGGGACACGTATACAGTTTATGTAAAGTTTAGGCTTGCAACCAGGGTTCAACTATCATTTCCCTCTGATTTTAGGGATATCTTATAGGTAGGGATATTAGGACTAAATGTTCAGGCGAAGATGTTGTTCCAGGATCAACAAAATATGTTGACCCATGATCATATTTAACTTATCAAAATCAGGTAAAGTGGTATGTGGTAATGTGGTAAAGACACTAATGTCGCCACCTACGGGTGAAACAATGTAACCTGCAGAAAGAGTTACTCCTCACCATATGACTTTATCTCTTTCCAAATTCGACTTTTCACCCGAGGTTGTCCTTGATGTCGGAAGACTATATCTTACAGCAGTAGTGCCAGATCTTTGATAGATGCTCTGTTTGGTATACAACATGTGTCTTCGGGCAAAAAGAATGAATTTATGACAGTTTAATGCAATATCGTGCTTTATTTGATGTTGTCAGATGGAACATCTCAGCATTTTTCAGATCTCGAGCAGAAAATACACATAGTGTGCTGGTAAAATATAGGATGTCTGCTGTGAATGGATTCATCGTTCTCATAAAACTGACTTAATACCTTTGCTCAATAAAGCAATCCGAGGCTACTAATCACTAAGGAAATGGACACTTAGATTTGTGACAAAAATCAATAACTTGAATTGCTAACATTAAATATAAATTTCTCAGTTTCAGCCGACCCTGAAAAGTCATGTTCTCCAAGCATCAGACATCCAGATAAACCAAAGCATTATTTTTATTGACACAAGGCAACACAAAAGTAATTTCCCCTACTTTGAAACAGGCCCTGCAGAAAATGATTACAGTGTAATAGAAAGTGAGTTCAATCAAGCAGATTACTAGAAACCAGAGCACTGGAAAGACTAAATGGTCCAGTAATGGCCCATGAACTCACAAGCGGGCCAGCTGCTCCAACAAAATTAACTCTGCCAGTGGGGCTCGACACACATTGCACAGCAGAAACACTCTCCTAGACATCACCTAAGCTGTGTACTGTGGGACAGGACGATGACACAAATCCTGTGATAATTATTGCACAATTATTGTCAGAGTTTTTTAGAAGTCATACTTTGAATCGAAATTGCTCTAATTTTACCCTCATCTCTAAGGAGGAAATTATTGGCCAAGTTATGAAATATTTATAACTGTTCTAGTTAAAAGAACAGAAAGGCAAGGCAAATATTTACACTCCTCTTATAGCAGGTCACACAATGCACTGTCATTTCCTTCCCTTAGTTGATTGAAACATAGTATTTCTTCTCCCAGGATGTGAACAATGTTCTCAGGCTAAACTTAATGCCCTCAATAAAATATAACTTCATATTTCAGAATGAAATTAAAAATGTATGTCCATTCCTTCATAAGATCTGTCAAATGTGTCGAGCTGCTCTAATATTAAAATGGCTCTTGTTTCTTCCTCGTTCCCACAGCTGTAGGGGAACTTCTCAAACGTGGCTCCCCAAAATGCTCATCAGTCAAGCTCAAGCTGATATATTAACTCAGACTCCTGTGGATTTGATTCAGCATAACAAGTAGTTGTAGGCCTATATCATAGCACTCAAACAATCAATTCTAAGCTTTATATAACAAAGAAATATATGATAGACCTACAGTCAGATAATACCTTGTCACATTCCTACTGTTTGTCTTTCTCTTACCATACATCTCATTCTCATCAATATCCATGAGAGTGAAAATGATGGCCTTGCACTCAACGACTGTCCAGGGAGAAATGAATTGATAAACAGATAGAGCTGCTTCATCTCTTGTTTAAAGGGTAAGTGGCACTTAAACAGGCAATGTAAAAGCATTAATGCAAAATTTTCCCTCCCACCATCCCATTCTCCGCGGTCGTCGTTGTCCTCTGAGATCTCAACAAGTGTGAGGAAAAACAAAAGGATGCCAGATAAAACCGAAGAGGAGGGAGGACAATAAAACAAACTCAGGTCACGTGCAGGGGGGAAAAATGACGAGAAAGTCAATGACAGACGCATGAAGAGGGCTGAGATGAATAGAGGTAGAGATTCGTGGATTCGAGATTAGTTTGGCCTGACATCGGACTACTAGCCCGCAGGCGACCAATTACACTCCACATTGCTGGAAAGGCAATGTTTCACGAAGCCATACATTATTTATTAGTCCTAATACTCAATGCACCTTTTTCGTGTGAGCCACAGCACTGCATCTCTTTCTTTCGCTACTCTTTTAGTGCTATTGAGTGACTTTTACAACTGAATATTACATCAAGTTCTCAAAATTGGTATCGTTTTAATTCCGTGCTGCGATTCATAATTTATGATCTTCAGATATTAAACTGTTAATTCACAGTAAATACGAATTCTTCATCGGAAGGCTTCGACAGTGAAAAATACGCTCAATCTGTTTTAACAAAACATCATTCTGATTCACTGGCAGACATCTAGTTTTGACTTGTTGTTGGTGTGATCTGGAACTGGGTATTACGAGAAACCATTTGCGCCATCTATTGGTTGCCATTGGACCTGCTTAGAGTTTGTGCGTAATTTGTGTGATTATGCCCTTGTCTTAAAATGATTTAATATAGTCAAGAAAATACAGCAAAACCGTAATGTTATTATATTTTAATATATTTTAAAATATAATATATTCATGTGATGGCAAAGCACTCATTACTTCAGTGTTTAGTGTCACAGGATCTTTTAGAAAACAGTCTTGTGCTTTCTTATTGTTATCAATGTTGAAAACAGTTGTGCTTCTTAATATTTTTATTTTTTTATAAGTGTATATATTTGTATATTTTTGTATTTGTAAGTTTGGGGTAAGTAAGATCCTTTTTTAATCGCAAATTAATACTTTTATTCATCAAGAATTGAATGGAATTGATTCAATGACAGGAAATACATTTATAATGTTACAAAAGATTTACTTTATATTCATTAAAGAATCCTAAAAAAATGTATCACATTTTCTACAAAAATATTAAGCAGCAAAAAATGTTTTCAACATTGATAATTATAATAATTAGGCCCCAATAATAATTGATAATAAATAACTGCGCACCAAATCAGCGCATGATTTCAGAAGGATCATGACACTGAGAGTAATGGGTACTGAAAATTCATCAGAGGTTTAAATTAGATGTATAAATGTAATATTAAAATACATTAAAATAGAAAACAGCTATTTAAAATTTTAATAATATTTCATAATATTACTGTTAACTGTGTTTTGATCACATAAATTCAGCCTTGGTTAGCAGAAGAGACTTCTTATAAAATCAATAATTTATAATAGCTTTTTAGCACAAGCAAACTTTTTTTTTAAAGTAACAATCTTGTAGCAAATTCATAATTTTTTTGCATGTTTTTGCATTTACTAATATAATTAGGCTTATCATGCACAAGTCAGTAAATTGTGTAATTTCGCAACTTCAAGCCCTGTTTTGTCTAATTTTAATGGCTTGTGTACCTTTTGTGCAGAATTGTGAATCTTAACTCTCAACAAGAACAAAGCTAAAACAAAGATAAATATAAAATATCTAGAGGTTTGGAAGCAGATGGAACAGTGATTAGGATATTTATCAAGAAGCTCATATTCTCAGACAAACTAATTAGGCATAATTAATGTAGAATGCTACTGCAGGGGTTTTCAATCTTTTAAATGCCAAGGACCTCCAAATACGATCATCTTTAAGGGACCCCATCCAAAAATGTAAAAGGAATGTAGTTTCTTGTAAAAAGACTCAGTTTAGACTGTGGTGAAAAAAATATATAAATATGTCAAAAATATTATTTAGAAAATATTTAGTTTCTACTAAGTTACATTATTATGTGTCTTTTGTCTACTCATTATTCGGTACATTGAGTTGGAACTCTTTTTGGTTTTGACATTAATTTTCTTTTAATTGTCTAAAGAAATTACAATCAATGACACATATAAATAGTTCATATTTTCCTGTTAGTTCATAAAGACAAAAAGTACTTTCGTTCCACAACTTTAATGCTCTAAAGTAACCTAACCAACTCATTTCAAATGTTGAAATGTCTTAAAAGATCTTCACTTTATTCCTGTTCTTAACTGTTCTTTGCTGTTCAATTGCAGAAAGTCTAAGAGGAAAATCATCATCATTATTTTTTTTCCGAAGTCAATAATGACACTCCAGAAATGTAGGCTCAACTGTTTAATGTAACACAAAAGTTATATTTCCATGTGTAGATGTGTATGCCTAAAAACATCACATAATCAAGGTTTTTCACAGAGTTTAGCAAAGACTGTTAGTGAGTTAAATCAGTCACTCACAATCATAAAGCAGACCAAGACACATTCTCCGGCCACCCTGAAAGAAGCCAGTAAATGACAGAAATTAATAAAAAGGACAATAAAACAATTAATAGTTTACTAAGTAAACAGAATCCTCATTATTAGATGTTGGTTTGTTGAACTGTAGAGATCCCTTGCGAGATTTGAACCTATCTTTTTAATGAACATCACTACGCCTGAGAGGAAGTTAAACTTAAAGAATACATTTATTCAGGAAACAACTTGTAATCAGATCTTCTAGAAGGAGATCATTCACTGTCAGACTCGTCTTGTGTCTGTATGGAGGCTCGCAGGGTGGCACACCGTGCCATGTTAGGCAATCCTGATGCTACAACAACTCAGAGAATGGCCAAATCATTTGCATCAAACCTGTGCAGAAAACAGATGCAGTGAATTCAATGAAATATAGCCTACCTTAGACATATAGACTTATATCTAATGCAGTGTGAAATGATCTGTGAGATTTAGTGTTTGCGGAAGTTACCATTCATCTGTTTTGTCATCGTAGCACTCTACATCAGAGGTGGTGCCACGTCCGTTAAAGCCTCCAACATCAAACAACTGTCCATCAACTACCTGGATATTGAGGAAGGTAAAAAGGAAAATAAATAATGTTTAATTTTACATGAATAAATGTCAGATGTCAATCTTCTTAGTCAAACTTTGAATCTTTGAAGATTTTCACAATTTTAGGGTGCAGCTTTCCACTTATTCTCAACACCCCCCCCCCCCCCCCCATATTCATTATCATAAAATAATTATTGTGATGTAATTTCACCAGATACAGATATTAATTATCCACACCTCACCTCAATGCCAAAGTTGCTGCGTGGGTTGTACACTGATGCAAAATCAAACCAGATGTTCGTCAGTGGGTTGTGGGCCTCCAAACTCCATCATAACAACCAACCTTTAAATGAATACATTTTTTATTTATGTATTCTGTACATTTGTAGGCACATCCATGCATGCTATTTACATTTATGCAACATTTGTGATTGTTCCAAATTTCTGTATTGTATCATAGGTTATCATAAACTAAATCCTTAAAAACTTTCAGTTTACTGAAATAAAGTAAATTATTAAAACGTTTAAAAAAACATTATTTTAAACTTAAAACTTTCAAATGTTTTTTAATCAATAAAAACAACTTTTTAAAAAAAAAAAAATTATAAATATGACAAAACACCCAACAAAATTGCAATAAAAATGTTTTAAAAATATATAAAAAAAAACAAACAAACAAAAAAAACGCATTTTGACAGCTGTAATTTTGCCGTTGGGTTCCGCCCCCCCCCCCCATGTTTTATACAAAACGAGGTTCTAATATTTATCAAACTGGCTGTAATTCACACTTACTGATAGCCTAGAGGACAGTGTGCATAAACCAGAGTTTGAATCCTATTTTCTATTTTGCTTCCTGTCAACATATTTCATATCGTAATATTTGGCAAAAAGGCAAAATATGAATATTAAACTAATGCTGGTTAAACTCAATCCACACAGGATAGAATCAGCATATTTTAAGTAACAGCATTAAAAACTCTCACATATGATCATAGGGTGTAGAGCGGGGGAAACGGATATCGACAGCTGTAATTTTGCCGTCAGATTCCGCCGCCCCCCATTTTTTTGTACAAAATGAGGTTCTAATATTTATCAAACTAACTGTGATCCACACTTAATGATGGCCTAGTGGACTGTGAGCTGACAGGTGGTGCTGTTGAGCAGCAAAAAACAAGAGTTTGATTTGACAAATATCGCAAGTTACAAGATAGTGATCAGAGACATCATCACTTTGCGGTAGAATTTCTATATCAGTAGGATTTATTCCATGTGATATAATTAAATCTAGAGTATGATTAAGACGTTTTGTTTGACCCCAAAGGAGTTAAGTAAATTTGTAAACGCAGCCCCTAACGCATCTTTTTTATGGTCTACATGAATGTTAAAATCTCAAAAAATCAGAGCTTTATCGACGTTGACCAAAAGGTCTGAGAGAAAGTCTGCAAACTCTTTTAGGAAATCAACATAAGGCCCTGGAGGTCTATAAACGGTAGTCAAAGCAAGAGATAGTAGCGACTTTTTACTTATATCTGAGAGTGTAACATTTAGAATAAGAATTTCAAATGAATTAAACCTGTAGTTTGTTTTCTGAGTAACGTTAAGAATATCACTATGGATTGTTGCTACACCACCGCCACGGCCAATCAAATTTATTTTTTATAACTGCAGCCAGTTGGACAAGACTCATTAAGACCAAAATAATCATTTGGTTTAAGCCATGTTTCAGTAAGGAAAATTACATCAAGACTATTATCTGTGATTATTTCATTTATGATAACTGTAAGGCAGTCAACGATCTAATGTTTAGTAGCCCTAGCTTTAGAAAAAAATTTTGTTCAGTAATTTATTTTGCAAAATTCTGGTTTGATCACGATCAGGTTTTTTCTAGATCCTTTATTTTTATTGTTATTGCTAAACCTCACTATTCAGTTTCTATAGACTGCATTACATTCACTTTTCTATCAGTTAAGTGGGCAGAACACATACTGTGATTTGAGATTTCACATTGTAATATATGGCAGAAAGGTAAAATATGATTATTTAAATTAATGCTGGTTAAACTCAATCCACACAGGATAGAATCAGCATCTTATAATTATCGAGCTGCCTGTGATCCACACTTGATGATGTCCTAGTGGACAGTGTGCTGACGTGTGGTGAGCACCAAAAATTCTGCTCCCTGCACCTTTTATTGCTTCCTGCCAGGATATTTCACATCGTAATATATGGCAGAAAGGCAAAATAGGAATATTTAAACTTATGCTGGTTAATCTCAATCCCCATAAAGGATAGAATCAATCTTTTTTAAGTGACTACATTAAAAGCTCTCATCATGTGATCATATGGGGTAGATGGGGTCCATGTTTGTACAAAAAAAACCTGAGTTCAAATCCCTTCTGCTTTTTTTTCCCCTTCTGCCTTTGTGATGTATGAGCTCTGAGCTGGTGGGTTCATCCATGCTGAGGTCAAGCAAAGTCTTCATTGCATTTATGATAATAGGCGTGCATGGCTTCATTCTCCATCACCTGTGCATTGCATATGTGTCAGAGGGGGAAGAAAAATAAACATGTTTGAATATTTTTCTTACCCCATGCCATACATACAAACATATTTGATGTTATATATTGTACTTTGATGTCTCTGTAACACATTTTCTAATAAATAAATAATTTATAAAAAAAAGTAGGGTAATGCAGCGCTGTTTTATCATGTTAGATATATTTTTGTGTTGAAAGTTGCTATAGTGCTACTCTACGTTCACTCGGCAGCTACTATAAGACTCTTGTTGCACACTGCAGTAAGCTAAATTGAAATTAGCCATGGTAAAACATGGTACTCGTGGTAAATCAAGATTTAAACAATAAGACTTTCTGTGTTGAGCTACATGACAATGATTACCTGTCTAATAAAACACAATATATTAAAACGTCTTTGATGTTTCCATGGTTTCTACAGTATAAAACCGGAAATTAAGGCATTCTAGAACTCTGCTGAGCATTGAGTCTCAACAAAGACAAAAACCTGAGATGACTTTGATCAAAGTTTTGAGGTTAGAATACTGAAACATTTAAAGACCAACATCTGAGAGAACATGGAGTGCACTAACGTAAGTGCCACAGCCTTTAATATGTTTGATGAAGCACGTTTACTGGGTGAATACACTGATGTGATCATTATGGGCAAATGACATGGAATTTTGAAGATCATCTTGGGTAGCTGCAGCTCTTACTGTAGGTCAGAAGAAGCATTTAAACTGCAATTGACCCTTCGCAAAGACTGTCACGACACATACTATACAGCCACTATACAGTATTTATAATTTAAACGTCTTAAAAAATGTATATTTTAAATATGAAACTGTTTCATCTCAAAAGTAACCTGCTCTGTCTTGTCCGACGACGCATTGTCAGTGTCCTCTTTGCTCCGTGATGTATTTTTTCACTTCGTGAGAACATGATGTGTGGCGTGAGAGCGCATGGTTTTTTGGGCATAGCAACAGTAACTAAAGCGGGCAAATATCAATTTGAATAACAAAATAAAGGCATATAACCTGCTAATTTGTAGTGACCTGACAATATAGTTTTATATAATTCGTTTATTTAGTAGGAAAATAAAAATATAAAATTACCTTCACATAAATACTTCACAGAAGTACAAAATTTTGTGATGCAAATGATAAATGTATGACATCCTGTCACATGCAATTTATCTAAATTTAAATGATCTCATGGGTGTGGCTGTTGTGGTTCACAGTCACAGTGGCACCAGCTGGCTGCTGTAATTGTGGTGTATTCAAACGACCTTGACAAAGTATTTTTACATTGTCCATCGTGCACAGTTGCCCCGAAGCTACTGGGGTGGCGTTGGACCCATCATCGCTGCTTAATAATAATAATAATAATAATTCCTTACATTTATATAGCGCTTTTCTCTGTACTCAAAGCGCTTTACATATGAAAGGGGGGAAGTGCAGCATCCACCTGGATGATGCGACAGCAGCCATATTCCGCCAGCTTATTGGTGGAGAGGAGACAGTGATGAAGCCAATCAGTAAATGGGGACGATAAGGAGGCCATGGGGTAAATTTGGCCAGGATGCCAGGGTTATATACTCTTTTCGAAAGACATCCCGGGATTTTTAAAGACCACAGAGAGTCTTGCTTGCAGCTATATTTTATTATAAAATGTATACATATTTTTTTCATTTATATGTCTTTTTTTTTTTTTTTTTTTTTTTTTTTTTTTTTTTTACATTTTTTTACGCTCTTTTTATCTGAACTTTTCTATGGACTCCCTAAAACTCCCTTGCAGCCCCCCTGGACCCCTGTTTGAAAACCCCTATGAGAACCTGCCATCTGTACTTGATAGTACTTGTACTCTCCACAAGAGGGAGATATAATACAATTTTTATTACTCTTATTGCAGTCAGTACAGTTTTAAAAGATCATTGTGCATGAGATACAGTGGAGGATCTCCAAAACCTCCATATAAAAAAAAGTCAGCTAAATAATTTTGAGTAACTTATTTTTTATACTTTCCTTTTAAATGTGCAAAACTTTTAATGCTGAAAAAAGACCCAGTATACCTTTAAAGTAATGACACAGTGACCCAGTCAATTAAATATAATCATTATTAAACCTAAAAAGCTTATTAGTCCAGTATGTAGACTCCCACCATATTGTAGTAATTCAGAAAGTTTGACATTTCTGTATAAAAACCCATTCAGTGATCACAGCATCATTGCATATTTTATCATTAAATCTAAATACCTGCCTGTCTTCTTGAAAATGTCGTGAAAATGTATGAACTACCACGCAATTATTGTGACATGAATCAGTTAACCCCTACTTCTAGCAATCTTAAAAATCTCAGTCACTGAATGCTAAATAAGCTAGAATTTTTTTATCTGGTAGCCTATTTCTTTCTCTTCATTTCCCCCCAAGATATTTTCAACACAAAAAAATGTCAAATGTAAGTAGTATAAAAAACAATTATTATGACATATGAATCTGCACAGACACTGTGATGTCAAAGCGAATGGGCGCGTCTGCACCACACCGTTTTATTGGTGCGCGCCCACGTGCGCGCCCACTCAAATCCATACACACAGAGCAGAGAGAGACGCACACACTCGCTCACAAGGTATGAGGTAATTGTTTGGTCACGTGACTCCTGCAGTAGCTGTCAAAAGTGATACAGCAGCGCATCCTTGACCAGCCTGGCCGCTTCCAGCTGATTGGACTGCGATCAGGTGTTAGGGATCATCTAGAAAGTGCAGAAACGAAAAATATGACTTCCTTGTGATAGCAACAACTTGCTAAAACTTATATAAAAGAATACCAACTGCTAGCTAATAAAAACCCGTTTTACCAAGTGAAAGCAAATTACAGTCAAGTCCATGTTTTATTAAAGATTGTAAATTGCTGTCATTAATCCAGTGTCAAAACTTAAAGCAGTTTATTTTATGTATAAATGCCTAAACCACAAAATTTAACCCTTAAATCGGTTTGACCATGAGGGATACAGACAAATGAGACAGAGAGGATAGAGAGTGACAGTGAGCGAAATGGCCTAAACAAGAAGTGAGTCCAAATGCTGAATTACTGCAAATGAGTCCACATACTAATTATTTTCTGAGGTATTTTCAGAAGCACTTCTATGTTCCTGAACTTCCCGCCCTTTTCATGGTGAATTAGTCTCAGCCTGACTCTCTCAGATCCACAAGATGCAGACTGGCATTTGTTTAATCATGGCTGGTTGATTCAGACATGGCAACCAATCTTTAGAGTTGATCCCTTGATCCAGAGTTATTACCCCGCCTATGTCGCAAGTCAATCCGCGTTGGGCTCTAGAGTCATAGGAGGTGATACTGGGGTTGGAAAGTAGGGAAAGTGGGACAGCAGAGAGAGAGGGCGTTCAGTGTTGTGCACGCGCTTTTCAGGTGAATGTCTTTACAACGCGAAGTTTCTAGCTGGCTTCCATCTCGCTGGAGCGGCACGCGCTCGGCGTGCGCCAGTATCTAGAGGGGGAACACCTCAGTCAATGCCAAATTTGTGAAGCGGGGTGGAGGAAATGGCATTTCATCTGTTTTTGCAGAGCGAGCGCGACGCTGCAGCTGGTGGTGACGCCTGAAGGGAGCTCTAATAAAGCGGGATATATCTCTAGCAGATAAAGATGGTGAATTCAAGCTTTTTATTCTCGTCATGGCAAACGGAACCGGCAGCATCATGTTGAAATGCGTGGTCGTCGGCGACGGCGCCGTTGGAAAAACTTGTCTGCTGATGAGCTATGCCAACGACGCCTTTCCAGAGGAATATGTGCCCACTGTCTTTGATCATTATGCAGGTAAATGTACCAGCGTGTTGCTTCGACACGATGAACATCAATATTTCAGTGTGCCTTCGATGTATAAATACGTTTAACATTTATTTAGTGGTATTTACAAGCCCTCGAAGTCACTTGCATTGTGTTGCGCTTGTGTTTCTATAATGGAAACCACCTGTGGGCTGAGGATGCAACTGGTGCACATCAGCATCCTTATGGCACAATTCATGACCCTTTTCCCTTGATCAGAAATAAATAAAACCCAATTGAGTAGCTCATTAACTTAACAAGCTGCATGCCTCTTTCACTTCGACAGAATTCAATAAAACTAAATAGAGTCCTTCATTCACTCAATCAATCATAAATAAATAAAACACAATTGCATTCCTCTTTCACCTGATCAGAAATGAATATCGACTTGCATTGTTCTTTTGCTTGGTCAAAAAATAACTAAAACATGACCTTTTTCTGAATCAAAATGTATTTAATCATGCATATTTTGAAACTTAAATCCTATTTAAAATGATCTTCAATAATATTTAAAGCCATAATTTGTTATTTTGTTTTCAGTGAGTGTGACCGTTGGGGGAAAACAGTACCTGCTGGGGCTGTATGACACTGCAGGTCAGGTAGGGTTAAACCATTCTTCTCTCATTGACCTGAGGCTTTTTCATTAGCGATAGTAACTCGATCAATACAGGCAAAGTACACGGTGGCATTCAGAGTCTTTTTGGCATGGTATGCATCTGATTTAAAGGGATCATTCATCCAGAAATGAAAATTCTGTCATTTACTCACCCTCATGTCGGTCCAAACCCATATGACTTCATTTCTTTTATGGAACAAAAAAGATGATGTCAGACACGTTGACCGGCTAAGTCACCGTTCACTTTCATTAAATGGAAAAGGATTCAATGACAGGCTGTCTGCTGAAAATTCTGCCTTAATGTCTCCTTTTGTGTTCCATGGAAGAAAGTCATATGGTTTTGGAACAACGTGAGTGTGCGGGTTAGATTACAGAATTTTCATTTGAGCGAACTGTCCCTTTGATCACCAAGCCTCTGCCAAACTCAACAGGTGAGTACACGCTGGCGTCTCTCAGAGGAAAGATCAACATGTGAAGCCGTGGGAATGCAACATCAATCTAAAATCTTTACTTTCTCTGTTTTGTGTTTTAATGTTGAAAGTGATCATGAAAGATGATCTTAAGTTGCCATATGGCCTTTGAACATTGTTCTCCAAGCTGGTCTAGTCTGGAGAAAGAAGTATCTGGAGGTTTATCAGTATAAATGGAAAGTTTAACACTTGAAAGGCAAAGACTGTGTGGAAATCTCCTACTCTTGTATAGGTACTACTTTTGAAAAAGCTATTACTTGATAAAAATGCTTTATATAGTGTGAATGTGTGTGTGTCCAGATGTATTACATTAATCATGTTGTCATTGTCATGTGACTTGCATCAGTTGCACTGCTTCATTGCCATTCACAAAGGCTGTCCTGTGGCCTCATGGGATAGTAAATTTCCATTGGATGCACACTTAGACCACATGGGTATTTTTGGCTCTTATTTTATGAGTAATTCAGACATGCTACTCTTTTTCCTGTACTGTTTACTATACTATATACAGTTGGGATGTAGGCATATTTGAATGCAGCCAATGTCCACATCTAAATTTGAACTTTTAAGTATATGCGTTTTATGTCAGGCTGTCTATTGAGGTTGTTTCCTCAGTATGTTCACTTTGTGTCGGTATGTATGAATCTACCAAGCATGTGACTATAAATGTAGCCTGATACCTTCTCGCCCAGGGCCAATAATTCAGAGGCGGTAATGGGCTTGAACTGTTAAAAAAAGTCTGAAAGCTGAATATCTGTCAGCACTCATTGTCTTTGATCTCTGGCGAATGATTTATACTATGGATTCCATGTCTATTGAAACTCTCTTTGCTCTTCTACAACCAAATAAGCATCAGACAATTTCGTTTGAACTGTTAAAAGATGGTTGATTTCAATTAACATTCCATGTGGTTACAATAAAGACATCAGTGTTTTTGCCATGTACGATTAGTGTGCAGAGTGTGGTGTTAGCATAGTTTCATTCAGATGTGGTGTAGAAAACTAAATCCTCATATTTTTCATGGTGTTTTAATGGTCATCATGAAACACACAATTATTGTCAGGACTTCAGGACATACCGAATCCATGAGATAAAATCCTGAAGCTCTTAGTTCTTAAACCTAGTCGAGTAGTGCATCTGACACGGTTGGCTTTTTTCTATTATGAAGAAAAAAAATTGTGAGTGGTGGTCCAGATGTGTAGAAGTGTCATTGAGGGCCAAGCGGTGGGGTTTAGTTTTGAAGCAGTTCAAACACCGAAAACTCTTCCCACGTGTAGCCTCTCCACACAGCTGGCACCAGTTAGTACCTTACAGAAACCATAACCGATCACTTGATCAAGAGGATTCATTTAGCTGAAGAACAGGAAAGAGGGTTAAATTTAAAGCTGATGTTCAGTGTGGTGGGACAGATTTAAAGAAGCAGTTCACCCAAAAATAAAAAGTCATGTCTTTTGAAATTGAACACAAAAGGAAATGTTTATTGTACACAGCCACATTGATTTTCTCCATATAATGAAACCTAAATGGTGACCATCGCTGCTAAGAAGGATTTTGAGTTAATAACTTAAATTTCAGTCTGTCCCTCACACAAACTTATCATAACTTTGTAGTCACATGGACTACTTTTGATGATTTATTGTGCTCTATGAAATTTCTCCATTTTAATTTTTCCCAAAGTGAGTGGTTTAATTCAATTTTAATACTCAAAATCCATGTCTAATCAATTGAATTCATAAAACTTTAGCAATTTAATCATTTATTAATTTTGAAATAATAGGACCTAATAAATTATTAATTTGTAGAAATTGTGTTGTCGTTTTTAATTTTGCATGCTTGAATATGTGTTGTAAACAAAACTGTGCCACTCATGCAGAGACGGAGAACATTCAGACTTCAGCTTTCAATAGCAGTCTTTATGCAATTTAATATTCACACACACTAGTGCATATTGCCATTTTATTACATGTACAGCCCTATTTTTTTGTTTGTTTTTGTTTTCCATCCAAAACAGGCCAAATTCTGTTACATTCTGTGTTGTGAATTGTGGATTACACAATTCCGTTCGCATTTTCTGCGTTGTGGAAGAAGTGTAGTTATTAAACGAAATTTGGGGAGGAGTACGCCCATCTAATCTTCCAATTAATATCAAGGTATAAAAACCAGCATCTTACCTCTTCCCATTGTTAGTTCTTTCGGAATCCCTCCTCCTACCCTTCTCCTCCTTTTTGCTTTTTTTTTTTTTTTAAAATAATGGTTTTCATACTGCACAAGGCACATTCTATCGGCCTACACTAACCCTGCTCCTAAACCTACCCATCACAGAAAACATTCAGCATTTTTACATCTGTAATAAAACATTGTATAGTATGCTTTTAAAGCTATTTTAAATATGAGGACTCATGAAATGTCCTCATATTTCGTGTTTACCTTGTAATACCCATGTCATTATACAAATTTGTGTCCTCATTAATACACACACACACACACACAGCAACAGCAACTTCATCAGGTTTCGTTGGATCAGTGCTTTACCCTTATCGCCGTTGGTCGACTCTCATTTTCGCCAATTAAACAAGTGACGTACTGTAATCTGGTGACTGTCGGCGTCTGTTGGGGCAGTGTGAATTGGCCTTAAACATCTCAGCATTATTATTGTTCACTTGACTGCATTATTCCAATTTATATATTCCATAAACATTCCCTTCTGCATTGACGAGATAAAAGACCTCATCAGAATTCCCTTTGTATGACAAAGGGTGACTTGCCCCATTCAGACATGTGTTAATGAGTGTGTGTGCTCCGTAGCCATGTGATTTTTAAACCTCACTGAGAGCAGAGAAAGAAGAGAGGTGAAATGAATTGTATCAATATTGGAAGAATCAAATCTAAAATAGAATAGTTTGTTCTATTTTAGCTGTTAAAAATAGTTTCCAGCCTGTGGTTGAATCTCTAAGAAGGGTGTCGCTTGGCTCATAAGCAGATACATGTCAGTTGGATGTCTTCACAGGCTCTCTGTCTGATTGGTCCTGACATGCTAATTGCCTCAGGATTCAGAGAGTAAGCTGGCTAGTGTCAGTAAAGGGGCAAACTCTCAGATGTTGGCATCTGTCTCACAGCTCCATCTCAGCCTTCTAATCCTGACCTTTTGTCCTCCTTCTCAGTCCTTCACCTTTTTCTTTCTTCACTGAGGTGAAGTTTTAACAGGGCTTTGAGTTGACTGGTTCTTAATAAGCCCGAGAAAGGGAACTGGGCCCCAGATGTGACGCACAGCTGCAGTTTGCATTGCTTTTTCAATCCTGGAAACCCTCCCACCCCTGTATACCCAAATGCCTTTTGCCCGGATAACTATAAGGGATTTTAAATATTTTGAAGATTCATATTTTTGAAGTGCTCTCATAATATTCCTTTTATTTGCAACTGCTTTGAATTCTTACTGGAGTCTATTTCTGGAATAAAAGAAGGACTTTGAGTTTGAGCGACATGCAAACACACACATATTAATGTCTTTTATTAGTGAAGAAAGGAGTGAAAAAGCACCCATCGCAGACTGAATGAAACTTTGGCTTGTGATAATTCCTTTGACGTTGGGACTGATAACTTGCTATCATTTTGCAGGCACTTTTATCCAAACAAGTAAATGCACTATCAGTTTATTATACAGAAATATTAGCTGTATACTGCAGCGTTGCTTTAGTTATGTACTTTCATAGTATTTATTCATATTTTTTGCTCTCAATTTAATATTAGTTTAAGTTTTAGTCATTCTATGTGCTTGTACTAAAAAATAATTTCCATTTTTCTAATTTATTTTTATTTCGGTTTTTAGTACTAGAGTGTGATTTTTATGCCTCTCTGTGATAGTATGACAAGTCACCGCTCGCTTTCTGACCACAGGATCCTGGAGGGCATGTAGACTCGTGAGAGTGTTCAGAGCCCATGTCCATCCTGTAAGCAAGCACCAACATATTGAACTTGATGTGAGCCATAAACGGAGGCCAATGCAGAGAGATAAACAGTGGTGTGACATGGGCTCTCTTGGGTTCGTTGAACTGCTGCGTTCTGAATCATTTGAAGAGGTTTGATTACACATGCTGGACGTCCAGCCAGAAGCGCATTGTCATAGTCCAGCCTGGAAATGACAAGGGCCTAGACAAGAAGTTGTGTTGCATGCTTAGAAGGAAGGGCCTGATCTTTCTTATGTTGTAAGTACAAACCTGCATGAGTGTGCTGTTGAAGCAGTGTGGTCTTTGAGGGTTGGCTGTATTAGTTAACAATAGCAATGCTGAAAATAAAATTTTCCAGCCCATGCTCATTGGAAATGAGGCAACATTTCTGTAAAATAAAATTGCTTCCTGCATGTTTTCAAAATGAAATGTCCAGTAAATGGTGCCAAAACCACATTCAGTTTTATTCGACTTAGTTTTCGATAACTTTTTATTATATTAGTTGTTGTATGTATTATGGCAGTTCGGATATTAAATGTCCGGTGAGTGGTGCTAAAAGGTTAATTCTCTATGGGGTTAAAAAATAATGTCCCCACACACATTAAACCTAACCTAACCTTAACAAAGCAAACATGAGAAATAAATGTGTTTGCTGTTTCAGCTGGAAATTCCAGTGAACTGTATGTGTTGGTACATTTTTGGAACAGGCATGTTTTTCCTTTTAAGCCTAGTTTGGAATTTCAAGAGTAAATCAGAGCAGTGTAAAAGCTACAACATTAGTGTAATTTCAGAAAAGGGAGAAGGAAAAGGATAATAATCCTTATGAAATAATTGCTCGCAGAAGTTTTTAAAGATTTTTGTAGTCTCAGAAGATCATAAGGTTGGAAGCATTCCCCCACAGCGGTACAGAGAGAGTGAAGGTTCTTGTAATTGAGTGTGCGTCCATTGTGATGGTTTCACCAGGGATGGCTCACTTGCTGACCTCAGAGGACAGGAAAGAGTGTAGACCTGTAGGAAAGTGGCAAGTAAAGGATGTAGCCCCAGAGTCAGTCATTAATGCCAGGTCAGAGCCTTGAATTTGATGTTTGCAGTTACTGGGAGCCAATGGAGTAAGACCAAGCATTCTGACATATTCTGGATCGTAGCTGCAGACTGATACCAATAAGTTAAGTCATATATGGATGTATCCCTACAGACCACATTTGCTCCCACCACTAGTGTCATTTGGTGGGTTTTTTTTTTTTTTAATAAACCTTGTCATTGTCCTAGGTGCTGGAAACCACCTCTTAAGCATCTGCCTAGAGTCTGATTCAACTCCTGGAGGAAGTGTGAAGGGAAAGACCTCACTGAGCTTCATCTGTGCTGAGTAATCCGCCTGTGTGTGTGTTTATTCACTGCACCGCACAGCAAGCTTCAATTAATCTGCATCGTCTGAGTAAACACAGCCATGAATTATTCTCTTTGGATAATGGCACTCGAGCCTCTTTCTTTCTTTGTCTCCTTCCCTTCCTCAAGTCCCCTTCCTGCTGAATATATTCTGAATATAAAACTTTCTGTAGAAAATCACCCAACCATTACATTCCCACTTTTATTCTTCTTCAACTTGCATAAGTAGGCCTTGTGGGTAATTTTAGCTTGCTGATTTTTCGTTCTCTCCCTCAGATTCCTGTTGTCTTATGTAAGGAATGAGGTGCTAACAGCAAAGAGACTATCAACTGCAGATTGACCCACTTATTTCACCACAGCGATTCCATACAGATAAACATAACACACATTCATTTACTTATTATACAGAAAATGGACCTCAGAACGTATGGTCTCTCACTCACGCACACATATGCACAGAGTTTAAATCTGATTGAATTAGGAGTACAGGAAGACATGCATACATGCAGTAAATG
Organism: Opsariichthys bidens; assembly: GCA_037194245.1. Lineage (NCBI taxonomy): Eukaryota > Metazoa > Chordata > Actinopteri > Cypriniformes > Xenocyprididae > Opsariichthys > Opsariichthys bidens. The sequence continues at coordinate 13,796,723 of CM074296.1, forward strand.
GAGAGCAGAGGGGCTCTGGAAATAAATGTTTCATAGGAACAGCAGTGTAAAAACACTTTCCCTCTTCCATATTGGTCTCTCTCTCACTTTCTCAACTCATCTCTGTGACTGTGGGAATCTTATAGTAGTACTGTATAGACAGACAGATTAGAATGCGATCTGAAAGACCAGGGCCAAGGAAGACAAAAGGGCAAGGCAATTGCACTCTGAGTGATGGATGCTTGTTTTATTAGCCCAATGTAGTAAATTGTGCTGCATTAAAACCAGACACAGTCAACACTGTATGGTTGGAACACAGAACAGTATAGCATATATTACTACAGATGCTGACTGATGCTGAGATGAAATGTATATTATACAATATATGGTGGAGGGGGTGGCTTGAATGGGTGTCCCGTCCTTATTTTGCAAACCTATCCAACACACAAATATATTTTAAATTGAGTGTGTGTGTCTTGGGTAGAATGAAGGAATGTATAGTTCTGTTGCAAGTAAAGGACAGCGCCTAGGCATGTCATTACAGATAACGAACGTCCTCCATCCCATAACAGATAGTTGCTTTTGTAAGAAGCAAAGAATAGAAAAGGGACAGAAGCAGGAGTTGTCTTATACAGTACTATGTGTGGAGGAGAAGCTGTGCACAATTGACTGTATTGTCACTGTGTTCATACTCTAGGAGTAATGCGTGCATTCAGAGGCTGTCTGTTGTCAGTGGTATCAGCTGGAGGGAGAGCTGTATGGTAATGACGGCAGCAGGCAGCAGAGAAGGGTGTTTCCAGGTTCACTGCATTAGACTGCTGTCTCGCTTTTTTTTTTTTTTTTTTCCAATCCATTTCCCTCAGCTTTCAAAAGAGCAGGGCGCTCGCGTACACACAGGTGTATACACACACACACTTACGGTTTCCCTAGAAATGTCAAATATTTCATTATTAACAGGCTCTGGATCATAAGCCATCACAGGGCGTTTTCAAGGGAATGAAGCACTAATATAAAAACCTGTGTAATCAACTGGTTTCACAGGCAACAATCAAAATGTATTTTAGCTTTATTACAAACCAGCAGCCATTTCAGCTCAACTGACTTTTGATGTTACAGTAGAAACCAATGTAGTGAAAACTACTCAAAATTATGAGTAGTTTATAGCTTGCCAAGCTACCGTTTCAATGTAGTTCTACTACTGTCAAACTGAGACCGTCGCAACACTCCCATAGACTTCCATTGGAATAGGAGACTGTGGAAGTGACGTGTCTTGGGGCAAACGATAGTTCCAGCACTGAACCCCATTTTTGTCAGTGTCTTTGAAGCACACCTGCTGCTAAGTTCATCCATTTAGAAGGTCCATTTAGTATTATTAGCTTATTAATAGCTTCATGGCATTGCTCAGGAGCTAATTACCCTTCTCCATCCCCAGCTCCACCTCTCGTTCACAGTCAGGACTTGACCTTCTGATATTCCTCTTCAAATCAGATTGTCATTTATCTTGATTTATGTTGTCACATTTAAGAACATTAATGATATCTACAATACATTTATGTTGGTTCTATTCTGTTTACCCTAAGGGTGTTATCGCTGCACTAGACTGCATGGATGGGCAGGGAGTTCTTGCCCAGAACAGAACCATACGACCATTCCAAACTGTATGCTAATTCACAGTAGTGGTCCTGACAGAACTGGTATTGTGGTATTTTTATGTAGCCAGCTTTAGTTAAAGGGGTAATTCACCACTAGGAATATGGGCTTTTAATAAAATTTGGAAATGCCCATAGGAAATTCTCAAAGGAACCAGTGATGAATTAGTCTTCCCGGTTTTGGCGTCATCCCTGCACCACTCTATTAGGATAGGCTTGACCAGAGTCAAAAACCGCCTTGCTTGAGGAGGAAATGCTTCTTGGCAAACATTGTCACAGTGGTGTCGACTTTTATTGTTCCTGGAGACAAGAATTCAAAGTCAGTGACTCTGTCAGTTCCTATTAAACTGACAGAGCAACGGGGAGCATCTTCTACCTAATCGCACATCAAAAAAATGACCCCCAAAAGATCATTTAAAGCCATTATTGTGTTAAATGAGTAAAGTATTAAATAGACATTACAGAAAGTAGCTTTAGATAAATAAAGTTTTTTATTTGATTCGACATAGAATTTATTACACAAACTTTTAGGCTGAGGGTGAGTAAATGAAAATATTTTTTTGGTGAACTAATTTTTTTTTTTATTAATATGGAAATATGAAAAACATTTTCATGAAATTACATTCTCCGAAATTAAAACTGCCAGTAAGTGGCTATAAATGTCTAAATGAGTCATTAAGTCAATGGATTCGTTCAAATGTGTATATGTATGTCCACACATAATATATGCCTGTTTTCTTTCCACTCATCTGCCATTGTTTGGACAGCAGGTAGTTACGCCCCAACCTCACACCATTGTTTGACCCAGTGCTGTCTTCAACCAGATTGGGCCTTTTGAACAAAAAGATTGCAATTCTGTTAGTGGCTTGGAAATTAAACCCTTCACCTTTAAGTTGGTAGCTTTATTTTCATTACCGACTTTTAACACGGACATAAACTTGTGTTAAATGTGCGTTCTCTGGTGGTAGCAGGAGATATGCAGGAGACGTGGGTGGATGGTGTGTTGGCTTATTCTACATTCAGTTTTGGCAAAGGGCAGCTGTAAATAATACCATCCCTCCCACCCTGCCCCCTGTAGAATGTTTGAACAGGCCAGAGGATGGGCAGCGACGTGTATTTATAACACAGTCGACCCATAGGGGCAACGCACACTCACACAACAGTCTCACTTACACCACAGATGCACCTGCTCAACTTTGTTTTGTCAGGTTATGTTGCAACAAATCCTGGTTTGTCATGTGGCAGGGACAGGACGATCTCCCGACAGCAGAAGCAAAGTGTTTAGGCTGTAATTCTTAAGGTTATATATCACCGGTTAAAATCTCAGCTACAGAACAGCACATTTGGCCTTGAAACATTGACAGTTGCAAGTAAAAACAGAAGGTTTATATATCGCTCGCCAATCTTTTTGATGAATGAGCGTCTGTCTGGCTGTGTTGTGTGTGCGTATCTGAAGTCGCTAACAGTGAGCTTTCCCACAGTGTCCTACTGTAAACCCAAAGGCGATGTCAAATTTACAACTTCCCAGTGACATTTTGTGGGCGAATTCAAGTAATTCTAATTGGAAATCATGCGATCTGGAGTTTTTTCTTGCAATTGCAAGTTTTTACCATTTATCAATTCTCAAAATTGCGAGATATAAATTCACAATTGACCCTTCGAAAACAGTTTGATTGACAGGCGATGTAACCAGTCACAACCCTGAATCTGCCATTTTATCTTGATAGATTAACGTTGGTGAACTTGAACATGAAAAATTGTCCATACTCGTGTCTTTTTCCTGTTTAAAACAACATTCCTTCTGATGTCCATTGATGTTTATTTGATGCTATAAATGAACTAGTATGAAGAGATGATCGCTTCACAAGCCGCTTGAAGGAGCTACAGCGATCTGTCACGACACATTACGCAGCCACTATATGGTATTTATTGTTGAAACTTCTTTAAAAATGACTCTTTTAAATATGAAACTGTTTCATACATTGTCAGTGTCCTCTTTGCTGTATTTTACACTGGCGTGAGAGTGCATGGCTTGTCGGGCATAGCAACAGTAACTAAAGGGAGCAAGTTATAGTTGGAAATGCATGATATAAACTCGCTATTCCAACTTATTTTTCTCAGAATTTTGACTTTATAACATCCAATTAATTTCAATATTCAATAAAGTCAGAATTGTGTGATGTAAACTGAATTCAGAGAAAAAGCATCAGTCTTTTTGTCCTGTCACAATTGCACATTATAACACACAATTGCTCTAATGTTACTGCACATAAAGGGTTATGCAACTCTGAAGAGGACTCCAAGTAAACTTGCAGAAGTACTTTTTTCACTCACAATCTTCAGTTAGCAGATGTTAGTAATGTCCCTTGCGGTTCAGATGCAAAGGTGCTCCTAGATGAGAGGCGTCACGGTAAATTAAGCTCTGAAACTCAGACTCCAATTCCACATTTCTGGGGTTTCATTCCTTGAAGCCCAGGACTTGCAAATGAAATATTTGTACTGCAACGCATGGCCAGAGGCACATGCTGTTATAGTTTAGACACACTCTCGTTAGAAAGAATAACCATGGATGATTGCATAGCAACACACACACGGCTTGTGGAGACACACAAACACGCATTGGAAAAACAAGGTCCCAAAAATATCAGTCACATGTCCCCAGTAAATCCAGGCTTATCTGTTGTAGTGTCTGGGGTTTTTGGTTTCCCGAGGACATGTCGATACATCTGTGCCGTTTTAGAGGACGAATAAGGAGATGGAGGAAATGCTGTTGAGTAAAATATGGATTTATGGGTCATGAGTCATAATCTAAATCATATTAATCTCTGCTCAATGATTAGGGTCAGCGTAATTTCTGGTTGCTGCTTAAGTGATTGCTGATAATGTTCCATTGCAGAGCGTTTGTGGACAGTGATTCAATACAGTGGCGAATGCTATTAGTTAAGATTTGTGGAGAAGGAAATGACAAAGCGAACTCCTATTCGGGTATTTTACTGTAGTAAATGTTTCTGAACTTTTGAGTGCATTCCCGATGCTTTTTTTTTTTAGAAACCATTGTTGACTTATGATCAGTAGAAGGCTCTGTACTTGTTTTTACCCAGTGTCTTCTGGTCTGACAGGAGGACTATGATCGCCTGCGACCCCTGTCCTACCCCATGACAGATGTCTTCCTCATTTGTTTCTCCGTGGTGAATCCGGCCAGCTTCCAGAATGTAAGAGAGGAGTGGGTCCCTGAGCTGCAGGAGTACGCACCCAACGTCCCTTACCTGCTCATCGGCACTCAGGTAGACACACACACACATATACCGCAAAATATTATTCCGTATCCTGCCTACTTTTGGTAATTATTTGTGAAACGGTGCACAAATTTGTAACAACAACAACATTTGGAACACTAGAATATAGAATAGTGTTGTTAAACTGGTGTCCAGTTATCATCTTGACCATAAATGTCTAATAAACAAATAAAAAAAATAATAATAAAAACATTTTTTGGCAGTCTGATTAAGTAATTAAGAAAATAATCAACTTTATTTGCATACTTGCAGTACACTTATGTAAAACGATACACACTACAGCAAGCCTCAAGTGCCTGATTTTGTTATTTCATCGCAAATGTGGAAATATGTGCCAACTAATTTGCCAAATTTGGATATATGCTTAGTCTCACATAGCCAGACCTTCAGTCTGACGGGAGAAGGTCTGGAGTCTATCGCAGGTTTCATTGGCCAAGGACCACCCAAGAGGACGTTTGACTGACATGTAACACAACCAATCATAGTTCGTTTTGTTCCGCGACATGTTTAGGGGAGTGAAAATGTAAAGTCGATGTCTCTGCACTAACAGACTGCGAACTTCACACAATTTGGAAAATCCACCGTTTAGTTGATCCTGGAAAGCACTCATTGTCACAGTTGTAAACGTAAAGGCGTTCTCCTTTGACCAGGGGGTTTGGCGTGATGGCATTTGTTTTCAGGCGGACTGTTAAATTACGTGAGGCGCGTCTCCCGGACATTCTGCACAAATTCAAAACAACCAGATGACGACTTCGAAAATCCTGAAGTGTTTCCAGTTAAGTGTGCCATAAGCATCAGCTGTTCAGACAACGGTCCATCTGAGGCTGAGACTAATATGTCCAACTTTATCCTATTGCTATAGTAGGGCAATATATACTATAGCATATCTAAACTGCTTGATTGCTTGTATCATTGCAAAATGTAAACTATATTATTGCCCAGATCTAATCTGCTAAAATGCATAAAGATATTATAATTATAAACATTGACATCATGATTGTCTGTATTGTGAAAAGGGCTATATAAATAAATTTGACTTAACTTGATATGGCATTATACTAACATTATATGCACTGATAATTAAAATTGTATCTGTTACCATAAATAATGTATAATATACACAATGCTTATAAATTGTAGTCTGCTACTGATTCCAAAATACATGACAAAAATTGTAGTTAGTAACGTAATCCGTTACATTACAAATTTAAGGTAATATAATTCGGCTACTTTTTGATTACTTTAGATTGTTTTTGACCTAACTTTTTATTATATTGATTTTGAAAAATACCATATAAAAATACAAAGAAAATGTATTCCATTCTTTATCAAGAACATGAAGTGTATTAAATGTTATATAATGTCAGGGGTTCCCATACTGGGGTTCGTGATGGAACTGCAGAGGGTTCAGCTTCCAAAAAATTTGGGGAATCCCTGCATTGCATGTAAATATGAAATGACATGAATTTGTGCAATTTAATGTGTTTTAGAGTGATAATTCAAATAATAATAATATGGAGCTGATTAGAAATGCAATGTTGAGAGAACACTTCTTAAAAGTGAAATGATCTCTGTAAATCCAGTGATCAAATGCTCTGAGTCTGTTTTCATTGATAGGCTCATGACTAATGGCTGGTCTGTGTGTGCAATTCCACAAACCTGGAAGAACTTCTGAATGTATATAAGCAGCAGGCTGATCTCGAGTATTTTAAAATGCAATATAAACTAATCACATGTACTTCATTTACGGAATCCGTTACTACCTAGCATTAAATGCACAGTATAAAAAATGCATGTCTTACTGAGATTTGCTGAAGATTATATTTACAATTTTATTAGATTATTTATGTTTTCAAGTGTTAACTTTTTGTTAGTGTTAAAATGGATGGTAAAAATGTAATCTAAACACACATGCACAATTAATCTTTCATTAGCTATATGATATATTGTGCATCCCTAGCATGTTGACTGTCAGTATTACTGATGCTACAGATATTTATGATCTGTGAGAATGCATTATGGTTGTAACTGTGGGTTATATTTGTGGTAATATGGATTGAACGTATTGATTTGTGTGCTATCGTAAAAGGTTCAATCATCAAGTGTTCATGACATGATATGGTCAATGAAATTGTTCAGGCTTATGCTTGTGGTTTAGTAATTACTATAACCCGTGGATGTGCTTTGAGAGTGAGGGTTTGATATCAGCCCTAGTCCTCTCAGGTCATGTTTATTGCCGTGTGTAAGCTTCCTGTCTTAATCAGACCACAGAAGTGAGATGAATACAGATGCAGCGCAATCGATAAGAAAGAAGGCCAGAGAGAGTCCCGGGAACAAGGACCATGAACTTGAGCTGCACAAGTAATTGAAATAAATCTGAAATCGCAATATGATTTAGTGTGATGTATCAAATCGCAAAGGATGATATGATTAAATAAATATATGAGCTGCAGGTTTCAGTGAAGCGTGGAACTGTTTTCTTACACATGGGCAGCTCATTGTGCAACATTGTGCTTTAACAAAATGGAAGCTTTAATGGTTAGACAACTTGACATTTAAATAAGAAGAAAATAAAAGCCATTAATAATGTAATTTTAATGTAAAATTATTTGTCTTAAATACTTGATTTTTACAGTGAAATACTGAGTAATATTTTTTTACTACGAATAATAATGACAGTAATAACAATAATTATTACAATTATTTTTATTTTCTAGCCTTATTGATGAGAAAAATTGCAATTAAACCCATGAACAATGGCATATTTAAAGTAAACCTTGAAATGTGTCTAACTGGAAGATGTGATGTACAACTCTGTAATGCTTTTGGTAATACCCCAGTGGATGTATGGAGAGCAGTTTTTTGTGGAGAGTAGCTGGCAAAAAGTCCAACTTAGATGAAGTGGAATTTTAATTGAAAACAGGGAAGGCGGAGACCCTCTAGACGACTGCGGTGGTACTTTTTAGGTGAAAGGGAAGTCTGGAGACGCATGCCACCATCTGGTCTTGGGTTAAATTTCCTGGAGCCTTCTGCTCTAAAAACAAACTCTATCGTATGGAATCTCATCCACCGTCCTTATACAGTTAACCCCTCACGCTGGGCCTGCTTAACTGTGACTTTCTTTCTCTCCTTCTCCTTTTTTGGCCGTAGATTGACCTGCGGGACGATCCCAAGACTATTGCCAAGCTGAACGACGTGAAGGAGAAGCCTATTGTGACAGAACAGGGCCAGAAGCTAGCGAAGGAGGTGAGGGAAAAGGAGACTTCCTATTTCTCGAGTTTTTGAAATGAAACCGAAACTTGGTTCTGAGAGAAAACTAAGACATAGGTCAAAGGGAAAGTGAGAAGAACAGCACATTGTCGTGATTAGATCAGTGAATGTCTAAAAAGATGTCTCGTTTTCTGTGCCTTTCCAGATCGGTGCGTGCTGTTATGTTGAATGCTCAGCGCTGACACAGAAAGGTCTGAAAACTGTGTTCGACGAGGCCATTATAGCCATTCTGGCTCCTAAGAAAGGCGCGCTCAAGCGAAGACTGGGCCCACGCTGCATCAACTGCTGCCTCATCACATGAAACACCAGCTCAGGGGTGTCCAGGTGAAAGGAAGCAAGAACTGACGGTGACCAATTGACAACCAACCAGATCTGACTTGTGAACTAAAGGAAGAGAACCAATGGACGCAGTCACCTACTAGTGAAATATGAACAATGGTGCCATACAGTCCAAGTTATGGGCAAATGACAAAAAGACACATTCTTCAGGGAGAAATGACACAAGAACACTAATCATTGAGATGGAATACAAGGAAAACAACGAAATGATTTACTGAGCATACAAGCACAGAGAATAGACAATGAAAGAAATGTAAAGACGTCTGAGACACCCTTTCTAATGAACAACTGAACTGTATTTCAAGCGTCTGGATTAGCGTGCACGAGTACGAAACCCAGACAAGCCTAAACAGCACAACCAAACCCATCTGTCATTTACAGAAGTAAGACTTTATTTGACTTCAAAAAGGGAAACTCAGCATCTCAATTTGGGTTGCAAAACAGTTGCTTTTTACAAAATGTCTCATCAGTACTGGTTTTATTTACAAGGAGGAAGAGGAATTATCAAATAAATATACTGCCATAATGAGCATACAACAAATTAAATATCTATTCTGAAAAAAACCAACAGTTTTATTGTTGTAAATGGGACCTCCGTGTCATTTCTTTGATTTGGAGCACGCACTGGGATGGACAGTCGTTTTTTTGACTCAAGCCTGGTTTCTTTTCTCTGTCAGTTTTTTTTTTTTCTGGTGGCCTGTGATCTTGTGCTTCGTTTCCTCATTTAAGCTTGTAGGTGAGCTGTTTGCGATGCCAGTGGATCCAGACAGGGGCAGCGACAAGGCCAGTGAGAAATCCAATAGTTGCCCCGAAGGTACAGGAAATGGGCCAAACCTGCACAGAGGAGCCACAAAATGAGATCAAAACTGTCATATTGCTGGAGCACAAGTGACTGACTGCAAATTCTACAGAATCACTGTGGTGTTTTACCAACCAAATTTTGTATTTTAGACTGCTTTCTTCCTCTTTCTTTTTTAACATAGGGTTTTGAGTGTTATGTATTGGTGGCCTTGCCTCTCAGGTCTGTGCCGACTGCTTTGCATTTTTGCTTCATATGATCAAGGTGATTTCAAATGTTATTTGATCTTCTTTTTAATGAATTTCCTGCCGTCCATGCAAATATGTGGAGTGGTCTGAGTGGTCTTTAAAGCTTCCAGCACATTGTGAGTAAAAAAAACAAAACAAAAAAAACAGCCTTTATAAACCGTAGATATATGGAATGCAAATCTAAAAATCGAAAGGCACAATGGTTTTATGAGTGAACATAATTCATGATTTAAAAACTTGCTGTTGATGCCCAATGTGCAGTGGATATACAAAATGTAAAATTAATGACTTGCCTCAAAATGCTTACTGATGACTATAAAGAAAGTTTTTCTAATATTTTGTCTGTTTTTTTTTTTTTTTGCGTCTTATTGCTTCTTCATATAGACTAATACCTTATTTCAGCCTTGCACATAAAACGTGTTAAACTATGCAATTCTTTTTCTGTTATTTTAACTTGGATAAAATTAAATGACAAAACATATTCACAGACAAATATATACACTTCAAAAGTATGACGTTAATGTTTTTTAATGCTGTGAAAGAATTCTCTAATGCTCACCAAGGCTGCATTTATTTAATAAACATGGTAAAACGGTAATATTGTGAAATATTATTTTAATACTATTTAAAATAACAATTTCTATTATATTTATTCCTGGGATGACAAAATCATTATTACTCCAGGCTTGAGTGTCACATGATCCTTCAGAAATCAATCTACTATACTGACCTGGTGCTCAAGAAACATTTCATATTATTATCAATGTTGACAGTACTGATTAATTTTTTTTGTGGAAAAGTGATTATTTTATTTGTAGAATGTTTAAAAAATACACACACACACACATATATATATATATATATATATATATATATATATATATATATATATATATATATATATATATATATATATGTATATACACATATATATTATATATGTGTACATGTATATATGTATATATTATACATATACATATATGTATGTATATATATACATATACATACATACATATATACATACACATATATGTATACACATATATACATATATATACACACACACATACAGAAGAGGACAAGAAAAGGATGGATAGTGTTTATCAAATATATTTGGTGCTATTTTTCGTGTATGTATTTTAAAACATATATAATCTTTTTATAGTGAGCAAGATTGCTAACACTTTACAGTAAGTTTCCATTAGTTAGTTTGTTAACTAAAATAGTTAACTGTTATGAACAATACTTCTACAGCATTTACTAATCTTAATGTTAATTTCAACATTTACAAATACATTGTTATAATAATTATAGTCATAATATATATATATATATATTAAAATATATTATTATTACTATATAATTGCTACCATTAGTTAATGCACTGTGAACTAACATGAACAAACAATGAACAGCTGTATTTTTATTAACTAGCATTAACAAAGACGAATAAAAGCAATAACAAGCGTATTGCACACTGTTAGTTCACGTTAGGTAATACATTAACTAACGTTAACAAACGAGACCTTATTGTGAAGTGTTACCTTGAGATTTCTTCTCTTCATTCTTGGTCTCTAAATGACTGAAGATATGCAGAGTGGCTCAGAATTAAAAAATGTCAACAAGATTGATTATTCAATTATCTCAAGACTATGATATGGGTTGCAATATAGAGTGTCATGGCAATGAGAAGGAGCGAGTCACACCGCTCTTCCTTTCTCTAAAGAAAAGCATTTAGATTCAATCACCACAGAGTTTCTCATTAGCTCACAATCCCATCACCATCATCATGTGTTTAGGAATCATCACTACGCCAAACTCATTCCCCTCCCTACAGCTTCTTCACTCCCATAATGAGTCAGTCTCATCCCTCTGGCCTCGTCTAGACATCTGTGTGTAGACAGCGTGTCAAAAAGCACACATGGGAGACTTCAGTGTGACATTTTGAGGGCAAAACGAGGGCAAACACTGGCCTCTGATCAATGTCTGTACAACACATGAATAATTGAAGTACCAGCGCAGTCCTTCTATGCTTTGAGAACATTAAATTTTTCATGAAGATTGGTTCGTTCCCAACAAAACCTGTCTATGGCTGTCCTGCACAATTGGTTGAGAAATGTCTTATGTTGTCTAAAAAGGCTCTCTGTGTTAACTACACATAATTTGTTTTCTATTTAACATTGATCACTAGTGTAATGAAATACTGAGATGGCTGTCCTTTGATATAGATGTAGATGTGATTATGGTATATAAAAGCAATTTGCATGTGTCTGAATAAAAAAAAAAATGGACATGATACACATGATAAAAAAAAAAAAAATGTTTTTATGGTTTTTGCCCATTTAATCCAAGTCATTGGGGTCCAAAGCAACATTGGACCCCATTGACTTTAATTATATGTACAAAAGAAAGGCACAGATTTGGAAGGACTGAGTAAGAAGCACTTTTCCATTGTTTTTCAATGCAAACACACTAGATGGAATAGTCTTTAACTATTGTGGGTCTTTTGCACGACGCGGCTTTCTAAAAATGCACCACTTAAGTTAAAAGAAGCGTCTAGATCTTGCATTTTTTTGCATTCAACTGACCAACGTCTTGTGTTTTTAACAGCAAAAACGAGTTCTGTGTGAACCGGCCCTATTTGACACAATTTTACTTTTTGGGTGAACTTTCCCTTTAAGGCACATTGGAAAAAATATAACATATAAAAATAGATGATTTTTTGCATACAGAGAAAAATATTATAAATAGACAAACATAAGTAAAGCATTTACATTTTTTTGTACATTTTTCATCATTTATCCAAAGCGACTTACAAGGGGAGCAATTAGGGGTTAGGTGCTTTGCTCACGGGCACTTTAGTCATGGTTTCGAAGGTGGAGAGAGTGCTGTTCATTCACAATCTCCACCTTCAATTCCTGCCAGTGTGGGAATCGAACCGGCAACCTTCAGATTACAAGCCAGACTCCCTCACCACTAGGCCACGACTAAAGCGAAACCGAAATATTTATACAAAGCAAAATCATTTCTCTGGCATGTTCCTCCTTTCTGAAGTTTGGTGCCGCATAAGACCAGAAGCTTTGAAACAAGGAACCCTGTACTGCAATTCTGCTGCCACTGCAGAAATCTGCTCTCTTCACCGAGCATAACTATGTATTATAGCGCTTATTAAGAGACAAAGTGGCTTTTTTGAGTGGCTTTTGCTTTACTAGACAAGTATAATTCACAGAGAGTCACAGGAAATCATTGGGGGGTAGGGTATGCACTGGGTTGTGTTGCAGGCCAGACTCAAACCTGCATCACCCACTAGAGCACCATGTCTCAATGAACCAAAATGACGTGTATTCATTGCGAAAAGACATTTCTTTTGAAATTACTGCAATTTCCGAGCCCAGCTGCAATAGTGTTGTCACACTAACCTGCCATGGTCTGTCCCAGTCGAGAGGAATAGGAAAAGCTCCCAGCCAGGCCCCAATCACACTACAGCCAGTGGTAATCTGAAGAGACGTGTCCCATACCGACATCGCCCTGAAAACGACACAACATGCTTAATGATCATAACGCTGCTCTTATTGCTAACAAATGAACATGAATAAAGCACAAATGTTTCAAAGGAAGCAGTGTTCATATGAATATACCATTGTTTGTTTGATTTTAAAGAAATTAATCATTTTATTCAGCAAGCATGCATTCAATTGATCAAAAGTTACAGTAAAGACTTCTACATTGGGGACCTGTTTTCAACATTGATAATAAGAAATATTTCTGAAGGATCACGTGACACTGAAAAACTGAGCTTTGCCATCACAGGAATAAATTACACTTACATTTATTTAAACAGTTGTTTTAAATTGTAACAGTATTTCAGAACAGTACTGTTTTACTGTAAATAAATGCAGCCTAAACAAGTCTATGAAACTGGAGGTTATTAAATATGAGGCTTTTTGGCTGGTTCACAGTGTAGTTATACAAGAGGACTATGAATGTTCGATGAAACAAATTTCCTGTAGTGCTTAAGCGGAGATACCGCAGCTGTATAAACACACAGTATCTCTGAGTATCATACCATTGGAACCATCACTACATGATAGAACAAACATTCTGAGGCCTTGCTTAAAAACGCCTCGAACTATAGCCTAAAAAGCTATAGTTCATTTAAGCTAAAATGTTACATACAGAGGAGCGTTAGCGATTATATTAAGTAAAAGATAATATGTGCAATTAGAAAACGGGAAACCCAGCTCAAGCCCCACCCTGCAGAGAAAAAAAAAAAGCATTAAGCCACACTCAACTCTAGTTGCTCATAAATAGGGATCGAGGCACTGCGGTTGCCATTTCAAAATGGTTTTGCGTCATTTATTTTATGTTTATATCAATAGATCTAGATTATATTTATATTGTTCATCCTACAATAATCCCTTGTCTGTGAAACTATGAGATCTGTTGCACCATATGTCAAAGTTGGCTAAGGTCTCCATCTAGTGGACTACAGCCACTGAAGGCCGTGTCTGAAACAGTAACACAAGCAATGATTCAAGTGGTTCATGTAGAATTTATACTCAATTTACCCATCTCTGCTGAAAACTCGGATCCACGCCTGTACATTAGGGCCCAGTATGCAGAGACATCTCAATGTAGTGAGTGTGGACAGCAGCACAGCCAGAGAAAATGTCTCCAGGGCAGACCTGCAACATGATATGTGACTTCTGGTATCTGGTATATCACATTTTTGGACACAAAACAAACAAACACGTAATACTTACTCGAGCAGAGGTGCGCCATACATTACCACCACAGTGTGAAAAAAGAGACATGACAGTATAAAGTACAGACAGGATCTGGACAATCTGTTGATCTGTGAATGAAATAACAAAACTATTTTAAGTGACCATGAAATCAAAATGGACAACTCTTCTTTTTATGGAATATTGTAGTATTTATTATAAATGATTTATCTTTTTTTTTTTAATAGATGTGTCCTCATTATAACTTCTCCCTCGTCCCTCTTGTCTTATGTGTTTTAAGCACAAGGGCAGGACATCCTGTCACTCACATGAGGCAAGTCAAGTCACCTTTATTTATATAGCGCTTTTTATAATGCAAATTGTGGCAAAGCAGCTTTACATTAATAACTGGAAAATCATTTTTGGCTGCACAGCAGCTCCCAAAGAAAATGGTGTCATTGTCCAGCTTATTCTATATATTATTGACTCATTCCGTTGCAAAGATCATTAGTCATTAGTTAATTTATGTATATCAGCACGTAATCGTCCGGCTCAGCTCAGTTCGCATACAACGGCGGCAATGCAGACATACCAAAAACACTGCTGAATATCAAGCAAGTGTCCCCAACTTAAGCAAGCCGAAGGCAACAGCGGCAAGGCACCAAAACTCCAACAAATGGAGAAAAAAAACCTTGGGTTTCCAGTTCTCCTCTGGCCAACGGTGAACACTTGTCCGATACTCAGGCAGAGTTACAGGTCACATAAGATCACAGCAATAGCAAAACACAATCTGATCAATTCCTGGTGGACAAAATGAAGTCCCGCCCTACATTTTTTATTGGTTGTGAAGCCTTTTCACAATGTCACAATGGAGTGGTGCGGAGGATGACGCCAAAAATTCACCGCTGGTTCCCTCAAGATTTTCCTATGGGGTTTTATAATAGGGTTTTTCAGTTGAGTAAAATAAGGTCTGTGGTAAACATAAGTTGATGATACTTGCATGCTTTGCTCTACAACATAAATTACACGCACCCATACTGATAATGCAAATTTTAAAGCTGATATGTTCATCATGCACGTCCAAGAATTGTCAAAGGCTTTATTGGCCGACTTTAATATTCATTCTATTTAGTCATCAGTTATGTTTGCAGATGATTGGAGAATGTTCTGCCCGTCTCTACCTTGTAGCTCATTGTGTTCTTCTTTGTTGGAGGGCTGACACCAAGAAGCCAAAACACCGCAATGTTGACCACAGCAACTGACACAGCCACACAATACAGCCAAACCATGTGGGTCCCATAAACAGAAAAGTTTTCCAAAAACACAGCAGGCATCACAGTTGCCATGAAGACGGAGGAGGCAATAATGGCATGAGCGGATGCCATGCCCCTGATCTCAACATCCCACATTATGGAAGATAACTGAAGTTACCTGTCAAAGAATAATTAGAGTAAATTAATGGGATGAATGAATAATTGCATTAAAGCCATTTGCGTGTCTTTCAAATTATTTCATTTAAGGTCAAAGAAATGACACAAAAGACAAATAAGAACCCAACTTAATAATAAGGCTGGCAATGAAAGCATCATTTCCAGGAAACGTTGGAAAAGAAAGGACATTAGCGCACACAACTAAAACTAGCGATAAATCGAATGATTAATTCGACTTACTTCGAAAAAAAGACTTACTGATCAGTGGATTGTTGTGTCTGGTTGTGGTTTAAATTACACCCAATAAATTAACTTCCTAAACTAATGGGTCACTGGATTCCTCCAGCCCTGCATAGGTGCCAGACCGAATGCAATAAAACTGCAAATAAATGTAAACGGTGGAACAGCTTATTTACAAAACAAGACTGCCGTGTATTTCCGGGAAAATGAAGTCACCAACAATGATAAATTCCAAAATCAAAATCCTAATGAAAGATTCTTCTAATAAAAACGATTTAACCGATAATATATATTTTTATTATAGAAATACATTTATTATTATAATTATTACTTCTCAACATTTTACACACTAGTTCACGGGCTTCTTACTACTGAAGACAACTAGCGTGAGTGACGTTTGTCGGGACTTTTATTTTGACAATAGTTCATAATACGTCACTGGAGGCTAAGCAGTGTGACTAGCTTCATTTTTCAACTGAGAAATATCTAGACGTGATAGCTACGATTTTGTGACACATTTGAAGATGGTTTGCGAGAAGTGTAAGTTGTTTCATTATAAATCATGTTGTAACTCTACTGATTATTTGTTTTATACAAATGTCTAAGTCATTAGTATTGTAATTCGTATGTACAGTCAATAGCTATGAGTCGCTGACAAGATACCAGTAGCTCGAGAACTGTCGGAAACAAAACAATCTGCTGTAATGAACGTCGCCCGTGGTTCGCCCGTGTCTCTACGATGATAACACGTTTACAGCATGTTTTCATGATTCTCGCAGGTGAAAAGAAACTGGGGCGAGTCATCACGCCTGATACGTGGAAAGATGGGGCTAGAAACACAACAGGCAAGTTGGATCGAAGCTTTCTGTGATCTAGCCGTTTGCTTTTTTGTATTTATGCTTCGTCAACACTGAATACTAACCTAAAAACTTATATTACAGAGAGTGGTGGTCGAAAGCTTAATGAGAATAAAATGCTGACTTCAAAAAAAGCCAGGTGTGTTGTTGTAATGCATCCAAAATCAGTCACCATGAAATCAAAACTGACAATTCTGATTTTTTTATGGAATATTGCAGTATTTATTCCAAATAGTTTAGCCGTGCACATCATAATTTAAGTTACTTAATAATCTTTAGTCCCATTGAAATCAAAATTGACCATTGTTATTTTTTATGGAATATTACAGTGTTTGTTAAAATGATTCATCTGCGGCAATAGCAAACCACTACGATCCAAACAATTACTGATGGGCAAAATCAAGTCCCACCCTACATTTTTTTTTTTCTTGGTCAAGAAGCTGATATATATACACATTATCACAATTTCATGCTGACCTTAAATGTGAGTTATGATCGACATAGTGAAAAATATGTATGCCATTTTGACAGGTTTGATCCATATGGGAAATCTGGATTTGCCACTTGCAGAATATGCAAAAGCTCTGTCCATCAGTCTGGTTCACACTACTGCCAGGGATGTGCCTACAAGAAAGGTGAGACGGTTAGTGCTGAGATGCTGTTTTATTTCGCCACACATATCCTTACCAGCCTTTCTTTCTACTCTGCAGGAATTTGTGCCATGTGTGGGAAGAAGGTTCTTGACACCAAGAACTACAAACAGACCTCCGTTTGATTTCTCTCTTGCTGGAGATTTCGTGTTTAGTTGAGCAGGCAATGTTTGTGAATGGTTATGTTGACTCTTCCATGTGTTGAGAATGATCATTTAAGTTCACAAAAGAGTTTAATTTGCAGTGTTTTGTGGCAAAGGGCTGCCAAAGGAGTGTATTGGATTACGACTGTATTTATATGAATATATGTCAGTGGTATTTTTCTCTCACTTAACCTTAGAGCAATATATTGGCTTGCACTGTTTGGACAATGTAGATGCCTTCTTTAAATATATTTGCTGGAGAATGTTTTTGTAAATGTTCTAATTTTTTTCTGTTTTTTAGTTAATAATTTATCATTTTTAATTCTACCAAGCATAATGGGAGAGAAAAAAAAGTTCTCTTCATGGCAACTTTTTTTTCCTCCCATTTTAGGCTTAGTAATTGGACCTTACCAAACTATAGACTTTGACTTTAAATATCACCTCTTCCCCCAGTTAAGAAAAAAATAAAGCTATCTATCTTGTTTGAAGTGATATTTTTCTACTGTATCCAAGACAGTGTCACTACAGCAGAATCCAGTGTAATTTTAAAATAAGTAGACAGTGGCCTGCCAATATACAGCAAGACCGCTACAAGATGTACAGTGATGTTTGTGTATAGCCTGTTTCCACTTATTGTCCCACCATTTGTTTTGTTTTTCGTGAACACTGTTGCAGATGTTTTCTGGAAATCTGTTTGTTTCCTTTTTCAGTGGTCATTTGGAATGACATAGTTTTGGATTTCTTTTAGATGTTTTTTGAACCCACATACTTGTAGACCGTTGAGGATACTTTCACTTTCGTTACAGTCTGTTTGATTGTTTTGCCATATTTTAAGCACAAGAAGGCACAACATAGCAATACTTAAGATACTTTATGATATCATTCCCAATTAAATTAAGAATTGACACCTGTACAAACGTGAGACTTTTTTCGCCTCTGTACATACTTCTTGCGAAATAAAATTGACAACATCTTGCAGAAATCAGTCTTTTGCGTAAGAAAACCGAGACCAATGCATTTCATTATGGTGCTTTAATGTTTTAGTTGGCATAGTTGACATCTGTTTTGTTTTATACAATCCAGACCATTATATTATGTAAAAAAAAAATCCCAATGGCAATGTTGGTCACTTCTAAACACATGCAAATGATTCCCCAGATATATCACAAAGAGCCTTTCATTGACTTCTATAAGTATAAATTATTCATCATGTTGGTTTATGACCCTTTAAATATCGTCTAATCAGATTGTGACAAAAAAGTATTTGGTTTTTTTAAAAGTTATATACAAATTAGTTCTAGTATCTTAATTTTTCAGCAACAAAAAATGTTAGACAAGTATCTGACGCAACATGTTAATTTAGTAATCGTTAATAACAGAAGTAAGATAATAGAAATGGCACATTTAGTAATTCTATCATTTTTAAGGCAGCTGTGAGAATGATTCAATCGCAGGTCTTTTGCTCAAAAGTAGTAGTTCATATAGAAACACTGATCCTTCAATATTCACATTTTATATTTCAATATATGCAAACAGAGTTTCAGCTGTTGGCAATACAACCGTGCCTCAGCAGCTGGTGGACAGATCTACAGCTCTGGCTCAGTGAGATTCTCTTAGCACCATGGAGGGTTTCAAACGTAGAGAAAAATCATTGACCTGTTTGACTGTAAACACACTGATGGAGTTGGCGCAGGTAAGTGTGATCACTATGCACTTTTTGTCAAGGCGAGGAACTCCTCTCGGGCCTTTGGGTCCTCTCTGAATACACCCAGCATGGCGCTGGTCACAGTACGGCTGTTCATCTTCTGCACTCCACGCATGACCATGCACATGTGACTACAACAACAAACATCCATTCAGGTCACAAATAACATTTGAAATACACATTTTCATGCTTGTGCAATTGATGAATAATTCATCAACCATGACAGTCACTGTTAGCAGAAGCTGAATAAAAGAACTGTATTCTGAGCTTTGAAGTTACATGAATCCAATTGCATTGATCTGTGATAATATTTATGAGAGCTTAGGATATATTACTGTATGTGTGTTTGCATATAGATAATTGTACATAATCTGACTGAATGGTTTGTAAGACAGTGTTTTGTCTTTACAATACTTACGCTGCCTCAATGACGACTGCTACACCGACAGGCTGCAAGGCCTCAGAGATTGCCATTGCTATTTGCTTTGTTAGGCGTTCTTGGACTGCAATAAGCAAAATTAACAATAAAACACTGAGGAAACAACACAGATGAGGGCCATAAAGTAAAGTCATTAGTAAAGTCTGAAATTGAGAGATGCTAGCACTGAAAATAAATGTTATGCAGGACTATTTACAGCAAGTAATGTTATATATCATTCAGAAGTTATGGGTCGGTAAGATTTTTGATATATTTTTGAAAGAAGTCTCTTATACTCAACAAGTCTTCGTTTATTTGATCAAAAATCGAGCACAGCGAAAACAGTACTATTGTGAATACAAATTAAAATATGTTTTCTATTTTAATATATTTTAAAATGTCCTGTCCAGCCTTTAGTGTTACAGAAGTTCAGAAATCATTCTAATATGCTGATTTGGAGATTAATTATGTTTTCTTATTATTATTGTTGTTGAAAACTGTTGGGCTGATTAATATTTACATCTTTGATGAATAGAAAGATTTATTTGGAATGGAAATCACTTGTAACATTATAAATGTCACTGTTGTTCAATTTTATGGATCCTTTATAGAAATCTTATTAACCCAAACTTTTGAATGGTAGTGTAGGTCTATCTTCCTTTTGGGAAGTATCAAGATATCTTGTGATAATTACCTTGAAGTCTGCGACTGTAGATTTCAACGATCCTGAAGAGGGACAAAATTCATAGTGAGCAAGTTAAAACACCCCACCAAAAATGTTGCAAACAGCCATTTAATAGGTAGCTCTTTCCTTAAGAGCAAGGAATGACCATATTAGCAGAATATTATTCTTGTATGTTTTTATATATAACTATAGTGTAACTGGTAAATATTCTAGAAAATTCTGTGATAATATTAGTACTGAATATAAATGCAGCTGATGAATGTAGTCTGGGCGTATTTTACTCAGGCAAAGGAAGCACTAAGCTGCACATGATATTTTGTGAAGGCAGCAATGTTAATGGTTCCCACAACCACCGAACAGTAGAGGTGGGAGTTGAGGGGGATTTCCTCAGCGCCAGAGGTCAGCAAGTCTGGCGTTTTTCAGATGGGACAGGATACTGTGCCAGGCTTTGGATCTAAGCTTCAAGTGAATGGGCTGTGATAACAGAAGAACTCAGCCACTTGTAACTAATATGCTCACTTTTTCAGTCCCACTCTGATGTGAGAACAAGGCCCTTTATAGTCCGTCTGAGACTGGCACACTAAATTCTGTGTGTATGTGTGTGTTTGTATATTATATACTCACCTTGCAAGCTTACTGAGGCCAACAACCTTTTTACTTGGCAGATATCCTATGTGAACCTAGAGATGAATTAACATAAAAGGTTATTTCTCATGTAAAGGAGCTCATTGAAAAGTATCCTGCCAGCACTAAACACTCTCCCAGGCCTTGTCTATGTATGCATCAATGATCCCCTCTCAAGCCATGAAACAGCCTTGTCTAACAGTGTAACATCAAGCATAACATTAAAACTGAGTGGCTAAAAGCATTACAGTCATTGATGTTTTCAGTAGATAATGAGACATACCTTGCCAAAAAATGGTACTAGATGATGTTCACAAAGTGAAAACATGTCAATATCTTTAACAATAACTAGCTCCTCGTGGTCCTCATCAAAGATGGCATCATTAAGTATATCTGTAGAATATGAAAAAAATATACAAAAGTTAATTTCTTAACACATAACTTTGATGGTGTTTTGCTAGCAGACACAATTTCCACATTAAATCCTCAGGTCAGTTCAGGAGAGAGGCAAATACTTAGGAACTAAAGTGTGATTAGTTTAAGTAGCCCTTAACACCAATCAGGCTATTGAAGCTGGTGCTTTCAGCATCTGATGTTGACTAGTAATTCCAGAATGACGTATAAGTAAATTATACACCCCCTCATCAAAGTAGTGGAATTGTCAACCACACCAGCGGCTAAAAAGACTGCCCAAACATTGCATACTGAAAAGTATTTGGATCAGAATGATAAGTGGTTATCATCATTTTGGGCTACATTCAAATACATGAACATAACTAATGGAAACCCAATTGGTGACGAGCTAATAACTAGCATGAAATACAAGTTGCAAAAGTCTTTTCTTCCCTATTGTGATGTACATCTGAGTGAACCGTTTCTCAAACGAGACAAATTTGGGGGCGGGACTTGATTTTGTCCATTAGGAATTGATTGGATTGTTGGATAATTGTCCTTTGCCATTGCTATTGCTAATGACATTTTCAAATCTAGTCAGTGGGGTAAAACACCCCATCAAAACGACTGTCGTCGTCATGTTCATCACATCATCACAACATCACATGCTTTGTTTTTCCATCAAAGGTAATTTAACAAGGTGGTTGAATACATTTACATTACATTTACATTTAGTCATTTAGCAGACGCTGTTATCCAAAGCGTCTGAATAAAAAGTATTTGGACATATATATATATATATATATTTAAAAATGACCTTAAGTTAGCGCCAGCTACTTAGTGTACTATGCAGTGAGCATCAGCTAACAATATTTTTCAATAGGTTTATTCTCAGCATGGTTCAATAATAAATGAATACTGTTTTGTCTTGTCTTTTTAACTTGCACGCTGATTCTGGTGTAAATGTATAAAGCAAATTTCTTTGTCAGAGTGGGGCAAAACACCCCCTTGGTACAAATGTAATTTTTGTTAACATCCAATAACATGAAAACATTTTTCACTGTCACTGGAAACTAACTATTCTAGACACATTTAACTTTTGTTTCACAGAAAAAAAAAAGACAGTCCACTAATACCCAAGCCCTATTGTCCATTTTGATTTCAAGGTTACTTCCAAGACATTTTAAACAAGTGGTATATTTTATATTTGTGAGGTTTGGGATGTATGTGTGAAATGTAATCCTAGACTACCCCAGCTTGGAGGTGTTCAAGCAGCATAGCTGCTGTTGCTATAGTAACCTCCTCCGGTGAAAGTGAATGTCTGCTGACTAACTTGCAGTCTTACTTAATGATAGCTAAAACGCTGTTTGAAATCTCTGTATGCCACACGAAATCGAGTGTTCTCTGAACAATAATAACAGTAAGCCAACTAATAACCTACTTACCGTAGATGGTCTCGTGGTAGCCTTTGGTCAGGAACTGCATGGCTTTGGCTGCACGGAGTGGGGTTTTGAGGAGACCCTGCCGGTCAGTGTTCTCTCCCAGACCTCGCAGTATGGTTGTGTATGCCGCCTCCAGAGCAGGTAACCGCGACTCATCCTCCGCCTCTTTTCGGGACGTCTCGTTTTTGTGCTGGACAGCGACTTTTTTCGTGTCGACTGTCATCTCGCTGAAGCCATTGCGGCAGAGATACTCTGTGACAATTTTGCCATTGCACAAACCGTTCAATTCTGCCGCCTTTTGGTATTCCATTGAATGTAGCTACTTTAAAGGACTGTTTAAAACAGAATAAATGATTATTATTATTATCAATATTGAATTCACAAGAAAAGCAGTCGTCAATGCAGTCAACCGTCTTTTCTTTCAAATTTGCAAGCGGTCCTCAGGTATAGATAGGCTCGTGGCCGTCGTAGTACTCTGAGTTGAGGTTCAGTTGCATCTAAGTCTCTCCCACTCAGCGTGGCATTTATAGGAGCCCTTCACTATCGCTGTGTCCAATTGAGCACGTCGGTATTTAGTGTGAGCACGCGCTCCATTCTGTTTTACACATGTCACACCCTCTTTATATGGGTGTAATTGAATAATACGTTACAGTCATGCAAACGCCGGAAACTGATTCGTGATTTGCATGTAAAAACACAAATGAGCGTCAAACGGCTGAGCATATGACCTCACGTGCTCATGCATAAGCTAAACCCTTAAGCTGTTTTAGACATGTCAGATTCTTTGAAAGTTTAAAATAATAGCCTAATCATCAAAATAATAAGAGCAATAATAACAATTCGACCTAATATTGTTGTTTGTTTGTGTCTTTGTTGCTGTGAAATTGCTATAATGTTTTAAATGGCAAAGACCTATTGCTGTTAAAGGCGTTTGGCCACATAGTGGAGACTTCCAAATAATGTATATATACTGAGATTATGATATTGTCCTCTACCCCTGAATCTAATCATCACACAAAACTTTTTTGCATATTAAAACATTTGATCATTAATTTGTGTTTATTAAGTCGTAGTTTCCTCATGTTCCTCATATATTTGGTTCCCATAATGTAGGCAAAACCTGATCAAAGGGATCATCCCTTAAAGAAAGTTTTTAAGGTTGTAATATTTTTTTATTTGTTGAAATCATATGACTGAAAATATTAAAAATAGGGTTATTCCTCACATCAGCATATCCAAGACGGATCTCTGTGACAAAGCTCGTTTCCCCAAAAAAGGTCAGTTATCTTGGGATTTTTCTTGAAATTCAATCATGTGAACGTCAGGCGTGGGCTGATAAGGTGCTTTTTAAAAAAAATCTTGGGATAGTTTACAGTGGGTTATATCATGACTGTATAACCCACTCTGGCTAGACTTTTATTTCATTAAAAAAAAATTGAAAGAATGAAAGAATAAATGAATGAATACATGAACAATGAATGAATTAGGCTATATGTATAAATTAAAATGAAAGTTTTGGAATTATGCAATTACTTACAATGTTCCAGTATACTCAACTGAATTTGCTCAGAAAGTACAAAAGAACACACAATCCAAGATCATAACTAAGAGGAGATTACTCCTTTATGCAATGTACAAAAATAACCCAGCAGCTCCATTGCATCAGTATATTGCGTCACCTGCCCCCCTTTTTTTTTTCTTTTTTTTTTTCTTGTGATGATGAAGAGCTCTGGTAAGTCTGACCTTTGAGAGGTGAACTGGAAAGGTGGTTATTTGTTCCTTGGAACTATATGCAAAAACATCACACTGGAATTGAAGGGATAAACAGTTTCAGGTCAGGTGTGACATGCACATACAACACAATTGTAGCAACTCATGTAAAAAACAAGACATTTTGTGTTTATCATGTTTGTTTATCCATGTGCTCCCTCGTGTATGTCATGTCCCTCCCCTGTTTCAAGTCGTGTTTCTATTGGTTCACGGGTGTAATCATTTTTCACAGGTGTTCATTGTTTTTAATCTAGTCAGTGTATTTAAGCCCTCATGTTTGACATGTTTCTTGTTGATGATTGTGGATTGTGTTCCCTGTAACCACTGGTGAGTGTCCTTGATTTGTTTCTGCCAAGCCATGCCATGTGAAGACTCTGTTTTGCCAAGCCACGTGAAGACTTTGTGTTGTGTTGGATTTGTATTTATGTTTGGATTTCAATAAACTGCACTTGGGTTCACACGACAACTTGCCTCAGTGGATCCGTTACAATTACAACATAAGTATACCTTGTACACAATGTTGGTATTGTACAATGATTTTCATTTAATAGTATACATTTTTGTTGTCAAATTAAAACATAATAGTCCCTTAACTAAAGCCTAATTCAAGTGTCTTTGGTTTATGTGTGTAAAATTAATGTACAGAAATAATATCAACATCAATAGTAGTATTAGTAGAAGTAAAAATATTATCAATAATTGCATGGATATTTAAATCTGGTTCATAATGCAGATTAGATTTTAGATTTTAAAAATGTACTGTAAAGGAATACCAATTATTTTTGTTTAATAATAATTGCAAAAATATTTTAATCTTGTGCATTACGTAGCTTTGGTAGTTTAAGACATGGTTTAGATTTTAAAAAATGTACCATAAGGGAATACAAATGTTTGTTTAAAAAAAGCTATTACAATGAAGGTGTTGAAAGACATCAGATTTTTTTGAAGTCTACTGTTATGTGATTAAAGACAATTCAATGTCGACTAATTGCTTATGACATCAACATGCCAGAATTTGCAAGAAGCTAAAATTTGTCAAACTTTGTTGGCTTGAGAAACCTGAATCTCGAGCCTTGACTCTTAACTAGATTCGCCTTGTCAATTGGAATTTATGGTAATGCTTTACAATAAGGTTCATTAATGCAATGCCACGCCAGCAGAGGGAGCCCTCACCAGAGTACTGACGGTTTATCTCTCCCTCTGCTTCTACCGTTACTTCCTGTCTGTGCTATATTTAAAGAGTGTCCACATACTCGTTCATTGCGAAGTATTGCTAGTTAACCTGCCTTACCAAGCGTTTCCATTGTTTCCTGCCTGTTGACCTAGTGTATGATCTTGCCTGCTGATTTCCACCTGTCGGATTACCCCTTTATCTTGATTGCCTGGATTGGATTGATGATTGTGTTTGGATCTAGTGCCTGTTTACCGACCTCTTTTTGGAATGCCCTCTTGTATGTTGCCTGTGTGGACTGTTCTCCCGGTATAGACCTATTACCTGGTTTATCATTCCTGTCTCTAACTGCTTTTTGATAAACTTCCACAAATGGATTCCAATGCTGCCTCAGCCTCATCGTTTCATAATACTTCGCCTACACTGAATCTGCGGAAGTTTCTAACATGCATGCAGCCTTTGCCTACCAAACGGAATTATTAAAGGGCTACCAAAACCAACTCACCATCGTCAATGAACATCTGACACAGTACATCCAATCTCTCCCGACAACCACACCGAAGACTGTAAGCTTTGCATTGCCTGATAAATTTGAGGGCAACACCAAACAGTGTACAGGCTTTATTCGGCAAGTTCAAATTTACTTTGATACTCAGGAGGACAAATTTGTGTCGGCGGACAAAAAATGTGCTTTTTTTATGACATTATTATCAGGCAAAGCTTTGGACTGGGCAGCAGCCGTTTGGGAAACTGATGTACAAGTTGGAACATCTTTCAATTACTTCATTATTTCCTGGCATCATGGTGAGTTGACTCCCATGGTCCCTATTTTGCGTAAATCATGTTCCCTGACGATGTTTAACCACCAGAATAGAACGCACTGAAAACCATAAGACCGTTAAAATCCCAGAAACTTAAAGTGATCTGGCAGAAGTTTTAAACAAAAACAAAGCAACCCAATTGCCACTTCATCGCCCTTGGGATTGTGCCATTGATTAACTCCCCAACGGAATGCCTCCTAAAAGTAAAGTCCATCCACTGTCACGAATCGAAACCCAAACCATGGAGGATTATATTGAGGAAGCCTTAAGATAAAGTTTTATCCGTCCTTTCACATCTCCAGCAGCAGCTGGCTTCTTTTTTGGAGGATTAAGGCCTTGTATTGATTATCAGGGTCTAAATAATGTTACGGTAAAATTCCGTTACGCCTTACCATTGGTCCCCTTCGACCTAGAACAACACCAAACTCAACCTGCGAAGCGTGTATAATCCGATCAGATTATCAGAATTGAGGGCAATGAGTGGAAAACTGCCTTTCTCACCACTAGGGGGTACTATGAATACCAAGTTATGCCATATGGGCTAGCCAACTCTCCCGCTGTCTTCCAGTCTTTTGTTAATGAGATATTCAGGGACCTCCTTAACCAGTATGTGGTAGCATATATCGATGACATTTTGATTTATTCTAAAACTGAGGAATCCATCAGTCATGTCAGGATAGTCCTCAATCGCTTACTCAACAACCAGCTCTATGTTAAGGTAGAGAAATGCGAATTTCATGTTAAACAGGCAAACAGACGTCATTCCTAGGATACCACATCAGCCATCAAGGGGTGAAAATGGATGAGTCCAAAGTCCGGGCAGTCACTGAATGGCCAGTGCCTTCCACCATAAAACAACTGCAGAGGTTCTTGGGATTCACCAATTTCTACAGATGTTTCATCATAAATTACAGTATGATCGCTGCTCCGTTAACCTGTCTCCTGAAAGGAAAGCCTATCAAATTGAAATGGACTGAGAAAGCTAACCAAGCATACCAAGGGTTTAAAAAAACAGGTTCACCACAGCTCCTATCCTGAAACATTCTGATCCCAATCTCCCGTTTATCACTGAGGTAAACCTACCACTCTCCGACGGCTTCTGCACAGAATTCACTTACCCACTCCTCAACTAGCCTGACCCCCTTCCAGTGCATGCTTGGGTTCCAACCCGCTTTGTTCCCGTGATCTGGTGAACCCTCAACGGTCCCCACAGTGGACGACTGGATCCGGCGTTGCGAGAGGGTGTGGGACAGTGCACTTGTCTGTTTCCAGAGAGCCATCAGAGGCCAAGAGCTCCAAGCTAACCGACAACGTCGCCCACATCCTTCCTACCAGTTGGGTCAATGGGTCTGGTTCTCCACAAGGGACTTCAAGCAATGGCAGCCCAGCAGGAAGCTCAGCCCAAGGTATGTTGGTCCTTTTCAAAAACATGGAATAAATGAGGTCACATGCAAACTAGAGCTTCCTGCTAACTATCGTATCTCTCCATCCTTCCATGTTTCCCTCCTCAAACGGTCCACCCTGGAGCTGACCCTGGCACCGAGGCTTGAGTACCACCACCACCCCTGGACATTGATGGAACTCCAGCTTACAAAGATAATGAGTTACTGGACGCAAGACGAAGAGGGGATCAGCTCCAATACTTGGTGGATTGGGAGGGCTATGGACCTGAGGAGAGATCGTGGGTAGTCGCTCACAATATCCCGGACCCCTCTCTCAGAGGACTTTCATCATGCCAGACCTGATCAACCAGCACCATGACCACAGGGACGTCCGCGTCGAGTGCCAGGAGGCGCTCCTAGAGGAGAGGGTTCTGTAACGCCACACCAGCAGAGGGAGCACTCACCCGAGTGCTCACGGTTTACCTCCCCTTCTGCTTCTACTGTTACTTCCTGTCTGTGCTATATTTAAGGAGTGTCCGCATACTAGTTCATTGCGAAGTATTGCCAGTTAACCTGCCTTACCAAGCGTTTCCATTGTTTCCTTCCTGTTAACCTAGTGTATGATCTTGCCTGCTGATTTTGATTTACGCCTGTTGGATTACACCTTTATCTCAATTGCCTGGATTGAACTGATGATTGTGTTTGGAACCAATGCCTGTTTACCGACCTCTATCTTTTGGATCGCCCTTTAGTATGTCACCTATGTGGACCGCTCTCCCGGTATTGACCTATTGCCTGTCTGTAACTGCTACTTTTAATCAACTTCCTCAAATGGATTCCAATGCAGCCTCAGCCTCATCGTTACAGTTAAACATTAATGTATTAACTAACATGAACTAACCATGAGCAATACATTTGTTACTGTATTTATTAATATTCATTAATGTTAGTTAACGAAAATACAGTTTATTGTTTGTTCATGTTAATTCACACTGCATCAACTAATGTTAACAAGATTTTAATAATGTATTAGTGAATGTTGAAATTAACAAAGATTAATAAATGCTGTAGAAGTGCAGATCTACAGTGGCCCAGTAGTGCACAACACAACGAAATTTAAAAAGCAAACATAAGTTCACAACACAACGGAAACGAGCCGCAGCAGAACGAAATAAAGCCACAACACAACGGAAATGCTCCCAAGCACTAGGGGCAAGTTACTGTTCCATGCCACTATTCTAGAGTCGAGAGTCTTACAATACCATGATTAGTTTTAAGTATGTAAACATTGTATATCGACATGAAATATTAATTCAAAATCAGATTTGTGCACAATAGCTTCATATTTATTCCTGTGAATGATTTGACACGCTACCACTGCGCATGATGAAGGGAACGATATACAATGTTTACATACTTAAAACTAATCATGGTGTAAGCAAAACGTTTGACTTCGTTTTAGTACTCTGATGTTTTCTCCTTTTTCTTTCGCTGATCTGTACTTGTAAATGAATTTCCAGAGTTTTAATTTACGCTTCAGAAGTTTTCGTTTACGATTAGTTTTCATTCGCCATTCTGGCACAAATCTCTCACGGGGGTGGGGCTAGCAGTGATGTGTTCTCATTGGCTACTGAGTTATTGATTGACAGCTTCGTGAGATGGAAGTGAAGATGTCATTTCAATGTTGTGTTGACATTTTGACGTGTGGATATGATCAACTGTAAGCGGCTTCATATTGCATTTTAGCGATATAAAGATAGGAGTTTATATATTAGTATATTATTTTATCTGCTGCTACTACTTTGTCAGCATAAGCTTTTAGGAGTACGAGAGATCAAACACGAGAGAAATTAAAGTCTTGAAGTTTAATTGTAGGCTACATTAGGTCAAGGTCAAGGTCAAGTTTATTTATATAGCCCTTTAAAACAGCATAAATGCTGACCAAAACATCCTCATAAAATACAATTTAAACATTAATAATAAAATATCAAAAGAAATCAAAACAAAAGTAATAAAATTAAGACAGGAACATCATGCAATATAAAATAACATTTAAGACTAAAAAATTAATATCAAATTACACATATGCCTGAGAAAAAGTTTTTGAGAGAAGATTTAAATGTAGAGAGAGTGGGGGACAGTGTAATAGACAAAGGTAGGGAATTCCAGATCTTAGGACCAAGAACTGAGAAAGCTCTGTCACCTTTGAATTTAAGTTGAGATTTTGGAACATTTAATATCATCTGAGTGGAAGATCTGAGCATTCTTACTGGAGAATACGAATGGAGCAGGTCTGAAATATAAGAAGGAGCAAGACCATGAAGTGATTTAAATACAAATACATAACCTTAAAATCAACTCTGAATCGAACAGGTAGCCAATGAAATGATGACAACACGGGTGTAATATGTTCTCTCTTTTTTTGTCCCTGTTAAAAAACGAGCCGCAGCATTCTGTACCAGTTGTAACCGCGAGAGTGAGGACTGATTTATTCCAGCGTATAGAGCGTTACAATAGTCCAGCCTGGTTGAAATAAACGCATGAATAACAAACTGTCTCCAAATCACTAAAGCTCAAAATATTTTTCAGCTTGCGAAGTCCTCTAAGCTGCAGAAAACTGGCTCTAAATACAGAATTGATTTGTTTATCAAATTTTAACTCAGGGTCAAAGGTAACTCCCAGATTTTTAACTTTATCACGAATGTTGTCTTGAAGGGGCCCTAGGGTAGAACTTATATTATTTAAAAGGTGTGAAGGGCCAAACAACATAACATCAGTCTTCTTCTGGTTTAATTGAAGGAAATCATTGTCCATCCAAGCCTTAATGTCCTCTAAGCAAGCTAGCAGAGGGGAAACTGAATCAGTACCTGGTTTTAATGGAAAATAGAGCTGAGTGTCATCGGAATAAATGGGATATGAAACTTTATGGGACTCAAAAATGAAACGAAGAGGGAGTAAGTATAAGGAA
This sequence comes from Opsariichthys bidens, assembly GCA_037194245.1. Classification (NCBI taxonomy): domain Eukaryota; kingdom Metazoa; phylum Chordata; class Actinopteri; order Cypriniformes; family Xenocyprididae; genus Opsariichthys; species Opsariichthys bidens. The sequence continues at coordinate 13,827,726 of CM074296.1, forward strand.
AATAAGATCGGACCTAGAATTGAGCCCTGGGGCACCCCACAAGTGACGGGAACTGAGCTTGATGAAAATTCTCCAATTTCCACCAAAGAATTCCTGTTTGCGAAATATGTTGCAAACCAATCTAGTGCACCATCACGAATACCAACTTCAAGGTCCAATCTCTTTAACAAGATACGATGATCCACAGTATCAAAAGCCGCAAGTCCATACAAGTGCATTAAAGTACAATTACTATATATAATACTGAAAAGATTGCATAATGTCCAATGTTTTCGGAGAATATTTGTTCCTGATGATTCTTCTCTATTGTTGGGTCTGATTAGGTTGTGCTGTTACTATTTAAAGAGAATACTAGTATAATGTACATGTTTGTGATATATTCAGCTGTCAAGGAAGTCTTCCTCCAACCAGGTAATCAAGGTTAACCACTCTAGCCATCACACTAATCATTGTTAGGAATATGCACTTACACCATCACAATTAATGATTACTTAAATATGAAGAATTCAAACAATATTAAAATTACAATCGCAGCTTGCTGTCATACGGTATGAACCTTAAAGGGCAGGTCAATACATATGTTATGAATCCAGTCTATCATCTTCCATCCACTCACCACCAGATGTCGCCCTCTCATTCCATGGACTCCGTCACTCTAACTACATTTCCCATAAGCCCATCACCCAGTCACTGATCACTCTACCAGCTGTTCCACATTACCATCACATCTGATTCACAATTCACCCCTATAAAAGCACCACTCACACACACCCACTTTGCGAAGTATTGTTATCCCTGTAACATTCTGAGCATTACCCTTGTCTTGTTTGCCTGCTTTCGGTTCCTGCCTGTTTCTTGTCTTTTGATGTTTATCTGCCTGCCTTGTTGACCTTTGCCTGGAGTATCACTACGAGATTGTCTTTTCCCTGCTACTTCTGTTTTGCTGTTGAGTTGACTATTGCCTGTCTGACCACGTTTTATGAATAAAGGTGCATTTGGATTTCTGCCATCGTTACAACATATTCCACACAAAGAATGTTCTTGTTGACATTTTTTATCATTCTGATCATTTCATTTAGTTATTTTATTTAGTTAACATTGTCATCTTACATTTAAAATTGGAAATATCTTTTTTTATTTCAATTGTGCCTTTTATAAAAAAAAACAGTTGAATAAAGTGAATAAAAATATAAATCAATTAAAATGTGATACATTTTTTATAATAAATGTACATTATTTATTGTTACTACAGCATATACACAAGTATCAAAGTGAATGTCTTGGATGCAATTATGTTGTGACAGAAAAGACCAGAATCCACAAAACACTAACTGCATATTCATGACTGCACAGTATTCTCATGACATAAGTTACCTTAAAAATGCACAAGTGCGTATATAATATACATGTGTAAAATTCATATATATTTTAAATGAAACAATGATCCTTTGAACAGTTCCTGTAACAGTACAAAGTGACAAAACAGTGACTGGGTGGGTACATTAAGTGGTAATGGAGTGCAATATTAGTAAAGGGATAGTCCACCACAGAACATTTAAATTCTCTCATCATTCACTTCTCTCACCTTCTGCCATCAAACAAACACAAACAAAGATTTTTCAGAAAATAATGCATATCTGTGAGTCCATATAATACAATAGATCTGGAAAGTATTCACAGCGCTTCTCTTTTTCCACATTTTGTTATGTTACAGTCTTATTCCAAAAGGGATTAAATTCATTATTTTCCTCAAAATTCTACAAACAATACCCCCATAATGACAACGTGAAAGAAGTTTGCCAATTACAACCTCAAGTCTTTTTGAGTATGATGCAACAAGCTTGGCACAACTATTTTTGAGCAGTTTCTCTCATTTTTCTTAGCAGGACGCTCCAACAGGTTGGATGGGGATCGATGGTGAATAGCCATTTTTAGATCTCTCCAGAGATGTTCAATCGGGTTCAAGACTGGGTTCTGGCTGGGCCACTCAAGGATATTAACAGAGTTGTCCCGTAGCCCCTCCTTTGTTATCTTGGCTGTGTGCTTAGGGTTGTTGTCCAGGAAGAAGAACCTTCACCCCATTCTGAGGTCCAGAGCGCTCTGGAGCAAGTTTTCATCAAGTCTCTGTACATTGCCGCATTCATCTTTCCCTCAATCCTGTCTAGTCTCCCAGCTCTTGCCACTGAAAAACATCCCCATAGCATGATTCTGCCACCACTATGCTTCACTGTAGAGATGGTATTGGCCAGATCACGAGTTATGCCTGGTTTTCTTCAGACATGGCACTTGCTATTCAGGCCAATGTAGCAAATTAGCTCAAAGAGGAAATATGAGTAATTATTCATAACTAATTATGATTTTTCATTATGATTAATTATGAACATTTGAATCAGTTAATCAGATTGATTTGATGTAGCTACTTTAAAATTACAATCAATCAGTTCATCCTGGGAGCGCTCAGTATCGACTATTAATTCTAAGAGAAGGGTATTTTTCATTCTTAGCATTCACAGCACTTAAGAGAATGTAACCAGATCAATCATTTAAGTGACAACTTATTAGCAGACAGGGAGTCAGAACCAAATATGTATTGTGAGTGAGTTTTATTTACTAAATCAAGAACACATAACTAAACTAACAAACACATACATACACGGAAATCACACGTACATAGGTAAAATGAGAAGTGAGAGTGAAACCGGGAGTGGGAACAGGAAATAAAGCAATGGAGCAAAGTCAATAACCTGGAAAGAGTCATCAGGCTAACAGGCAGCACCCCGCAGATGCAACGTCAATCGTAGCTGGCAAGAGAAAGAGAGGAGACTGTGTGCTGGCTTATGATGGCCACTCCTACTCTGGGTCAGTGGGTTTACGATCCTTTGTCTTGAGCAGATCATTTGCTTATATACAGATAGAGAAGAAACTATCAAAAATTCTTTTAATACTAATGTGCCACAGAGTTAGAAACATGTAACATAAATTACCAAATGGAAAACAAAAGTTGGAGTCCATTGATACCAAACACGCTACCTATGTGATTTTAGTTAACCATACAATAGTATGAAACATTAATACAAAGGAATTCAAAAGTTATTAGCCAAACCCTATCAAAGGATAATCATGAGGGGGGAAAAAATGGATACACGTTTATACATTTCTCATGTGGTGACATATAATACATAAAGGTTTAAAAGGGTTTATTTGTCCTTCTCAACAATAATTAGGTCAGAATCCCAAGGATCTGCAAATTCTTTCTGATCGTAAACCTTATCAGTCTTCCCGTGTCCTGTAACCAGAGTCTTGGTGAAAACTGCATTTGCTGCAGTTTTCGGGGTATGGTTCACACACACTTATTTAGAGAGAGTTGAGTTTGCTGGATTATTCATTGAATATAATGAATAATTTGGGTGTGTCTGATTGGTCCAGATGTTACACCAAAGAGTTCAATCTTTTTTTCATCAGACCAGAGAATTTTGTTTCTCATGGTCTGAGAGTCCTCCAGGCGGGCTGTCATGTGTCTTTTACTGAGGAGTGGCTTCCATCTGGCCAATCTACCATACAGGCCTGATTGGTGGAGTGCTGCAGAGATAGTTGTTCTTCTGGAAGGTTCAAAGAAATGCTGCAGCTATGTCAGAGTAACCATCAGGTTCTTGGTCACCTCCCTGACTAAGGCTCTTCTCCCCTGATCGGTTAGTTTGGCTGGGTGTGAAAAACTGTGATTGTTTTAATCTAGAACTCCAAAGAAATTAAAATATTTCCATAATATCAGGTGAATGAAGATCAATATCCCAGTCATCCATAGGTGACGTGTTTGAACAAAATAAGATTCTTATCTGATGGGGACAGTGGATGGCTGGTTCTACCACGCCATGCTTTGGGTCAACATCAGAATTTTGTTTACGGAAAATTTGCTGCACTCACTGGAAAATGAGAAAGCTGATGTATTATAATCTAACAATACAAACTCCCACACATAACATGTTTATTTCAAACAAATTTATATATTACATTCATAATTACTTTCTTGTATTAGGTTTTGCATTTGAACAAATATTACTTATTATTAAAGACTTATAAAAGACTTATAAAAGACTACTTTTTCCCCTTTAAATATGATTTAATCGAAGACTGTAACTGTATGTATAACCAGGTCCTGTAATAATTTGGTTAAATCAAGACAACACTGCTGTATAATATTGTTGGCTCTAAATGTGCATACCTCTCCACATGAAAAAGCAAAAGCAAGTACTTATACAGATTTTTTTTAAACTTATTGACCTAATTTTTTTTCTAAATATTGACTTACAACTAGTATCCAGTATCCTGATAACGATGATGATTGATGGTAATGATGATTACATCATTCATCTGTGCTATTCATTAGAAGTCATCTCAACATAGTGTAGCAGCAGCTAAAATAATATTTGAATATATAAACTCCCAGCTTTTAATCACTAAAATTGAGACGATCACATCCACACGATCCACACATGTCAAGATGTCAACACAACACTGACGTCTTCACTTCCAGCATGGCAAACGAAAACTCTGAAAATGAAAATTTCAGAATCGTAAATGAAAACTCAGCGAAAGAAAAAGGAGAACACATTTAGCAAGACGCAGTCACAGTGCTTCCCACAAGACTATTGCTCCTAGCCTACATAACAGCTTTTTTTTTTATCAGTTCTTTTAATGGGTCTTCTATTTCTTAAAGATTTCTGCTCATTCTGAATCAGATACAGATAAAGAAGCACAGTAAGATTACATCTAGGCTATTTGAATGTATTAGTGAGAGAGCTACTTTTGGCTACTTTTATAATCTACCAAAAAGTTTATTACTTTTACTAATGTGTATTATCCTTGTAATGAATAACTGGCCAACTAAGGACAGAGGAGAAACTCAACTATTATGTGAGTTTCACCCACAGCAGAGATTTTGAGGCTTTAATTCAAAATGAAAAAAAGAAATGAATGCGACAACAAAGCATGTCGCTTATAAGTCTGCATGTTTTACGTGTCTCTGTGTGGAAAGTGGACTTCAAGTCTCGTAGTTCAAGCAAAGAGTTCTGATCTTCGTTGCTGAAGGAGAATCAATCAGATATCCAATTCGAAATGCCTGCCGATATAGCCAGATGCCCCACCCATTTTGGCGGGCTCCGGCGTGCTTTTTCGTCATAGGCTCGACCAGCTCTGCCCCACCATTATTGGTTCACTTTATTCTACTGGATGAATCAATGGCTGTGCACTCTCACTGTGCGACTGAAAAAGGCTTCAGTTATCGGAGAAAAGGAGTTTTCCCCACTGTGTCTAGCAAGAGTATGAGTGAAGTATCGAAAGCGAACTGTTAAATCCAGTCAGTTAGAAAATATATAGTACATTAAGAACAGTATGAAAGTCAAGGTGGCCAAGTTGTTGCTGTCAAAATCAGCGACTAGTCGACGTCAGGCTTAAAAAACGTCATGGCAGAGCAGTGAAGTTGACTAGTCTTGTTATTACATTATGAGCTCAAGATGTATTATGTTCTGTGAAAATGATTACATTATTTTGATATTTTGATTTCATTACATTCAAATGATGAACATTTTATTACATTAATAATACTGATTACATTATGTGCAGTTATTGCATTATGAGTAACTACAACAGTTTCACTGTTAATACTATGCAGCTGTTTTGGACATGTTTTATTTGTCACATGGCACACTTTGTTCTGAGTGTGATTTGTTTGCAATGGCGCTCATTTTGGATAGTTCAATTTAAATATAATATTCGGTAATAATGTTTGATGTTTTTACATTATTTAAGGTTTTTATACCAAACATAATGTAAAATTGTGGTATTCTGAAAATCATGTGGATTAGAACAATTTCATTTCAAATTTCTAACCATTTCTAAATTTTTCTGATTTGTTAAACCCAGTAAGTGCGGATCCATGTGAGTTGGCTCTCATAGATGAGCTGAAAGGAAGGATCTGCATGGCTCACTAAAAAGAGCCAGGATTTCCATCACAAGTGGCAAGGCCTGCTGTGTGCTCTGCTTAATGTAGACCTGCTTTGACATTGTACAAGGGTTATTCTGTTCTGATTTTAATAGGCCTGACGTCATCAGTGTATGACAAGATCAAGATATTAGAGCATGGCATGAATCACAGCATCCATGCAAGTAGATCAAATAAGCCATGTTACTGTGGAGACCAGGCGAAAAAAATGCTTGCCCCTCAGGCTTTGCCGGCTGTTCACGACCCATGTGCAGGAACAGAGGAAGAGTTTCTAAGGAATTGTTAAAAAAAAAAATTATGCAAATGCATTAGTGGGTTGATACATGCACTTTAAGATTTTGCCAAATTATTTAACAGCTACATAAAACCCTCTTTGTGCATTTAACATAGTTGTCCAAATCTTTTCCAAAAAAAAAAAAAAAAAATTGTTTGAGGGTGAACACAATAAAGCAAGGATATTGGTGTTATTTTAGTATTACGTAGTATTTATTCATATTTTCAATTAGCTTTTATCTGTTATATTTGTCATTTTAATTTTAGAATTTAGTACTTATTTACTTATTAGTACTTATTTCAGTTAGTTTCCAATTTCAAGTTTTTCATCTAATATTTATATTTTATCTAATTTTAGCTTTTCTTAAGTTTACATAAACAATTTTATATAGTTTTAGTTACAATTGCTGACTAGTTTTGATGTTGAAATGTGTCTTCAGGAAAATAATATTTTTCATGTCATAAATGTGTCCTAAATGAACTGTATCTTTTCGTGGGCCATAATGGTGAAAACATTCAAAAGCTCATTTGAAATCAAGATCCACCCTGCATGAGATTTTTTTTTCTGGAGTAAAAAGTATCTCCATCCATTTATTTTCCAAACATCTAGCTGTATGTGTCACAGATACGAACAGATGTGATTCCCTCCTCTGACCATCAGATGGCACCCTCACAAGAATACTAACACAAACTTACACACACTACATTTCCCAGAAGCCCCGTACCTTGGCACTGATCACGTCAGCCAGCTGTAGCGCATTACATGGACTATTTAAGAGACACTCTGCCCAGTATACGTTGCGAAGTTTTGTACTACTACGGTTTGCATTTGAGCGTTATTATCTGTGTTTGCCTTTCTGTTACTGACCCTATTGGATTATCGTTATGACTATCGTTGCTGCCTGCTCTTTGTACTTCCTACCTGGACTTTGTTTTGTGAATGATACATGTCTGACCTGACTCTCTGCCTGTATTACGACCACGACTCTGCCTATCCTCTGCCATTCCTGTTTTCTGTTGTTTGAACATTGCCAGTCTGACAACCCCTTCTGTAAATAAAGCCTGCTTATGGATCCAACTTCGAGTGATGAATCATTACAGAAGACCTCGCCACAACCAGATCCAGCGCCTTTCTTTCATCTGTGTGCAACGATGTCTGGGCAAGCCAGTCAACTCGCTGCTCACCAGCATCAGCTAAACCGGCTCACCTCTCTCACAGAGGAACTGGTAAAAGCGCTTCAGAGTCTTCATTCACCTGCTCCCACAGCACCCATCACAAAGCACCCGGCACATGGCAGAAACGCCACCACAATTCAATCCTTGTCTATCGTTCCCTGAAAGGTTCAACGGTGATCCCACGAGATGTAAGGGATTTATTCTACAGTTCTCGCTGTTCTTAGACCAACAATCCACGCTATATTCCACCGAGGTGGGGAAAATCGTTTTCGTTTGCTCTTTACTCACTGGTAAAGCATTGGAATGGATTACAGCAATCTGGAGGGACGAAGGTACTACATTTCCTTCATACAAATCCTTCATTCAGAGATTCTGCAATGTCTTCGATCATCCCAACGAGGGTAAAAGTGCAGGTGATCGTTTGCTGGAGCTCACCCAGGGATGATACAGATCGATAACCTCATCCAGTCTAGAAAGTCTCATCACCGAAGCACTACCAGCCCTTCCTCACACACTGGGGTCATTGAAACTGAACCCATGCAGGTTAACTCGTATCATCTATCTGCAGATGAGAGAAACTGTCATTTAACTCAACGCCTGTGTCTATACTGTGGTCAACCTGCTCACCTGAGGAATTCATGCCCGTCACGTCTTCGTACCGAGAACCAGAGAGCAGAGAGTTTCATCAATAATACCCTTAATCCAGACATATGTGTTACTGTGCCTATCACTCTTTCTGTCAATGGTCATCAGATCCCCACCACAGCCCTGTTGGATTCAGGAAACTTCATGTCACATGGTTTTGCACAACGTTATACGTTACAGTATTGCCCTCATTGAATGCTCCTCTTCCCTGACAGTTGAGGGCATAGACTGTTGACCTCTGGGCACTGGTTACATGACTGCACTTACTCAGGAGCTTGTGATGCGGACGGGGCTTCTGCTCACAGAGACCATTCAGCATATATTGAAGAGGAACTATACAAGGGCTTCATTAGACCATCTACATCTCCCACCTAAGCTGGATTCTTGTTTGTACGCAAAAAGGCTGGAGGATTACGACCATGCATTGACAACCGAGGGCTCAATGATGTCACAGTGACGTTCAGGTATCCTTTACCCCTGGTCCCTGCTGTCTGCGAACAGTTATTTAATGCCAAATTTTACACCAAACTCAATCTCCGCTGTGCTTACATTCTGATTCGTATACGAGAGGGAGACAAATGGAAAACCGCCTTCTCCACAGCTACGGGGCACTATGAATACCTTGTTATGCCATTCAGGCTAGTCAATAGTCCGTCTGTATTTCAACCATTCATTAATGAGGTCTTCAGAGATATGCTTAACAAGTCCGTCATTGTCTACATAGACGAGATCCTAATCTACTCTGACACCCTCAAAGAACACATCCATTAGGTCAGGATGGTACTCAAAAGACTCATTCACCATCAGTTATACGATAAGGCAGAGAAATATGAATTTCACCAGACATCTACCTACTTCCAGGGTTAAATCATCAACCCCGAAAGTATCGCTAAGGACGCCATGCTTAACTGGCCTCAACCCACCACACTTAACGAATTACAATGTTTCCAAGGATTCTGCCAACGTTTCATCTGGAAACTTCAGTTCGGTGTCCAATCCACTAACATCCATGGTGAAAAAGGCAAACAATCGACTCACATGCTCCACCGTCGCCACTCAAGCATTGCAACAATTGACGACACCGATCCTACATCATCCTCATCCCGATGTCCCATTCGTGGTTGAAGTCAATGCTTCCATCTCTGGTCTTGGCACCATTCTCTCCCAAAGACAAGGTAATCCTCCCAAATTATATCCTTGTGCTTACCACTCCAGAAAACTCAGTGCAGCGGAGAGGAATTATGATGTGGGGTATTCACTGACCATAAGATCCTAGAGTATCTGAGAACAGCCAAGAGACTTAACCCCAGACAGGCAAGGTGGTCTCTGGCTTTAACTTTACAGTCATGTATCACCCTGGATCAAAGAATACTAAAGCTGATGCTCTGTCTAGACAGCAGGAGAGTGACTAACCTCATTGTCGCTCCGACTCAGTGGGATATAATGACCGAGATGGAGCAAGCCAACGCCCAGACCGAGATCCCAGTAGAATGCCCGCCTAATCGAGTCTTTGTTCAAGTAACGCTCTGCAATCGCCTACTCGAACAGGTTCACAGTTTACCGTCTTCAGGACACCCTGGAATCACCGCTATCATCCATTTGCTGCAAAACCACTTCTGGTGGCCAACTCTGAGTTAAGACAGTATTCATAAATCAATGCCATACTTGCAACACTCAGAAACCCTCTCGTCAGCTGCCTGCTGGTCTGCTTCAACCTCTACCCCTTTCTCAATGCCCCTGGTCTCAAATCGCCATAGACTTTGTCGCCGACCCCGCAGCCTCCAACAATTACACCACCATACTAAGCATCATAGACAGATTCTCTAAAGCATGCCATCTCTTTCCCTTACCCAGACTGCCCGCAGCCCTCCAGACTGCCAAACAGCTGTGTAACTGGGTGTGACAAGCAGGGCATGGCGAGAGGTGTGAGGGAAAAGCACGCAACTGACGCTCATTATCACTTGCGTCACCAGCCTTGCGCCGTTCCCTCATGTGTCTCGCCACGCCCTGCTTATCACATACCCCCATCGCCCTTCGCAGGCCGGGGGGTACTCCCGAGACTCCATGCTACTCCCCCTTGGGGCCAGTCTCAGCAGCCGCAGCACCTGAGGGAAAAGGATAGATGAGACGAGAGAAAAGGAGACGGAAGCACGAGGAGTGACAGGGACGAGAGAGTGGAGAGAGGAAATTAAATAAAATCTTGGTCTGGTTCCCGGACACACTGCTGCTTGGTCCTCAGCCAACCGAGAGGCTCTTCCTCGTGGTGCCATGCAATGGTACTGGATGCTCGGTGGATGGCTCAATCCTCCTCCGGCCCCTGGCGGCTGGCGAAGACTCCTCCAGCTGAGGGCAGCCGGCAGTGAGTCCCCTGTTCCCTGCTCCTCCCCATCATGGTGGCAGGCAGCAGGCTCCAGCCCATGGTGGCGACTCCTCCTCTCCCTCCTGGATGGCAGCCACCCCACTGTCCCACCTGTTCTTCCATTGCTCCAGCACCACCACGACCTCCTCAGCACTGCAATCATCCTCAGCATCTAAGGCTCTTCGACAGCATGTCCCTCCTTCCTCCCGGGTTTCAGCATCAATGTAACACAGTTCTTAAGTACAGGAAGAAGGAGGCAAGGACATTAAACATTACTTTAATAAACTCAAAATAAACAAACAACAAAACGAAAGTAAAATGGCGGCAGTTCCTCATGGAGACCGCCGCCCACACAAACATAATAAAACACAACATAAAATCCAGGCCTGGTCCTCTCTCATCCTTTACTGTCGTTGCTCCTCTTTTATGCTTCCGGAGCTCCTCCGTGAGAGGAGATACGAGACTGGTGCACCTCGCGCCATTCCCTCATGGCTCTCGCCACACCCTGCTTGTCACAGTGGGTATTCCGTATCTATGGTTTACCAGATGACATTGTTTCGGAATCCACAATTCACCTCCCGATTCTGGTCAGCACTATTCAAAGCCTTTAATGTTCATGTCAGCCTCACATCCGGGTACCACCCTCAGTCCATCAGTCAGATTGAGAGACTCAATCAGGAAGTTACCTGGTAGAGCCCTGCGCGGGACTGTTTTCTTAAAAACACACCCGCCTGCTCCCGCTGAATGTATGACCAGGATCGCCCGCTCCCGCAACCTGTGTGTTCCACTCCCGCCCGCACCTGCAATGTTTGTGTCCACTCCCGCCCACTCCTGTGGACTTTATCTGACATAATGTAGCTACACATATACTCAGACTAAATATTCGTTCAAGTTAACATCCAGAATAACAGACTTTAAACATGATTGTGTTTAAATAAGATGAATTAACCAATGCTAAATCAAAGCACCACACATGACAAACATATTGGGTAGGGTTATTTTTATTTTATTAGGGTTGTAAAACATTAGGCCTAACTGTTAAAACAAAACCATAACTAGTGGCACCTCAGTTTTTAGGCTACTGCATACACGCTCGCCAAACAAGTAACTTGGAAACAGAAAACTGAAAGTATGTTGCCTCAGGTCAGAGGTGCCAGATTTATGTCCGTTGTAAACGAACACTTTTGCACATTTATCACAACTTACGAAGTTTAACTCCCATTTTTGTCAGTGACAATTGACCCTTCGCAAAACCCGCCCCGTGTTGCAATGTCCGACAACCCATGCTCTCTCACACCACACATCATGTTCTCCTGCAGTGAAAAAATCACGGAGCAAAGAGGACACTGACAACGTATGAAACAGTTTCTGTATTTAAATTATTGTAATTTTTTTAAAGCAGTTTAAACACTACATACCGTATAATGGCTCCTTAATGTGTCATGACAGATCCTTCAATCGGCTCGTGAACCGATCATCTCTTCATACTAGTTCATTTATAGTATCATGTAAACATGAATGAACATCAGAAGGAATGTTGTTTCAACCGCGGAAAGACGTGAGTACACACAATATTTCAAGTTTACCAACATTAATCTACTATAGGCTATTCTCTGACGGCTTTGTCGGATAAGATGGCGGATTCGGCGTTGTTATTAGTCAATCAAACTGTTTGCGAAGGGTCAATTGAGAATTGTTTCCACATGTCTGACTTGCGTTGTTTTGCTTTTGTCAAGTAAACAGCTGCTTTAAATTTCTTCTCACCTTTTTGTGTTTGACTTTGACCATTTCTACTACACACCAAATCCCACTGTTCCCCGCAGGTCACCCACTAAATTTTCTGACACCCGCAACAAAAGTAAAACCGCCCACTCCCGCAAGATTTGCATTGCGTCCCGCGGAACCCAAACCCAATGCGGCCATCTATTACCTGGTTCCTTCGTTCATACTGAAACCAACAACAAAATGACTGGGACCACTACCTGATGTGGGCCAAATACGACCAAAAAATTCATTGCACAAGGAAGCTACGGGACTAACCCCATTCCAATGTATCCTCGGATACCAACCTCCTCTTTTTTCATGGTCAGGAGAACCCACTGATGTTCCCACGGTAAACGATTGGTTTAGCAGAAGTGAAGCCAAATGGAACAGTACAAATGTTCACCTGCAACATGCTGTACGGCATCAGAGAGGGTAGGCTGATCGGCATCACCGTCCAGGACCAGAATATCGTCCTGACCAATGGGTATGGCTATCAACCCGGGACTTACGTCTCAGGCTTCCATGCAAGAAGCTAAGCCCAAAGTACATGGGTCCATTTCAAATAACACGACAGATTACACCTGTCTCATTCCGTCTGGCATTACCTAACCGTTTTCGCATCTCTCCCACCTTTCATGTGTCTCTGCTCAAGCCCGCTGATGGTCCCAATGAGCAGAGGGAAGAGAGGTCTGGTGAACAGGGTCCCCCACCCATTATGGTGGAGGGCGAGGAAGCCCACCGGGTTCAGGAATTACTGGATTCTAGGTGCCGAGGAAGAATGCTCCAATACCTGGTCGACTGGGAGGGGTACTGTCCAGAAGAACGTTCATGGGTCAATGCGAATGACATCCTGGACCCCAATCTTGTGGAGGACTTCCATCATACTCATTCAGAAAGACCGGCCCCTTGACCATGTGGAAGACCTTGGCACCGGTTGCCTCCTCACGCAAGAAGTTGCTGACAGGGAGGGGGTCTGTCACAGAGATGAACTCCATGATTCCCTCCTCTGGCCATCAGAGGGCACCCTCACCAAAATACTGATGTTTGAACATTGCCTGTCTGACTACCCCTTCTGTAAATAAAGCCTACTTATGGATCCTACTTTGAGTGACGAATCATTACATTATTATCATGTCATGTTGGTTAATGTTATTTCACCAAGTACAACTGGATCACCATCTTTGTGTTACGTGACATGATGCTTCCAGGAACGCACGAAGACAAGGACTGAACAGAATCTCTTTTAATGAGGAAACCAGGAATACAAGGAACTCCAAACACATCTACACATGAACAATAACGGACCAGGAGTGAGGGAAAAACAGGGTATATAAGCAAATACAAATGACAGGGACACAGGTGAAAGACATAACTGATAATGACGAACAGCTGACGATAATGAACTAATAAAGAGACAATGACGAACTGAAACTCAAAACAAAAACTATGTGACGAATGACAGGACTAAAACTCAAAACAAGGAACACGTGACTGAAGACAGGACTGGGGAAACAGATACACAGAATATGAAACTCTAACAGTACCGCCCACTCCCGGAAGGCGCTTCCTCGTGCCTAAAGAAGCACAAACTGGGAGGGGGGGGGCACCCTGGAGGCAATGCGCAGGGGTAAGTCAGGAGGCCTCCAGGGTGGAGTCCAGGGTTTCGGCCAGGGCGGAGTCAACGGCGGCGGCCAAGGCTGAGTCACGGGCGGCGGCCAGGGCTTAGTCAAGGGCGGCAACCAGGGCTGAGTCAGAGGCAGCATAGCCCCCGTGGCCCCTGTCCCCATACCCCAATTGGATAGATGAGTCAAGGGCGGCGACCAGGGCTGAGTCAGAGGCAGCATAGCCCCCGTGGCCCCTGTCCCCATACCCCAATTGGACACCCCAGGTCCTGGCTCAGGTGGCGGAAGGTCTGGCGCTGGTTCAGGCGGAGGAAGATCTGGCACTGGCTCAGGCGGAGGAAGATCTGGCGCTGGCTCAGGCGGAGGAAGGTCAGGCGCTGGCTCAGGAGGGTCAGGGAGCTCAGGCAGTTCAAGAGGATGAGGGAGCTCAGGCAGTTCAGGAGAATCAGGGAGCTCAGGCAGTTCAGGAGGATCAGGGAGCTCAGGCAGCTCAGGAGGGCCAGGGAGCTCAGGAGGGCCAGGGAGCTCTGGAGGGTCAGAGCGCGCTGGCTCGGGCGCTGGAGGTTCTTGGCGCGCTGGCTCGGGCGCTGAAGGTTCTGGGTGCGCTGGCTCTGGCGCTGGAGGTTCTGGGCACGCTGGCTTGGGCGCTGGAGGTTCTGGGCGCGCTGACTCGGGCGTTGAAGGCAAAGGGAGAGGTTCAGGTTCCACTGAAAAGTCTATTAACCACCCCTCAAAGGCCGGCAGAATCATCGCGGCCGAAAGAGGGCGTGGTTTGGGTGCAGCGGCCACTTTTGGTGGCGGCTCGCCAAGAGCCTTGTGAGCGGCGGCCAGTTTAGGTGGTGGCTCGCGTTGCGGCTCGGGTGATGCAGGCTTCTCGCATAGAGGATCGAGACAGAGTGGAACGGGACTATTGGGACGGCATGTGGAGAATTCCGGTCTAGGGTGAGCTGGAGATCCAACATGCTTCCGGGTAGGGACTGGCTTATAATTTATCTTGTCCTCAGCGAAATTAACAAAAAACTCGGAATTTACTAAGCTGAGGACGTAATTAATAAAATCAGACACGGACATGAAACAATCACCAGGAGAAACTGAGTGTTATAACTCATGACAAATGACAGGACTAAAACTCAAAACAAGGAACACGTGACTGAAGACAGGACTGGGGAAACAGATACACAGAACATGAAACTCTAACACTTTGTTGATCCTGGGACAGCATTTCAATCAGCCAGTCAGATTTGAGGGACATGTTTACAGTTTATGTCAAGGCTTACGACAGGGTTAAAGGGTTAGTTCACCCAAAAATTGAAAATTCTATCATTAATTACTCACTCTCATGTTCTACACCCACAATACCTTCGTTCATCTTTGGAACACAAATTAAGATATTTTTGATGAAATGCGAGATATATGACTCGTCCATAGACAGTAATTAACCACCACTTTCAAGGTCCAGAAAGGTACTAAAGACATCCTTAAAGTCAATATGACAGCAGTGGTTCAAACTTAATTTTAGGAAGCGACAAGAATACTTTTTGTGTGCAAAAACAAAACAAAAATAATGACTTTCAACAATATCTCGCCTTCTGTGTCATTCTCGTACACTGTTTACGTTCAGCGCTTCCAGGTTCAACGTCAGAACGCTGACTTAGTATTGTCCCTTTTCACATTTCCGGGTTTGTCAAACGGAAGTCATCATAGTTGGGTCAAATTTTATAGCAGTGAATGAGAGACTTCATTAAATATATTTCCATTTGTGCAAATAGCAAAAAAAAACAAAAAAAAACAACAATAGTGTTTTCACAACTTTCAAAAAGAGGTAAATTTTTTTGTTATTTTAAGCAAAGGTAATACAATACTAAGTATAGTGTTATAAATGTACCTATATTAAAAAAAAAACTTTGCAAGATTTACGATATTGATGACTGTTAAAATGCTTCATCAATCTGTGAAAAGGGTCTATTGGCCGGATCCTGCTCTAATCATCACATGCCTGCGTTGTGTTGCTAACGTGAAGAGCATCAGCTAATACTGAGCTGCCGTTCTGACGTAGAACCTGGAAGATCTGAACATAAACAGCGTAGTAGAATGACACAGAAGAGAAGATATAGTTGAATAAAGTTGTTCTTTTTGTTTTGTTTTTGTGCACAAAAAGTATTATCGTCACTTCATAAAATTAAGGTTGAACCACTGCAGTCCTCTATGGAGGAGTCATATATCTCTCGGATCAAAAATATCTTAATTTGTGTTCCAAAGATGACCGAAGGTCTTACCAGTGTGGAACAACATGAGGGTGAGTAATAAATGACAATAATTTTTTTTGGGGGGGGTGAACTAACCCTTTAAGGGCTTCTACAACCATGTTATTCACCTATAGTTTTCCTCTCATTTTAGGGATAAATTATGGGTAGGGTTAGGTTAAGAGGTAGGGTTAAGACGCAGGGCAACTATAATATACTCTATAAGAACTATATTTTCTTATACAGTACATTCAATTTTAACTGACCAGAATGGGTCTATGAAACATGTTTGTGATGTACAAATGAACTGCAATTTACATGCACATGTAAGGTCATACAGGAGATGTTAGAGTGGGAAAATATTTCTGTGCAAATCAGTGTGGAGAATTTCTTCACGCACAGGACTTTTTTTTATCTGCTGATGACGAGAGGAACGAAAGCTGTGTCGATCATGCTTCAGATACAGGCCATATGAGAAACCATGTGTTCTGAAACAGAAGCTTTCCTTCACAAGAACATGTATTGTACCGCGCCAGCTACACTCAGCACGTGGCGATATAAGACGAGTAAATCTGTATGACCTTAATAAGAGTAAAAAATATTTTAAATGAAACCATGTCATTCCAAACCTGTATGACTATTCTTCTGTTTAACCTAAAGCAAGAATTTTGAAGAATATCATTGTCATTCTTTTTAATGCACAATACCATTCAAATGTTTGAGGTCAGCATATTTTCTTTTGGGGAAAGAAATCAATATTTTTATTGAGCAAGGATGCATTCGTTTGATGAAAAGTGACAGTAAATACATTTACATTTTTTTTTACAAAAGTTGTATTTTTTACCATTCATCTTTTCTTTTCTTGACTTTCTGTTCATCTAAGAATCCTAGTTTCCAAGTTTGCTGTTTTCAACATTTATAATAACAAGAAAAATTGAGCACCAAATCAGCATATTAGAATGCTTTCTGAAGGATCATGTGACACTGAAAACTGGAGTAATTGAGCTTTGCTATAACAGGAATATTTTAAAAGTTCTTTACTTTTATATTGCAATAATATTCCACAATATTATCGTCTTTCCTGTATTTTTGATCATATAAATGCAGCCATGAGACTTCTTGCACAAACGTTTAAAAAAAATCTTACTTACAGCAAACATTTGAATGGTAAAGTAAAAGGACAGGGGCTGTCAAGCTCCAAAATGACAAAATAACATCATAATATCACACAAGGGTGATTATAGAGTAGACTATAGACAGAAATCTGGCAATTCCTGTTTCATGGCAACACATTTGTAAAATACAGACTCTGTTTCTTCTTGGCAGAGGGCATAATACTAAATATTATTATTATTATTTATTACTGTATTTCCTTAGCAGTGCCTTTCATTCGTGTCATGCTTTAATTCAGTGGAATTTGAATTTCAGCCAAAGATCTTATGATTTCTCAGTTCATTCACATGAATTCTCAAAGCGTATGCAATGACTGTTAAGAGCCATTGATCTACAATATCCAGAGAAAATTTAATAGCCAAGGTTTACTGTCAGATAGCAAAAAAAACAGCATATAGCAAAACTCACTATTATTTAGTGTGCGACTAATCATAATGAACTGAATTAAAAGACTAACAATCATTAATCACACACACACACACACACAAACAACAGTTGCAATGTACAGATATATTATTGATCAGATTTGTGCGTTGTGGTTAAAAAGGGTAATTTTATGTTTTAAGCCGATTAAATCTGTAGAGGGCAGTATATCACTTTTTAATTGGATCTTTATGGAATTATTCCATAAAGGTCAATTAAAACAACTTTGCATGAAATGGGAGGTGGGGGGGTTTAAATGCACTAAACTGAAAGCTACTGCATGATATTCACATGCATGGTTCTATATACCTTCATTCATAATAAATGAAGTAATAAAGCTTGTAATAAAGTATGACCGTTAATGGATATTTTGTCAGTTCCTTCCAAACGTTTCCAAAGATTTAGCAATGAACATAAGTAGCTACTGAGCACTATTGTATCCCTGCCACAAGTAATAATGTGGGAGAACGTTTTTTGCCTAATCTTGCTCATGTGAATATTGCTGACTTGACCTTTCTAAAGTCGCATGCTTCTGTAATCCTCAGAGAGCCAAGTGAATATCAAAGCCACACATGCTCAGTATCTGACTACTGTAAGGAGATGAAATGGAGGTTTTTAAGAGCCCAAGCAGACATGAACTTCACCCAGTGGCGGTTCTACACGGAGGCCCTGGGAGGCCCGTGCTTCTGTAGACATGTCCCTGGCCACGCCTGTGGCCCCCCTGTGCTGACCAAAAAAAAAAAGGAATTAATTATGAATTTATGATTTTACATAATAAAAAAACATTAAAGAGGAACTAATGCGACGGAACGTTCTACACGGGTAAATTAGAGCGGCGCCGGCTGCGTAAGTGACTCGTATCTTGTAAGTGACTTGTTGTTCTTGCGCAATATTCTGATGTTAACCACGTGACTTCATCTATCTTGGCTGTTGCATTGCGATAACATACATTTGAGTAAAGTAATTAACAGGCTATCTGCCCGTGTTAAGTAGGGAGATGATGGTTAGGCAACGAAATGTAATGCACGTTTTTTTTTTTTCTTCTGATAGTTATCATGAAACGAAGAAGGGGACATAGCGTCTTTTTTGGCCCAGAAAAAAAGTGAGAGAAACAAATCAAGGTATTGAGAGCAGAAAGAGGGAGAGCCAGAGGAGTCAGTGGAGGTTGGAGAGAGGGCAGGTGATGAAAGTGAGGACTCTGACACAGAGAGGGAAATTCCAGAGGGTGAGGAGGATGAGGAAGAGGGCGAGGAGCATGAAGAAGAGGGTGAGGAGGAAGAAAACATAAAGGGACAGAGAGAGGAACAGCCAGAGGGACAGAGAGGGGATCCATGTGGATCAAGTACTGCACCATCAGGTTTGTGATGAAGAAGGTTATTACTATTTGCAATACAGTTCAATTATAATTTCATTGTAGGCCTACTGTATGTCCTGTAAATAATTTTTTGTGTCAATATGACTCTATTTCTTTTTTTTCTTTTTTTTAAAAGCAAATACTTGGCCTACATTACATTTTGAAATACATGCAGTACATGCAGATATGCACTACCGGTCAAAAGTTTGGAAACTGTACTATTTTGGTTGTTTTTGAAAGAATTCTCTTCTGCTCACCAAGGCTGCATTTATGTTATTAAAAATACAAAAAAAAAAGCTGTAATATTGTGAGATATTATTAAAATGTAAAATAACTGTTTTCTATTTGAATATATAGTAAAGTGTAATTTATATCCTATGATCAAAGCTGAATTTATCATCATTACTCCAGTCTTCAGTGTCACATGATCCTTCATAAATCATTGATAATAATCATCAACGTTGGTAATTCATAAATGTTTCTTGAGCAGCAAATCAGCATAGAATGATTTGTGAAGGATCATGTGACACTGAAGAGTCGAGTAATGATGCTGAAAATTCAGCTTTGATCACTGGAATAAATTACATTTTAAAATATCCCCTTTTCATATAGAAAAAAGCTATTTTAAATTGTAAAAATATTTCACAATAATACTGTTTTTCTTGTACACTTTGACTGGAAGTGTACATGCATAAGTAAATAAACGTACTTGTGCTCTATGTTTACTGTACATCTTTCTACAGATATCAGCAAGTAAAGTAAAATCAAGTTTATAATCTTTAAATATAATTTGTTACCATTTTTAATGTACCCCTCTGGTTAAACACTAGCCCCTCCTTGGCCCCCCAAGTAAACTTTGTCTAGAACCGCCACTGACTTCACCGCAGTTGTAAAGGCCACCAGTTGACACTGTGGCTTATAGAGGGATTTTAAAGAACAGCCTGCCTTTGTCACACAACATGCAACCATGTCACATGACTGCATGAAGGGAACCAGGGCTAAAGGGAGACTAGCTCACATGATAGTCAAGACCGTTTCCTTTTCTCTCAGCTACTTTCACCAGAGCACTCAAAGCAACCAGCTAACTTCAACTTCAAGTTGTTTTTAGAAGGATCATTTTAGTTTTTCTATTTTGTTTAAGATGATAAAGTCTACAGATCAGAAAAGCAGATCTCATTACACTTATAAATCCGTTTTCCCACATTTAACACATCTGAACAGCATCCAATAAATCGAGTGTTTGACATAGCCTCGCCATTTCACGACGTAGAACCAATGATTTAACAAAATTGAGTTTTGTTCGAATTATTATTCCTGTGCAATTACAAATTAGTGGTTACTCGTGTCTCTAGTTACATAATCGCCCTACATTACGCTAGATAAATAATAAAAACACGTTATGCAAGTTACGATCCGATGGCGTGCGTTTGCTTTTATGTTTTCAGCACAGACAGATAATTCGTGTTTATATCTTGCCACTCAAACAACCAGCCGCGTCCTGAGGCTGTCGTCCATCACCACTGTGTCTGCGTGAGCTGGATTTAGTGATGTGTGAATCGTGAACGAGTCACTCTTTTGAATCGAATCTCTTTTGATTATTCATGTGATTTTTTTTCTATGGAAAAAGAATTGTATCTACACAACGATTTTTTGGGTGGATGTGGAACATTTCATTAGGAGGAAAACAAATGTTATATTTAAATTAAATAATTTTGATATGTGTATGTATTATTCCAATGACAATAATAATAATAAAAATTTTACTTTTATTGTACAACTGTCACATACACAAGAAAAAAATGGTCAGGATCCAAACCAAATTTTATTCATTTTCTTCAGGAGACGAAGGACTACTGCACAAGCTTGGACAACATTATAAATAAAAAAGCAAGGAAGACTTTTGTTTCAGTTTTTGTTTAATGAATCAATGGTTTGTACACTCTGGCATGTTTTTTTTTTTTTTTTTTTTTTTTGTATATATAATATGTAAATTTCTGTATATTGTTTATTTTTCTGGTTAATAAAAAAAAAAAAAAAAAAAAAGAATCGAATCTCTTTTTTATGCATTTGTTGAACCGGTTCACAGCTGTCGAACTGAACAGAACACGGGAAGTTCTCAAGTCACAGCTCAATTTGTTCGGACATGCCCGATTGGCAAACAGTAAACCGGGAACTGATCAGATTAAGCAGATAATAAGATTTACTCAAAGCGAACCGAGGATCTGATGAGGCGAAAAACATCTTGGCGTAATTACGTAAAAGAACGTCTGAATCATATTTGAACCGATTCTTTGAAGCCATCCGTTCAAAAGAACCGACTCACAGAATCGATTCGGACATATCATCACTAGCTGGAATTCGAGCGGGGAAGTGACGCTTTCTTCCAAAGTCTTTCCCTATCCGTATCCGCCGGAACACAGAACGTCGCGCAATTGGAGTCCCTTGATGTCAGTCAACAGCAGCTTTACCACCACCTCCTCTGATTCTCTTCTCTGCTGCACTTGGCGACCATAACGGCCGTCAGGGAAAGAAATGCCAACGGGATGAGGGGATCGTAGGCCATGTAAATACAAAATATAAAATGTTTACGATTTCGTCGACACATCGTTGTGCTGCTTGCTTTTCGATTACCGCAGTTATGGTCCCAGTCGTCTCCCGTCCGTGTGTTTTATCCACCACCGTCTCTAGCCTCGGGAAAATGTACCCGACTATTCTTGATAGCATTTTTTTCGCAAACAAAAGAAGACACCCGAAAAAGCAATAAAAGAGCACGACAGAAGGATCGGTGAGTTTATCTCTCCGTGTGTTGTGAATGCGCATCGATTATTTTATGTTATCGCGCATGTTGGATGGCTTTTTAACTAGTTTTTTTTTTCAGTCGGCCCCCTTTTCTAATGTCCGAAGCCGGTTGAACTAAAGCAGCCAGGAGAAATGTGTAGAGACACTTAAGAGTTATTCTGCTGAGATTTCGATTCATGGTCTACATATAAGAATTGATATACAGTAGTTCTAACATCAGGTCAGATGTGGAGAGGGTCATGAAGGCATCTAGAAAAATACCGCTATTTCCATGCCTGGATTGACTATACCTACTTAGACTCGCTGCAATCTTAGGGCAAAGGCCTATACCATTCATCCCGTAGGTTTAATGCATATCAGTGAATAAAATATGGCTTCTGATTATTTGCATGGGCCGAATATTAAGCACATGGCAAATAAAAGTATTTTGTTTTTATCCTAGATGTATCCCATGACATCTCATGAAATTGCATGACATTGCAAACAACAGAAATGCTTGTTAAACCAACCTGAATTCAGTTCTGTGGTGTGATTAATATGATTGAAGTCTTTGTGTGGTCAAGGTAACTTTAACACATTCTTTACATGTAAATATTTATGCATGTAAAAATGGATAAATTGGATACAATACACCAGAATGGTTGCAATTTGTAAACTATGAATTTTGAGCAGAGAGTTTTATTACCATTATTGTCAGAAATGACATTTAATGGCAGCATGTATAACCTTTGTGTTGGCGACTTTTGTTTTATTCATTTAAACTGTTTTCTTAATTTATGATAACTTCAATTGAATCTGTAATGGCCATTACATGTGAAAAAGGTCATGCAAATAAATATGAAAGAAGCTACAAATTTTCCATATAAGACAATATATTACATGACATTGAATGCTAGAATATCTTTTGAGACCTATAAATGACAGCTGCAGGTCACTACAGTGTCTGCGAAGGAACAAAACCCGTACTGAATCTATTAATATAAACTCCAAAAATATATGTTAAAAAAATCTGGCAAATGTTAGATAACAACAGAAAAATCTACTGTGCCCCCACATTTTAAATATCTGGGATATTTTTGTAGCTCCCTGAGCCCTGGTTGATTTTTTTTTTCTTTTCTGGTCAGCATGTATGCAAGTCGTTGATCCAAATGTTATCAAGTGGAAGATGTTACTCAATATAGGCTTAATGCCTATCTGTCCTAAAAAGGGAGTTGTGGGTCATTGTTGCATAAGATATACAGTGGTGTAACCTCAGCAGGCCCAGAAAACCTCCTTGAAACTATAGCTGTTTCTCAAAAAGTGGTTTGTGGAGATTGAGGATGCCTGGGAATGTTTTCTATTTCAGACTTTCTGACACGGTGGTAAAAATCGTGGTTTCATTCTGAAAACAAGCTTTTGAAATATTATCTGCTAGCTCAGGGTATCACAGATGCATTCTTTTGACATGCAAGACAATTAGTAGAGAGTGAGAGACTGCAAACTCCTGCTGGCATATTTCCGTGTGCAGAGGTTAAGGCCTGCCCAGATATTTTAGTTGTCTTGAGCGGGGCTTAGCCATTGCAACAGGCGTTTCCTAGAAAGCTGCTTCACTACACTAAGTACATCAGTGACGCTGTAGTTCTACAATAAGGTCTCATTTTTAATATTAGTCAATGCATGAGATAACATGAATTAAAAATTGGCACAATATTTTTTACAACATTTATTTAGTCCTCTTTAATGCTTGTTAATGAAAATACAGTTGTTCGTGTTAGTTCGTAGTGAATTATCTTTTGATTTTAGAAATGTTTTGGTAAATAACATAAGATAAATAAATGCTTTAACTAATGTAGTTAAATAAACAAATGAATTGTAAAGTTTATAGGTAAGTTATGTGGTTCATACTCGTCTGAAATATCAACTCTAATAGATTTATTTACGTTTTCTTATTTTTAATTATAATTAATTTATTTCTTGAATTATGAGATTCAAATGTATATTCATTTCAAAAGTTTATGGGTCTGTAAGATTTTTTTTTTTTTTTACATTTTTAGCAAGTCTCATGTTCACCAAGGCTGTATTTATTTGATCAGGAAAATGGTAATATTGTGAAATATTATTACAATAAAAAAAAACTGTTTGCAATATATTCTAAAATATGAAGGCTAAGCAAAATATTCAGCAACTATAAGTCTTCAGTGTCACATGACTCTTCAGATATCATGCAGATTTGGGGCTCAAACAATATTATCAATGTTGAAAACAGTTGTGCTGCTTAATATTTTTTTCAGTGTTCTTTGAAGAATAGAAAGTTCAAAAGAACAGCATTTATTTGAAATAGAAATCATTTGTAGCATTAAAAAGGTCTCTTCTGTTGATCTTCTTTTGATCAGTTTAATGCATCCTTTCTGAATAAAAATAACAATGATTTTCCAAAAAAAAAAAATCTTACTGTCGCCAAACTTTCAAACAGTTGCGAATGCATTTAGTATTGATACAGAAATATCATGCACTGTTTTCCTTTCATCACATGGATCATGATTCATATTTTTTGTGAATTTTAGCTTGTATCGTTCCTTGCGTTTTAAGTGAAGTGTTGAATCGAGATGCCACTTTTTCATAGAACAAGTAAAGTAAAAAAAACCCAGTGCCGTGGCTCTTTATCTGTCTTATCTATTGTGCAAGGAAGAACAAGCCAGTAAAACTCTTAGTAGGACTTAGTGGAGTCATATTTTACTTCACATAGATGCTTTTCTCATTTAATGCATTTTCTCATATCATCAGAGAAGGGCATACTTTACATAAAGTAGTTTCTGCAGTTGCTGAAGGTGTGTGTGGTTGATAGGGGCTCTTTCTCAATCTCATGTGGTGCTCAGACTTTTATCAGAAGAGCTCAGGCAAGATCTGTCCGTGAACAGAAACTGAATTTTTGTGTGTAATGTGGATATTTTTTTTCAAATGACTGTGTGGAGTGTCTCTAGCATGAGAACGAAGCAGCCTGCTCTGGACGGCTTCCTCCTCTGGCGCTTGGGTGCTAGAGATGTCTGGTGTAGAATTTGGCTGCAGTATCAGGTGAAGGGGGGTGAGACCTGGGGGGGACAGAGGGGGCTGGGCCCATGCTACTAGGAAGCAGAAGCTCTGGGCAAGGCTTGTTAGCGTTCTTGGTAGCAGAAACCCAAGCCGAGCAGAGAATAGCATAGTATTTAACGGGCTGGTGTTTTGTGATCTGGTGCCAGGATTCACCCGCAGACGGTCCTGTTACATCTGGTCAGTGGTAGAACAAGGGGAACATATCAATTAATCCACTAATAAATATATATATATATATATATATATATTAATGAGGTATAAGTAATGAGGATTGACATGGGTAGATACAGAGGTACTAAGAAATGTTGTTTATACATTTATGCTGTTTTACATAATTACATAACATTTTAAAGTTAAAAACATCAATCTGGTGCCTTTTGAGAGTTCAAAATGAGAATCTCTAACCTATGTTCAGTGTCCAAATTGAACAGAGTAGAAAGTCTTTGCTTTGACTTGGACTTTAAAGTGGATTCAAACCTTTTTTTAGTCTGTTTTTTTAGAAAGCCAAACAATTATAATATAATTAATAACAACAATACTTTTATATTATTATTATTATTATCCCCAATACAGTAATATGTATCGTAAAGCAAATTTACTATAAATGTAAATGAAAAATGAATATTTTACATGCATATTTTTCCTTTACAGTAGGGAAATTACAATACTTTTGTCCTAATTTCTTCACTTACTAGATATACAGCCTTGAGCTTTTATTATGGTGGAAAACACCTTTTATGTTATCAAAAGTGTAAAACTATTTTTGATTCATTATGAAACAGTGTGGACAGGTTAGACTGTGGCAGCCCACCAGAGTCTAGGTAATTAATGGAAAACGCATATAATTTTACTCCAAGTTTTTAATCATATGTTGAATCGAATAATCACGATTAATCGCATCCAACATAAAATTTTGTTATATAAGGATATATTGTGTGTGTATATATATATATATATATATATATATATATATATATATATGCATGTACGAATGTATAAATGTGTACGCATGTATGTATTTATGTCTGTGCGTATGTGTATATGTAGTGTGTATGTATGTATGTGTGTGTACATTTGTGTGTATATTTGTGTTTATAAATGTATGTTATATATATATATATGTATATATATGTCTGTGTGCATCGGACATTTATTTATACACACATTTATGTATTTATATAAAAGTGTGTATACATACTAATATTATATACATAATACGTGTGTGTGTTATAATCTATGTTATATCCTAATTCAAACTGCATTTGAAAAAGCAGAACTGAAGAGCTAAATGTAATTTTTTTTAAAAGCAATTCAAACTTCCGTCTATGTAAATGTAGGCAAAATTACTACAACTAAAGGTGGTTCTGGAATAATTGTTTGCTTAATATTATGTAATTAAAAGTTAAAATGTATTTTTATTCTAATCTCTAATCATTAGTTAAGTTTGTAGAAGTATGAAGAGTGGAATCGATTGCGAGTTTTTTCAATGCCTGTCCCTTTTTTTCTTTTGCCATTTTCCGTATTTAATTAAATTGAATTTTTTTCAACACACATTTTCAGATCGGGCACAAGAAAGTTTCGTGTTTATTTTACAATAGGGTCCAAAAGTTATGTTATTTAGACCTAAATTTCAGGATTGGCTACATGAAGTGGAACATTTAAGATTTCTAGATTAATTTTTAAGTAATCAATTTTGTGACAATAATAATGTGAACTCCTTTGTAGAGATGGTCAGATGTTCTTCTTTAGATCATTTTAATCATGCTGGGGAATGTGATCATTTGGTTTCACACAGACTTGTCACAGAGTTCATCCAGCTTGAGTACTGCTCTCATTGAAGTAAAGCTGAGACATTTTTAAATCTTCTAATTGTTAAGAAGTTAATCCAATAAGTAATGGAAACATTTGTATTCAATTAGAAGCATTTTCAGTATATGTTGTCCATAGACTCCATTTGGAGACTCCCCTAAATAGCTCCTTTATTATCTGGGCATCTCTTCTGAACTTTTGCTCCCTGCTTCATTTGGTCTTTATCTCAATCCAAATATAATTAATAAGTTATGTAATGTAGATGTAAATTCTGTGCAAGTATATATTTATATTCATTCTCAGCGTCTCATTCGATCTTGAATAACCAACTCTGTGGGTAATTTTAGTGTCTAAACCTCTGAAATGCACCAAGGCTCTTAAGCTAAGATTTCCACTCAGTTGAGGAAGGGGCACTTCCTTTGCCAACATGCTGTCCCAACGTGTTTTCAATACAGTTTTTTAAAAATTGTTTTGTTTTTTTGCTCTTGGGGTGCGGTTCTGTCTCTTAGCCACACAAGGGAGCCCCACAGCCAAACGTGAGCTTCGCCTGTGTCACATGCAGGGTGAAAGAACACATTATGGACATAGCATGGTTGAGAATTGTAGTTCTGGGAAGTGGTCTTTTACCTGTTGGTTTTCAGAAGGCAGTATGTTGTAAATCTACACAGCTGGTGTGTTTTGGGAAGTGGTTGACTTCAGGTGATCGTTTTGGCCTTTGAGACCAGAGGGCAGTGCAAAGTTTGTCTACATTCACTCTGGTGTGCCTCCCAACCTTTTTTGCCAAAGCAAGGTTATATAATATAAATTTACCACAGTTCTAATCATTGATTCTAACCCTTGACTTCATTTTTAGGACATAGTTTCATAGAATACATCCTAATGAACTCCATGACCCCTTTTCATGAACTCTTCTGACCAGCCTGCACCACAATTTTACAAATGTTATGCAGTGCAAGTTCATTCTGGAAGTGAAGCAAGGTTCCTGAGTTTAGGGGAAAGGTCAGGCTTGTTGTATATTGTCGCCATAGCTGCTCTGACAGATCTGAACTTTGATTTATGGTCATCCTTTGTGCTCTCATACCGGCTTTGAAAGGGATAAAGAGAGGAAAACAAGAGGGAAGGGGAGCAGAAAAGACAGAAGGAAGCTGCGGAGAGTTAATAGGCTTTTGCTGTATGTTGCACTAATTTGCCATATTGACACCGAGCAGCAGGTTTTTGCAGAGGCTGTTTGAGCCAAAATGTCACCATGTCCAGTACTTGGAATCATGAATTAGGGTGAGGGTTAGTACGCAGTATCATGACTTGCCTTTCCCCTTTTAAATATAACTTGTAACTCATCCAGTTGTAAGAAAATAAGAAATTGAAATTCGATTTAAAGTTATAGCAATTTTCTGTAATGAATGTAAAACTAAATCTTTTAGGGCCACTAAGGGCAAGCTCACGCTACAGGACTGTATGACTACCTGAAATGCTGTGGTGCTCACACTACACAACCGAAATAAATTCTGGGCTGAAACTGAAAATTCAGGATGCACTTGGCTGAAAACCGAAACTGAAAACAAATAATAAATGAGTACAACTAATTAATCACACTTATAAACGTTTCAGGTCCACATAATGCAGTTTTATCAACTTTTTAATAATAGAATTGTTTCTACGCCAGTTTGTTGGTGAAATAAACATTAAAAGACACTTATGTATATATATAATTAATTCACAACCATTCAAAGAGTTTTTTCTATAAAATGTAATTTATTCTTGTGTTTGCAAAGCGGAATTTCAGCATCATTTCTCCAGTCTTCAGTGTCACATGATCCTTCAGAAATAATTCTAATATGCTGATTTGCTGCTCTATAAAAAATAATCTTCTGGTGTTCACCCATGTTTATTTTATGTTGTAACTATTAGTAAAGAAGAGAAGAGATGGATGATCTGGTCTGTTTAATACGTCACACCATTTTAAATCTAAAATCTGTGCTGTTTTCTGTTGTTGTGTGAACAAAACTTTTTAAAGTGTCTGCCTTAGTGTTCCTTAATGTGCCTTCCATCCAATAATTGCAAAAAGTTTTGTGCTTTTTTACTTTTAATTTGAATTCAACTTTATAATTCTATTTCATTTTGAAAATCATGTTGTTTTGGCTCTTTAAGAAACCATATCATTACCGAACCAAAAATGGCTGAGCATTTTCAATAGCCGGAATTTCAGTGCATCGCTAATTTCTTGTCATCTGTCGTCATCTTGTCATAGCATCATGCATACTACACAACATAGTGCTGATCAGGTGCACAAACTAAAATATATTTGGTCAAGAGGCAGGCCCCACCAACAACGAAAAAACTCTTTTTCTCTTAATAATTCATGCAAGTGATTACAAGATTTGTTTATACCATCTCCACTGATTGAATGGGTTAGTTCCACCTTGTCGTTGCATTGCACTCACTACAAGATCACATGGCAATATCAAAAAGGTTTGAAAATATCGCAGTGTTTGACTACTCAAGACAGAATCAGATCACATCGCTGACCCGCTCACTTAAGAGCACCGATTTGGCCGTGATCCGGGGTTTTGTGTCAGACCTTGGAAATCTGTTAGCAAAATCCTGCCAAAAGTCATGTAGTGTGAGCTTGCCTTAACCTGATCCACCATACTCTAAGAGGATTATGCCAATCTGTCTGTCTGCTATATAAACCTTTGTTTTACTTTCATACAAGCACTGTTGAAGTATTTCTCATATTTCTAAAAGAGCATTTGTACTTAACATGGGCTTGGACTCAAATAACCTGGGGCCTGATGTATATACGTTGTACGTACGAACAAAAAAGGCTTTGAAATATGCAGTTTTCCACACATATATCAGGATTTATAAAAAATAAACTGAGTAAATATGTGCTCACCATCAGCACATTCTAATCTAGAATGTGTGTATGCTCTCTTTTACTGGAGTGAGCGAAGTAGTGAGGTAAACAATGATTTTAAACTGTTTTCATTTTGATATACATATTTAGATTAAATATTCCACTCTCATTAATGGAGTTTAGCACACAAATTACATAGTCAATATCAAGAAGTTCAACAAAAATTTGATGAATTTAGGAATATTCATAGTCGATATTCATGCGTAGCTTCTGAGTATGTTCCCTGTAGTATGCCAAGTTTTAATGGCAGCGAAGAAGTCGTAGGTGCTTGATAATTCATCTTTAAACTAGGGCTGTGCAATATGGACAAAATAATCACATTGTGATTTTTTTTTTTTTTTTTAATGAATATTGCAATTGCGATTTATTTTGCAATTTTGGTAATTGTTTTTGCTTTTTTAAACATGCTACATTCTGAATGTATTCAGTGCACAAGAAGTACATAACAAAATGTTACATAACTTCACAATGAAGTAACTGTATTTACAGCTTCGTAAACAAAACTGTAATTAACTGTCTTTAAAACAGACAACATAAAATAAATTAAGGTTAACTAACCTGAAATTCCAGTCATAATAAGTAAACTTCAAAACAGTTGGATTAACTGCTTGATAAACAAAACTTTGTGTCTTAAATTAAAAACAGACAACATAAAATAAATTACGATTATTTCGCTCGCCTAACATTTGTCATACATTTCGGGAATAGCAACTTGTGTGAAATAAGTGCGAGTTGGCAGCTGGTATCTTTTGTCCAGTGTTTGAATCCAAAATTCTCTCAAAAGACTGATGTTGAATTTCTCTTTGGTACCAAATCATTTTTATTCTGAACTGCATCCATATTTTTTTCTGCTTTCGTCCTGCCTATTCTGTTCTCCCGCTTTGCTTTGTTCTAATTTGTGCGGGGTGCTGAGTGAGCTCTCAATGGTTAACATCTTAAACATGCGCACAATAGCGTTGCAGTATTCTGAATTAAAATATAAATAAATTAACAAATAAAATTGCAGACTTATGCGATTTAGAAATTGCATGTGCTCAAATCGCGATTGTTTTGCGATTAATTGCACAGCCCTACTTTAAACTAAATTGCAGAACTCGTGATCTGAGAAAATATTTCTTGCAAGAACAGTAATCAATGATGCCTGTCTGTTTCCATGAAAACATCTTAAAATAGATGTTTGTATGTTTTATTTGTATGAAACAATTAAAATTACTATTTGTCCATTGGAAAAGAATGAGAATAACTATTCTCTGAAAAGTTGGCCTATTATACAATTTTGCTTTTATGGATATTTAAATATTTATATTCTAAAACCAGACAATGATACTAAAAGATTTTTAGCAATATAATGTGACTGCACAAATGGCATTTATATACAGTGGGTACGGAAAGTATTCAGTCCGCCTTAAATTTTTCACTCTTTGTTATATTGCAGCCATCATTTAAAATCATTTAAGTTCATTTTTTCGTCAATGTACACATAGCACCCCATATTGACAGAAAAACACAGAATTCTTGACATTTTTGCAGATTTATTAAAACAGAAAAGCTGAAATATCACATGGTCCTTGAGATGGTTCTACACCTTCATTTGAGTCCAGCTGTGTTTGATTATACTGATTGGACTCGATTAGGAAAGCCACACACCTGTCTATATAAGACCTTACAGCTCACAGTGCATGTCAGAGCAAATGAGAATCATGAGGTCAAAGGAACTGCCTGAAGAGCTCAGAGACAGAATTGTGGCAAAGCACAGATCTGCAGATATATTCTGCTGCACTTGCGGTTCCTAAGAGCTCAGTGGCCTCCATAATCCTTAAATGGAAGATGTTTGGGACGAACCGTCCAGCCAAAACTGAGCTATCGAGGGAGAAGAGCCTTGGTGAGAGAGGGAAAGAAGAACCCAAAGAACACTGTGGCTGAGCTCCAGAGATGCAGTCAGGAGATGGGAGAAAGTTTTAGAAAGTCAACCATCACTGCAGCCCTCCACCAGTCGGGGCTTTATGGCAGAGTGACCTGACGGAAGCCATTCAGTGCAAGACACATGGAAGCCCGCATGGAGTTTGCTAAAAAACACCTTAAGGACTCCAAGATGGTGAGAAATAAGATTCTCTGCTCTGATGAGACCAAGATAGAACTTTTTGGCCTTAATTCTAAGCGGTATGTGTGGAGAAAAACAGGCACTGCTCATCACCTGTCCAATACAGTCCCAACAGTGAAACCACGCTGTGGGGGTGTTTTTCGGCTGCAGTTTACCATCCAACCTGACAGAACTGGAGAGGATCTGCAAGGAGGAATGGCAGAGGATCCCCAAATCCAGGAGTGAAAAACTTGTTGCATCTTTCCCAAAAAGACTCGTGGCTGAATTAAATCAAAAGGGTGCTTCTGCTAAATACTGAGCAAAGGGTCTGAATACTTTGGACCATGTGATATTTCAGTTTTTCTTTTTTAATAAGTCTGCAAAAATGTCAAGAATTCTGTGTTTTATTAATGAGGAAAAAAATGAACTTATGATTTTAGCAAATGGCTGCGATATAACAAAGAGTGAACAATTTAAGGGGGTCTGAATACTTTTTGTACCCACTG
Source organism: Opsariichthys bidens (assembly GCA_037194245.1). Taxonomy (NCBI): domain Eukaryota; kingdom Metazoa; phylum Chordata; class Actinopteri; order Cypriniformes; family Xenocyprididae; genus Opsariichthys; species Opsariichthys bidens. The sequence goes on from CM074296.1 coordinate 13,859,936, forward strand.
TATTTTCCTAATGTCTTGTACCAATAAACTTGGTATCACATGGCTGGGAATATGCATATGGAAATGATATGTAGAGGAGTCTATGCATAGTAAAACTAGGTGTTGAAAGCTCTGTATGTGTGGAGATGCATGTACACTCAGTCACTCACTTGGTTTTATAAAGAATAGTTTATTTCTATTTGTTTACTTTATAAAGTTGAGATGGACTTGATTCTGAGTCCAGTCTTATCCAGACTGGAGTACTACAGCATTTTAAACAAGCATGCAATGTAAATTCTTTTAATTTTACCTAGAGAAGCAAAGCGTCATAAATCTTACTGAATTTATTTCAATTTTAAGCTTTACAACTCTTCCTGCATTCTGCTTCCTCGATTCAAATTGAATTCTAAATGTTGCACAACCTTGTCTGCACCTCCTACACCTGATCAACATCAAAATCCATGCTGACAGAAAATCGATGACCAGTATCAGCCTCACAAGTCATAATTTGGTCCCACTCAAATTTGTAGTGGATTTACACATGACACCAGCAGCCTCTAAAAACATGATTCCCCTCTTCTTCATCTCCTCTATCTGAGAAAAGTTGAATAATACTCTGTAGCTTTCTCCCACATGACCTACATTCTGTTGTTCTTTTTATCAGGAGACTTGATGAACCATCATTAATTATTTATGGCAGCTTTTTTCTCTCTAGTTCAGTATTCTCTTGTTGTGGCATATTTCGCGTTAAATAATTTAAAGTCTTGATTGTGTGCAAAATTTATGCAATAACAAGTTTCGTTTGGGGGGGCTTATAGACTTCACTTGGTTTTGACAACATGGTTTATGTTTATTTGTGGAAAGTTCATCTTGTGAAAAGATGGGTTAGCCAGAGGTACATCTTGTGCTCTAAGAAGCTAGTTTTTCTAAGCACAAGCAGTCCTTGAGCTCAAGCTTCACCACAAGGTGATTCGTTACTGACTTTTTGCTGTTGCGTTTGGCCTTTTCTGACATTTGGTTTGGTCTATCGTGGCGTTTTTAAAATTGCTAGTAGTGGATGAACAGTTAACGAATCAGCCCAAATACAAATTCATTCTTATATTCGGGAAGAGTGTATGAGCTTTTGTTTTCAAGATTATTAAAGCCAAAGCCAAATCAAAAGTTCTTTAGTGGCTGCATAATGATTAAGGAAGGATTTACAGAGCTCAGGCAAAACCTCTCAGTTCATTAACTGCTGAGTGCTCCGCTATGGCGGGTCAGAAAAAGACAGGCCCAGACTGGCATTGTAACTCAGCCCACGGCAGCATGTTGACTGGGAGCAGATCCATGAGTTCATTTTTAGCACTGGCCTTGAGTCTTAGTGAGTCTGCCTGGCAACACTTTAATCACTTAGGCCCTGTTTACACCTGGTATTAACATCCATCTCGGGCCATCTGATTCCAAGTGGTCATTCAACCGAGAAAGATTGCTGTATACACGTGAAATTAGCTGCTGTGCCCAGTTGTGATTGCATCTCTTAATGAGTGAATGTCACTGCATGTTGTTAAAACACATAAATTATGAACATTTCAGTTGTAATAAGTAAAAGTTTCACATAATCTCTGCTCATTGCTATTTAAGTATGCCGATATCTTAACAGAGATTCAAATATGTCCGTTTCACGTGATCTCTGTACTTGAACTGCATGAAGTAAGCAGAAAATATTCTGTGATTTCTTATGATTGTATAAGTTTTTGCGCTTTTCCAGTTTTATTGATCAGATTTTTTTGAGTCCATCGAAGATGAGACCAAAAAGACACCATTGCCATTCTCACGTATATACTTTTACATGTGTATATTTGTTCAAGTGAATTCACAAGCAGTATATACTTTTATTTTAGAACATTTATTTTTTTTACGTTACGTCGGTAAATCTATATCTGGTAAATATACTGGTAAATCTATTATAAATTTAAATTAGTGCGGTCAATCAATTTAAAAAAATGTATTAATTGCACAATTAATCATCTAATTAATCACGATTAAAATATTGGACTTTTTAATGATGTTATATTGTAGTACTTTCACAGTTACACTCCAAATTGATGGAAAGACAGTATATTTTAAATATTTGTCTTTTTATGAATGAAGGCCAGTATCACTGATACTGATACTACCGGTGCTGATGTCTCTATGAAATTGATTTTAAAAAAGAAAACATTATAGACATTCAGCATTAGTATAACTAAAAGCGATCAATTTCAACATTTATTAGGCTTTTAAAAAAATTAAATAAATTTGTTCAAGCGTGAAAGAAATCGGTACTTGCACACACAGTTGTATCACACAGACACGACGTTCATAGACAGCTCATTCTCATTTGTCTTGAATGGTTTAAAAGCGTTTGCGTGAATAAGAGCATGATCATGTAATGTTACCCTAGCCAAACTGATTAAATATTTCGTTAAACTGGAAAGATTAATTTTGCCATCACTAATTTAAATGTTTTTTAGACATTTTTAAAATGTTGGAAAATTTTCTGTTAAATATATGGTCTATAGTCTATTTGTCAATAGAATTTTTTTGTTGCCAGAATTTATAAATATGTGTCAAATGGACTAAGAATAATGAATGTAAAAAAAAAAAAAAAAAAATTACATTTCTGTCAGCTGTCATTATTGTCCAGGTTACATCTAACATTTTATTCAAAAGTGTTTCTGACTTGCTCCGAATGTAGGATGAACAAACATTTTTGGACATTTAACACCTATATTTAGCATTATGAACTTGTGATTGGATTACACAAGACGGATGTGTAAACTGTCATAGTAACTTAAGGCTTTGCTCTGCCACAGTCCCTCATACCCACATGCACACTCTTGTGTCTGTGCTCGTTTTTTTGTGTACTTTTTTGTAACTAGATAGTTTCCATCTCATTATATTTTGTCATCATGTGGTAATGGAAGTCTGACTTTTTGTTCCAGGTCCAGGTGCCCCCACCTCATGGAGAAGGTTGGCAAGGTGTGGAGCAACCTGAAAAGGGGATGTCAATCTCTGCTCCACACAGATGGGGGTTCTCACATTGAAACGACACCACAGCTTCAACAGCAAACAGACATGGTATGCCAAGTTGTGGACAAGGCCCAGGGAGACTGCACACTGGAGGCCGCCAGTCCCTCTAGCAGTGTGGCAGCACTCCCACTAGTGGCATGGAGAACCAGTGCAAGTGTGTCACGACGGGGCCATAACTGCGTAGCGGATGTACCCCAGATTCTAGAGATCACGGTCGAGCAGGACACTGAAGATGCTCGTGCTCCCCTGGGAGCCCGCAGAGACTCTTATTCACGTCACGCACCTTGGAGCGGAAAAAAGAGACACTCGTGTTCCACTAAGGCTCAGAGTTCTCTGGAGACCACAGATCGTCGATCAGGTCGGTCTCGGCGCAGACATGGGACTAGTAGTAGCCGTGAGGAGCTGGAGCCTGGAGCAGCACGCTCACTACGCCAGCAGATCCATGATACAGTGGGCCTGTGCCTCCCATTGCGCTCATCCTCTCGAAATGCTCACCTTCCGCCACCCAAACGTAAAATACAAATTACAGAGCTGATGCTGGAGACGTGCCCCTTTGCACCAGGATCAGACCTTGCTCGAAAATGGCACCTCATTAAACAGCACACGGCACCGGTCACAGTGACACCAGTGGATTCTTCCTCAGATGCCTGTGGTGCTACCTGTGCTTCACCGGAAGATGAGGAGGAGCGCTTGCGAGAAAGAAGGCGACTCAGCATTGAGGAAGGTGTGGACCCACCTCCAGATGCCCAGATCCACACAGTGGAGGCCATGACAGCTTCCCTTTATAAGCTGGGACCTAAGCTGACCCCTGGAATGGGTGAGGCCGATAGCCGGGGGGCAACAGCAGCTAACTGTGACTCCGAGGATGACGACACCACCACTCTTTGCTTGCAAGCTCGCAGGCCCAAGCAGCGGCACACTTCAGCTGAGGGCCATCTGAGCAGCAAGCAACCAGGGCCTTGGAAAGTCCACACCCAGATCGACTACATCCACTGCTTGGTTCCAGATCTGCTGAAGATCACAGCACTTCCCTGCTACTGGGGTGTAATGGACCGCTATGAGGCTGAAGCGCTGCTGGATGGTCGGCCCGAGGGCACCTTTCTGCTGCGAGACTCGGCTCAGGAAGACTATCTGTTCTCCGTCAGCTTCCGTCGCTACGGCCGCTCGCTGCACGCACGTATCGAGCAGTGGAATCACAACTTCAGCTTTGACGCGCACGACCCTTGCGTGTTCCACGCAGCCACCGTCACAGCACTCTTAGAACACTACAAGGACCCTAGTGCTTGCATGTTCTTTGAGCCGTTACTCACTGTGCCTCTGCACCGGACCTTCCCATTTGGCCTGCAAAGCCTGGCTCGAGCTGCCATTTGCAATGGGATCACCTACGATGGCATCGGGGCACTGCCACTGCCCCCTGCTCTGCAGGACTACCTCAGGGAGTATCACTATAAGCAGAGAGTGCGCATACGCTGGCTTGAGAGGGAGCCGGTCAAGGCCAAGTGAGGCAGGGCAGATCTTTCTCAGCTCTCCAACAGGAGTAATCCATTCAGCACTTTGCAGAAGTGGAGGAATTACGAGTTTTTTTGGCAACGGGAGGGGGGGGGAGGGTTGGAGGTGTGAAAGGAGGGACCTGAAACTGAACACAACATATAAGCTTTTATCATTTTCTTTGTTATCACTCTAACAAACAAAGAAATTACAAATATATTGGCTCTCCAGTGTGCACATTTCACTACAGCTTATGGACTAAGTTGACACAGCAGAGGTCTTAGTCACATTTCCCCTTCTCTCTCAGTTCCCATGACCTTGCTCTAACAGGAATCTGGAGATATTTTTGTGCCCCTCCACTCTTTCACTACTTGACTGTGAGGTTTATAGCCATTTCCTTTCACCTCCCTGCCTGCCCTTAATTCCCTTGCATTAAAAATTGCATTGTTAGTGTTTATTCAAAGTAATATTGTGGACAAATTTTGAGGGGAGGGGAAAAGAAGGGTGATGTTCAAATATTGCTTTTTCCAGCTTCTTTCATCATCTTTAGCTTTCATGGTGCTCTGTCAGTGGTTCCCATGGTAACATTCTGTGCTCATTCCATGGTTAGAGGAGGCATTCTGGAGCAGGAAATAGAAAGGCTTTCACCCTGCTCATAGAGAATGAGGCAGAGAGATCCATGAAAGATGGATTGACCTTAAACTGTATCTAGACAGCTTTGGGTAATGCATTGCAGTGGAGAGAAGGGCTCTGTAATGTACTGCTTCCTTACGCTTCCGGGAAGCGATAAGGACGACGTTGCACAACATGGTGTGGTGTGTGATGTGAGAGCGCTTGGTTTTCAAAAAACATTGTTACTCACACTCTGATTTCTGTTGCTGTCGATATGTTTTGTAATCATTAATTCCTACCACTAATTGCACAGGGGGGGTGACTAATTCTGTATCGTCTTTTTTTTTTTTGTATTGTTGTGAATGGTCTATCAGTGCCCTTGAAGTTGGGCACTGTTTAAGAGCACTTTAAATTAACTGTGCTTATGTTAGTGGGTGCAGCAGAGGCAATACATAAACCTGCTACACTGGGACCATTGTTGTTAGGCATAAACACCTTCCTTTATACAGGAATATTCACTCACTTTGTCTAACCCACATTGCTCTAGACAGGACATAGGAAGTTTTGAGGTGACCCCATGAGTGCCATTGGAATCGGGTCAAGCTGACTTGTTTTTTGAGAGCTGCTAAATTTAAATGAATTTAATAATTGATGAGTAATCTTTAGTACATTTAAGTTTAGCAGATTCTTTTAAGCGACTAGGAGGAAGGTTTGGAATTTAAATAATGGAGTATAATCACATTGTTGGCCCCCCTAGGCCAAGACCAGCTTACTGATCACTTTAGAATCAGTCAGATCCACACTTGAATTTCTATAACTACAATGAGGGATTTCAAATAGAAGTTAAACGAAAAGGACATACAACTCTTTTACTGTTTGCCCCATTTGTTTAGCCTCAAAAAAGATTAGATCACTTAAGCCAACAATTCCCGAGGCCTGGTCCTGGTGCCCCCTCCCCATATAAGAGAGACATACAAAATGTGCAGGGTGGGGGGTGGTGCCAGGACAGAGATTGGGAACCACTGGCTTAAGCAGTGTTCATACATCTGCATTAAGTTCATCATGTGGTGCATTCAATGGATTTGTTTCTAATAGTGGTCCAATTGGAAAAGACTTGTTTTCCAATGGGTGTCAGTGGTACCGTGAGACATCCTTTTCATGGGCCTGGTGCTGATGTGTGATGTATTTTGAATACTGCTAGGGGTTATGACTATTGATTCTCCCATCTTTCTGACTTGTTTTCAATTGAGATCAGGTAGAACTGCCAAATGCTTAAGCTCAGGCTCACAACACCTAAACAGCAGGGTATACAGTGCAACTATAACCAGCTTTGTGTGCTTGTGTGTATGTGTGTGTTGCACTGACCCTGACCTCAGTCAACCGTAAGAGACTTCTGCTGACTTGAAAAGTTTTGTTATACGCTCCTCCCTGGCAACATTAATCCACAATCTATCCTGATGCATTTAAAGTTGTCTTCCTGCACGTTATCTTGTCGAGTCTTTTTCCTTGCACAAGAAAGGATGTCGGGATCATCCTGGGAAGAATTCAAAGACATGAGGAGAGAACTTTGGGATGCCATCACTGCAACCACTGTGTGGTTTGATCTCCCTCACCACCTGTCTCTCTCTGTTGGGTGTGGGTGAAATTGGTGCAATTTAGACAGAGCCTCGTCTTATATGATGGTTATGAAGCAGGTTTCAGGTTGACATGGCATCTTAAGGGGCCATCTGTCCTGCTTACTGCTCACCTGTAAAAGTGTCATGCTTGGCTTTGCTCCAGACACTCCTCGCTGCACTAACCCGTGAAACTTGACGTGTACCTACCTATACCTGTGTGTACCAATTTTCATCAGGGGTGGAGCATTTGCTCAATCAGATGGGGGCAGAGAAGAGGATCATGGTGCCTCTTCTCTCTCCCCTAGTTTTCCCTAGTTTTACTAAAGGCATATATATATATATATATATATATATGTATATGTGTGTGTGTATATATGTATGTATATATATATATGTATGTATATATGTATATATGTGTGTATGTATATACATGTGTATATATATGTGTGTGTGTATATATATATATATATATATATATATATATATATACACACACACACACACACATACACAGAGATTTTTTAAATGACATATTTTTAATATTAGTAACTGTAAAGAAATGCAATAATGTTCTTGGGCTTAGCTATAATGGTGACCCAAGTGAAAACTGATGTGAATTGTCTGAGAAATAGGTCTCCATTGAAATTGTGTTCAGGTTAGAATCATTCTATTCACATCACGACAACATAGAGTGTTGGTCCAGTGCGTCATGAAGGTGTGTGAGAGAAACTATAAATAAATGTGACCAAAGGTTTAAGTTGGGTGAAAAATTGTCAATGTGATTCTCACAAAATTATTGCTAAAATGTTCCAAGATAAACATTTTGAAATTGAAAAAGGCCTAGTTTTAGACCGTAAAGGTGCTCATTGGCTCGCTCTATGGATTTATTAACTCTCAGAAGTGCCTTTTCTTAAATACTTCACCCTTTCCTCAAGTAACCCAAATTTAGTTGTCCCCATTCTGGTTAATTTGCATCTTACCGCAAATTAAAGTAAATTGCGACATAAACGTATGCATTAGTTTCGAATTTTTATACAAGTGTGTTGTATGCTGAAAGGAAATTTGAAATATAATGAAGAATTTGTGATCAAAAAGCTTTTATTCCCCCATATTTTAGTATCAAAGTTGTCCAGGTCTGGATTTGCTGTTTATCTGTTCCCCAGAACAGTATGGTTAAATGTTTATTAAATATTTATAGACCATCAGGTGTATGATTGACTCAAGTGATCGGTCAACACATGAATAGATGGATAGATGGAGACTTTATCACAGATCGTCACAAAGCAAGTTGAAAGGTCATGATTCTCAGATGTGATACCAAGGCTTAGATTGGCAGTGTGTGTCCCCACACGATATGCACCTGTCAATAGCCTAGCTGGAATTTCTTCTAGAAAATACCAATACTATGTTAAAATCTTGCAAGCCATTTTATGTGCAGAGCCTTGCACATTACCAACAGGAGAAGTTTTCTGTTCAATATTATTTATGTTTCTGTATACAAAGGGAGGTTGTGTTCAGCAATGTTTTGACAGAAATAAAAGACTGGCTGACCTGTATTAAATTTTGTTTGATCTGTTTCAGATTCAATAAGTCAGAAGCATCACCATGGTAACTGTGTTACCTTAAAGTTCAAATGGGCTGAAGGTGAGGTTTAGGACTGGGTGCCATGATGAAAACACATGATAATGATTACACTTAAGATGACTTTTGCACCACCCATGACCTGCCTCCATATTTCTGATTGGATTTTGAGGGACTAGCCCCTCAAAACACCATGGGTTCTCTGGAGTGATCTTATATGTTGTAATTTTTTTTTTATATATATATATATATATATATATATATATATATATATACACTGCCCAAGGTTTGTACTGTACAATGTAATTACTCGCACTCAATGTCCTCTCTTATCTTTCCTTCATTTTCTCTTATGTACAGTTAATGGTCCCTACTCCCAGGCTGTTACTAAGTTGCTCTGTTGTATTTTGTTTGACTTTGGGTTACAGTTTGCTGTTTTGGGGGGGTGGGGGGGCTCCACATGCCCCTCTTTCACCAGTAGCTGTCACTCTCGGTGCTCTTGGCTTATGCTTCATTGTCTTAATATTCAAAAATAAAAGTGTTGTATGTGTAATCTGTTTTCCTTTTTCATTTTTCACACTGCCACCAGATTGTTTCTAATAAATTTGATGATATCTGATGAGAATTCCATGTGAAATTGAAATATCACCTTCATAAAATTTGTATTTTAAGTGGTGGACCTTTTTTAGGTCTTGAAATGATATTCATGATGCTAAATTAATCCTGAAAATTGTAACTTTCTTTAAAAAAAAAGTGCATTTTGCATTGTATAACAAGCGCTAAAAAATTGTTCAGCTGGCCTTCGCTTAGCAGGTTATTAGCTTAGCCTACTAGCTTAGCATTGTGCATGAGTTAAAGAAAACTTTTGTTTACGATAATGCTCTACATTTATGATCAGACATTGAGAAAATAGATCTTGCATGACTAGAACTGAAGGAAGAGTTAGATTGTCATTCGTCTCTGCAGTGTGCTCTGTTGAAAATGCCATTTATCTGCAGTAGACCTCTGAATAAGAATAAAGCTGCGTTGATTGAGTAAGATAGGAGGTAGGTGTGAGGAAAAATATGATGTAATCTTTCGATCTAATGCACTAGCCACTTCACACCAGTATTATGTAATGCGCTTCTTACCAATTCTGCATTAACCTGCTAAGTCACATGTGTTTTTCAGTCCCCTGTTTGGGACACTTAAGGTCAGTGTGTAAATGTGTAGGGACCTGCAGGAGTTCAGTATGGTTGGAGCCTGCCTTAAAGACACTGTACTGAACTATAAATATACCCAGACATCTGGGCCACGCAACAGTTTGAAGTTCACAGTAAGGTCCTCATGGTCTTGTGTTAGCCACAATGGAATAACTGTTCAAGTGACATCTGGTCTTGTCATCCAGTTTAAACAAGGTAAGAGAAGAAATAGCTAACCTTTTTTTAGGAGCCAAGTCACCCAAATATTTAGTTATTTTAAAGATTATTCCAGTCTTTTGCTAGAGGCTAAAAGAAAAATCCTATTAATTTACCTTCAGGTCTACTCTAATGCTCAGTTATACCCCCTTGTGGTTAAAAGTGCTTATGGGTCTAGCAGCCAGTTCTGCAAGTTCATAGAAAAGGTTCTAGGTCACTCGCCTCTTATTGCTGGGCCCAACATTGAGATTCCCTCCTCCTCGGCTGTGATACTATAAAATGTTGTCAGTTCATCATGTTTCTTTTACAGAAATGGGGAGGGCAAGGGTCGGGTTGCATTCTCTCCTCTGCACGCCATGTCTGGCTGGATTTTGTGAGACGTTCATGTTGTGGACAGCAAACTACTAGACACACAGTAACAACATGTAGTAGACCTATTCATATTCTAGGAATACACTTATGCTGACATAGAGATGTAGTGTGACTCTCTTTCTCTCTCTCTCTCTCTCATACACACACACACACACAGTCTTTCACTATCCTTGTAAGGACTCTCCATAGGCGTAATAATTTTTATAATTTACAAACTGTATTTTCTATAGCTCTCCCCCTAAACCTACCATGAAAGAAAACCAAAATAAACATTTTGTGTGTTTATTAATCCATCGGCCCGCTGGCTGGTCCCTCCTTACAATGTAGGTGATCAGGTTTTACTATCCTTGCGAGGACATTTTGTCCCCACACTGTACTATAAACCTGTACACACACACTCACAAGTGCTGACAGGAGCAGATCACATTTGAAGGTCATATTGAGTTTTGATGTGAACAGCCAAGAGGGCTTTTGAGTCATTTGAAATGCTGCACTGTAGTCTCATATGCAATACTGATCAAAGACAATTATAAAGAGCCTAATTTGTTTGGGTGCATATGAAAATTTCCTGTCAGAAAAAAAAAAAATCTTGAGTATCATGACTTCTTAAAGTTACACTTCACCTAAGAATTGAATATTCTGTCTGTGTTACTTTATTATATTCTGTATAACTGGTCCAATTCCTATCTGTCAATTGTGGAACACAAAGTTACAAATGTATCCTACCAGTCTATTGTCCATTCAATGAGACAATGACGCTTCAGAAAGTATGGAAAAGCGCCATAAAATATTCAAGATTGGTGTAAAATAGACTGTATTACAACCGTGGTTGAAGGCATTCAATATCTTACTGAAGTTTATGTCGTTATTCGCTTGGCAGGTGTAACGAACAGAAATCCTTTTAATGAGCCGTTTGTTATTGATTCATTCACGAATCGGACCAGTGGCGGTTCTAGACAATTTTTACTAGGGGGGCCAAGGGGGGGCCAGTGTTTAACCAGAGGGGCACATTAAAAATGGTAACAAATTATATTTAAAGATTATTAACTTCTTTACTTTACAATCATATAAACATTTATTACAACATTGTACAACATTTGTACAAGAGTGAGTGCAGGTGCAAAAAAGGTAGGTTCATTAATGTTGATGATTATTATCAATGATTTGTAAGGGATCATGTGACACTGGAGACTGGAGTAATGATGATAAATTCAGCTTTGATCACAGGATATAAATTTCACTTTTCTAAATATTCACATAAAAAACAGTTATTTTACATTTTAATAATATCTCACAATTTTAGAGCTTTTTTGTATTTAGAATAACATAAATGCAGCCTTGGTGAGCAGAAGAGACTTCTTTCAAAAAACAACCAAAATAGTACAGTTTCCAAACTTTTGATTGGTAGAGCATATCTGCATGTATTGCATGTATTTCAAAAATGTAGGCCTAGAATTTACTTTAAAAAAAGAAACATTAGATCCATATTGACAATATTGATTTTGTTAACAAAAAAGGACGCTATGTCCTTTCCTCGTTTCAAGATAACTATCGGAAGAAAAAAACGTGCATTACATTTCGTTGCCTAACCATCCCTCCCCACTTAACACGGGCAATAATAACCTGTTGAAATGCAACAGCCAAGACAGATGAAGTTACGTGGTTAACATCACAACATTGTGCAGGAACAACCAGTTACTTACGAGATACGAGTCACTTACGCGGCCGGCGCGGCTCTAATTTACCCGTGTAGAGCGTTCCGTCACGTTAGTTCCGCTTTTGGCGCTCGCGTGTAAAATCATAATAAAGTCATAATTCATTTTTTATTTTTATTTTTTGGTCAGCACAGGGGGGGCCACAGGGGTGGCCATGGAAATTTCTACAGAGGCACGGGCCTCCCTAGGCCTCCGTGTAGAACCGCCACTGAATCGGACTGATCCGATTCTCGAGTTCAACTTGCCAGCGGTTATTTCACTGAAGGGAACATTTAATAACAGCTTCGATTTTGATCCGTTCTTCACACAAAAACACCTCTATAAGAGGAATGTAGAGCACGAAGCCATATAGGAACCTCATCCACGATACGTTTAAGGTGTTTTTGTGTCCATTACTTCGAAGACTCACTTTGCGAGTCGACAGGGTTTGGAACGACATGAGTTACAGTTTCACTTCTGTGGTCTCGAAGTCTTCATTATTCGTGAGTTTCCTTTTGTGTCCAGCAGGTGTCGGTACAGTTTAATAGGAAAAGACAGAGACACCACTTCTCCGTCGAGGTGAAATAAGGCTGCATGTTGCTCCCATACCTTAAATATTAAAGTAAACTCTTTGACCCTTGTCCCATCTTCTACCTTGTGTTATTTATTGATAGCTTATAGTACATATTGATGTGGACCAAACCATTTGGAGTGTAAAGCTGTAATATGATGTAAATGTCTTTGGATGAAAAGCTTGCACAATAAAAAAAAAATAAAAAAAAATGAATAGGATCTTTCACTCTGTCTCTCCTGCCCTGGTTATATCATTCCCACCCTCTCCCCTACGTTAAAATTTCTCCCTCTCTCTCCTACACTCCTCCATATATGATTAGTTTAACTCTTTCCTCATCGGCACAGTGTGACTCAGCACAACATCTCATACTCGTACTAGTCCATGATCTGCACACTGTACGTGTGTGCCTGAGTCAGTTGTTTTAAGAGACTATATTTTATGCCTTTTCCTGGGATTGGTTCAGAGACATGGCTTTGTAGAAAGCATGTCAAATGATGAGACGGTGGTCAACTATAGACTAAGTGTTCTCAACTCTATGTCGCAATGCAGCTGCTGCACGGATGCTGTTGCTTAGCAACCAGCGCATCACCAGAAGCTTCTCGTGGTTATGCAAGTCCCTTCTCTCTTTTTGACTGTCTCTTTCGATTCATCTTCATTTGTCTCACCTCTGGGCTTTCTTCATTAAGGGTCGTTTTTGCAGATTTGCCCTAAAGTATGTTTAAATGTTGATGACTAACAGTTGTCAGTCCGACATAAAGATTGCCCAGGTACGTCACAGGCTCATAGACTTTGTGAAGGGTGGATTGGATACAGAATGTGGGAGTAATTCATTTTTAATTCTGTGTGTATCTGTTTGACCCTGCAAATGTTGGCTTGTCTATGGACTTCAGACCTCTTTATCAGATCAGACTACAGGTGTCCTTATTAACTAACTCCTAGTTGCTGAGCAACCACTAATGATGAATTCATGTCTGTCTCTTGTAAAACTGAACAAACATTCAGATAAGGGGATGTCATATTGACAGTCACATAGTAATAACTAGATTTTAATATTTTAGTAAAATAGGTGGATGCTGTATTCCCTCTCGACTGAAATTGTTTTTGCTCTGTTCTGGGTGGTTGCAAGTGAATTGCCATGTTGTCCTAGGTGGTGGTTGTTAGTACTTTCTAGGTCAATGCTTGGGTGTTCTGGGCATATACAACCCCATTTCCAGAAATTCTCGCCTGATATAAGACGGCTGCTAAACAGTCTGTGGTCATCATTGTCTGATTCTCCTTTTCATCATTTTCGATAAGTGACAGATCTGGACTGCAGGCACTGTTGTTGTTGCACGTGCAGAACGAGGCCTGGCCTTGTCTTGCTTCCCCGGAAAGAAGTCATCTTGATGGCATTATATCTCTGTGTACAATCCCAATATACATCTCCGTATTAATGATTCCTTCACACATATGCAAGTCACCCATACCACTGATACACCTCCATACCTGGCAGGTGTTTGCTTTTGCACCTGTCGCTGACGAAAGTCTGAACATCCTGACCACAGCGCACATTTCCACTGTCTTTTGGACCATCTGAGATGAGCTCAGAGATCTCGGCAATCTCTCTGTACAGGACTGATGTTTAGATTTATTCTTGCGTAACAGGGATTCAAGTTGCATTTCTTGACTAAGTGACAACGGTTTTCCAAAGTACTCCCGAGCACATGTGGGTCATGTACATTCAACAGAGGTTTTGTTATGAAATATTTTTTACATTTTGTTTATATTTACGAAATACAATTAATTTGGTCAGTGAAAACACTGGAAAGCTTTTCTTTGTACTTTTGTCAGTTAAATAAAGCTTTAAGAAAATTCCCAAATCACAGACAAATCACTTGATTTTGTTGCATTTCTTTGGGCTGCTGTATTTAATCTGTCTGTCCTATTGGAACGATCAAATCTGGTCCGTGAACATTTGCAAGCAAGTGTACTGTTTGTCTGCAACCGGAGTTATAAGCATGTATAAGGTTACTGTCCTGAATTTGGGAATTTTGTCCCACATCCTACAAGAGGTAAACAGCATCCCCCATTTCAATTGTGTCTGTATTATTTTTTGCTTTACTGAAATTACAAAACCACAATAATAAATATAATTAAATAGCCAACGCATTCGTAGAGAGGAATTTTTCCACCGATGGAGCAAAAGAATCAATGTGGACCATCAAAAGTCGTTAAATGCTAGGACTTCTAGACACATACTGGTATGGATAACACCTGATTAAAGAATGTGATTTTTACCTACTAGCCTGTTAATCATTTCATTATATTTAGTACTATAGTATTATAGTTTTATTATAGTATTATATTTTTTAACAACCAGAGGCTGCGCAATGTTGTGACATCTTGGGAAACGCATTGATTTTTACAGTATATAGAATGTTGACCTTCCAAGATAGCCTAAGCTTTGTCATATCTGGGGCGGTCGAATGTGGCATCGTATCTATGGCTATTGGTAGTTGCTAGGTGGTTTCTAGGTGATTTGAATGGTTGCTATGATTTTCTGGGTGGTTACTAATGCGTCACACCCGAGTGTGTGATATTCTGATGTGTAGATACATTTTGAATGAACAAGTTTGAATGCAATAATAGAAATCTATACAAACCCCTTATTATAATGAACAACAACAATAGTAAGGTCAGCTTTGGCAAACACCAGTAATAAATGATGTTAAACGCTAAATTGCAGTAAAAAAAAAATTAACAAATAGCCTGTAAAGAATTCGACGAGTTCTACTTTGAGATGAGTGAGTGTCCCTTCGATCTCCATCTTTTAGAAGATCACTGCAGTGAGTAGACGGAACAGCTTCCAGCACGTCCTGCTGTTCTGTGGGCAGCCTGCAGGACCATGCTTATCATTTCCCTTGTCACATTATGCCGCGAGCTCTCCCTTTCTCTCTCTCACCCCCTCCCGTCCTCTCCACGCCCAGTGATGGTGAATCAGGCCACCCACTTGGGTGCTCTGAACTAGAACAGCAGCCTACTTCTCAGTATAATTAGAGCTAAAACCAGAGAGAGAGGTGTATGTATGTGTGAGTGAGTGTTGAGGGAGAAAAGGTGGCCTTGGACGTGTCACTTTGTCTTGAACTTTGAAAAGGCTCAGCTTTTTCTACCTCCAGGAAGGGCGAGAGAGCCGAGGCTGCTCATTTCTGCGTGAACAGAGGAGCGATAGTAAAATACACATCCATCTCTATCTCTGCGGGAGGTTGCGGTGGAGGGGTGGGATTAAGAAGATTATGACCCCTCCGGGTGGGCCTACAGAGCCGAGGATTGCGTGCACAGCTGGTGATGGGGAGAAGGAAGCTGTGGAAGGAGATTGAGAAAAAGCTGTATGGACAAGAAGCTTAGAGCAAACTGGCCTCCTTTGAAAGAAGCACTTCTCTTCACACATTTTTAGTTTCATAATAGGGGTCAGTGAGTGCAGTAGAGTTGGATTATATTAGCGCAGTGTTGTGGGCCAGGCTTTTGCAGCACACATGCATATTACATGCGAGCAATACAAATTAAAAATAGGTGAACGGCAAATTGCTTTCAGATAATAAAATGGTTCAATGTATGATTATAAGGTCACAGGGGAGTCAAACATTTGGGCACATCTGATGTTCCTCTTGAGTATTAGTGTTCATTTTAATATAATAGCATGTTGATGGAAGGATGTAGAATGTAGGGGGTGATGAGAGCACAGGAAATATTGACTGTTATGAAAATGCATGCAACATACTTTACACTCAAAATATTTGGTGTTGATGTTGGTGCTTGTAAAAGTATTTATTTGGTCAGAATGCTTATGTTTTGAATGATTGTAAATGGAGAAAGATGCTTTTTCTAGCCAGATGATATTTATCAGCCGCGGCTAATATGGCCATGCTAACTAACCAAACCGGATGTGAAATGGCTTCTCGAACGAGAAAAAAATGTAGGGCGGATTTTGTAGCAGGCCTTGATTTTGTCCATTGTGAATTCAGTGGATCATTAGATTGTTGTCCATTGCTTATTGCTGTGAACTCATGCGAGTGATTGACAGGTTGCTGAAGGGAGGAATTGTTGTCCGCGCCTCCCGCCCTTGCACCGTTGCACACTTCATCAAAGAAGAATTGTCATTGTGAGAGGGAGGGGACCACTTATAATCAACACTGCAGTAAAAAATAAGAATGGTCAGTTTTGAGTTCATGATGACTTAAAAGGTATATTCCAAAATAAGAGAAATGGGAATTCTGTGAATTTACTCACTTCCAAAATACAATGGAAGACAGTAGTAATCAAAACTCCTCACTAACATTCCTCAAAATAAAAGTTTGGTTCCCATTGACTTATACAATGGAAGCCATCGGGAACTGAAACCGTGTGGTTACCAACATTCTTCAAAATGTTATGTTATGTTCCACCGAAGGAAGTTAGTCATACAGGTTTGTATTGACATGAGGGTGAGAAAATGACGACCATTTTCATTTTGAGGTGGAACTATCCCTTTAAACAAGACAGTGTGATTTACTTCACCTGACTGCAGATGGTACACTCTGATGGTTCAAGTGCATAGCCTATGTTAAACTCTCTGCTTCACATTGGAGGCTTTATAAGCTCACCTGTTTTGGTGGCGTTTCATGTCTGGCGTTTAGTCGTGGCAGGCTTTTTTCGTCTCAACCAGCAGAGGGAACTAAAGAGCTCAGTGACAGAGGCAGCCCTTCAGGGAAGTAGTGCGAGATGTTCCTGCATGTGTATGATGAGCGTGTGCATGTGTTTTCATACCTCCTGTCTCAGCAGGTTTGTTGTTCAAAGTGCGTCCTTATTATCCTTAACCTCCTTAATATCTTTAAGCTTTTTTGCTTTCCTCCTCCACTCAATGTGTAAGCAATGCAGTCTGACTGCCTCCCAACCCCCCTGCTGCCTTACAAGCTCCGCAGTCAGGGCAAGACAGAGAGTGAGAAAGAGGGAATGAGAGGAGGAGGAAATTATGATCAGCATACAGCACATCCTAAGAAACTGTATGGTGAATGTTGGAATCAAGCGAGAGGGAAAGAGAAGCAAGGATTTGGAGATAATGAGAAGTGATATTTGCAACAAACTATGTGTTTATTTAAAAATGATTTTTACATTTACACCAGTTTTTACATTAGTGACGCAGCACAGTGCAAAGCGTAACCCATATTTTCTCTCACCTTTCATTGTTTCGTTCATGGTTTCATGTCATGAAACCATCTGCCGAATTTATTTAGTTTGACAATTTTGCCAATTTGAGTAGGGAAGCATTTTCCCCTAAAACTTATTTGCGTTTAGCTGTTATTGACCCTGTCAGAACAGAAGTGTGGCCCATTTTTGAGTCGCAGCCCACCAAAACTACTGATCTAGCACATTTTACAGCGGTTAAAGGATACAATTTTCCTAATGAAAATATCTGAATTGTTAATTGCAGTCTTTATTCATCTTGTTTTTTTGGGGGGTACAATAGTACCAAGATGCAGCCTGTGTTCAATTTTGAACATCTTCTGAACCTTGATCGTCCTCTTTCTCTCTCATTTCTCCCAGTGTGCATTTCAAATCACAGGATGGAGCGTTCTTCACCCTCTCTTTTCTTTCCCTATGACCTATTTTTGATCTTCTGTGCTGTTTTCCACTCCATGCCAGATTAACATTTCACCAAGCAAGACGAGTGGAGACAAGGAGAGAGCAAAATCTAAGATGAAATGACAGCTCTATACGCCCCCACTCTCCTCGCTTTTCAACTCTGCTGCCCTGGTCTCCACCGCTCTTCTGCTTTCTTCTGCTCTCCTTTCATCTGCTCTCCTTCCATAATCCAGTCCTCCTTTATTCAACTTGGTCACCCTGCTTCAGATAGCCAAAGAGACCACAAGGGACTGTTTTTGCAATTCATTTGTTGCCGTCGTCATTAACATTTCAGCTTGAGCGAGTGCTTTTCTTTGTGGGAGAGAGATGGGAGTTTAAAACATGGATGAGAGTGAATTCTCACAGTGAATAATAATAGGTCATGCTGGAGGAGAGAACGAAGGAGTTTCATCACCTTGCTTTGCTTTTCTCCTCTCTACTCTGATGTGTTCAGACTGCAGTTATCACTCACATAACATGACAGAAAAGTTTGATCATAAGCAACGCAAAGCCGCTAATGAATCTGGCCACTTGAAAATCTGCTGTGACACAGATTTGCCCTGATTTTTGTCATCAATAATGATGGATTGGCTTTGCGGTGCGAAATAAGATGCAGTGTGAAACAGGCGGGGAAATATTCCTTTTCGAAGCACATCTGCCTCTGCCACGTCTCCCTCTGTTCCTTCCTGTATATGCCTTTGCTAATGAATGCATGCATGCATCAAACACTTGCACAGCAGCTGTACTGTCAAGGGAGAGAAACTGCATTTTACAATCTTACGACCAATCACCCCCCTCAACCCATCTGTTTCTGTGACCTCACAGTTGCTAGGGTAACGGGGATTCCTAGCTCATGGATGGATCTGATTGGTTCAGAGATTGAGAGGATCCTCTAATTGGGTCAAAAGCACAACTAACAGAATACACAAGATGCAACCAAATTTACATGTGGCAATTTATGTTTATGTGAATGTGTACTGGCACTGTAACCACTGACTCATGATGAATTCTTTTATTACCTTGTTACTATTGGTGTTCTTTAGGTTTAAGCCTTCACCAGAACAGTGTTACAAATGTGCTGGCAATCCAGGCAGATTATAAAGTAAGTAAACAGCACAATTGTGGGCCACGGCTGTTTTGTGTTTGCTCCATGAGTTTCTACAGCCTCATTTCAGTCTGATTCCCACTATTCCTCTCAGAATCCTCAAGTGGGTCAACTCAAACAGATTGGTGTTTACAAAGCTAGTGCATGAAGTAAAGATGCAGATGAGATAAAGGACAATAAGTGATATAAAGATACAAGCACGGGACACGGTTGGCCGAGTCTCTTACACTGCCCTGAGCCCTCACAGTCCTCCTCAGAGTCCACACTTTGATGATGTAATGCCACATAGTCTGTCCATTGTGAGCACTGTACTGAAACCTAAAATGTCACAGATACAAGCATGTGATTTTATCACAGGATTTCGCACGAGTGTGCCAAGTCAAGGCTCAACAGTAAGCTTTTTTTTCTAATCAGATTTTTACTGCACCAACACAATTTTTTTTTTATGAATATAAATTTATTTTGACACATATCGTTACGACAAAGACAGATGAACAAAGTTCCACAAGGCAAACTTTAATGATAATCCACAACAGGCAGGCAGGGAAAACACACGGTGACCGGACAAGGAGTGCAGGAGAAAGAACAACTTAAGTAGTGAACACAACGAGGATAATTACTAACACACACCTGACACAAATGAACTAATAATGACCGTAACTATGGAGACAGAAGAATGGTGGGAATCTGAACAAAAAAAACCTGTGACAAATGAAAACAAACTAAAAGTCCATGAACAAAATTAAACAGAATGGTGACATAACGCCCCCTTCGACGAGGTGCAACCTCGTGCCGTAACAGAGTGACACAATGGCAGAGATGGAGGGGGACAAGGAGATGGTGAAATGATAGGCAAAAGCTGAAGAGAAGGGATGGTGATGACAGGACGACGAGACCCTGACGTAGACGGTGGAGGAGTCCTGATGGCGCAGACCCAGAGGCAACAGCCCATGGCGAAGACGAAGGCCGAGGAGCCAAGATGTAGTGGATGTGGCTGCTGACATCTGGGGGACAACCGATGGAGACGAGGGCCCAAGATTCGAATGTGCAGATGGTGGGTTAATGGTTCTGGGTGATAGCGGTGAGCACGCCGCATCCTAAGGTGAAGAGGCACAGAGCATAGCAGATGGCCCGTGTGTCCATGTCATAAGTGTAGCAATGACTGACCAAGGGGGCACCGGTGAGATGAGGAAACCTGGTAGAGTCACTTGCCTGAGGGTCCGTGGAGGGCTCGAAGTTGGGAGGAGCCGACAGGTCGATGGACTGAGATGGAACAAGGGAAACTGACACCGGAGGTGGATCCACAGGATTCTCTGGCTCAGGCACTGGGAAGGCATTTCTAGAGATGGTGCAGGGCTGCAAGCTTCTAGAGTGGTGGGGCTGGAGGACTGGCTGAGCTCTGTGAAGGTGACATCAGACTGGGCAAGATGATGGTGAGTGGAGCACAGTCCACACAGATTAAAGAGAATAATAAATCAGTGTCAACGTCATTCATAATAATATCTTTAAACAGTGATGAAGGAGATGATATAAGGTGGGCTTAGGTGGGGATCGAGTCCTCACTGGTGTCAAGCAGCCACTCCTCGGTTCCCATTCCCTCAGCAATAGATGTCGGAACTCACATCCCTGATCAGACTCGCTCAGGGGCTCAACCTTCAGGATGATGGTGAGCGCTGGCCTCTTGTCCTCATGCTCTGGCTCACTTGAGGGGGGCTGGGGGGCTCTTGCGCATTATTGGTGGTCAAAGGTGGTAACTTAGGCTCTTAGTCTTGCTGGGTTCTGGATTGGAGCCGCATACTCTACATTTACATTTATTCATTTGGCAGATGCATTTATCCAAAGTGACTTACAAGTGATTAATTCAACAAGCGAGTCATCACGAAGAGGCAAATAGACACAGGAAGTGCTCACACTACAAGTTTCAGACATTGCTGAGAGTAGGATTAGCTAGAATTGGGAGGGATTAAAGGAAATAAAAGGATAGGGGTTTTTTTTTTAAGATGAGGTGCTCATGAAAGAGATTTCAGAAAGAGTTTTCAGCTGTCTTTTGAATATTGCCAGGGATTCTGCATTCCTGATGAAGGCAGGGAGATGATTCCACCAGCATGGAACAGTGAACGAAAATGTTCTGGAGAGAGATTTTGTGCCTCTCTGTGATGGTACCACGAGCCTATGCTCCTTTATTGATCACAGGCTTCTAGTAGGGACGTAGACTTGTTAAAATGAGAGGAGGTAGGAGGGTGCTGAGCCTGTGGTGGCTCTGTAACTTGATGCGAGTAGCAAGTGGCAAGCAGTGCAGAGACAAAGAGAGGTGTGACGTGGGCTCTTTTGGGCTCGTTAAGTCTAGACGTGCTGCAGCTTTCTGAATCCTTTGTTGAAGTTTGATTGCGCACGATGGCAGTCCAGCCAGAAGAGCATTGCAGTAGTGAAGTCTATAAATGACCAGGGCCTGGAGGAGAAGTTGTGTTGCATGCTCAGTAAGATAAGGCCTAATTTTCCTGATGTTGTGAAGTGCAAATCTGCATGACCTAGCTTTCATTGCAATGTGGTCTTTGAAGGTCAGTTGGCTATCAAAGATTACTCAAAGATTTTTGGCCGAGTTTGATGGGGTAATTGATGATGTGTCTGGCTGGATAGTGAAATTGTGTAGAGTCGGATTGGCAGGAAAGAGGAGAAGCTCAGTCTTTGCCAGGTTGTGCTGCAGGTAATGTTATTTTTCCATGCCGATATGTCAGCCAGACAGCTTGAGATTCATGCAGCTACTGTGGAATCATCTGGTTGGAATGAAAGGTAGAGCTGTGTGTCATCAGCATAGCAATGGTAGGAGAAACCTTGTGCCTGTATGATGGGACCCAGTGATGTAGTGTATACGGAGAAGACAATTCAGCACTGCTTCAATCCAATTCAACCCGGTGGTGTTTGGGAGGTTGATGGGGCTGTGAAAGTTCGTCCCAATCCAGGATAGGGTCTTGAGGGTCTCATCATCGAGCGGGCTGGTGATAGAGAGATGAAAAAACCAGCAATGAACGTGAGGGTATCATGGCTCTCCTGAGCCACCTTAATGAACTTAGAGTTCCATTCCATTTGTGGTCCGGTCATCTGTCACGTAGTTTGCAGGAATACAGACAAAAGCAGATGAATAAAGTTCCACAAGGCAAACGGAAAAAGAGTGCATGAGAAGGAACAACTTAAGTATTGAACACAACATAGATAATTATAAGCACACAGCTGACAGAAGTTTGGCGGGAATCTGAGCAAAGAAAATGAAAACAAACTGAGTCCGTAAACAAAACTAAACACAATGGTGTCATATAATATTGCAATTTTAGTTTTAATTGTTGTTGTTTTTTTAATTAATATTTATATTTAGAATATTTAGAAATGTATAACAATTCAGTACTGTTCAAAAGTTTGCAATTGGTAAAATTTTTGTAATATTTTAAGTCTCTTATGCCCACCAAGGCTTTATTTGATAAAACAGTAATATTGTGAAATATTATTACAATTTAAAACAGTTTTCTATTTGGTGAAAATGGTGTGACAAACTGATATATATTATTTCTTTGATGATAGAGAATTCAAAAGAACAGAATTTAGGCTATTTAAAATAGAAATCGTTTGTAACATTTCTAACATCTTTACTGTCACTTTAGATCAATTTATGTGCTGAATGAAAGTATTAATTTCCTTAAGGAAAAAAAATCGCACCAAACATTTGAATCGTAGCGTAAAATTTACACTCACATTCTTCCAATTTTGGGGAAAAACCTATTAGCAAATCATTTTAACTAGATGACAATTTTTAATGAGCAAAATTTACAACCAAATCTCAAAGAAAACCAAACAGGTCTGCCGAATCATCCTTATTGTTGAGCCCTGCAAGTGTGTTGTAGATCATGTAAAGGTGGAGCAGTGCTTAAGAAAAGCACAGTCCTGCATCCAAAATGAAGTACAGCCAAGCACTGAATAACTCAGTTATGTAACTCCTTAGCTGTGTGTAAAAAGTGGTGAAAATCTTGCCATGGATATGTGACATTGTTCCTGTTGGTTAAGCAATGTTCTCTGCATCTGACACAACTGCTTGTGTCCAGCTGAATGCACTAAACGAGAGCCGCTGTTAGGTTGTCTTTAAATAACAAGACACATGATTGGATGGCAACTGTATCGCTGTCTCTGAATCCCCATGTGAGATTCTAACTTTTATGTCTGTTATGTCTTTTATGTATAAAGAAGTGTAATAGCAATATAGATGATGCCTGGTCCTCTCATGATATATCTTTTGATGCATGAGAAAGAATAGCAACTCGTGAGTACGCGGTTGATGCCATTTGCACTCCTCATGCCTTATCGGAGCTCCGAAATTAGTTTGAACTGTCTGTTAATGCAGAAAGCATATTTATAAACTCTCCATGGTGAGGTGGTTTTAGGGGAAGAAACGCCCACCCTCGTGCTGGTCACGCTGGACTATTCCTGGTTACTGGGTCACTGGGGCAGGTGAGGCCCAAACTGCTGAGCGGAGAAGACCAGCTGCTGTTCTTCGCTCATCCATGGAAGTTGTTTAATTGCTCCATGAATCCATTGCCAATTTACCAATAGTTGCTGCTTCATATTACAGTTCGCCTGAACACTTTCATATATTATTTATACATATATTATTGTTATTATTATATACTTTTTGGTGTTAGAGTATCATATATATCAATAATATGAGTACAAAATATACATAATTGTAATATGTAGTACATTATACTATACACAGTCTTACATCATTACTGAAAACAAGCTGAAGGAAAGGATCTAGAGTGTAGAGAGTTCTGGAGGGAGTTTGAATCTTCTGAGATCTCTGGACACGAGATCTCTTGCTCTGTTCAAAACCTAAACTTAAAGGGATCGTTCACCCAAAAATGAAAATTACCCCTTAACCCTTTCATTCGGTTTTTCAAGGCGACGTTATTTAGAATGTGATGCTTTATTGTTTCCATGGTGATGCGTCATTGCTTGTTGCGTGACACACTGTAGCCACAATAGCGCTATATTTCTTTTTTTCTTTTTTATTCAATGTATTCACAAATTTGTTAACTATATCATGAACTAGCTGATATTGCGTTTATCAAATATGTGCAAGTGGATGTGTTTTGCTGTTTAAACACCTTTATAACTATTGCGTTAGTTGAGCTATACGCGCGATGGACACCGCCATGTTAGTTTGCACTACAGTACAAAGAATCGGATCTGTTGGATTTACAACACACGGATTCATCCACTTCTCCCGAAATACTTGAAAGGGAGTGAGCCGGTGAACTCAGAGAAAAATAGAGTAAACTTTAAAGTTACTTACACTGTGTGAATCTGATATGAATAAAACACGTTGTCTAATTATTATGGAAAGGATTTTGATATTGCCACTTCTATAGGCATCACTGTGTATTTTACAAAAAGGTATTGTTTTGTTTTATGTGCATTTAAATGTCTAAAACCTAAAATAAACATCATGTGGTTGAAAACACTGCATATTTGCGATATATGAAAAGCCAAAAGGGCGCGAGGAGGTTTTGAATTTGGCAGTTGATCATGTGATGCACTGAATGTTCTAATTACACCGGTGCGATCGTACACATCAAAGAAATAATTTACTCACCCTCAAGCCATCCTAGGTGTATATGACTTTCTTCTTTCAGCCCAACACAATCAGAGTTACATTATAAATATCCTGGCTCAAATATCGAGCTTCCAGCGCGACAACCATACGCAATTGACTAAAGTCTGAAAAGCACTATGCCGTGAAGTTCTATGCTACGCTATGGCATACTATGCTATGTCCTACATTGCTGAGTATAGTACGTCATGTCATTGTGTACTACGTCGTGGAAGATAGCGCTTTTTTAGACGCAAGTTGAATGTGTATGGCTGTTGCGCTGGAAGCTCGTTATTTTACTTTATAAAGTTTTAAATAAGGTTATTTATCTTACACAAATGAATCGATTCACTTCAGACATCACGGAGCCACGTGGAGTACATTCTGTCATTGATGGATGCACTTTTTTGGGCTTTAAAATCACATCCTCCAATCACTCCCATTATATAGCTTGGAAGAGCCAGGATATTTTTAATGCGACTCTGATTGTGTTTGGCTGAAAGAAGAAAGTCATATACACCTAGGATGGCTTGAGGGTGAGTAAATTATGGGGTAATTTTCATTTTTGGGTGAACTATCCCTTTAAGATACCTTCTTTCGACAAAATTCTACAGCAGCTTTTCTGAATTCTAAGAATGCACTGCACCAAGCTCAGTGGGGAAAAATAAATTCAATTTGGCAGGCAAGGTGAGAGAGGTGTTATTATAAATAAACATGTTTATTCAATACTGTAAAGTAACAATAAAAATAGTTTGTTGTAATGATGAATGGATTATTTTTTTTATTCATTATTTTTCTGAGTTGTCTCTGCTGAGATCATTTATGAGTCATGTCTCTTGAGGAGGTGCTATTTGTTTTTGAGTTATGTTCTGTGTCGAGTGTTCCAAATTGTAAATTATGGAAAGTATGTTGCTTGTGAAGGCAGTTGCGATATGCAGGCAGTGCACTAGGATTTGGAACAGGGCTTCTGTACTCGCTCTGTATTCTCTCAAGGAGATTCTTCACCACCGCTGCAGTCGAAGAGAGGTCATATGAGGAAAGTCTGCAGCAGTGATTCGACTGAGGAAGGGGGGGGGGGTTGTACAGAAGGACTCATATTTAGTACTAAGGGTTAAACCTGGCCCTCTTCTCTACTTAAGTTGTAGTAGAGAGGAACTGTGTGTGTGGTGTGTTTCGCTTTGCCAGAGCTTACTGCTTGATGTTGGTCTTTGATAAATGTTTGACTGTCAGATCTACAAGCAGAGTGAGTCATATTCACACTTGTCTGTGCTTCACTTGGAATGAAGCTGATGAGTCAGCCGAGAGTTCTTTAAGTAGCACATCAAGGCCCTGTTCTCTGTGGGTACAAACCAGAGAGAACATACTGCTCTCCAAAGACACAGCGATTCCATAATCAGCTCTCATCTTATGTAAATAATGCTGTTTTGATTTATGACAAAAGTCTTTAACAAGATCACTGCATACTTTTGTACTTTAGCGAATATGGCTATGTTTCTCTAACACCACTCAAGATCTGCTTTACAGGTTTAAGTAAAGACTACATTGTTTATATATGTATACTATATATATATATATATATATATATATATATATATATATATATGATTATTTTAGCATCTAAGGCATTATAAGTATAAAGTTATTTATTAAAACTTGTCTTGACCGGTGTTTGAGATATAGGCGTTGTTGTGTTGTGTCAAAAGAATATTATTATTATTTGCTTTGTTTATTTATTTATTTAAGCTTATATAATAGGTCTTGACTGATGTTAAATATGAAGCCATATTCTATAATAATACTAATAATATTAATAATCTTTATGTGATTGTAGTATTCATCTGAGCCTATTATTATTGTTATTATTATTATTATTATTAATGCCTGTGTTAGATATATAGCTATTGATTTATAATAATAATAACAGCAATGCATGTTGTTATTATTTAATATTATTATTTCTCTTATTTAGCCCCTAAAGCGTTATTAAAATGTATTTATTCATTTATTTATTGTGTTTCACCTGATCACCTGTTTGTTATTGTGAACATTTTGGTTCTTTTCCGTCATTGATCAAGCAAACTTTATGTTTGCATACCTTGTTGGAGGAAGTATGTGTGTGTGAGTTTGTGTTTGTGTTTTTGTATATGTGGTTTATTGGGACACAAATGTGTAAAATGACAACTTCCTGTGTCCTCATAATCCAAACGCCTTAAAAAAACATACTAAACTGTGTTGTTGTTTGGTAGGATTAATGTAAGGGGATAGAATATACAGTCTGTACAGTATAAAAACCATTACGCCTATGGAGAGTCCTCGTAACTGTGTGTGTGTGTGTGTGTGTGTGTCCATAAGGAGATGGTCAGCTGTAGGCTGGGTGTGGGTGTAGAACACGGGAAGGACACTGTGACTGTGCGTGAATTCAGAGGTGATTACTAGTGGGTGGTGATTCACTCTCCCAGAGCAGAAATACAGGCCGATACACAAGCTGTGCTCAAATCTGGGCAGAATCAATCCAACTAAACACTTAGGCTTAGGTGATTTCCATATTGTAAATCCAAATGGAGGATTTGCATCCTACCCAACATGAGAAATGAGACATAATAGACATCCTGAAAGGTGTGTTAAAATGTGCCCAGCTGATTTGCATGAGGCTTTCTTTTGGTAAACAAGCGCCTGCTGGTATACATGCTTCCATGTGTCTGCTCGGTACAGCAGCTGAGAGTGGAGTGCTGGAGCTCATGGCTGGGCTGAGTGAAATCAGAGTGAGGGGGTAGAGTGACTCACTGCTCTGCCTGCTGGTGGGGGCTGGGAGGAGGGGGAGCAATACTTACACAATTCATTCCTGCCCAGCTCTTCTCTGTGATTCTTCTGGTGGAATCGCACCAAATTAAGTTATCCCGCATCTCTCTGCATCTAAACAGCTCTTTGTGAAGATGCTTTTGTTCAATGCCTACTTTTAGGAGCTTGTGTGTGTGCATTAAGTGTATTTGTGCACATGCATTTGATTTATGTTTGTGGGTGTATGCATCGTCAAGCTAAGAGCCATGTCCAGTCTCATTGTGCTTGTATGTGGTTGAGGTGAGGACAGACATGGCTCATTAATGGATGTGTCCAAAAACCACTAACTGGCTGAGTGGAAATCAGCTGTAATGCACTAGAGCATCGATCATGGCTTCCTCTCATTACCCATCCCCATCTCTCTCTCGCTCTCTCTCTCTCTCTCTCTCTCTCTCTTAGATACACATTGCTCTATTTTGCCATGCTCTTTCTCAATCCTTCCATCCACTCCAGGAAGCTGAAGTGGATCTATGTCATGACACAGTGGCAGCATTAGATCCTATTGTGAACAGTTTTGTGAACACAATTTTTTTTTTTTTTTTTTGACGTCGTAGTGTTGAATCAAATAACCGGACCTTCGGGTGAATACATCATTTCTCTCTGGAGAAGAATGCAGGACTATTCCAATCATTTAGTCTGAGATGATCTGATTATGTAACACCAACTTCTGTGACTCCTTTAGAGAAAGCATAACGGACATGGATCACGTATGCGTATTCACTTCCAGTTATTTTACCTGTACAAAAACGGTCTGTTATGCTGCTTTATATTGCAAACTTTATGTCATATTTTAATTTATTATCGGGCTCATAAATACACTAGTTTGTAGTGCAGATATTTGTACCATTTGCTTTGTTATTCTTCTAGCTATTTACCTAGTGGCTCACACATTAAAGTCTCACACATTAAAAGAAAATGGCTTACTTAAACATTGAAGACTTTTGAAGTTTTTGAAAATGATACCATTATCGCCCCCGTGTAAACTATAAAACTATAAAAATGCGAATTTGTGATGTCAGGTGTATTACATGTGCAGTCTATGGGTGTGTAGTGTATCTTTGCAAAGTTATATTGCCATCTACTGGCCTGGCATGCAGAATACAGCGTTTTAGTCGTTTTCGTGGATCTTAGCATTTTGACTACTCTGCCCTCTGTACGCAAAAGACACAAAAGGAAAAACTTTTCCATTTTTAGTACATCATTGTTACAAAAGTACCCTAAATTTTGCAGAGCAATGGTAAATGTGACTCATTTATCTTTACACTATAGTAAGTTGTGAAAATATAAGTGTGTATGTTCTTTAACATGTTGCGATGTGGTTGCTAGAGCATTTTGTGTTTTAGTATGTTGCTATGCAATTGAAATGGTTATTGAAATGAAAGTCAAAAAGCAATAGCACACCTTTTCCTCAACAAGTTGCGTGATTTGAAGTGTGTCCTTAGTACAAACAGTGCAGGATGAAACATGTGCTGAATTTTAATACTTAGGTTAAGAGTTTATTGAAATCCCTTACCATAAAAAGAGCAATAGATTGCCTTAGCAAGCACCAATAATAGCTATATCTTATCTTTTCTTCTCTGCGAAAGAGTACCAAATATATGAGAGCACATTAAGGTCTGTTACAATAAGCAAACTGCGGTGGATGTCGCTAATCCACATTCTGGCTCTTTCTCTTCCATCAGAGCACTTTAGACCATTTCATCCAACATCTCCCGACATACTTATTTGCATTCAAAGGAAGAGATAGTAACATGAGGTAAAATGAGGATTCTTTTGAAACCAATAATTCCCTGAATGTTTTAGCCTGAAGAGCTCCTTACAAGAGTTTGCAGTATAACTCTGAACACTGGCCTCTCTTTCTTAGATATAAAGGTTTGGATTATAGCGTTTTTGTTGTTGTTGTTTTGTTGGTTTTGGTACAGAACCGACCGTGAGATGTGAGCTTCTCTTTCCACTCCCCTAAATCATGAATATTGCATTTTTTATTGTGTTGATTTCTTTTCTTTTGTGTTTTTAGGCTGATTCGAAGGTGCAAATATGCTTTTTATAAATATCCAGAACCTGTGCCATGGGCCGTCAGTCCTCTAACAACCAAACTAATTAATTCCAGAGAGAGAGGGAGAGTAAAAAAAGAGAGATGGATAATGAGAGAGAGAGGAGTTAGACTATTTAAAAAATAAGCACTATTTGTAATGGGTAAAATAGCTGCCTAGTTGGCAGGATATGTATCACTGTGCATAGAGAGAGTGTTTAAGGCCGAGTCAATGCTTCACAGGGAAGATGAGTAAAAGCGCTGAGCCCTGCTTACCCAAATTATCCAGTGAGACAAATTTTGGCAACGCAAGCTCTAAGTGCCCTTTCCATGCTGCCAAGTGATTTTGACAATGGCATTTGTTGATCCAACCAAACGCCCAGTGACTTCCTGGAGACTGACAAGTTTGAGAGGCACCAAAGGCACCCAAAGAACGCCCATGTGGTCTCTGCACTAATTAGGCCATCAGAAGGAGGTCTGAGAAATGGGCAGAGCACACGTGTTATTGTTACTTGTTATTGTTAACTAAAACAAAAACTATCAAAAACATTCTTTTCTTTGTTAATTGTAAAAACAATTAAATATAAATAATGGAATTTTGGAAAATGTGACAACCTAAAACCTAAATGTGACACTAGACCACAAAACCAGCCATAAGGGTCAGTTTCTATGAAATATCATCTGGAGGCTGAATAAAAAAGCCTTCCATTGATGTATGGTTTGTTAGGATTGGACAATATTTGGTCAAGTTACAGCGCTTTGAAAATCTGGAATCTGAGGGTGCAAAACAAAATCTAAATATTGAGAAAATCGCCTTTAAAGGTGTCCAAACATATCCACTCACAAAAATACATTTTTGATATATTTACAGTAGGAAATTTACAAAATATCTTCATGGAACATGATCTTTACTTAATATCCTAATAATTTTTGGCATGAAAGAAAAATCATTTGCTTTACAAATGATTATAATCATTGCTACAAATATACCCGTGCTACTTATGACTGGTTTTGTGGTCCAGGGACAAATAGTCATGTTTAAAACAAAATGACCAAAAATAAAAAACTAAAATCTAAAAATAAAAGCTATTGCATAATATTATTAAATAGCATAGCCTTAATGTAACCTCTTTCATTATTTACCTTGGATTGCTTTACAAAACAGCTCTTTGTCAGTAAGTAATTTTTACAGTAAAATACTATAATACTGTACACATTTTTCCCATCATAATTCCTAAGTCCATAGATTCTCAGATATCTGTTGCTTAATTTGAGTAAAAAAGTAAAAATATAAAAATGTCTCAATCTGTTTTGATAACTATATAGAGATCATCCCTTTAGGGTTAGCCCGTTATAACAATCCAGTTCTTATATCTAACCTTTAGATTACTTCATATGTTGTAAACACGGTGTCTCTGGCTCCGCCTCCCACTCGATGATGAGGTTGTGACCTCCAGGGTTTTAGTTAGTGTGAGTGTCATCTCTTGTCCAATTAAGTGAGCACTGGAGTGTGATGAGATAAGGGACAGATGGGTGTAGGTGTAGATGAGGTCAAAGCACTTCTGACCTGCTTTTATTCTTGCTTGCACACTGGTGTCGACAATTTCTCCTCACACAGACGAAACACAAGTTTAATGTCTGATACCATTTTGAGTTCAGTTTAAGGTCAGACAGGGTTGACATTGCAATAGGACGGCTCTAATGAAAAACTCATTGGTAATTGATTGGTTGGATGCAGTTACAGAGATTGTTTGCGGAGATACAATTTGTATTCACAAAATAAAAATATGTATAAAGTAGTACATACATGTCAAGCAAAAAGATGCACGTAAATCTCAAAATGGCTGTTGCTTCCCAGCTCAAATGTAGCAAGAAAAAACAAATGTTGTTCTGATTATTTCAGTGGGTTGCATCACCCAGATACTTTCGCATGCCTGAGTGAGTGAGTGTGTGTGTCTGTGTGTCTGTGTGTATGTGTATGTGTGTGAGAGAGACAGAAGAAAAGTGCAGTAATAATTGTTCACATATCTATTTTCTGGTACCACTTTTACACAAAGTATTTATCTTAAGAGGTCAATTAATTGTCATCATTGCTCAATGTCAACCAATGCCCAAATTCACACAAATGTAATGTAAATCTTGTCTTGTTAGTATTAATCTGGAACAAATTTTAAAATATGAAAATATTAAGTAAAGAAATACGCGACAACCGAAAGCATGAAGGGCATTGTTGTTGTCAGTACTGTGGGGGTTTCTATGTATGTGTTTACATAATATATACACTATACTATATTATAAACTCATTATTGCATGTAAAATCTATA
Source organism: Opsariichthys bidens (assembly GCA_037194245.1). Classification (NCBI taxonomy): domain Eukaryota; kingdom Metazoa; phylum Chordata; class Actinopteri; order Cypriniformes; family Xenocyprididae; genus Opsariichthys; species Opsariichthys bidens. The sequence goes on from CM074296.1 coordinate 13,891,871, forward strand.
TGTGACGAGCAGGGTGGGCGAGAGCTGTGAGGGAACGGCACGAGGCCGGTGACGTGATTGATAATAGGCGTCAGCTGCACGCTGCACCGGTCTCGTATCGCTCACGGAGGAGCTCCGGAAGCATAAAAGAGGAGCGACGACAGTGAAGGACAAGAGAGGACCAGGCCTGGATTTTATGTTGTTTTATTATGTTTGTGTGGGCGACAGTCGCCGTGAAGATCTGCCGCCATTTTACTTTCGTTTTGTTGTTTGTTTATTTTGAGTTTAGTGAAGTTATGTTTAACGCTCGCCGGTTCCCACCTCCTTCTTCACTATATAAGGTATATTTTAAAGGAATTATTCCCCCTTTTTTGGATGTTCTTTCACCAAACACAAAATGAGAAATTTGAGAATGGTGGCTTTTTGAATGGAAATTTGAATGAAATTATGATGGTGGAGGTTTTCAAGCTACAAAAACACTATAAAAAGTAGTCCGTATGACTGATGAAATACAATGTTCTGTCATGAAACACTTGATGGCGCAGGCTAATAGGTCCTTTACCTCAACCTGCTCGTAATCACGTCTTTATCTATAGGGCACCACTGATTGGTTCCTGCTATATCAGTAGCCAATGAGCTTGTGTGCTCAACCTTCAAAATACTTTGCTAGCATTTGCTTTAGCAGTGCAGCACGCTTTCAGAAACCCTCCACCTTCCCCAGCTCCACCTGTAAAGATCTGATACAGGTAATTCATCATGTATGCTATATTGTACAGATGCAGCATCTCTTACTCATAGCAGCATGTCGTGTATGTATTGGCAGTAGCAGCAATAAAAGCAGCAGCGTAATAGATATGTTTCATCAAGACCAAACATACAACATTGTCATACCCATTACCATGCCAAATGCTCAAAGAGTTGTCATGACAGAACTATGTTTCATATCATCTGAAGTCATACAATAGTATTTTGTGGTGAACTGATCAGAATTTTAAGGTATAGTTCTTCCGTCATCTTTTACTTGCTCTCATGTTGTTCCAAACTTGTATGATTTTCTTCAGTGGAACATACAAATAATTATTTCTCTGTTTTTTTTTCTTTCTTCCATACAATGAAAGTCAACGGTCACCAAAACTGTGTGGTTACTGACATTTTTCAAAATATCTTCTTTTGAGTTCCACTTAACAAAGACAGTTTTGAAATGACATGAGGAGAAGTAAATAATGGCTAAAAAGTTTCGGATTTAAGTTCTCATCAGTTCGTTGTCGACTGCTGCAAACAGATTATTGAGTCAATGAGTCAAATTTGAGGACCAAATGCATTAATGAATCATGAACTGATTCATTGAAAACATCTGATTCAAAAGAAGGATTTGTTTATGACTGCTTCTCTTATGAATGTGAGAAGGATCAATAGGGCTGATGTTAAAGTTTTTGAAAAGTTTTTATCGAAATTTGACTCTTCCTCACAAAAAAAAGTATAGCACACAAGTCATATGGACCACTTTTATGATTTTTGACACTTTAATGTCCCATTCGTTGCAATTACATGGAATAGAGGGACCACCAGTGCAATAAATAAATAAATAAAACTTCTGTCAAAGACAGAAAGTAATAGAGGTTTGGAACAAGGTTATTAATCATCTAAATAATGACATTTCTGTGTACTTTAGGACACCAGTTTGACCTAAAAGTTTACTGTTTAAAAAGGCAGGAAGCAAAGCAGTCTGCTGAAGCTGAGTAAATTTGAGTTTCTGTAATTCAAGAGTGTCATTTGGGCTTTTGTGAGCTCTGGGTCAATCAGTCATTTACAGACATAAGTCAGTTACCAAATTAGAGAAAGCAGAACACAAGGATCGATACACAGAGTTTTAATGAGGATCTCTTGTGATTGCATTGGAAGCCAGGATGGATTTGAGACTGAGGGGGCGTTGGTCATCTGTTTCTACTACTAGTAAAAGCAGCCTGCCATCTCCATTAGCTTGATGCAGACCTGAGGGCATAGCTACACAATCGCAATGTGAATAATTGAATATTTATTCCGTTGGAATAACCATCTCGCTGAGAATGCACATAAAGAAAGAGAAGAGGCCGGAGAAAGACCACATTGGGATGAGTAGGGAGGCGAGAGTCAGTCGGAAAAGATCGGCATTCAGATCTCCTTTGTGTGAAGATTTACGTAACCACCTTGCTTTAAAAATAGACGCGGCAATTTTCAAGCGCATACATGTCAGACATTTGACAAAGCGTAATATTTTAATTAGATGGAAAGGAAGGAGAACCACATTGTGTAAGTGACAGTAACTGTTGGGGTTGACTGGTGCATTTTAGGATTTGTATAATTGAGGTCTTCAAAGTGATGACTGTGCTGTCCTTTCTAGCACCCACTGAATGGGTCACACTAAAATGTCTGGTGTTTTAATAGATGTTAAATGTATGTCACTACATGTCACAGAATTCTTTGATAGTTTTCAGGCATGTTCTAATAATGACTATTTATTGAATTGGTGAGCTTTTTCCCCCCTAATAAATGCTACTTTGTTTTCACATTTCCAGTTTTATTCCCAAAACACTTTACATAAGGTTTCATGTGTGACCATAATTTAACTACGTTAGCTAACATGAACTAAGAACAATACTTCAACTGGATTTATTATCTTTGTTAAAGTTAGTTTCTACATTTAAATTATTAAAATCAAAATCTGTATGTTAACATTAATGCACTGTGAATTGTTTTTGCCTAACATTAACTAAAGTAACTGATACACTGGGGTAGTCGTGGCCTAGTGGTGAGAGAGTCGGGCTTGTAATCTGAAGGTTGCCGGTTCGATTCCCACGCCGGCAGGAATTGAAGGTGGGGATTGTGAGTGAACAGCTCTCTCTCCACCTTCAATACCATGACTAAAAAGTGCCCTTGAGCAAGGCACCTAACCCCTAATTGCTCCCCTTGTAAGTCGCTTTGGATAAAAGCATCTGCTAAATGATGAAAAATGAAAATGAAATGAAATACACTCTCTAGCCACTTTATTAGGTGTTCAACTGCTTGTTAATGCAAATATCTAATCAGCCAATCACATGACAGCAGCTCAATGCATTTAGGCATGTAGATATAGTCAAGACAATCTGCTGAAGTTCAAACCTAGAATCAAAATGGGGATGAAAGGTGATTTTGAGCATGACATGGTTGAGTATATCAGAAACTGCTGATATATTGGGATTTTCACACACAACCTTCTCTAAGGTTTACAGAGAATGGTTAGAAAAAGAGAAAATATCCAGTGAGTGCCAGTTTTGTGGGCGAAAATGCCTTGTCGATCCCAAAGGTCTGACTGGAGACTGGTTTGAGCTGATAGAAAAGCAACAGTAATTCAAATAACCACTTGTTACAACCGAGGTCTGCAGAAGAGCATCTCTGATCGCACAACACGTCAAACCTTGAAGCAGATGGGCTGCGGCAGCAGAAGACACGCCACTGCTACTCCTGTCAGCAAAAAAACCAGGAAACTTAGGCTCACAAAAACGGGACAATAGAAGAACTTTGCTTGGTCTGATGAGTCTCGATTTCTGCTGCGACATTCTGGTGGTAGGGGCAGAATTTGGCGTTTAACATGGAAGCATGGATTCATCCTTGTATCAACGGTTCAGGCTGCTGCTGGTCGTGTAATGGTGTGTTTATTAACGATACGTGTGGGCATGACATTTAGGAATAAATTGCATCATACAATCCTATTTAACAAGTGTTGTGTGCTTGATTTTTATCCTTCCCCGTCACTTTTTCCCCTCTATTAATCAGACAGCAATTTATGAAGAGAAGTAACTATGCATGAATTGTGCGTCATGAAGTCTTCATGCATGGCCAGCAGACGTTCGTCCTCCATCTGTCATGATCAGAGTACATTAGCCTGTATGTGTCTGTCTAACTTTCTTACACAATCCAGGCATGGAATGATATAGTGAATATTTTCTTTCTGATTCTGGCCTAGAGGTAATTTGATTTGTCCTCAGTGTTTTAGGATTTCCTCATTGCACAGCAGTTTCCAGGCATCATTTCTGTGGCCTGCATTTTTCAGTTACCTGTCAAGAGACTCTGACTCTCTGGGGGTTGTAATTAAATTCCATTGGTGGGGTAGCATTCCTGTCAATTACGCAATGACAGTATTGAACCCTGCAGCCTGACAGGATAAAAACCCTCTAACAGAGAAAGCCGCTTGCAGGAGAGAACCAGTGTTGTTTAGCAAACGGTTAAAAACTCTCTCTCACAGGCCATGTAAGGTGAGGGCTCCCAGAGGCAGTGTTGATGTCTAATCCACTTATCCTATACTCTTGAATCCCACACCGTAGATCCCAGCAGAACCCTTTAGATCCCCAGGAGAAGATTGCTTATGTGGAGGATGTGATCATGTTCCCTTTTGGTGGGAATGTCTGAAATCTATACCATCACTTGAGATGTAAAGTCTCTTGTTCTCCTCGCCCTCAAGTGTGGGAAGTTCTTTTAATGCATGGGTTTGTGTAAAGGCAAATCATGTCAGACTTTCACTTGAGCATCCTCCCCTCCCCCATTCTTGCCTCTTTTTTCTCTTCTGTCTTCACCATCTGTATAATCAACCCACCTTCCTTTCTCTTCATAATGGGGATGAGTTGTATATCTTCGTTATGGATGTGCAGTTGCTTAACTGTGATTAACCGTTCTTCTGTCTAGACCATCAGCTTTGGAGAGAGATGAAAAAGTGATAAAATATGCAAAGAGAAGACTTTCTCACCTTCACGTCTTCATACATCTATTCACAGTATTTATCAGTGTTGAGGAGGAGCAATTACTTTCAGTAGTGTAGCTGTTTTCAAAATATTACCTTGACTAGTAACAAGGTATTAAGTAGCAGTGTATCATGAAAAAATCACATTTAAAGTAATAAGCCACTAAATGCCACTTACATTAGTTTTTTCCTTGATGTGGAATGCCTAAAACCACCTTAACTGCACTTCAACACTCCACCTTGAGTGGCTTATTACTCCTTAAAAATAAACAGCAACATGTTAAATAAAATACATTATTTTTGCCAAGCATATACAGTATACATTAGCCATTGTTTAGTGAATTTTCACAGGCGATATAAAGTCATTTCTATAGGAATCCATGCAAATGTGAATTTAAAGTGAGAGCTAAAGTTTTCCCAATGCAGATTTTGGGCCAGTTGGTCATGTGAATTCGCAGAATCTGCCTGGTTTGAAAGTAACTGCTGTGTGAGATGTGCTTTATATTGCGTCAATATTGACAATAGACATTGAACCTTTGCCCTCGAAATTTTGACACAATTTAGACCACACCTTGAGAACCATTCACACCGAGGACGATAATTAATGATAAATATTACTAAAGTTTTATTAATCATTCTAATTCTGTGAGAATAGGGAAGTCCACACGACAGCTGTAATGATCACTTTCAGAGAGATTTTTTTCCAGATTGGGATTGATAAAAACATTGAGAGATGTTTAAGCATTTAAAGTGAATAATAAATAGAATGTTACCCTCCATTGGTGTATATCGCTATAGTTCTTGCCATTTTTTATGCCATACTATTGTAAATGAATTAATTCGGTATGTACAGATGCTGATCCTGCTTGTGTATTTGCTGTGTAAGTGTGCTGTTTGTTTGTTGCTTGAAGCTTTTCAAACAGGTAGCTTGAATACTTTATTGTGAAAGGATTATAACTTAAACTGCAAATAGCTTTGCCAGCATTGTTATTTCTATTAATGGTATGTGACTGAAATGTATTTTTGAAGCTGTGCGTATCTATGGTGTTTCTCAGGAATGCTTCTCCACTTCAGATGCTTTGTTGTAAAGATGGTTTTGGTCCTCTGCCAGGAATTTCTGTCTGGGTTGAAGATGGATTATCTAATGTTTTGTACAGGCTTGAGTAACTATGCCCTGCCATGCATATTCATGTTACTCAGATTCATAAACATTCACAAAGGGCTTAGTATTTCAAAGTAATTCCATACTGATGAAACGTAGACATTGTTTTATACCTTTACATTTTAAAAATCTTTATTTAATAATAAACACCATTCGTTTCATCACCTTATATTCCATTTTTTATTTGGTAATGTAAATGATTTTACAGTTCAGCTGCTAATTTAGAAAAATGCAGTCGAACAGAAATATGCTATTATCTTATTCTTCACAGGTGAACTTGAGGTTAAACCTGTTTACGAGCCTAATCAATCTGTTTGCATTTTGGCATAAGCCAGCGGTTTCCCCATTATCTAGTTTTAATGGAGGCATAAGCTCTGGATTGGCTTCAAATAACAGGTTTTATCCATGTCCCGTGGCTGACCCAGTGTCTTCCTAGTAGCACTGTTGGGCAAACAACACTCCCTCTTTGTCTGTGGAGCACTGGCCCATTCGAGCTCATCAAAGTTTCAGGAGTCATTCAATCGAGCAGTGCGGTCCATCCAGGGGAGCCCGTGTTGGTATAAAGAAAATGGATACTGGGGCACCTGGGTCCGACTCCATTACTGAAGCCCTGTCAGGGCCATCTCATCTGGGGAGTCACTGGAAAAAAGCACAGGTGGGGTTCCAGGCCATGGATAATTCAAGTGTGACCTTCTCTGATGGCTCTGGTAAGGTCTATACAGTTTCATATCACTGTAGTTATCTAATTGTTCATTATTTAAATGTTTCATTATTATATTATATTATAGAGTTGTGTATATTGAATTGTGAATAAAAAAAAAACTTCACTGACTTTTTGTTTTACTCAGAGTGACCCACACTCAAAATTTATATTTGGGGGAAAATATATATGTTCTAAGGGGTGTCATTATTCATTATTAATTTGCTTCCTGTCTAAATCATTACTTGAGTGTAATTTCTTTTGCTTCAGGGAGGTTCAGACAGCATGCTGAGCTGAGGTCACAGAGATTTCATGGGCTCTCATTTTCATTAGCATGCAAGTGCATGCAGCTGTATGCAGATAAATATCATCCGTCTCTGTAACTTGGATTGAGGGTGGGTGTTTTAATCGTAGTAAAAAGTATATGTTAGAGATTGGACACCTATATTGTCAAGGTCACTGGATCAGAAGATTAGCCAGTGCATGGAGAATGGCACTGAGGAGATTGCTGATTCCTTGGATTTTGTCATTAGTGATCGTTCCAAAGATGACCTGGTAGTACAGAAAGCCATTGTTTAGAACAACACTCTCTTTCAAGAGCTAGCCAAATCCCTCACAGAACTGCTTTAATCATTTACACTGAGTTATGGCTGTCTGCTCTGGGGCCTGCGAGATCACAAACAGAGATCATACAGGGATTATATTTGAGCACAAGCTATTATCAAATGAACTTCATGCCTTAATAACCACAAATCTGACATTGTTAAATAAATCTATAAACCACCATGCCCAACTGAATGATAATAAAATGTTCGTCACTCAGTGTCATCCAAAAGTAATTAATACTCTTATTCAAGCAATAGGCACATTAAATTGATTGAAAGTGGCAGTAAAGGCATTTATAATGCTACAAAACATTTCTATTTCAAATAACGACTTTTCTTTTAAATGTTCTATTCATAAAACATTTTCACAGTTTCAATGATAATATTAAAGGGATATTTCAGCCAAAATTTAAAAATTATCCCATATTTTACTCACCCCCAAGCCATCCAAGATGTATATCATCGTCTTTCAGGCACTTAAACTTATTAATTTAAAGATATCCTTGCTCCTCCAAGCTTTATAACTGTTTATTTTGAAGCCCAAAATAAATGCATCCATCCATCATAAATATAATCCATCCGGATCTAGGAGGTTAATAAAGGCCTTCTGAAGGGAAGCGATAATTAAATAAAAATCCATATTTAATATTTTATGAAGTAAAATATCTACCCTCCATCAGACGACAAAACGCAAACTGCCTTTTGACTTACGCTACAAGAGTAACCCCTGACACGATGTATGACGCAAGATGTAGTATCATCCGCTTAGACGCTTCTCGTGGTTCAAACATATAGGTCTGGGCAACAAACTCAAGCTCTTTTTACATTTCTCTTTAGAAATTCTCATTTTAGACTTCTAATTCATGATTGGTGTTTTGTTTTGCTCTATTTACTAAGCTTCCATGTTTATCATTACATCATGCCTCGGGTCAGGGGTTATTCTTACACCACAAATCGATGTGTACGGTCGGCTAGTTATTTTACTTTATGAAGGTTTTATTCCAAAAACCCATCACTTCGCTTCAGAAGGCCTCTATTAACATCCTGGAGTTGGATTATTTTTAATGATGATAGATCAAATGAAGAATTTACATTTTAAAATAAAACAGTTCGTTTAAAGTGCGATAATATTTCACAATATTACCGATTTACTGGATTTTTGATCAAGTAAATGCAGCCTTAGTGAGCATTAGAGACATCTTCAAAAATATTACCGACCCCGACCATTTGAATGGTAGTGTATTGCCCAAAAGTTATGAATTGCATGGTGATATCTCAATCTATCAGGCTGAAAATTGTTCCGTTTGATTATCTTTTGTGATAAGATTTCCAACTCAAACTACCCTTGTGCATACAGTATTATGAAGTTCTAAGGTTGTAGGCTCGAGTCTCAGAGCTGGCAGGAAATTTAGGTGTGGGGAGTGAATGAACAGCACAGCAAAAATGGCTGCCCACAGCTTTGGGTGTGTATTCACTACTGTGTGTGTGTGTGTGTGCACTTGGCTGGTCGAAATGCAGAGCACAAATTCTGAATATAGGACACACGTCACATCCCTTTTCACTTCACTTTCTGAACATACCCCTCAACTCATATAGTCAAGTCACCTTTATTTATATAGCGCTTTTTATAATGCAAATTGTGGCAAAGCAGCTTTACATTAATAATTGGCAAATAATTTTGGCTGCACAGCAGCTCCCAAAGAAAATGGTGTCATTGTGCAGCTTATTCTATATAGTATTGATTCATTCTGTTGCAAAGATCAATAGTTATTAGTCTAGTTTATTTATGTATATCAGCACTGCAGAAAACAGTGACGTAATCGTCCGGCTCAGTTCAGTTCGCATACAACGGCGCCAATGCAAGCATACCAAAAAACACTGCTGAATATCAAGCAAGTGTCCCCAACTTAAGCAAGCCAAAGGCAACAGCGGCAAGGAACCAAAACTCCAACAAATGGAGAAAAAAACCTTGGGAGAAACCAGGCTTAGTCAGGGAGCCAGTTCTCCTCTGGCCAACAGTGAACACTTGTCCGATACCCAGGCAGAGTTACAGGTCATTAAACCGATAAAACCATGTAGTTACCTTATGTTACCCAGTACATTCAAGGGTGTACGTACTGTAAAATAAAGTGTAACCCCGCCATTATTGCATACAAAGAATCCTGTCTGGAACTAAACTATGAAACGGAGTTATCTTTACACGATTATCATTTGGGTATAATCACAGGAGTACAATACCTTGTGCTGGACATGATTCGCTCATCGATCGGTGTGTCTCACTGCTGTTGTGGATCAATTAGAGAAGTCAAGGCCATCCGAGACAGGAGACTGAGCCGTCGCCCTGCTGAGCATCCATAAAATGGCTTAAATGGATTACTGTGTACATGATCACATTAGACTGACCACAACCCTGGCAATAAACGTTCAAACTCAATTTTAAACCTTTGTAGATCGCTGACTAAAGATCACTAATATCTATTGTCTAACAATAATGAAAGATTTTCATACCGATTACATTCATTTGGGTCATAAATATCTTTGTTTGACCCAGTGTCTCTTCCAGTTGACTAAATTGCCTTTTGTGCAGATGCCAGAATTTCACCTGTGCCAAAAGGTCAAATGGTCATTGTCAGAGAGCTGAATGGTTTTAATACCAGACTTTGCACTGGCATCTAGGGATGAGGTAAAAGCACATGACAAATAAGCACACATCGTAAAGCGCAACACAAATTGTTCTCGTGGCTCTCATTTTGAATTTAGGAATGCAGGAGGATATATTGCTGCTAATAAAAGTGATATTGCTTTGATCCAAATTTATGTCGGCCATTATGTCTGTTTAGAGACATCCCAGCGACTACTTTAGTGGTCTATGCTTTCTCATCAGCAGAGGGATGGTCTAATACAGTGTGCTGTTGGTCTGGTAATAATGGGAAACACACCAAGGATGATATTAGGGTTACTTGTCATTCAGCTGAAGCCTTTTTATCCAAGCCACAAGATCTGTCCCCTTGGGTCAAACTACCAGTAAGTGCTTTGCACAAGGGCACTATGGCAGTAGGGCAGAATTGCTATCATATTAAGTCACTGAGTAAGTGGATCTGAATTTATAACCCTTGTGCTAATGGCAAAGGCCCCAGATTAGAATATAAGGTTTTGTCAGATTGGACATGAACTCACAACCTTGGCAGTACTTTGTGCACTTCATCATTTACTCACATTCATTTTGTCCAAATCAAAAAAGCAGAACATATTAAAGCTGTGTTGATCACTATTTTTCTAAGCGAATTCAATGAACAGAGACTGAAGTGTTCAAGCTTCAAACAATAAAAGTGGTCCATAATACTGCACCATATTCCACATTTTCTGAAGCCATTTTGTATTGTTATTCAAGATAATCTTCCCATAACCACTTCTGCTAGAGTGAGTCAGAACTCCAGAATCAGATCAGTCTAATTTGTGAATGGATCATTCAAACAGTGTCACAATGTTCAGTGAATAATGATTTAAATTCTGGTCTATTCATGACACAAAGCTATATATTGAATGGCTTTGGAAGTTGTATGCACCACTTTTTGGCGACTTTAATGTTGCTTAATTTCATTTTTGAAGCCTAAGAGATTTTGTAGAACAGCACAAAAAACAGTTGTTCTTGACCTTTCTGACTCCAAGCCCCTTGTTGTCCAAGACAATATGAGGAAGACCTATCTAAGCCGATATGGATCGTTATGGCATGCATACACAAAGATAGTTGTGCAAACTCTGAAATTCAAAGTTGCTGACAAAACCAAACTAATCCAATCTGATTTAGATCAGGTTCAGAGGGATCACAACTTTTGGTATAAATGTCCTCAGTCATCTAGAGTTTATGATTAACTCTGGTGCATGTACACTTGAAAGTGTGCAGCAAACAGCCAATAATACAAAAACATATAGAGCATCAGTTTGATTCAATTCACGAGAGAAGTTTAGAAGGCAGTAAAAAACACAGCTGCTGTCATGAAAGAAAATATGTGACTATATTAATAAGTGAACTGAATTTATTAATTGACAAGTTATTTGCTCACAAAGATCTTAAAGGAAAACACGTAAATTCAACAATTTAAAAGCTTCATATATTCTACAGGTTATATTTATACTGTATATATATATATCGTCTCTGCATTCACTGTGAACTACTCTTATTTGGAGCAAGAGATACAGGGGGAGTGGCTTTATTGCGATATATATATACATACATATATACATTTGTTCTCCAGGTGACAAGTAGCGCAAGCACTTGAAGAGCGTCAGAAATAGAGCGGGGCATCAGTTTACACACTGGGATTTATAGTGTCGCGCTGCACCACATCCAGTGTAGACAGAATCACTGATCACAATGGGTTTTGTCTGCTTTTGTCGCTCGTGCAGTGTAGACACTGTACGAGCTTATGTTAATATAACTACATTTTAATAATTATAAGATTTATTGGGCCCCCTGTGCTGAAGTCCACTGGTTAAGAACCACTGAGATTTTTTTTGTTGACCTATCCCTTTAAGGTAAACAGCCTCTGTATTTAAAACATGTTCAAGCAGTTCAACAGGGATTACTTTGAATGGCAAATATCTTGCCTACACTGACTAAAAAAAGTTGTAAAGAAAAAAGATGGGCCCCATGACACCTTAAATGTGGTCTGGGTCAAAAGCACAAGGAAGAATTCAGGTGACATTTTAATTCACTCCCCTCAGCAGGAAAAATGCATGAGTGTTAGAGAAAGGTAGCACAGTAATATCGTCCTAGCCCTTGGAAAAAGTGATTACAAAGACAAACTCAACCCGACAAAACCAGGCTAGCACTTAAACTGTCCTTTTCCTCTTCTATTTGAGTTATACGACCTCCAAACTCTGTTTCCAGTACGCTTGGCTTCACCTTAAGAATTATTTTGAGCAGCTCTTGACATAATCTCAGCCTCCGACATAATTTTTTCCCTGAAAAGAGTTCTTTGTGGCATTGTGCCAGAAATGAACCACTCCTCCCGGCATCAGATCCTAGTGAGTTACATTACGCTAACATTGCGATTCCCCTCCCCCATGTAACTCCCTATCTTTTCCTTGCTTTCTCTCCTGTTCCTTGCTCGTCTGGGAACACAGCTCTTTTGTTTCAAAAAATCTCACCAGTTTTTTCCCCCCAGGGTTGAACTTTGTGATATTCTAATTGCTTTCCACTATTTTCAGCAACTTCCACCTCCCACCCCCGATCTCTCTCTCACTCTCACTCTCTCACCACCCCCTCCCTGGCCTTTGAAGGTGGGCAGAAATAGCGTATGTTGCTTGTATCTACAGTGTGCCTTTCTAGACAGAAAAATGAGCCACCATTAATGAAAACAGATTCGTTTTATGAGCCAATTGTGTTCGCATTAGGCCTCCCTTGACTCAGTTTTATCCGGTGAGTTTCCAGAGATCAATTTATGTTGGACACAGATTGCTTTTTAGTCCACCGGATTTCGGTAAAGCAACCAAATGATGACAAGCATTCGGGTTTTTGTGTGGTTAAATCAAGTACTGGGTAGAATACTCACATATTCTGTAGTCTGTTACAAATTATATGATGAAAATTGTAATTAGTAATGTGATCTATTATGTTACACATTTTAGTTAAGATAAACGGACTACTTTTTGATTACTTTTAGATTACTTTTGACCTAACTCGTTTACCACATTGATTTGAATAGGATAATCTCTACAACACTTCAACACACACAACAAAAGGCACCATGTGACCATTTACCGATTATAACCGTCTGACTAGTTGCTGGTCTGTGTGTGCAATTCCACAACCCCCTTCCAAAAAAAACCTCAAAGGTATATAACTTTTCAAACATAGAAAAGTTTGCTGTTTTTAGGATTTAAAAAAAGATGAATTCGAAATCAATAAATTATGAACAATTTACTGCTATTTGTGAATGACACATAATCATGTAATAAATAAAAAAAAAGTAACTGTAATCTGATTACAAGCATTTTGAAATGTAATATAATCTAATTACTAAGTTCTACATTTTTGGAATATGATTACATGATCCAGTTTATATATAATCAGTTACCACCTAGCTCTGGTTAAATCACACCTAGTAATCTGGTAACACCAACATTACATGTCATCGGACTCCTGAGGCAGGAGTCACTCAATCCTACAGAGGCAAGAGGGGTACAGAGACTTAAGAGGTGTTAATTTTGGCACATGGCATAAAACCGTCCCATCCAAACCTTGACTCTATGGAAACCTGTTGTGACCAAGAGGCTGCCAAGAGCTAACCTTATTAAAATTCCTTTTTTCCTGACCAGTTGCCAACCTGGCTGAGAATTGGAGAATTAGATTTGGCTGTCATACAAGGAGACTAATCAAACCTTGGGCTTCTAGGCAACTGGACTTATTTTGTTCCTTTAAATTAGAGCTATAATTTTGTCTCTGGGGAAAAGGCATTTAAACTGACCAGCACTGTACCGTTTGTATGAAATAAGTGTCTGTTCTCCTGTGATTTCTGTTTTTGGCTTGTTTTTTGGTACAAACTGGGCCCAGGGGGTGTGGCGCCCCGAGCCATCCCTGAACCCAGGGTTGAAAAATAACCACAAAAGTGCACAGGGGCCCATTACACACCCCTTTCCCATTTATCATGGCACAACAACAGGAGCAGCTGTGTGTTTGCTCTCTCACACACACACACGTATCCATCAGCAACATGTGATAATGGCCACAGCGATTGCCAAACCACGCACAGAGAGGGTGGACAGCCAGGACCCAGGGAGAAAGATGATCTTATTAAGTGTCAATGTGGTACGGGAGGCTGTACGTGAGGTGGCTGACACATTCTGAGAATGGCTGGCATTGTGTCCTTGCTGAGTGATAGCAATAATCATAAGGATAGCAACAACATGAGCGCCAGATGAGCAGAGCACTTTTCAGCTGATGCATTCCAAAAACAAGACAATCAAAAAGACAGAGATGGATATCTGACAGGGAATACCTCACTTACTGGACGCTTTTGTTAATGGGATGATTCATTTTCCCAGGCTAAATGTTACCAGTGGTTAATGATCTCAGAATTATGGAAGCATGTTCTTTTTTTTTTACACATCCAATTAAATAAATAATTAAATAAAAATAGGTAAAACAGGTAATTGTGAGGTTTAAATATAAACTTAAATTATGACATGTAAAGTTGAAAATATTAGAAATTTTTATTTTAAAAATGTTCAATTTTTTTTTAACTCTTTTAATGTTTTACTTCACAAAAATATGAGCAATAAAGTTTATTTGCAAGCTATAGTCGCACTGTGAGATTTGAGTTTGCAACTATGAAATATAAAGTCACAATTATGATTTTTTTTTTTTACTCTGAGGCAAGAAATTAGATTCCAGGATGGCTACTTTAAAATAGATTTGAACTTGCTTTGCCACTTCCCAGTTCTTCTTTCGAATGACAAAGAAGAAATGACTCAAGTGAACACCAGAAGCACTTGTGAGGACTGGAGCTATCTTTTATAGTGCAGTGATAGAGTGTATTTGGTCGCCTGATATCATGACAATAAGGGGAAGAGCTATTGTTAGCCTGGATCACAGTAATATCACAAGGTCCCCTGACTTGGTTGTCTAGTGTACTTTGCTCTGCCTTTTAATCAGACAGAATTGGAAACAACAATAGGCTAAATAAATAGAAGGGCAGAAGCACTAAAAACATCTACTCGTGTATCGCCATTGGCTACAAATGCTGCCCTTACAAATACAAAGTCTGGCCTTGTCTTTTATTTCATCTACCTCCGCAGAGCACCACATCTCCATCGTCAGTCAGTCGCATAGTTACATGACGTGAACATGGGAGCACTGCTCAACTCCCGATGATCCTTCAGAGCCTACTGGAAAAGGGAAAGAGCAGCTACCCATGAGACTGGAATTCACGGTTGCTAGGAAACGTGATGGAACATGAATATCGCACGTCAGAAAGCTCAGCACGGTGGTAAATAGTTCTCTGAGATGAGATGCACACATATCTCCCTCGATACAGTGAGTCGCTTATGCTCCATTGGTCTCCATCACCATCACTTCGCATTTGTTTGCATTGTGAATTTGCCTTTGCTCATTCCTCAAACTATCAGCTACCAACACGTGATTACTTCAAAGGCCCATCACCATTTGTGCACAGCCTGTTAACAATGAGACACTCATGCAGTGTTTGTATTTCAGCCTTGCATCTACAAAATCTGTTGTGTATCCAACATGGGGAAGTCTGGCAACATTTCAACAAGCCCTTTTAAGGAGACCACAGTGGTCCGAGAGAAAAGGCTTAGCAAAATAAGGACCCTTTGAGCAGGAACAGAATTAGCCTGCTACAGGCCTGACCAAAAGTCCAAGAGCATTTTTTTTTTATGCAAATAAGATCTTAAGCTTTTTGAATAGCCATTCGAACAGCATATTATGAAATGTTGTTTCAAACAGTAGACTAAATAACCTTGTGCAAATGTTACATTCGTAAGAGGTTTGAAGTCTGTTATTTTCAATCCTGTAAACATCAGAGCAATGGCCAGGCAAACAGATTGTCACTTGAGAGTTATTGCCAAACAATTTAAACAAATTGCACAAGTTGCATTTGAATTCAAAATTATGCAAGACATCTTGACTAATCAAGTCATGAAAAGTGTCCAATTACACTAAATACGATCACAATTTTACTCTAGTTTGTAGCATTGACAAGGTAAGTGGGTAAAACCAACATGTTACTGGAGAGTAGATGTAGTTTAATAACAGCAAGACACGTTATTAGCTAATACTTCAATCATTTGAAATAAAGGCAGGGGAAGCAGTTTTTGGGTTAATTGTTAATTTTATTGGAAAACAAATATACAACTTGGAATGGATTCTGAGGCATGGCTGTGCCATAAGCAGTTACAAAAGAAAAGTGACTAATTAAAAAGCATAGTAAGAACAGAACAAATACAAAAAGATTAGAGTTGTATGAGTACCTGGCGATAAACCCGTTAGTATTGAATTCAATGATGTTGCAATAGTGCAAAGCTGAGGACTTTTCCCCATTTCTATTTAAACTCAGTCCATTGTCCATTCAGAGTTGCACCTCCACATAAAAATCAAAAGAGAGGGGGAAAAAAAAGAAAAAGTCATGCCAAAATTGTTGAAATGACGCCACTGTCAGTCAGCTGGACCCTTGATGTCACCGGTCGTCAGGTGGACAGGCGGACAGAGCAATAGAAGGGGAAAGGGGCCTGCGCGTAGTCAATATCTGTGCCTATACATATCACCTGGTCCCATAACTGCTCCTTCTAAACAGATTGTTTACAATGTTTAGGAGTTGGGGGAAGGCATGAGCACTCAAATCTTATAGTATACATGCAAATCCTTTGGACAGCAGGAGAGGATGGGGGGGAAATTAAAATTAAACATTTTACAGAAATTAAAAACAAGAAAAGGCAGATAATTTTATACAAGAAATTCTGTACAAGGCCTTTACTTCGCCGTCATCATCTGTACAAATTCTGCAAAGAAAGAGAAAAGGGAAAGTTTCAAGAGTCACTGCAAACAAACAAAACTCCAAAACAAGAGCAATTCAAAACTTGAACGTAATGTTTTAAACATTTAAACACAGATTATGGTAATTGCAACACTCACCTTCATAATTGACCTGACCATCTCCATCAATGTCTGCTTCTCTAATCATTTCATCCACCTCCTCATCTGTTAATTTCTCCCCCAAGTTTGTCATCACATGACGCAACTCAGCAGCACTGATATATCCGTTCCCATCCTGAAAAAGATCAGTGAACAACGATCCATCCAAATTATTTTAAGTCTAGGAATTCTACCAGCAAATCCTTAATAGGAGGTTAAATGAATTCAACAGTTCTTCAGAAGCCTTACCTTATCAAAGACACGGAAAGCTTCTCTGATCTCCTCCTCGCTGTCGGTGTCCTTCATCTTTCTTGCCATCATCGTCAGGAACTCAGGAAAGTCTATTGTTCCATTTCCTGATTAAAGTCCGAAGTACACAGGCAGTTAAGTAACAGCACTTAAAGTGAAGATAATGTTTTAATCGTGATAAAATACTTCAGAGAAATGGTTTCAAGTCATATGCAAATCAGACCCTACTCGCAAGAGTTAACATCATGCTGATGGCTAATGTAGCAGCAAAAATGTGTTCTCACCATCTGCATCCACCTCATTGATCATATCCTGCAGCTCCGCCTCTGTAGGGTTCTGGCCAAGAGAGCGCATAACAGTGCCCAGCTCTTTCGTGGTGATGGTACCATCCCCGTCTTTGTCAAATAGCGAGAATGCCTCTTTGAACTCTGTAAGAATTAACAGTAGAGACAAATCAGCATAAACATGTCATAAACAGCAATCACTTTTCCATTTGAGCAATAAACAAAAGGAACAGGTAAAGTACTTTTACTCCACGTCAAGCTTCTTTTTTTTAATAATAATTACTTGTGGGCATTATGATTCCATAGCTTAGGAAATTTTGTAGATCCTATATGCAATTTTTCTGATATGCTATGTACTACATGTTAGAAAAGGCCAAGTTCAAACTTTAAAACAAGTTACCAAAGCTAAAAGTAGACTTTATTACATAATTGTCTATATTCAAGACCAGGAACAACAAACGCCTTCATAGATAAATTACTAGGATAACAGGGTGCCATAGAAGACACACAAACACCCCAGAGCCATGGCAACAACTGACCACTAGTACTAATGGCGAGGCGTTTAAGTTTATCCAGTCCAATCACCAGTAGTTAAATGCAGATATGCATAACAAGATCACTTTGTACAGATGTCTCATTTACCATCCAGACTCAATTTCAAAGTTAAACATTTAAGGTCCAGAAGGAGTCAGCACCATCACTGATCAGTTTAAATGAGGAGAATTGATCCTTGCAGGCATAGTTGGGATAAAATTATAGTGACAAGTGAGACCAGTGCAAGCATTTGCCCAGTAGTCTGAACACTGAAGGGCAATAGAAACTCCCCTTTGTGGAAACACTGTCCATTGAGTAGAGCTGATTAGAATATTTGATACTCCCTTTGATCTGAGTTCAGACATTACTGATACACATGTTTTCCTCTGTTACACAAAACTGGCCCATTTCAAATGTTTTACTATAAACATGCAAAGTAATACTATAGCTTAAGGAAATGCATTAGGCTTATTACATTTAAAAAAAAAAAAAAATTAAATTAATAAAAAGAATAGTTACACTTATATGTGCAGTATCTGTTTTTGCTTGGGCTCTATTTTTTCTTAATAGGAACAGCAAAAGTTATGAGTCTGCACTTTCAAGGAGGCGATAACCCATACATGCCCACAGATTTGACCAAGATACCACCTTAAAAGGCAAATTATAACAAACTAGAACAGCCAGGCTTTTTCAAAACGCCACAAGCCAACGCAGAAACTCTGAAGGGGCGTGTTAGTAAAGCACCTTACCGGCTATTTGCTCCTCTGTGAGTTGATCGGCCTGGGGATGGGAAGAGATAGAAACAACCATATTAATAAACCATGTGTAGAATATACTCACTACGAAATTCGTAGTGCTTTAATACTCTGACATAAATGTCTAGCAACCCGCGTGAGTCCAAACAAAGACCTCAGATTCCCTCCCAGCACAAACTAAAGATAAAAAAACTCTCAATTTAAGACACTCCTAACAACAGCAGTTCATCCACCCACCTGATTCCTGGTATTTGGTGAACTACTCCCTCGTGGAACAATAGACAGTCATTTTAGATAGTAAAGTAACCTTTTTAGTGTTGTAGTAGTCCTGTGCTATAATGCTCGAGTAACCTTGTGAGACTACTGAAGGCTATCTCACAAGTTAACGAGCGAAACTGATGCATACAATGCATACACATGAACTAAATGGATATACGAGAAAAACGTGTAATGATGCTGAGCATTAAGATCCTTGAGATGGTTCAAGAATTAGAATACATACATACATCCTCCACGACTTAATGCAAAAAAGCACAATACTTTACAGTTTCTGTTTCTTACGTTACTTCTCTTGACGCAGCCCGTTATAGCCGGGCTGTAAGACCACATGTGATGCTGTCCATTCAACTTGTTAAACCAATAAGGATACTTTCGGTTCAAACCCAGAGCGTAAAGAAAATAAGCAAATAATCGTAACGGTTGTTTAAACTGCGACTTACTGAACCATATGAACGTACGAAGTTTTATAATAACTACGATCTCAATAGGAAACTGAAAGTGAAGGGGCTCAAGCACACCCCTGAAGTTTAGTAATACTTCCATCACGGAATTTCTTAAGTATAGCCAGTAATTTTTAAAAACCCGAGGCAAAATGTGACAAAAAGTACATCAAAAACCGAAGAATGCGGAGCGGCGCGTATATTCCTTCATTCAATCCATCCGCTGTAGTCGTAAATTTGGCGGCACATTTCTGTAAACGACTGAAAAATATTTTTTATATCGTGACTTCCATACTTCCGCACAAATATATGAAAAGATTACATATATATTTTCATCAACGCATATCCATCATTCATTAGAAATAATGGTTTGCACTCACCATTTTCTCTGTCAGTCTCCCTCCGTCTCCGTGAAAGATTCACAAATGGTGGTCGGAATATTGGTATAGACCCGCCTCAACGGTCGTACATAAACACCTCCCATCTTCCTGTATTTATCCGCCAAACGCACTGCATTCTGGCTAGTGGTGCATCGGAAATGGCGCAATAATTGTCCACGGAACTTAACAAAGCTTGAGTAAAAGTGATAGATGTCTTTCTTCATAAATAAAATAGTCTTTTATTCTGCCATCAGCAGATACTGACGAAAAAGTACAGGCGGGACTATCTTACGGCGGAAGAATACTGTCCGCGTTTCGGTTGTGCGGATGACTCTGATTGGTTCGTTTGTACCTGCAATGCGTCACTCCTTGGTCATACACTGTAGAATTTTCCCGGTCGTAAATGCCATTTAACTCAGAGATGAAATAGGGAATCACCTGAGCCGATGTGAATTCCACCCTTAGGGGGCCAATATTATAGTGTTAATATGCTGGTTAAATGTAAAGAATTTTTTCAATTGCATAACACCAAATCTGATGGAAAATAAACTCAAATTGCTTAATGTGGGCCAAAGCATCTTTACACAGTTGAGAAAACTTATCCATTAAAGCTTAACTATGGTGTTGGGCTGTTGTTTATGCACACATTGTGCAATTCATGAGCAGTTTTACACAGAACTTTAAATGTGTAATCAAAGGAAAGTTGTCCAACTTGGGCCCATTCACACCATGAACTATAGCTATAATATTAACTATAAACTATATTAGTGTCCACAATAAACAGTAACGTTCTGTTTATTTTAAACGCACACTGCGGTCTGCTGCTTTGAAGTCGGCATGAAACATAAGCTGTGATAGTCTTTTCTTCCCTATTCTGACATACGAGTAAAAGGCTTCTGGAATAAGGTTAAAAAAAAATGTAGAGTGGGACTTGATTTTGTCCATCGGGAAAGATTAAAGTTTGCAGGGCCACATAAATAAAACATAGTGCTGCACAGATAAATCATTTACAACAAATACTGCAATATTCCATTAAAATTTAAATTTCAATTTTGATGGTGACTTTAAATGGATGTCTATGTTTTTACCATTCATCAGCAGAAAAAAAAATAGTTCTGAAAGTGATTCCAATGATATTGTTCCTCTGGGTTGTTCCCTATTCTCATAATTTAGAACGATTATTAAAACTTTACAGTTATCATCCTTGGTATGTTTTAAAGTGGCCTTTCTATCAAGATATTCCATCTTTTTACAAGCTCTATATTAGAGTAATAACATTTATGTTCAAAATGTATCTGCTTTTGTTATCATTCGACAACTGAAACAATGTAATGCAAACCAATAGGTCTATGGTAAAGAAAGTGTGATTAAAAACCCTGCAAAAAGTCAGTAATAACAATGGCACTAAAAGTAGTGATACTGACAACTAGATCCTGCCTTGTTTATCAAGGCCTACTCAAGCTCCTATAGCCAGCTTCTCAATGCATGATTGCCTGAGCTCCAGGCCACCTGTCTCTGGCCTTGTCCCAGGTCTGTTGGATATTGAAGGGATGAGAAGACAGACTGTTGCTGAGGGGGGTTGAGGCATTTTCATAGCAAACGAGCAGCAGGAGCAACTGAGATTATCTATGAGTGAACAACAGTTCTCAGTATTGTAAATGTGAAACATTTGTATTGTATTCATCTTAGGTGCCGTTGGATCATGGAGTTCATTATTTAGCCCAGATGTTTTCCATGCCACTGGACCCCCTCACCCCTAACCACCACTCTAAAAAGGAGATGACTAAATCAAGCTTCCTTTTAAGTAAACAGTTACGTCTAAATCAGTATTGCATGAACTTGGGTGGTTCCTGCATACTTGGTTTTCCAGAGGTTGTAAAACCAAGGGAAAGAGTGAATCATGCATTGGTTACACACAACACATGCAACATGTGTGCTTAACGTCTCTTTCAGGTTACCAACCGTTTCCGCACTGTCTGGAAGGGTGTCTGGTACCATAAAACACTAATTTATATATATATATATATATATATATATATATATAAAAATTGTTAACTGAAACAAAGCAAGTTTAAATTGAAGTACACTTTTACACACTTGGTCTTGCACTGAGAATGTTTTATGGTTTGGACAACATTGCAGTGTCATAAATATCATGACGTTAAATATTGTATACAGATATTTGAATATGGCTTTGTGAAAAAAAGATCACTATCATGATCATGTTCGACTGAATTCATGAACTCAGGATTTTAATCTAGTAAAATGAGTGCAAGTAAACCATGTATCCCGGTATTGCTTTTAACTATGCCAAGAACTTTGGTAATAAGATGCCAATGTCTGTGAATGGGTAATCGAGTACATAAAAAGCCATGTGAGACACAGATGGTTGATAACCACTGGTATAAAGAGCCCCTGACCACTCAGGTGTTTACTCGGAGCGAGGGCCATGAAACTGAAGACCTATTCATTCTTAATGCACATTGAGGCTTTGTAGCGAGCACTGGCAGACTTTGCAACACCAGGCTCCAGTTTCCCAACACAGTCCTGTGTGTATGTGTGGCTGTATGCACGTGTATGTGTGGTTGTTCACAAAGCTGTACATAAAGGAAAAAGAGCGTGACAGAGATTGTCTTTCCCTTTCTGAGTATCCACCCTTTCCCTCTCACTTTTTGAATGACAGCCAAAAATCATGTAGTTGAATAGTGAAGGCAGCAGTTATCGATGTTAGGGAAACTTTACAAAAAAAAAGTGACAAAATCATGGTAATTATGGTCAGGATCCTCCAGGAATGAAAGGATGTTTCAAATTCAATTTAGGAAAATTCAATCCAGATTTATTACAGAAGTCACTATGGAATTCACGAAAGCTTGAATCTTGACTTGTAATAGATAAGCCCTGGATCTTTGGCAGTAAAGCCGATTTAAAAAGGGGATTTATATTCACATAATCTACCACCTCTGTGAGATTTCTCAATAATAACAATAAATAAATCAGAATTAAATGGACAGAAAAAGAGTATTTTGTGGCAAACGTAGGCTTTTTTTTTATTAACAACGAGAGCTTTAAGAGATCAGTGATACAAAAAAGCTTAATTATGGGTGGTTTTTGGAGCTTAGTGTTCAGAGAGATTTGGCTGCTTCAATTTCAATTTTTATAATTGAAATTATTATATGTAATGTATTAGATAATGCAATCTTTTAAAGTCCACAATGTTTTTCATGTTGACAATATATCCATAAAAGCGCTATTATAAACTGCCTGAATGTATGACGACCTTTCTGTAAACAAAACAATACATTAAATAATAAGATCCAAAGAATACATGACTGCACTTAATAGGATTAGATTTGGAAGAACTGATTTTCTGTCTACAAAGGATATAAATTATGTCACATCCTTCTTTATTGCCCTTTGCAGATATGCAGAGCTCCACGGTTAACACGAACCTCATTGATATAGTTTTAATTGCCACAAATAAAATGCACAAGCACTGTGGGTTAAAGTGCAACATAACTGATATTGCAACAAGGACTGCTGTAAAACCTATCAAGCCACGTATACAAACTAAATAATGGTAAAAATAAGTAGTGACCTCAGAACAAGGCTTGATAAAGGGAACAAACAAATGCTACATTAAAAAGCATACTGGTGTGTTATGAATATTTATATATTTACCCCAATCTTTCTTGGTCAGCAGTTGTGTCTAAGACACTGTAAAATGCTACCTGTAATTCAAGTACAGCAGAGGCTTCAGTTTCACAAAAAGCATTAATATTTAACCACATATTTAGTGAGACCTATTTGACATCACCGAACCCTCCAGATAATTAACACACTTTAAAAAAGGTGCTTTATACGTACAGAATAAACTATATTTATCTTACTCTTATTTATTAGAGGCTGTCTATGTATATCTGGTTATTAACACAATAGCAAAATATACAGTATAAGTACATTCAAAATTAATTCTCCATTATATTTATCCATACACTTAGATTCACTCTCTCGCTCTCTTTTTTTGACTCCAGACGGCCCAGTTATAGACATCTGATATGCAAGACTTGGCTGTTCTCACATACAGACACTCTGTTCAGTACTTACTGATGTCAAAGTTACTGAGATGCCATTTAGCAGATAACAACGAGAAGACTAATATGCACATCCATTGTGGTGACAAGGGGCAATTACTGACATATGACCGAATGCAGTAAAAACTGAACGCTTTTTTGGGCTGGTCCTTGTCTCGGGTTGTTCCAGAAGTTTTTTTTTATTTATTGCTTCTTGTTGCCGTTGGTGTAGTATATGACTTTTAATGATTTACAGTTATAGATACCACAATTGTTTTATACACATACAAACAGTCTATTTTTATATCCTGTGTTTAAAAGATAATATTGTAATATCAAAATAAGCTTTCCAGATCTTAATTGGAAAGGGTTTAAACCAGAGCTTCCCAAACTTAAGAGGGATAAGGCCCCCCAAAAACATTGCAAAAGCTCCACGACCCCGCCGTTAAAAAATATATACCGACATTTACCTATGAATAGATTTATTAACAATTTTGTAACAATTTCATGTTAATTATGAGAATTATAATGTAAACATTCTTTACAAATATATTTAAATACGTAACACTAACCTCACATCCTTTAAAAAAAAAAAAATCAAATTTTAGAACAATTGGAATATTTTAATTATTTTAATATATTGATTTGGACTAGCTAGGCCCCCCTGCAATACCACTACGGCCCACCAGGGGCTGCAGCCCACGGTTTGGGAAGCAGTGGTTTAAAGAATGTTTTTCATTGTTGCTCAATATTTGCACAGTTTTTAAGACACTAACAGATGACAGACAGTTAATTTAACCGTTCCAATGACTTAGGACATTAAAGAGACCTTTCTGCTGGAAAGATGTCCACATGTGTGAAGATGCCATAGACCTGCTGCTGGGAGGCATGAGTACTGCAGATGAAGCCAGAGCAATAAACTACAATGTCCATAATGTAAAATCGGGTGCACACTGCACAATTTATAATAGTCCTATCCCTGCTGTAAGCCATGTCACACTGTGCAATCTCAGTTGTCATTAAAATCTGAGATGTGAGATGCCAATAAAGTGCACTTTCCCATCTCGCAAGGTGGCCTCTTTGTTGAGGACTTCATGGTGGAGGCCATCCAGCCTGTCCTGCCCTGGCATGATACCACCACCACCAGGCCACTGTGGGCTGATCCCTAGTCTGCTCATTGCCAAGGGTGTCCCCTTCTGGCTATTACACCTGCTCTGCCATGGCTGGAGAGTCACCCCGGCTGCCACATCGAGCTCCCTGCAGGAAGGAGACGCAGTCCGTCCCTCAGGCCGTCTCTAAGCCCTCCAAGTGTCCATCTAAGTGGCCCTGATATGGGCAGCCCAGAGATGGAGGGAGCTTCTCTGAACAAGGAGGTGGTGATCGCATCACTCCTTCTCCAGAGGATGACCGGTGGAGAACTTTTAGTTTCACTTTTAGTTTGTTTCTGTTCCACCCACATTTTCAATAAAAGAGCAACTTCCTCAGTTTCTGGGCGATCTTCTGCTTTCTCACTCCCAGCTCCCCCTTCTCTCACCACAGGCCGGGAGTTTGCGAGAGTTTGAGGACGCGCTGCTTCCTCATGCCTCTCAAGCAAGGTTTGCGGCAATCAACCTGAAGGCCACTAGTTCCATGCCTCGATTTTTCCTTGACAAAGACCATTTCTTTGGTTTGCTTTCGAAGGTTGGGGGTACCAGTACAAGATATGCTCCTTTGGGCTGTCGCTGTCTCCCTGCACCTTTACCAAAGTCGCAGAGGCTGCCCTTGTTACGCCAAGTGGGCATTTGCATTCCAAACTATCTCGATGACTGGTTTATTCTAGCTCACTTTTGAGATTTGTTATGCGAGCACAGGGACCTGGTGCTCATGCACCTCAGCCATCTAGGGCTTCGGGTCAACCCTAACGTTGCATGTCTTAACTTGCCTGGCATCTCCTCCTCTGGAGTCAGCAGCAGCTCAGGTCGATCAGTGCCATTCACAATCCAGGCAAGCACAATCGTGCGGCTAACGCCCTTTCATGACAGTGCACACTTCTGGGAGAAGAGAGACTCCATCCCCAGGTGGTTCAGCTGATCTGGAGTTAATCCGGGCACACATGGGTAGACCTGTTTGCCTCCCCAGAGTCCTACCGCTGCCTGCTTTTTCAAACTCCTTAACAGAGGCACTCCACGGCACAGACATGCTGGCACTCAGCTGACTCTGGGGCCTGCGCAAATATGCGTTTCCCCCAGTGAGCCGGCTTGCAAAGACACTGTGCAAGGTCTAGGAGTATGAGGAGTAGGTCTTGATGAGTGCCCCTCACTGGCCAAAACGGACATGGTTCTCGGACCTGATGCTCCTTGTGACAACTCCTCCCTGGCAGATTACATTGAGGAAGGACCTTCTTTCTCAGAGACGGGGCACCATATGAAACCCACATACAGGCTAGGGATGGGCATTTTTCAAAAATATTGTACTCAAATATTTTTACAAAATTATTACTTCTCGGCTTACTCCGGGGTAGAACTGTCCTTACTAATTCCATTTAAGTAATAATTCCACTTTGTTAAGTCATTTAGTAAAATCATTTTGATCAAAGTAACCCCAAATTTGTGCGTTGAGGCAGGTGACAACATTCTGTGATCAAACACAATCAACTTGTTAACGAGCTAAATAGCACCACCAGGTGCATTTAGTTATGACTGGGAGTTTTCATTTGTGAGTTAGGATTTCCAGAATCCCCAGAAATGCCTGATCAGCTCTGTGCTATACTTCCTGCAAGAGAGTTTTGAAAGGAGGCTGTTCCGCTCTGCCTTGAAGGTGTATGTTGCTGCCATCTCAAGACATCATGTTGCAGTTGACAGTAGGTCTCTAGGAAAGCACAATCTGGTCATCAAGTTCCTGAGGCGCCAGGAAGCTAAATCCTCCCAGGCCGTGCCTTATCCCCTCCTGGGATATCTCTGTGGTCCTCTCTGGACTGCACTGGATAGCAGAGTGTTGCCTCTTCATGGGTGTTGATGCACTACACTTCTTTGGCAGACATCTGCAAAGCTGTGGCCTGGGCAACTCCTAATACCTTCACGAGATTCTACAATTTCTCTTCCTGTGTGTTGGGTACTAACAGGTAATGTGTGGGAAGGATGGGTCAGTGTCTCGCTTGCAGCGCCATTCCCATCTAAGGGGGGGGGGGGGGGGATACAAGCACCTTTTTGCGCTACAGGTGAGTTTCCCACTTGGCAAACCCTGGATTGAGTTTTCTCCGAGCATCCTTCAGCAGTCAGACGCATTGGAGGCATCCGACACAAGGCCCAGTACTCGAGATGCATGCCCAGTCAGTCAGCCCTTGTACTCGGCTAGATGCCACATATGTTGTGATTTTCCCCTTAGTAATTCAATATTTCTACTCTTCTACGGTACGGTTTCCCTGTCGGTAAACCAATGTCTTTCCATGAGCAGATTCTGCTCGATCCCATCTCTACGTCTGTAGCAGGTCCATCCCTGTCTAGGCTGGACCTACAGCAGAGATCTTTCAATTTGTAGTACTGTACCACGGGTCAGCATTGTGTGTATTACACAATGCTTCTTCCTATGGGTAGGATGTGGCCTCTGTTGTGTCCCTTTACATTGGACTAGGCACGCTTCCTCAGCATTATAAACAGTGCTCATGGCTGAGAAAAAATGGGGATAGATAACCAAAGCACTCTTCCCCAACATACCTTGCCTTGTCCTTTCCTCCCCATTAGCATGGAGGACTGTTATTTTTCTGGCTTACGTGGAGTGCTAGGTAGGTTATGACTTAACAGGAGCAGTTGCCAATAGGGCATGCTACAGCTTGCCAGCATCTGCATCTCCAACATACATGACACAGTTCGCTGTTTGTGGCACTTTCCATAGAGACACCATTTGTTAGTTGACAACGTTGTAGTGACTGACAGATCTTGGTTACTGATGTAAGGGCAATATGTCCCTCCTGCCACAAACCTGAACCACCCTTTTATATACCTGTACGTATGGGGGAGTGGCTTGGCATGCAAATTTCACTTGCCTATTCCATTGGCCGTTTTCATAAAACTCAGAGGTGATTGAGGCTCCCAAGTAAGAACCCATTTGTCAGTCGACATAACGTCTCCATTACCTCCATCAGGGAACGAGGGTTACATCAGTAACCAAGATGTTACTTTTGATATTGTCCCCCTTTGTTCAGAGACTCATTATTCCATTTCTGTCTGTCAAATATCTGTGAAATTCGTTTATGTCTCAGTTGTTTAATCTTTTTATCTTTTTTATTTCACACAAACCCTTGAATATATATATTCTGTATATTATATTTCTATATATTCTGGAAAGACTTCAAGAATATTTTTATTTTTTCAATTTCGTTCTTTTTCAGTGTACGGATTCCATTTATTTCTTCAATTTATGTGTATATCAAGACCCCCCCCCCCCCCCGTACTTCCAATATTTGTGTATTTGAAGTTTGACAGCATGTAAAAATTTCTGTTATTTGAACTAGAATTAATGAAAGATTTTTCAACGCTACAGAGGGTACTTTAAAATCTGTCTGTCCATGTCCTGATGATTTAATCCTCCGCAGTGCTCCCAGTTCTGCCCTGTCACAGCAGTAAGAGTCAGACCATTGCATCTGGCCACAGTCCAGAGCGCTGCAGCAGGCTGCCACCCCCATTAAAGCAGGCCATCCCACCGCGAAAGGCCACTGCAGAGAACAAACACACTCTCACTTGGCCCATATGGAATTCACTGGAGAACAGCACCACTAACACCAACAGTAATGCAACAGACATGGGTTCTTTACATATTGTGGCAAATACATATAGTTCTGGGCAAAATAATGGTCGAACCCAAAAATGGCAAAATATTTTTAATACTTTTAATGGTTTTAACCATTTTAATCACAAATCACTGGTCAGGAATTAAGCAAGAATTGCATAAATACTGTATAAAAAGTCGCAACACAGAATAACCTTTAAGACAACTTTTTACAGGAAGTAGAGTCAGTGTTTTTTTATGCATTTTTGCCATTCATTTACATGACAACAGCGTTTTGGGGACCTGAAAATGTAAACTTTTGAAAATGGGTTTCAAAGTGCAAGTTTTTGAAAATGATACCATTTCATGTCGGTGTAATCTACAAAAATGCGAATTTTGGTGACGTCATGCGCATGCATATTAAGTGTTCAGTCTATAGGTACGTAGTGTTTCTTTATGTAGTGACATAACTAATCACTGCCCTGATATGCATAATACAGCTTTTTTTTATCATTTTTGCGGATCCATGTGAACGGGGATCATTTTTTTTACAAGGGTGTTGTCCGAAAAACACAAAGGAAAAACTTTTCAGTTTTTAAAAGTAAAATAAATTTAAATGTACCCTTACTTTTTAGCTATTTTGGGCTTGGCCCATTTTTGCCTATATTTTGTACATACTTTGGTCCCTTTTGTATACAGTGTATTCATTTGTAAACATACTTAAAAGTTTAGCCAAACACAATTTTATGTATTAACCTGATTACCTCAATTCGAGGTAAAGCCTTAAGTTTAGTCAGTAACTAACCACCCACTAAATTTTCCACTGAACACACATCTCAACTTTTCAACTTCATGAACACTACAGATGTTTGATAAGATGCAAAATAAGTGATTTTATAGAATGATTATTGTTGAATGTAAGGAGTGTAAAACTGATTAAAGGAATAGTTCACACAGAAATTCTGTCATCATTTACTCACACTCATGTCATTCGAAACCTGTATAACTTTCTTCAGCATAATGCAAACGAAGATATTTTGGTAACCAAAATAATATTGCTAACCAAATAATTTTGGTCACCACTTACTTTCATTGCATAGACTTTACAACAACAATACTAAATACATTTCTCAAATTATCTTCCAGGTTGCACTGAAGAAGTCATACAGATCTAGAACGACACGAGGGTCAGTAAATGATGACAGAATTTTCATTTCTGGGTGAACAATTTCCTTAAGGACAAACCTGTATACAGACACGTAAGAAGGGATACATTTGACTGAAGGGAGATAATTGATAATATAGATATGATAATAATGCCTCGGCAGTTTTGGTTTGACCTTCAACCTGTTTTCTCCGTGACTTTCAGTGGAAAAAGGTTGTGTGTTTGGATATATTTTGGCATACAGGTGCTTACCTGTATGATGTGCACATGCAAAGTGTGCTTTGTAGGATAACACACAGTTCAAATGTTTGCCACAGCCGTTTCCCATGTCTGTTCACTCGGTGAATGAAGTGAAGATACTTTAGAGAGGCACGCAGCTGAAGTATCTGTTATGTAAGGAGTCTTTCACATTGAATCCCTGCAGAGACGGATCACTTCTCATTCTGGCCTCACTAGCTCAGTTCTGACACCAAGTGACACTTACCTGGTATTGCAACTTCTGTATTTCTATTGGGGTTCCAAATCCATATCTCTTGACCTAAAGGGATAGTTCACCTGTTAAACGCTTCAAGCAAGCTAAAAGCTGCTGTTGTTTTTCAGCAACTTGCCATATATTTATACAAGCCTGTTTGTTTGACTCAGAGTGAGGGCTTAAATCATCAGTACTTTAATTACAGCTTCACACAGAATGTATGGTTATCTTGTCTCAGGGAATGAAACAAATAGCTAAATGTGGTCATTTAAATGTCATTAAATGTGGTCTCGCTGATCTGTGATTAACCCAACAAATGCAAAACAGCTATTTTCAATCAGATATAAACTGTGATTTTCAGACATTATCAGAACAACTGTGCTGTTGATTATGACAGCTATGCTTGCATGCTGAACAATTAAAGTCTTGTGACATTAGTATCATATTATGAATACAAGTCGGTATCTGGATCAACGACTTGATCATATATTATTAACATAACAGCGTATGGATATTATTCTCAGTTCTAGTTTAATAAGATGTATGTATTTATTTCCAGCTCACACACTGGAAAAAAAATAACTTTTATAATAATTATATCATTCAATATCCGTGATATTATATTTATAACATTGATATTAAAATAGCATTATGCACATCTTTGTTGTGGGAAAAAAAAAAAAAATCTGTTTTTTTATTCAATGCCACAACATAGAAAAGAAATGTTTGTTTATAGTGACCAATCAATCATAAACAGCATGTTTTCAGTTGAATCATCTGTAAGCTTTTTTCAAAATTAAAACTTTTTTATTTTTCTAAAAAAGGCTAATGCGTGACTGGACATTTATTAAATATGAGTACATTATTCTTATGAATATGGTGTTTACCCAATTCAATATTAATTAATTATACATACATTCTTAAAATAAAGCTCAAAGTCTTTATATGTGAAATGTATAATGAACTGGCAAATATCCTGCCAGAGTTTTCTTCCATGATCACAATCCCAAAAGGATACAAACGAGTCTCATGCTGTGAATCACAAAAAGTACAACTCACATCTATACTCAGTTTATATATTGACACAATGAAGGTTTTAACAGGATAGTAGCGATGACTATGTTAAAAAGAATTGTTTCGCACACACACACACACACACACACACACACAAAACCCCACATTCTTTATGTGAAGTGTGGTTGTCGTCATTTTTGCTCCGCCCCGTTTGCCTTTGACCCTCCCGGCGCGCCTGTGCTGTGGCGGGAGATTCCAGCATGGCGGTGCAACCGAAACAAAATCTGTCTATGGACAGTGCATCTGAACATGGATTCTTGAATTTTTATTTTTCTATGTCTGAGAAACCTGACACTACAGTGAGAGTATTTGATCGAAACGATTACTATACGGTACACGGAAAAGATGCCGTTTTTGCAGCCAAAGAGGTTTTCAAGACGAACGGAGTCATCAAAAACCTGGGCACAGGTTGGCTGTTAAGTTATGGAATTATTTCTTAAAATATCAGTCAATTTAAAGATGTCTAATTCCTTGTTTCAGTTTATTGTGCAGATTTATGTATATGTAGATCAGTATATTATCAGTTTGTTAATCATAATATTATATCTATAAATAAGTCTAATAAAGGTACTGCACTTTATTTAATTTACTCAGGAAAGAAGAGGTTGGAGAGTGTGGTTCTAAGTAAGATGAACTTTGAGTCATTTGTGAGGGACCTGCTGCTGGTCAGGCAGTACCGGGTGGAGGTTTACAAGAATGCCAGTAAGAGTAGCAAAGATCATGACTGGCAGATATCTTTCAAGGTATTTTCATTTTTTATAACTGTTTTATGATATTTTTTTCTCAGTCTTACCTCTCCCAGTCTCATCATGTTTGTGTTTTGCTTCCCAGGCTTCTCCAGGAAACCTGACCCAGTTTGAGGAGATTTTGTTTGGCAGTGGAGGAGGACCTGGGGAGGGTGCAGCTGGTGTGGTCGGGGTTCGTCTTGGCACCGGAGCTGATGGACAGCGTGTTGTCGGTGTTGGTTATGTAGACAACACCCTTAGGAAACTCGGTGTGTGTGAATTCCCAGACAATGATCAGTTTTCCAATCTGGAGGCTCTTCTTGTGCAGATCGGGCCCAAAGAGTGTGTGGTTCCTGGAGGAGATGCAGGTGGAGACCTTGGGAAACTCAAACAGGTAACTTTCTTATAGATGCCAGATTGTGTGGTTAGAAGCAAAATAAGGGATGTGGTGTATCTGTGCCATGTTAGTTAATAACTGATATTAGATTTTTTTTTTAAAGTTTAAATGTTATTGGTTGATATTGGGAATCTTTAAGCCATTATCTAATACTTAAAGTTAATTTTTAAAAACATAATTTAATAGCACTGTTAAAGGGTTAGCTCACCCAAAAATGAAAATCTGTCATTAATTGCTCGCCCTCATGTCGTCTCAAACCCATAAGACCTTCGTTCATTGCCGGAACATAAATTAAGATATTTTTGATGAAATCCAAGGGTATCTGAACCACACATAGGCAGCAACATCATTGCACCTTTTGAGGTCCAGAAAGGTAGTAAATACAGAGTTGAAATAGTTTTAACTATGTTTTTACTACCTTTCTGGACAGAAATGTCATTTTTAAATGAACTAACCCTTTAAATGTAACCTTTATGAAATCTCAAAATGAATATCCTTTTTTTTTAGTAGTGTACATCAAAATGCTGTGATGCCTAAATTTGCTTGTACAATTTAAGACGATTGATTTTAGTTTTTATATTTTGACAAAACAGTAGAATTTTAATATTGGCTATTAAATAATTTGCAGCTAATATCAACCAGAATCTTAGTGGGATTATAAAATGGAAAATAAAAATATCCTTAATATTTACATGCATAACGGGTTACTCTACAACTAAAACATACTAAAGTTTCGGACCTTAAAGCCACAGTTTAAAATGAGTTTTTGTTTTCCACCCTTCTGAAATGCCAGGACTTGAAAGTCACGATTTTCCTCTGCATGCCCCTTAACACAGATGTGCATCAAGTCGGCATGAAAAGGAAGTTGCAATGGTCTTTTCTTTCCTATTATGATGAGTGAAACGGCTTCTCAAGCTTTTCAGAGAAAATGTGGGGTAGAACTTGACTTTGTCCATTAGGAATTGATTGGATTGTTATATCGTTGTCGTTTGCTATTGCTGTGATCTCAAGTTATTGACAGATGGTCCCGCCCTCGCACCAGTAAACGATTAATCTGATTAAAGATTGAGGAAATAAAAAAAAAATGGTGTCATCCACAGATAAATCATTTATAATATTGCAATATTCCATAAAAAAATAAGGATTGTTAATTTTGGTTTTGTGATGACTTTAACCACTCATGTCTCTCCATCAATTTATAAGAGCAATACTGCATTTGAGCTAGTTTCCAACAGTGGAAGTAAGGATGGAAAATTATCGATATTATCAACAAATATTTTAATTTTTTTTTGATACAAAAAACTTTGCAAACTTCAGAAACATAATTTAAAGGTCTGGAAATGTTCAAGACTCTTTAATATCACTGCATCCCTAGAACTTTTATAACCATAATCATTCTTTCATACATGCTGTTTGCTGTTGCTAATTCAGGTGGTACAGCGGGGTGGCATTCTACTCGCAGACAGGAAGAAATCTGAGTTCTCAACCAAAGACATTGTGCAGGATCTGAATCGCCTACTGAAGGCCCGCAAGGGAGAGACGGTGTCCAGTGCTGCCCTTCCAGAGATGGAGAAACAGGTTTGGGGCGCTGCAACACAAGTCAGAAGTGTGTCATTTCAGGTGGTTCACCTGGAGATTTAATCAGGTTATTGATTTTCCAGATTGCAATGTCTTGCTTGGAAGCGGTCATCAAATACCTGGAGCTCCTCTCAGATGAGGCCAATTTTGGATCCTTCAAGATGACCACATTTGATCTCAACCAGTACATGCGTCTGGATAATGCTGCTGTGCAGGCACTGAATCTCTTCCAGGTCAGTGGTTATTAAAAAATGCAATTTATTCAGCAGTGAGTTATTTTGAGTTCTGATATATGGTTCTTCCTCTGATTTGTCAGGGTTCCTCTGATGATGCTACAGGCACACACTCCCTGGCAGGCCTTTTAAACAAATGTCGTACCCCACAAGGACAGCGGTTGGTCAACCAGTGGATCAAACAGCCTCTCATTGACAAAAACAAGATAGAAGAAAGGTGAGACTTTTGTTTGCTATATATTGGAGCTGGGTAAAAAAAAAGATCTATTTCTTGATTTTAATTGGTTCTCATTTTTATGAATTGATATTAATTCTTAAATCCCAAGAATCTTTGTCTATGCTGTTTTCAGTTGATGAAATAACAGAACTTTTAACACTTCGCAATAAGCTTTGTCCATTGTTACTTTTAATATGAAACAAAGACTTAAATTAAAATAATCTCTTCTGCTTTACTGTTATGACCATAAAACAGCCTGTAAACAATGTCACTTAGCGTCACACTTACCTCAGAAAAGCCAATGTTCAATGTCCAAAAACTCATTACTCAGTGATTAAAAATGAACTCTAGACGGGTATTTTGATAAATATTCTATGCTCTATATAACATATTCATTGGCTATAAATTTGACTGTTCTTCCATGTTTAATGTATGTTCAATTTTATTTTGACAAACACCATTTAAATGTTTATATTTCAAAACATGAATTGGAGTAGAAACGTAATTAGGATATGTAATAAAACACGCTAGTAGTATAACTTGATTATAATAACTTCCTTGTGTGTAAATTAATTGATTTTTTTTCCCCTTGAGAAAATCTGTCGTGTTCTGTACCTGATATATAGTCAAAGTAATTGATACTGCTTTAGATTTACAATTTTAAGATTGTGAATCTAGATCAAATCGAATTTTGACATTTGTCTCAATACCCAGCCCTGCTATACCTTTAAATCTTGACATTTGTGTGGCATTCATTTGATTCAGTCTGTTTTAATACATTGCATATTTATGGAATTTAGGACATTTAAGTCATGTAAGATTTCATATTTATTTCCTGAATTCTGAATTTATTATTCAGAATTATTAGCCTATTTGAAGTGAACTTGTTCAACATAAAATGAGGATATAATTCTGCTTGTGCATTATTTAAAAGTTTGGGGATGGTAAGATTTTATTTTCTTATGTTCACCATTTATTTGTTCCAAAAATGCAGAAAAAAGCCAAAATTTTAAAATATTATATAATATTATTATATATTTTTTTTATTTTAATATATTTTAAAATGTAGTTAATTCCTATCATTGTAAAGCTGATTTTTCAGCATTCTGTGATTAAAAAAAGAACAGCATTTCTTTAAAACAATTTTTTTGTAACATTAAATGTCTTTACTGTTGCTTTTGATAAATTGAATGCGTCCTTCTCAGTAAACTTGTTAATTGCTATAAAAAAATATATATTTTTAATGGTAGTGTATTATGTGTTTTGACTAAAAATGATGTGATAAGACTGGGCTATGGTTTGATATCAGTTGACCACTGTTATTCTTTAGACTTTTTTTTTTATCTTAATGTATTTTGTGGATGCAACGTTTTTTTAACATCAAAGAGGGTGCGCTTTTGCTTGTGACTATTTGTTATTACACATTTGTGATCATGATGTGCAGACTGGATCTTGTGGAGACTTTTGTGGAAGACTCTGAGCTGAGGAAAAGTTGTCAAGAGGATCTTCTCCGCCGTTTTCCAGACATGAACCGGATGGCAAAGAAGTTCCAGCGTCAGAGCTCGACTTTACAGGACTGTTATCGGGTCTATCAAGCTGTGGGGCAACTGCCGAATCTGGTGCTGGCATTGGAGAAATACTGTGGTGAGCAAAACCAGGGATGTGATTTTTATTTATGTATTTTTTTTTACTCCATTGTTTCTGTAGTTTCCGACCTGAAAAGTATGATCCATGAAAAGTGTAAATCTGAAAGGGAATAAACGTTTTTGGGGTGAAACTGTATGATGATTGTGAAATGGCCTTAATTTAATTCAAAATAAATTGCAAAATGATACATCTTCTAATACGTTTATTTAATGCAAGGATTTCTCCTGGCAGTGCAGCATCAAATTGCAGTGACTGTGATGTAATTATAGAAATGTATAATCTGACACCCTGCATTTTTCACAGCATGACACAGTTCATTTTCAATTTCGATTCACAGTAAATGCTACTCTGCAAGTGCTGAGTGTTTTAGTCGCTTATAATTTGCACTTGAGAAAATGCGGCAAGTTGCTAACCATCTTCCCAAATTCGGAATGAGAATAATCTGTTGTCAACAAAGAGAGTTAAGGTTTTCGACCAAAATAAAAGCTCAAAAGTTTAATGTTTGATAGCAAAGAAATTAGGACAAACATTCATTTTACTGTTCTTTAAAAATAAAATAATGAAGATAATATTATTACTGTTATAGGGATAGTTCATCCAAAAAACACAAAAGAAGATATTTTGAAGAATGTGTGTTTCCAAACACCTGTTTGACCCCAAGGAGTTCCGAGCTCCAAGTCAGTGGGGACCATTAAATTTTGTTTACAGACATTCTTCAAAATATTGTCTTTTGCATTCAGCAGAAGAAAGAAATTGACACCGCTTTGTAACAACTTGAAGGTGAGTAAATGATGACAGAATTTTCATTTTTGGGTGAACTATCACTTTTATAATAATAATAATAATAATTATTATTATTTAAGTACTTATTATAACATGTAGTATTATAATAAAATATATTATGATGATTATGAAGTGCTCTAATTTTTTTATATTTCTTAATTTAATGAAGTAAAAATATGTTTAATACTAATTTTCTTCTTTTTTTCTCTTTACCCGATCACATGCCTGCAAAATGTTGCCTATTAATCTTCTAATTTGCATTCGAGCAACAAAGTTTGTTGCTGGACACCCCAATGTCTGACT
Source organism: Opsariichthys bidens (assembly GCA_037194245.1). NCBI lineage: Eukaryota > Metazoa > Chordata > Actinopteri > Cypriniformes > Xenocyprididae > Opsariichthys > Opsariichthys bidens. The sequence goes on from CM074296.1 coordinate 13,929,053, forward strand.
GCTGTATTTAAATCTGTTAACAGGGAAACATCAGGTCCTCCTGCACGCAGCGTTCATCTCTCCCCTTAACGACCTCATCTCTGACTTCTCCAAATTTCAGGAGATGATTGAAACAACACTGGACATGAACCAGGTCTACTCAACTGCATTTTGTGCTTAAAGCAAACTTGAAGATAATTTTGTAAGTTGCTCTGGCCAAGAGCTAAAATTAAAATTGTGTTACTACTTTTTTTTTTTTTTTTTTTCCCCTCCAGGTTGAGCATCATGAGTTCCTGGTAAAACCCTCATTTGATCCCACATTGAGTGAGCTCAGGGAGAACATGGATCGTTTGGAGAAAGCCATGCAGGGTGCCTTGAGCAGTGCGGCTCGTGAGCTTGGTAAGTGATCAAGGTGTGAAAATTAAATGTTCTCTATTAAGCATTTTATTGTTGAACTGATCACGAATGTTGATCTTTAGGGCTGGAAGCAGCCAAGACTGTGAAGCTTGAATCCAATGCACAGATCGGTTACTTTTTCCGAGTCACATGCAAAGAAGAAAAGAGCCTTCGCAACAACAAGAAATTCACAACTTTAGATGTTCAGAAGAACGGAGTGCGATTCACTAACAGGCAAGAGAGATGTTGTATGAGTTGTTTAAATACTGCTAATGGTTGGACTTCTTAGTAAGTGATTGAGTTTTCTGTTTCACAGTAAGCTGAGCTCTTTGAATGAAGAGTACACTAAAAGCAGAGAAGAGTATGAAGAGGCTCAGAACGCCATTGTCAAAGAGATTATCAGCATAGCCGCTGGTGAGAGTCATTAATTTTGAAAGTGTTGTTCCCTGTGGTTTTTGAACTTTTCCATGTGTTTTTTTGTTTTAATTTGATTGAAATTCTGGATTAAATACAGGTTTAACTCTGTTTGTACTGTTACTGCAGAGTTTAATATCCCCTCCAAAAAATAAAACACACCAAGGAATTAAGTTAACTATAATTATAAAGTTTTACTAATTGCTCAGAACGATTTTTCCAACTAATGAACGATAAAATCATTGACAACCAATCAGAATCCACCAAACGTTAAAGAGCTCGATCATTTAAAGTGGCGGACGACATAACTGCATTGTCTGCTTACAATAAACAGAATGTTATATCATCTGTTGTGTGGAAGTTAATATAGTCATTGTTATAGTTAGAGATGTTAACATTGTATTAACATAATATTTTTCAAAACAAAAGTAATGCTAGAATATACTTAAAAATGACAGGTTACCGTTGGACAACAGCTTAAATTATATTAATATTAACTAATATTAAAGGGTTAGTTCACCCAAAAATTACTCACCCTCATGTTGTTCCACACCTGTAAGACCGGTTCATCTTCAAAACTCAAATTAAGATATTTTTGATATGTTCTGAAGGCTCAGTGAGGCTTCTATTGCCAGCAAGACATTTAACGCTTTCAGTGCCCAGAAGGGTACTAGAACATATTTAACACCGTCCATGTGAGTACAGTGGTTCAACCTTAATATTATAAAGCATCGAGAATACTTTTTGTGTGCCAAAAACACCAAAATGACGCCTTTTCAACAATATCTAGTGATGGCCGTTTTCAAAACGCAGCTTCACAGCTTTACGAATCTTTTGTTTCGAATCACTGGTTCAGTTCGCGTATCAAGCTGCTAAGGTCACGTGAACTATTGAAATTTCAAAACATTTTGCTACATGTAGTCGTGGCCTAGTGGTGAGGGAGTCGGGCTTGTCATCTGAAGGTTGCTGGTTCAATTCCCACGAAAAGTAGGGATTGTGAATAAACCGCACTCTCTCCACCTTCGATATCATGACTAACCCCTAATTGCTCCCCTTGTAAGTCGGTTTGGATATAAGCGTCTGCTAAATGATGAAAAAAAAAAAAAAAAAAAAAAAAAATATGACGTAACGAAGCCTCGTTTACTGAAATCACGTGACTCTGGCGCTCTGAACCATTGATTCGAAGCAAAAGATTTGTAAACTTCGAAGCAGTGTTTTGAAATCACCCATCACTAGATAGTTTTAAAGTCTTTATTTTGTTTTTTTTTGGTGCACAAAAAGTATTCTCGTCGCTTCATAGTATTAAGGTTCAACCATGAACGGTTTTAAATATGTTTTTAGTAGCTTTCTGAGCATTGAAAGCGTTAATTGTCTTGCTGACAGTAGAGGCCTCACTGAGCCATCGGATTTCATCAAATACATCTTAATTTGTGTTCAGAAGATGAACGAAGGTCTTACGGGTGTAGAACGACACATTTTTTATTGTATAACAAAGTTTTTATCATGTTAAAAACAAATGGTTTAATAACCCTGTGTTTGTTCCATAGGCTATGTGGATCCAGTACAGACTCTGAATGAGGTGATAGCTCAGCTGGATGCAGTGGTGAGCTTTGCCGTGGTGTCCCATGCTGCCCCAGTGCCTTACATTAGGCCAAAAATACTAGAGAAAGGATCAGGGAGACTCATTGTGAAAGCAGCAAGACATCCCTGTGTTGAAGCCCAAGATGATGTAGCTTTTATTCCCAATGATGTCACCTTCACAAGGGGCGAGGAGATGTTTCATATTATCACAGGTAAGCTCTTATTTGATTGGAGGATTATAAAAATTAGCTTGTGGTTGATAAGTACTAGGTTTAAATGGAAGATTCATGTACATAAGTGCATTAATCCATAATATATATGATAAAAGTAGGTAGACGTGGCCTAGTGGTGAGGGAGTCGGGCTTGTAATCTGAAGGTTGCTGGTTCGATTCCCACGCCGGCAGGAATTGAAAGTGGGGATTGTGAATAAACAGCACTCTCTCCACCTTCGATACCATGACTAAAAGTGCCCTTGAGCAAGACACCTAACCCCTAATTGCTCCCCTTGTAAGTCGCTTTGGATAAAAGCGTCTGCTAAATGATGAAAAATGATAATAAAAAGCTTTTTTTTCCCCTAATTTCTTTTAGGTCCAAATATGGGTGGTAAATCTACATACATCCGTCAGGTGGGTGTGATCGTGCTGATGGCACAGATTGGCTGTTTTGTGCCATGTGATGAGGCAGAGCTGAGTGTGGTGGACTGTGTGCTCGCTCGAGTGGGTGCGGGGGACAGCCAAATCAAAGGAGTGTCCACCTTTATGGCTGAGATGCTGGAGACGGCTGCCATTCTTCGGTTAGAACTCGCATTTGAATCATTTTGTACTGTCATTATATTTAAATGAATTTTCCAGGTTCAGTACAAGTTAAGCTTTAGATTCAGTGAGAATCAACCCTCAATTTCCACTTGTTCCTTCTTTAAAAAAAAGAAAGAAAGAAAAGTAACATCTGGATTACAGTTGAGGCACTTACAATGGAAGTAAATGGGGGTCAATCTGTAAATATTATGGTTCTAAGAACTCGGTTGTTGGAATTAGCCACCAGGATGGTTCCCGAGAACTAATTTCTCCCCTGGTTGCATTGACACTGGGAATAGGAACTCCGAAGCGGCCAACAGCAGCGTCTTTAAGTGCGGCATTTACAAGCGGTGGATGGAGGATGCCTTGATCGGAGCTGTGTTTCATGCGTGTTGGGGCTTTTGTGATAACGGAGATGGAATGTAAATGCGTAATTTTCATGACTGAAAGAGCAAAAAGTGGGGCTAAGAGGCAAAATCTTTTGGTTCAAACACATTGTTGTCATATCAGTGTACACTTGCATCATTGATAGTTCCTATGGAGCTGGTTTAGACCCTACTCTGAAGTAGGAGCTAATGTAGTTCCCTCAAAAGAAGTTCCTAGTTCCTGTGACGCGAACACTGCAAAATCCTGGTACTTTAGCCTAGCTCTAGGAACGATGAAAAGGTTCTTCTGGTGCGAAAGCCCCTATTAAAATACTCACTTTACCCACTTGTAGTTTAGCCACAAGATGTAAACAATATGCATGTTAACATGATTTTAGTCCCCATTCACTTCCTCTGTAAATCCCTCACTTGTAGCCTTGATTTATTTTCAGGGACGAATCTAAAAAAAATTATGGTAATCAACATTATGCCACAAATGCTGTCAGTTGAACTTAGTTGACATAAAGTAGAAGTTGCGATAGTCTTTTCTTCCCTATTTTGTAGTAAAACGGATTCTCAAACAAGAAAAAATGTAGGGGCGGGACTTGATTTTGTCCATTAGGAATTGATTTAAATGTTGTTTGCTATTGCTGTGATCTCATGTGAGTGACAGGTTGTCCCGCTCTCGTGCCATTAAACGCATCATTAGAGAAGAGATACCATTGTAGATTTTTTGATTAAAGGTAATGAGGGCACATGAATTTAAAAAAAAAAAAATTATGCACAGATAAACCATTTATAATAAATAATGCAATATTCCATAAAACAAGATTTGTCAGTTTTGATTTCATAGTGACTTTAACTCTTGCTGAACCTGAAAAATTCTTTAAAACATTATACAATGTTTTTTGAATGCTTCCAGCATGCATTATCATAATTTTTTTATGCATTTGATACAATAGTGCTGACAATCAATAAAAAAATTAATTGAATTAATCACACATTTTTTCTGTAATCACTATTAATATCATGTTAATACATTTTTATATTATAATAATTTCACTTTGTATTTCTAAATTAAATGTAGTGACAACATATAGTATATTAATTATTTAATGCCATCTTTTTCTGATACACATTTTCTCACAACTTTTTCAAGGTTCATTTAAGGGGTTTTAAATCTATTTTAAGTGTGAGTTTATGAGGATTCTTGCCAAAAATGTGCATTTTCACTTAATTTTGTGTTTTTGCACGTTCACGTTGTGAAAGAAAATTGTGATGCTGGCGTGCTTTTCGGATGAGTGAACACAACGCTGCAGTGCAAGTACCAAAATGAGTTCTCTTTATCGTCTTATCATGCTTCAATGATTTAAAAGCACCAGAATGAATCGGAGCATGATCATGTACTGTAACGCTAGCCAAAGGATGCCTGGAAAAAAACAACAACACTACTTTAATTTTTTTTTTAACATATAAAAGTGTAAATTTTATCTCAAAATTAACAGTCCTTATTTACAGTGTGCATTTTGTGCACTTCAGTACATTTTTGTGATGAATGCATGTCATGTTTTTTTTTTTTTTGTTTGTTTGTTTTTAGATCAGCCACAGAGAATTCTCTCATCATTATTGATGAATTAGGCAGAGGCACTTCCACATACGATGGCTTCGGTCTGGCCTGGGCAATCTCAGAGTACATCGCTACCCGCCTCAAGTCCTTCTGCCTGTTCGCCACTCACTTCCATGAGCTGACGGCACTGGCGCAGCAGGTGCCCACTGTCCGTAACCTACACGTCACTGCCCTGACCACCGACAGCACTCTCACAATGCTCTACAAAGTGAAAAAGGGTATGTAGCTTTCCAGCAAAGCAAAGAGATGCATTCTACTACAATCATTTTAAAAACTGTTTTGTATATTTTCATTTTGCTTGGCATATGATTATGATAATTTTGATTCATTTTGACTTAGGCGTGTGTGACCAGAGCTTTGGAATTCATGTGGCAGAGCTTGCTAACTTCCCCAAGCATGTGATTGCTAATGCACGGGAGAAGGCTTTGGAGCTTGAGGAGTTCCAGGATATTTCCAAAGCCGGCGAGGAAGCTGGACCTGAAGCCAAGAAACGCTGCCTGGAGAAACAGGTGAGATGTGTTATTAAAAGAGTTGCTTGCATTTGCTCAGCAGCTCAATGCATTAAACTATGACTGTTAATAAACTGCTGTGCTGTCCTGTCATCTTGCCTTGTAGGAGGGGGAGAAGATCATTGAGGCTTTCCTGGCTAAGGTTAAATCGATGCCTATTGATGGCATGTCTGATGAAGCTGTCAAAGAGGAGCTGTGTAAACTCAAGGCAGAGGTCATCGGCCAAAACAATAGCTTCGTCAATGAGATAGTGTCACGTTCTGTCAAAGGCAGACTGACTTCAGCCTGAGGATGAACGTTCAACATTTCTGTAAAATTGTTTATGGGATAATGGAAATGGTTATAATCTATAGTAGATTAGAAGAAAAAAAAAGTTTCATTTTTAGCAACATCTCTTTATTTTCAGGTGTTTTTTTTTTTCTGGTTATTTGTATTCTATAGCCATAAATCCTCGCTTGGAGTAAACATTTTCTAAATATGATTTGTGTGTGTGTGTGCACTGTCAGTTAAAATTACAACTTGAATTTTAGTTAGTGGCAATGTCGCCATCTAATGGATAAATTGGGGACTGTTTTATTTGACCTAATTTCAAAGAAAATTATTATAATTAACTTTTTTTTTTTTTTAGTTCACTTAACTTTACATTTTAGATTCAAACCCAAAAGCAACTCTTAAGAAACTGAGTCAATGAAATGTTTTCTTTGAAACTGAACTGAATCATCATGTTGCCATATTTCAGGGATTTCAAGCTAGGGTCTTGGAAAAGTGTAAAAAATATAAATAGATTTAAAAAAAAAAAGTGTTTAAGTACATCTAACAGTACTATAGTGAGTTGGAAGAAAAACTAATGAAATAGAAGCTAAATATTTTCCACGTAATATTTGTCACATATTTATATATTTTTCACAGTATAAATTGGCTCTTTAAACATTACAATATACACAGCAGCTACCTTTTTAAATGTATTAGGATAGGGGTCCCACAAGGGTGATCATATTTGGAAGGTCTGTGGCATTGATGTCCCGGCTATAGTTAATCTGGTAAATAAAGCCAAGCACTTTTAAACTTCTCCAAGATTGGAGGATCAATATTTGAAAGCAATTACTCGCTATTACTCTTGCTGAATATCAGTGGTGCCCCCTTGTGCATGTTCTCCATGTCCATGTTAATGGCTCCTCCTGCTAGAGAGAGAGGGAGAGAGACACGGAGCTCAGCACAGGGGGGAGCTGTCCGAAAAAAAAACACACCAACAACACCCCGAATAAGAAAAACTGGCCCGGGTTGGTGTTCTATTTCGGCGTAGACGGTTAATTTGACTTGTTTCAGACCAGATATTTGTGTAAATGCTAAGAACAACAGAATAAGGTTCGAGGGAAGCGTATTTTTCTGGGTTAAGTCACCTCGCCAAATGAACTCCGTCAGAGCGAGCAGCAGGAGACCCAGGCGAGTGTCGAGGCCGCGCCCGGTGCAGCCGGAAAGAAACAACGCAGAAAGAGGTGAGACGGGGGCCTTTAATTCAACAACGCTTCAATGTTGGGCCGTGTCGTGTACGGTACTGCATCTATCTGACCCGACGCGGCTACTCCAAAGCCGCACGGCCTGATGAAAAGGGCTTGTGTGCAGAGCGTCGAGGCGCATATATATACAGGCCAGGCCGCGCTTTGTTTGGGCTTCACGAGCCCGAACCGTAAACGGCAAGCTTTTTACACGCTCGTCACCTTTCCGGGTTGGCTCTAAACCTAGAAACAAGGTGACAAGGTTCATGTGGGTCTATGTGTGGAGTAAGCTATCTCTCCTGGGTTCTAAGTGGAAGAGAGACGTGGGAAGTGGATTTAGGCAGGAAAATCGGCGCTGCGTAGCTGCTAGTATCCAGTGATGAGCTGCCATTGATACAGAGCACTGTCAATTTGCACCCAACATGAACACAGTAGCTTCTTACCACACCGCATTGATATCTTCAACTGAATGCATTGTGCTCATTCGAGTTTCTTTAGCTTTGAATGGTGTAGCTGGGAAGTTAACTGTTTACTCAGTGCTAGGTAGCACGGTAGCTAATGTAAGTAGCTGCGCACTTGAGCTCAAAGCGAGAAAACGGGGTTGGATAATGGCTCTCTTTGCTGTTTTGTGTGGGATATCTTCGTAATGGAACATTTATCACACGGATAGTTATTTTTGTGGGCTTGTAGATGCTGTGCTCAAAGCCCCGGTTTCTGCTGTTGGAGGTGCATCTGCGATGATCAATCAGAAACCTTTGTTTCCACGTTTAGCTGGGTTACAGACCCCCCACTGACAGGCTTTCAGGTCTTCTGGTAAAATAAATCCACCGATAAAGTGTTATGCGTTATATTTTACATGCTCTTTAAGCATTATTTGGGTTTATTGACTCTTTTTAGATCAGTACATTTTTGACTATCATAATGTTTACATTTGATGTGATGTTTGCAGTTGGTCTATTTCAATGAGAACATCAGCCTAAGCAATGAATTGACTTGAGAGAGTACAGTAGATATATCATTCTAACCTTTACACTTAAAAGTGTCCAAATTCACCATGTTTTTTGGACATGCACTATTGTAGTAATGGTATTACCACAATATTCCTTAATTAGGGAAGTTGGGCTTTTAGAATGGAAAATGACAGTGTTTCTGTGTATTTGCTTTAGGCCAACTTATTATGTGTGTAATTTTATGCTCTAGGGTCTTATTTGGGTACACATTTTTCTTTACTAAATACATGCATGCAGTTTTTGGCGAAAAGGAAGAGCATCTTCAAAACAAATGCTTTGTTTTTAGACCAATTGGACGTGGGCACTGACTAGATGCTTATGTAGGCACTAGGCAGATAGAGAGAGTGAACAGAGTCATGGCTGAACAGATGAGGATTTCATTTTGTTTTGATATTTTGCCCTGATGTATTTGTGATGCCTTGCAGTTTTGGCTATAAAGCCTTTGTTACCGATGGTCTAGTCAGTTGAGATGCCATAAAATTCGTGACAGTTTAGAGTCAAGCTTTAGCTGCTCTTCTCATCTTTCACTTTTGGATGTTGTCTCCAGGTACCAATTGTGCTGTAGGGAAGGACAGACTCTAAGGCTCTCAGGTGATCAGTACACCAGATATTGACAGGTAGGTAGGGCACTTGCACACACAAACAGGTGAACAGGTAGGGGACTTTGTCATTTTTAGCAGAATAAAGAAAAGCTCTAGTTTTTTCCGTAGCTGTTATATGTATAACACATAATGTTTACATGTGCAAAACCAGTTGTATGAAGAAGGTTAAGGGATTTAGGAGGATCTTTACTCCGTAAATCAAAATGTGTCAAGATATGGAAAAGCGAGCTGGAGTTTTGCACTGATGTGTGATGATCTTACCAACTGATGGGCAGAAATGTTGTCTGCAAAGCTATGCTTTTGGAGAAAGCCAGCCATTTTCTTTCTGACCATTTTCCTTGTGAGAATGGGTCTGTTTTGTTCCTGCAGGCACATTTTGCAACTAGCAGTGCAAACATGGAAATCAGGATTTTGCGGTGGAACTTGGGGTCTGAGCTTGTGCAGGGCAGGTTGAGATATGTTTTGCTGAATGGATTGTTTTCTTTTTCTTTTTATGCTCTCTGTAGATGAGGACATCCCTGCAGATATGGTTGCAGAAGAATCTGGTCCAGGAGCTCAAAACAGTCCATACCAACTCCGTAGAAAGTCCCTGTTGCCTAAAAGAACTGTGTGCCCCACAAAAAACAGTATGGAGGTAAAGACTTTGCACTTTTGAGATACAACCTAACCCGGTTTAGTTTGCACTTTTGACAGAGATAGTCCTTCTAAAGTTGCTTTAATCTAAATAGCAGTTTAAAAAGTCAATGTCTGATTTGTGCCGTGCAGGGAGCCTCCACTTCAGCCACAGAAAATTTCGGTCACCGAGCTAAACGCGCAAGAGTGTCAGGAAAATCCCAAGACCTGCCAGGTGAGTGAAGAGTTGTGGTCTCGTTTATTAAAAGTTTGGCTTCTTATTAAAGGATTAATGCTATTAAGTGTGCTCTGCAAGCAGTGTGCTTTAGATTCTTTTTCCTGTTGGTTTTGTTTCAGCTGCCCCAGCGGAGCAGTATCTCCAAGAGAAGCTTCCGGATGAAGTCGTTCTGAAGATCTTCTCTTACCTGCTGGAGCAGGACCTGTGCCAGGCCGCCTGCGTATGCAAGCGATTCAGTGAGCTTGCAAATGACCCCATTCTCTGGTGAGAATTTTTACATACTGACAATAGATTGATTTACAGAAGTACATTCATCACTTTCATTGTTGGAGTATGGAAGAAAAATGTCAAGGACGATGTGTACTGTAAGTGGGATACAAACGATCCAGTAGATTGAGACAACCCAGCACTTTGTTGCAATGTCCATTAAGGGTTCTGTTTTGATGCTCATGACAGGTAAACTGGACTAATATTGCAAAAAGAGATGGTACATTAGAAGTGTAATGCTTTAACTGGACATTGCACAATCTTGACAGAATCGTCTCTTGAGGCTTTTTAGATATGCTTTGTTTGCAGCTTACACAATAGAACAACATACACTTGTGTTCAAATGTTTGAGGTCTGAAAGGCTGCATTATTTGACCAAATTTCAGTAACGGTAATATTGTGATATCATTTTTACAAGTTCGAGTTGCTTTTTTCTGTTTTAATGTGTTTTTAAACATAATATATTCCTGTGATGGAAAAGCTGAATTTTCTAGCAGTCATTACTCTAGTCTTCAGTGTCACATGATCCTTTCAGAAATCATTCTGACATGCTGATTTTGTGCTCAAGAGACATTTCTTATCCATGTTTACAGCAGTTGTGCTGCTTAAGATTTTTGTGGATTTGTTTTTCAGGATACTTTAACTTTACAAAATGCTAATCAGCAACCATAATGCTTTGTAAGTGGGGGATTGATTCAGATATTACAGATTCCATAAGGTTGTGATATAAAAGTGTCCATTTGTGCGTTTTATAGGAAAAGACTGTACATGGAGGTGTTTGAGTACACACGGCCCATGATGCATCCAGAGGCAGGGAAATTTTACCAGATCAACCCGGAAGAGTATGAGCAGCCAAACCCATGGAAAGAGAGCTTTCAGCAGTTGGTATGAGCACTTGCGTTTCTGTTTTCGTTTTTAAGTGGATGGATGTGAATCCTTAGATGATTTTTCCAGTCTGAGGCATTTTGTTTGTGGTTTGTCAGAGTAATAATGATATTCATTCTTCATAAATTAATGAAGTGACTAAGGCCACATTTACACCATGTGAACTGTCCATCCTGAGTAAATCAATCAAAAATGATAAATGCATTCGTGCTAAAATATAAAGCATTCATCGAGGCTTTGTTTTTGTTTTTCCTCTTCCACAGTATAAAGGAGCACACGTAAAGCCTGGTTTTGCAGAACACTTTTATAGTAATCCAGCCAGATACAAAGGCAGAGAGAATATGTTGGTATGGATCGTTGGCTTCAGCAGTTTAATTTTTTTTTTTTTTTCCAAAGAAAGTTCTATAAACGCACTGAGGCATTTTCAGCTTCCTTGTAATGACAGTGTTTTTCTGCTTTGCAGTATTATGACACCATTGAGGATGCACTGGGAGGGGTGCAGGAGGCCCATTTTGATGGCCTAATATTTGTGCATTCTGGCATTTACACAGATGAATGGATCTACATTGAATCCCCCATCACAATGATTGGCGCAGGTGAATCTGATGACCCTGTTTTTGATACCTATATCCTTTATCTTTAAATCTTGAAAGTAAACTTTTAACCTTACGTACTTTACCTCTGTACGTAACACCGCCGTTTCCTTTTAGCCTCAGGGAAGGTAGCTGACAAGGTTGTCATTGAAAACACTAGAGATTCAACGTTTGTGTTTATGGAGGGATCTGAAGATGCATATGTTGGCTATATGACCATCAGGGTGAGTAACTGTTCATATAGCTTTTCTCCTTTAGCTCATTATCTTGTCGCAGTCATTGCATTATGAATTTTAGATAACGCTACTTGCTGCTTTTTTTCCAGAGGTTGCAGCAAATCATGTTTTTGAGAGTTTGTAATATTGATTATTTTTACCTTCAGTTCAACCCTGATGATAAGTCAGCACAGCATCATAATGCTCACCACTGTTTGGAGATCACAGTTAACTGCAGCCCCAACATCGACCACTGTGTTATCCGCAGCACCTGCACAGGTACATTTCATTTACACTAACACTACCATCTGCTTTCCTAGCTCAATACACTACCGTTTAAAAGTTTGGTGTTGGTAAGCTTTTTAAAATGTTTTAGACGTTTGTTGGCTCACTAAGGCCGTTTTGTTTGTTTTTTTCATTTAAAAAACATAGAAGTATTGTGAAATTATTATGATTTAGTTTATAATTCTATTGTTTTAAATATATATTTACATGCAATTTATTTCTGTGAAATCAAAGCTGAATTTTCAGCAGCCATTACTCCAGTCTCCAGCGATACATGACCCTTCTAAAAAACTAATGTGCTGATAAGAAATGTATGCTGACTTTTCTTATCAGTGATGAAAACAGTTGTTTTAATGTTAATATTAACTGCTTAATATTTTGTGGAAACCGTTATAGGATACTTTGATGAATAGAAAGGTCAGAGATGCTTCCTATCTAAATACTTTGTGGCATGATTGTTTTGCTCTTATCCCTAATGTGTTTGTTTCATTAACATATGACGGATTAAGAGGGATAAATTTTACATGCAATCAAATTAATTTGGCAGACATTCATCTGACTTGCATTGCATTCAAAGTATACATTTTAGTAGCATACGTATTCTCTGGGAATTGAGCTCACGACTTCTCTGTTAGTGGCCTATTTTAGCAGTTGAAGTACGAGAAGTTTTATCAGGGTGATTGAGGTGGACCTTTCTCTGTCTGTCTGTCTGTGCAGTGGGATCAGCAGTGTGTGTAAGCGGTCAGGGTGCCGGACCTACCATTAAACACTGCAACATCAGCGATTGTGAAAACGTTGGGCTGTACATCACTGATCATGCACAGGTAGGGACCTTCGTTTTCTACTTTGAAGTGCATTAAACTGTTCAAAATGGAAATTGTCACTATTTACTTGTCGTCATGTCATTTTAAGATTGTATGCTGTTCAGTTTTTCGTACGGTAGGATCATACTGACATTTCCGTCAAGCCACAAACAGGAACAAAACAATACATGAAAAGCTCTTTAAAAGTGATTCATATGACTCGTGCACTATATTCCAAGTCTTCTCAAGCCATGTGATGAATTTTAATTTTTGGTTTGACTATTCCTTTCATCCATAGTTACACAGTGGTTAAATTACAAGGCTTTGTGTGCCTTCTTACCCAGTGGATTATTTTGCCATCATGTTTTGACCAAATCGTTTAGTAAAAGTGTTGCATTTTGAATATCTGCTCTATCTCAGTTCATACTCTGATTGTGGGTCATAATGTGTAGATAATGCACAGGGCCGGGCCTGGCCAATTTGCTGCCCTTGGCAAGATATTAGCTGGTGAGGCCCTTGCGTCGCAACCAATTCCACCACTGATCATTGTGTTCATATACTCACACTAGAGCACCACGGTTGCGTTTGTTTGTTTGTTTTTTTTTGTTTGTTTTTAATGGTGATCACAATGCTGAATAGACAACTAAACAAAATAACGTCGTTTGCTAGAGGTTATGACAAAATGTTTATTGCTACAGTCCATTTAAAAAATGTATATATATTTTTTTCAAATATCAGTTGAATGAATCAATGACTAACTCAAAGACCTAACTTTTCGATATTAGATGGCTCAGTGTTTTGTTACCACCTACAATCTTTATTTGAAAATAATTGAAGGATATATTTGCTAAATAAATTAAATCAAAGAATACGATACATATTTTTTGTTTTCTTTAATATATTTAAAAATGACAAATGCAGTGAAAATACAGGTATCGGCGAGTACCAAAAATGAATGTGTTGGCCTCATTCTGGAAAAAGTGATATCGGTGCATCCTAGTAATTAATCACAATATAGCTATTATTATTATTATTTATTCATTTATTTTTTAAAATTTGAGTTCTGTTGTGTTATAGGGTATTTATGAAGATAACGAAATCTCAAACAATGCGCTTGCGGGTATCTGGGTAAAAAACCATGGCAATCCTATCATCAGACGTAATCATATCCACCATGGCAGAGACGTAGGAGTGTTTACTTTTGACCATGGCATGGTAATTAAACCTAATTTTTGTTCAATCAGAGATTTCATCTGGTTTGGGCAACAGCCAGTGAGCTGATATCTGTCTCTTTGTCTCCCTCTGCAGGGCTACTTTGAGAGCTGTAATATCCACAGAAACAGGATCGCAGGGTTTGAGGTGAAAGCGTACGCCAACCCGACTGTGGTACGCTGTGAAATCCACCACGGCCAAACGGGGGGCATCTATGTTCACGAGAAAGGTCGAGGCCAGTTCATAGAAAACAAAATCTATGCCAATAACTTTGCTGGTGTGTGGATCACCTCCAACAGTGACCCAACAATAAGGTCAGTCTCCCTTGTCCTCACTGACATATCAGTATAAATCAATATTCCTATTTTTAGACTTGAAAATAATTTTGATATTGATTTTGCTGAGCTCACTATACACTCGGCACACTGTCAGCTGATTGATCCATCTTGTTGATTATCTATAAAATGAGCTGTCTGTTCTTAATCTAGGGGAAATGCCATATTCAATGGAAACCAAGGAGGCGTTTACATATTTGGGGATGGGAGGGGCCTCATTGAGGGAAATGATATTTATGGAAATGCCCTGGCTGGCATTCAGATCAGAACGAACAGCTGTCCTATAGTAAGGCACAACAAGATCCACGATGGGCAGCATGGAGGAATCTATGTGGTGAGCATGCGCATGAACTGACTGGAATACATTACAGGCTGCTGACAGAACAAAACATTATGCACAATATTCATTGGTCTTAGCATAACTGTCAGTTTCTATTTATAGCATGAAAAGGGCCAGGGTGTAATAGAAGAGAATGAGGTGTACAGTAACACTCTGGCCGGAGTGTGGGTGACCACAGGAAGCACGCCAGTACTCAGAAGGAACAGGATACACAGCGGAAAACAGGTTTGGAACTTCAAAATTTCTTTTAGATATGGTCTAGCTTTCATTTTTCTCTGTTAATATTGGGGGTTTTTTTCTCTCTGAAAAGGTTGGGGTGTATTTTTATGACAATGGACACGGTGTACTGGAAGATAATGATATCTACAATCACATGTACTCTGGAGTCCAGATCAGGTAGGGAGGAAGTAATTGAATTTTCAGCTTCTTCAGGAAGTACAGAGTCTTGGTTGTAGAAAGTCTTCTGAATTTGTATATTGGATACATTTTTGGATGCATTGTGCAAGATTGATAGGCTTTTCCATTTTATTTTATTTTAAACGAAGAACTGGAAGCAATCCAAAAATCAGAAGAAACAAAATTTGGGGTGGACAAAATGGTGGTATCCTTGTTTACAACTCTGGTAAGTTCGTTATCTACTTCCTCTCTCCTCTCTCTATTTGTCTTTTCACAGATCTTAGCTGTCATATTGGCCTGGCTAGTTGTAAGAAAGCTTGTTGTTTAATATAATTTTTTGTTCTACTCGTAGGGTTAGGTTTTATCGAGGACAATGAGATCTTTGATAATGCCATGGCGGGGGTGTGGATTAAGACAGACAGCAACCCCACACTGCGCAGGAATAAGATCCATGATGGACGGGATGGGGGTATTTGCATATTCAACGGTGGCAGGGGTAAGAATGGATTGGAAAATTTCTTTACGAGCACCGTACAGGAAATGCAATGCCAGCTGGGGGACACTTGAAGTAGAAAAATGTAATCTGAACCGATTTCTAGATGTGGCTCAAGGACTGTCTTGAGCTAAATCACACTATTAGTGATTGAACCCTCAATGAAAGCCCTTGTGATTCAAAACTGAGCTTAATCTGTGTCAAAAAAAAGCCAGCCAATTAATATAATGGATGTACCATGTTTAATCATCACCATAGAAACTAATAACAGTGTTTTCATTTGCATATTCAGGGTTGTTAGAAGAGAACGACATCTTCAGGAACGCACAGGCTGGTGTACTCATCAGCACAAACAGCCACCCAGTGCTGCGGAAGAACCGAATATTTGACGGCTTTGCTGCAGGTCGGTAGAAGGTTTAAGGTCAGAAGTGCGTACAAGCTGCCACTGTGGTGGTCTTAAGTCTTATGTAATGCTTTTTTGGTGTAGTAATGTAAAACTGTGAGATAATAAAAGAAAGTGCCATTATCATGATTGGGAATGAAACATACTGGTCATTCTGGAGTTCTTGGAATTGGAATTTGTGTTTATTTGGTTTATGTCCCATTTTTCTATGAATTCATCTAAACGACACTCTCTCTGACCCCCACTTTAGGCATTGAAATCACAAACCATGCCACAGCGACTCTGGAAGGCAATCAAATATTCAACAACAGATTTGGAGGCCTATTTCTAGCCTCTGGTGTCAATGTTACAATGAAAGGTAAACATTATCTAAGATAGTCATAGCCTACTATCGTTCTCACTTTATCTCAATAGTATGTATATGTGTGCTAATAATCCTTTTCCATAACTTTCTAGATAATAAAATTATGAACAATCAGGATGCCATAGAAAAGGCAGTGAGCAGAGGTCAGTGCCTGTACAAGATTTCCAGTTACACCAGCTACCCCATGCACGATTTCTACAGGTAAAATCAGAAGGCAGGCAATTTGAAACGGTCTGCTTTGAAAACCAACATAAATGGTTGTAGTATTTCACTATGTTCCATTCTTTTCTATTAGGTGTCACACCTGTAACACAACAGACCGGAATGCAATTTGTGTGAATTGTATTAAGAAGTGCCACCAAGGGCATGATGTGGAGTTTATACGGCATGATAGGTCAGTGTAATATATATACGCTACTGTTCACCGTGTATTCTATTATGCTCACTAAGGATGCAATTATTTCATTAAAAATATAGTCAAAACAATAATATTGTGAAATTACATAAATTTTTGTCTGTTTTTTTCTATTGTAATATAATTTGTTGTGACAGCTGAAATTTCAGCAGTCGTTAGTCATATCTTCATTCAGAAATCATTTTAAAGCTGCAGTAAGTAAACATTTTTGCTGTAAAATATTCAAAAACCACTAGGCCAGTGTTATATATTTTGTTCAGTTGAGTACTTACAATATCCCAAATGTTTCCAACTATTTGTAAATCAATTTTATTCTATTTGTCTTCCAATTCTATTTGTAAATCAACAATTTTAACCAAGTATTTGGGACGTGTGAGGGAATCACCTGTAAATGTCATCATATCCGCGTTACCCACGGTTTCCGGTTTTATTTTGTATATATAATATATATTACATGAGGGAACACAGACAAGGGATCTTCTGTTTTGATACATTTATTGACAGAAAAGTAATTATTGTAATATAGCTCCACACGTTTAGTCTTATTGTTTAAATCTAATTTTCTTTTTTCTCCTAACACAGCATAACCAAATGCAGCTTTATTTTTATTAACCGTAATATAGAATTTTCTAAATCATACAATATGTTTTCAAATTAATAGCATGTCATTTATCAACACATGCCATCCAGCATTTAATGATATTAGAATATCGATCTATCTTACTACAATGTGTCTCACAGCAGCCGCCGAGCGAATGCACAGAGCAATGTTATAACATCATTTTCAAACACACTCAAATGCATCTAATATGATAAATAGAGCTGTGATACCTCATGCTCATGACTGGAAAAGGCAGAAGCGGCAGAGGCGCCTGTGTTTTAATAAAAGTTCCGCTGCTCGTGAGGCGTGTGTTGCGTTTGACAATCGTTCCAGCGGCCTCGTTCAGCTCACGCAACTCTTGGTCCTGCTCTTCTTCATACTACAGTAATATTAATAATCGCATCCATGAACATGACTTCTGCCCGAGTCTTCCATCCCGATTCTTTCCCACCGTGAGGAAAGACCACAGTCTCACAGTAACAGTCCTGTGAGGTGAAGACCACGTCCCAAGATTCATCGCTCAAACCTAGCATCATCAAGCTATGCCTTTAGTTTTTCATCCGCTAGAAATAGCCTATTCAAAACCTTTAATATGCTGATTTGGTGCTCAAGAAAAAATAATATTTTTGTGGAAACAATGACAGTTTTCTTGGAATAAAAAGTTCCAAAGAACAGCATTTATCTGAACACTGTAATAAATGCCTTTAACTGTCACTTTTGATCAGTTTAATGCAAAAACTATTACTTTCTTGTTTAAATCCACAAGAATGGCTATTGATGCTGGTGAATTGCAGAATTCCAATATGTATGAAACGTTTTGTGGACTCATAGATTAATCTGCTCTAATCTCTTATAATCTGTCCAATCTAGGTTTTTTTGTGACTGTGGCGCGGGCACATTGTCCAATCCTTGCACATTGGCCGGTGAGCCGACCCATGACACGGACACTCTGTACGATTCGGCACCTCCCATAGAATCCAACACATTACAGCACAACTGAGATCGAGCTCATCCTTCATCACAGCACCCTGGTCTTTATCTTACCTGACTACAAATCCAGAGCGCCTGCCATTTCTGGGCCAGAGAGACCTGGTGTGCAAAGTGTGTGTGGATAACAAACGACGTCAGATGTCAGACTTTGAATTAATCATTTTAAGAGAAACTATCTTTGGAAAGGTGAAATGCAGAACTCTGAATCCGTGTAAAGCTGCCTCAGTACTGGGTGCAGACTCCCTGTATATTGCTAACTGAGAATGCAAGGAGTTCGCTTCACTTCTGCTTGGGAGCATGATGGATGATTTGGAAGAGTGAAATATTGTGAAGCAATATGTTGACTCAGGATTCTGGAGATTATGGAGGTGGGTGCTACAGTGGTGGTGTTTGGAAAGGGAGTAGACTTTCTTTGGTCCTTCCAATCACATAGCCCTGCGCTGTGCGCCCTGCCCCGTGCAACTTCAGTGCTATGTGGAGATTCAAGACGAGTTCTGCTGCAGTTTATGTACAGATCTGACTGCGACCGGAGCCACTGGGAGCTACACAGATTGCGGTTTCTCGGATTACCATACCATTATGGCTTCCCCGCGACTTTTCTTTTTTTCTTTTTTTTTTTTTTTCTTTTTTTTTTGACAGCAGATGTGCTGAAATATATGTATGATATAAAAAATTAACAAAAAACAAAACAAAAAAAAAAACAATGTGATTAGCACTTGCTTTTTTAAAAATATGTTAATATGTTATTCTGATCTACAAATATGATTTTAATGCTTTCTCATGTAGTTTTGTATTTTCAGGCAAAAAAAATCTTACTGTATTTGAATGTCTTTTATTTTATTATATATTATTATTATTATTATTGTTATTATTATTGTTATTAATATTTTTTTGTTAGCACACATCAGGCTTGCTGTAATCATACTCGTGTCTCAGCATATAAGTTCTTTCTGTGAAAGAGGAATAACAAAGAAAAGATCAGAAAACTAACACTAAATTGTCCTCCAGAATTTTTTTTTCTTTTTAATGAGGTGACGTAAGTTCAATTGTTTTATGTGAGTGATTGACATGTGGAACTTATGGTCATGCAGGTTCAGAAATGTTTGCATCACCTTTGTTGCAGCCATTATTAGAAAAGGGTTATTTTTGCCTATTGTATATATCTTTCACCTTCTCAAGTTTTTCTAAATATTTGGAGCTTTAATCTCCATGCGGTTTGAAGTGTTAACCAAGGGCCCAAAGAATTCTGAAACATGTTTGACCGTTAATCTTACAGAGAATGTAAAAGATTTCTATTAAAAACAATCTCTGAACATTTACATTCAGTTAATTTTTTGTTCTTGTGGTCATAGCATCACTGTTAAAAGTGCATCCTGACTCTTAAAAGCATTTTATTGCATTGCATTCTTTTGGGCCCGTGGCCTGACCTGTGCCTGTTTTAAGTACGATGCCGATTTCGAAAAGCCTTGCTGGAGTTGATTATATCAGAGTCCTCTGGCCTCTTTGAAGCTGAGACAAGTATCTCTACAGCCCCGTTGTCTTTTTGCCCTTCAAACTCCATCTATGTGTAATGTGGTGACTGTGGCTTCTCATGCAGCCTGAATTTTATGCATGTGTACCATAACATCTAGACTTAATATATTGTGAAGTCTTCAATAACCATTATGTAGATGCTAGTATGAATTTTAAAAGGGTTTAATTTCCTAGAAAAGAACAGAAGCTGGTCATTTTTAAGAAAATAAACTTTATTAGATCAACTCTGGTTGTGTTTGATTTTGTTGATTCCTAACTATATATTCAACACGTTCAAGAGGAAGTTTGCTGTTTTATACACCCGCATGGCTTCCTGTCCATAAAGCCATGAAAACCCCTAACATCTGTCACTACAGTTGAACAGAATAGTATACTGCCTTCAAGAGCTTGTTAAACATGACTCGATTACAGTTATAAGACAAAACCACCCTGATTGCAGGTGTTGCCTTCCTGTAATATTCTAATGCAGGCACTCGACTTGTGCAAATAATGTAAGCAAGGTCCTTTTTCTAGGAGACGTTTATAGCTGTGTGCTTTATCTAGTCCGATAAGAAAAACTCATGAATTCATAAACTCTTCACGTTCCACTGTTCCTGGGTAAATATGCACCGTCGTTACAGGCAAACAAACCCGAAACCTGCTGAAGGGCTTTGACTTTTAGATATTCTGTGGCATACTGATGCACTCTTGGTTCGAGAATTTGTATTGTTAGAATGTTTAAATATATGAAACATTACATCATCTAGAACTCTTAAAAAGGTCAATAGTTAATGTTCAAAGGTTGTCTGCGGTCTAAATCTATTGAATAGACATGATTTTAGATTACAGGTTTCAAAGAAATAACTCCTCTTGAACTGTACTCGATAAAAAAAATAAAAACATTTTTTGAGAGAGTACTTCTAGTTAATATTCCACACTTTAAGTTAAGGTCGGTGTAATTTAAGGTTTGTATCTAACACTATCCATACATGTAAAAATGTGCTTACGTTATTCTGAGAAATTAATTCATTGAATTAATGATATAGTCATTTCAGACACGTGACTGACTTTTATGGCCATTTAAATGGAGACGTGTAGTGTTTGAACATACCGGTGGCCGTGAACTGCTTATCTACGGAAATGAGTGGAATTGGATTGTATATTAAACTGGATGGCCTATTTTAAGACAAAAAGAATAAGCAGATTTTAGCAACTGGGGGATCAGGGCCATAATCCCACCCTTAACCATTGACACAGTTTTGGGTTTTCAATGACTTCAACGTTTGCATTTGTCTGCCCCCAATCTTGAATGCTTAGTTGCATCCTTATCTGGGATTAACATGTGGCAAAATTACACAATGACTCGTTTATTTCCATTGGACACATTGCAGCACAAAAAAAAGCTGTAAGTGTCAAAAACAAAGTTGTAGTTATAATGTGGAAAATCCTATCCTACACTGAATAGCCAAGTGCTTTAATGTTACAGTAAATAAATATATACTTAATGGTCTTGGTCATTCAAATATTACATTTTGCATGATTCTGGTTTAACCTGTGAGATTCATGTTGTGTTTGAGAACCTTTGTGAATAAAGTCAGCATGCTGTCTCTCCTCCACTGAAAAAACTAACTTTGAGCAAATTTGGTATTAAAACTGTCAGTCAGAACTGATGCATTGCACATTAGAAATAACTTTTAGAAAATATCACAAACTAAGCTAATTGTTTGTCTTAGCAGATTGGGGGGAGGGCAATACAACTCTCACGGTCATACTCCTGACTTTCCAAAGAGATTCATTTTTCTGGAGCACAACACTTATATAAGTTTTGTTAAGTACCTCTACTTCACGTCGTGAAAAAGAGGGACTGCGATTGGACGACGAGCCTCCAGGACTCCCCCGCGAAATGACGCCACAGCATCTGACCTCGTTTCCAACGTGGTCAAACGCCGTCTAAAGTTAGAAAAGCTTTGAATATGAAGCTTATTCTCAATGAGGATGTGACGTCAAAATGTCTGAATCTGCACCGACTGCTTTATAGCGAGACCAAAATAACACCGAGTTGTTTTCGTCACAAACCTCTCAAGAACGAATGAATAACGTGGTGCAACGCGGAGCGCATGCTGAACGCAATTGCTTAGGTTTGCTAAAAAAGTGCTACTGCGATGCGGCAGTTGTCAGGGGGATATCGGAGAGGAGGGGGTGTGATTGGCTGAAGTGGCCCTGTTGCCTTGGCGACGGCAGGGGGGGTACGGAAGCGTTGCCGTGCGGCGTGATCTCCGCGCTGCGTGGATGGAGGAAGCAGCTGCTGATCTTTTGACACAGCGCGAGCGAAAGGCTACTGCATGAAAGCACGGCAGCTTTTGTCGTCGGACGCGACAGTAGAATGCACGAATGTAAGTTGACGCTTTTCGATGTGATTTATAATGCAGTTTATTTCAAATCGTAGATGTCGGGGCGTTTTTAATCAGATGACAAGTATGAAACGTGTCTCGTTAAAAAGAGAATCCAGCCAGTAAGAAGCCTCCCTAATTTCGCTGTTTACGTTGATTTGTTTTGTGTAACGAATTCATTCTTTATTCGTTCGTCGTTCGTATTGAACATATACACTCGTCCGTTTCATTTCAGAATAAATGTAGAAACATTTTCGACCATGTGATCTTGCTAGCTAACTTAGTTGAGTGAAATGCACGCGTTTCCCATCGAGCTGACTCGAGACATTAAACCCACCGTGTACCAGTCGTGTACTTTTCCTGAATGAATTCTCGAAAAAAACAAAAACGAGCATATCCCAGGACTCCCCTGCTTCGTTTCGCTGGATGTACAGAAGCTCTACGCATTAGCTTGACGCTAACTGAAGATCCTCATTCTAAAGACTGGCCAGCGTTCTTGTGACATTATCTGCGGAAGTTTCAGAACGCACGACAGCTGTGCAGTCATAAGATATATATATATATATATATATATATATTTTTTTTTTTTAAATTAAATTACAATTCCAACGTCACTTGACGCGAAAGTGTCTTTTAAATTGAAACGCTCAAACCAGAAGTCAACGTTCGAATAGAACGTTAATCGAACGCGCCTGAATGTCGCCTATACCAACAGAGTAATGCTAAAGGTTACAGTTGAAGGTTACAAATAAATATTCAGTTTGTGGCGAGTAGTGAGAATCTAGGGCAACTATGTAACACGAGATGTGAGGGTGGGGGCTGTTATTTTCTCTTGTTTTTGTTTTGCTTGTGAGTTGATTGTACATGAGCTTTCGTTGAGATCGAAAGCGGAGGACTGGTAGTTTTGCTCGTGACTTGTTGATGAAATGGGATGTTCTGACGCGGACGTACACTCATTATTTCCGGCGGTAGATAACGTGTGAGTGACATTGACACGTGGTCAGTGAACGCGCATAGCTGTGCTTAGGGAAGAGCTGGAGATGAGTACACAACTCTAGCTGCATGTCACATGAGCACATTATTTAGTTCTACTTTTGCACTTTAGACTGTAGACTCATTCAGGTCATGTTGCGTAGGCAGTGAAAAGGGTGTCTGTGTTGTTAACTGGGTTGTCATGTATTGCTTTTATTTGCAGTATGACTACATTAACTGTATCCACAGTGTGTACAGAACTCGGCTGCGTGGCTAGCTGTATCAGAAAGGGCACAATTGCCTAAAGAGACTACTTCATTAGTACCGAATCCTGCGCTAATGTAGAGAATGGCAATAGTGTCTGTGCGGTGCTGTTTTCTCTGGAGGGCTTTTGTAGGACACGGCAAATGATCCCTTGCTCATTGCTTCTCTCCTGGCATTAAACGGGAAATTAATTAGTCTCATTATGACTCTCACAATGATAGATAAGAACTGGCTCTTGGCTGTATGTAGTTGCTGTCCCAAAAAGGCTGAACAAATGCAGTGTAAGAGTTTAAATCCCTGTTTCGGCTGCAAGGTTCAACTTGGTCTTTCTAAAGAAAACAATAGAAAATAAAAAAAAATGAAACGACTTTCATAGTACATGACAATAAAGGGTTGAGCAGTTTAATCGATAGTCCGAAACACACATGCATTACAGTAGATTCTTCATTCTCGCTGTAAGAGGGGTAAAACAACAACAAGCTTTGTCTTGTAAGAGAAACCGCAAATTTACGTTTGGCAACCCTTCCTGGTTGTGTAGCAAAACATGTAAACATGCATCCAGTTACTTTCCTGCAAAGAACATCAAACATGCTTTTGTTTGTTTTTTTAGTAATACTCATCAGCTTGTCCAAACTCAATTGAAAAGCAAATCAAACTTAAGTCCAAGCTTTTATGTGGCCTGTAACGATAATGCCTTTGTTTGCTGACCCCTCCTCCTTCCATCCTCTCATTATACCTCCAGCTGCACATATTTCTCATCTGCTGTTAGCCTCTTTTTGTTCCTCGATGCCCTCGACGTTAGACCAGGAGTCGCAACTCGCATCCCCAGGAGGCTATAACGCTGTGGTTGCCATGGCTACATGGTGACACCGGGGCGTGGTAATCAAATATAAGCGACTGCTCTGGATTTCAGTTGCAAATGTGTGCTTTTTTCCCCTTGCATTTGCCTGGACCGTGTCACACCTCACGCCCACCCCAACCCCCAACTCAACCTTGTGTTCTTAGACTTGGTCTGTCACACTCCTTCTCATTTAGTTCTTCGTCTGCTTTCGGAAGGATTTAAGTCTGTAGAGCAGCCGGCAGGCAGTTAGGGCCCCTCCATCCATTGACAGTGATGCTAATGGCAGGCACTGCCTTGATGAGAAGAGCTTGCCCCCCAGTACCATAGCTTGTGTCATTGGGATCACAATAGCCTCCATTGTGTTGGTCACTCCACTGTGAATAAACAGGGTGTGTTTAATTGAGACTGTAGGGTGTGACAATGACACGGGACGAAGTCCAGACAGCACGCTGTGAAGATTGTGTGGAGGCTTGTATGTATGAATGTCTGTAAGGCACTACCATGCAAAGCTCTAAGAAATGGAAACACTCCCACTCTATCACCGTTGGTGAGAGTGGGAACTCTGATTAGATGTTCAGTTTAGAGTCAGTGGTAAGCAGAAAGGTAACGCGCTGCTTTGTTTACGTTTCGTATATCTGCATATATCTCGTATATCTTTGTTTCACTTTCCTCTTTTGAATAACAAATGCAGACTATTGATACCGTCTGATTTAGACAGTTAATTCTTTACACACAGGTGCAGAACGCACATGCCTGTTTGCAGTCTGCTGTGTGTTCAAGCGCAGCTTTTCGGTCCAGAAGCAGTCGACGCGAGGCCACAACACCAAGATTTTTTGTCGCCGCTGGTTCTTTGAAGTCAGCTTGGTGTGTCCTAGGCTTTAGCCGATGAGATGTTTTAAAGTCCCCCTGTGTAGTTCTGCAATTTTATCCCTTAAAACTCATTTTTGATCACCGAAATGACATTTAAATGTTTCTTTCTGTGAAAAAAAAATCTGCCCTAAAATAGCTTGAATGTAACTCTACTACACCCTTGCCTCATTTTGTATACATGGATGAATATGCAAATTAGCCCAACGTCCTCTCAGCTCAGAGATAAACTCTGTCAACTTGCTGAAGTAAACACTGCACAATGGTATCGCTCTTCGGACGCATAACGTTACTTAATATGATTAGCCTTTTGGTTGACTGTGTTATCAAAAAGCTAATAATGTGTTGCTAATGTTACACAAACCATGTTCCCATTCGCTGACATCTGCCTTCTAACAACCAGTATCCATACCAACGCTTTGAACAACTCAGAACGTCGGTGGAAAGACATACGGTTCATCATAACATCGTAATATACATCATGCACCCGCCATATTGCAAAATCTTCACGGTTTTTCCAAATCAACATAAAAATATATCCCGGGATAACCTGGCTTCTCTTGATACGCTCTCCAAACCACCAATTCGAAATGAAAGATTTGTAAAAGCTTCGAAGCTTCATGAAGCATTGTTTTGAAAACAGCCATCACTCGATATTGTTGAGTAAAGTCGTTATTTTGTTTTTTGGGCGCACAAAAAGTATTCTTGTCGCTTCGTAACATTAAGGTCGAACCGCTGTAGTCACATTAACTGTTTCAAACGTATCTTTAGTACTTCTCTGGGCGTTTAAAAAAATGTAAATTAACTTGCTGGCAATGCAGGCCTCACTAAGCCATCGGATTTTATAATAAATATCTTAATCTGTGTTTCGAAGATGAACGAAGGCCTTACAGGTGTGGAACGACATGAGGGTGAGTAATTAATGACAGAATTTTCATTTTTTGGTGAACTAACCTTTTAATGTATCGTGCACTCTTAGAAAAGGGTCTAATAATGCAGTTCATGGATTCTCGTTCATGGAATGTGCCCCTTCTGGTATTTTACCGGTAAATCAACCGGTAAATTGTTATTGAGGATTACTTGAATTTAATCGAGGAATCATGACAGCCCTAATCATAAATGTGCAACTAGTCGACTAATGGCTTAAATGAATGACTATGTGGTATATAAGTGGTATATATATTAATGTGACATGATTCTAGAGCTGAATTGCAGATGATCAGATGCTTTCTTAACTGCTGTTTTCTTACCGTTGTCATTCTCGTCGTGAGGTTTTTAGCACATATTTATTAAACATCGCTTTCCGCAGCGTGGACGGCGTGGCGATGTTTGCTAGCGGTTTACTGCTGCAACTGGGCTCGATAGTGCTAGCGTTTTACTCGCATTTGCAACCAAAAAATGTGTGCAAACCGTAAAGGGTATAACAAACGTTTTGAAAATGTCTGAGTCTTTATTATTGTTTGGTAACATTCATTAGTTCCATAATGCTCCATTAGTTCATATTAGTTAATTCATTTTGGGGAAAAATAAAGAAAAATATTACCAATACATGTAGTAATCTTAGTTCATGTTAATTGTAACATTTAGTGATACAAAATTTAAAAGTTGTAGGCCCTATCTGATATTAAGTAATGGGCTTGAGCTAACATGAAAAAGCAATAATACAAGTTGTATTTGTATTAATTAAAATGAACAAAGAATATAAACTTCTGTAACAAATATAGCTGTAATGTTAGCCTACTTAATAATGCATTATAACGTCAACTAATGAGACTTTATTATAAAGTATTGTTCTTTATAGTTATTTTGGACTTTAATCTGTTTAAAACATTTTTGCTTGATACATTTTTTTTGTATTGTTTTATTGTATTTAAATGTTCAGAGTTATTAAACCTGTTAGTTGGACAACACTTATTTTCTAACCTAATTCAATATGGAATGACACCAAATACCATGATGAAAGCTTCAGCAATTATTGTGATATGAAAATGTGATACTGTCACAAGTTTAACATATAAAGATTAAAGTAGGACTATAAAAATTACAAAATTATTAGTTTTTTTTAGGATTTGAAAACCTTTTGTAATTTTTTATAATGTCTCGTATAAAGTTTTTTGTTGTTTTTTTATAAATGCACTGCAAAATTTTTCAATGTGGGATGATGCAAGAAATGAGCATTGTCTTATAATGAGCAAGTCTTTCCACACCGCAAGAGAGAGATTCATTTGTAATGTGCATGTATACTGAGAGAGTTTAGCGCAATGCAAACAACAAACTAAATATATCAAATTTTGAAATTTGGTATATCAAATTTTGTCGGTCCATGCCGCACCGCTTGCATGCAGTGCGCACAGTGTGTAAAACTTAACGTTTAATTGTTGTTGTGTTAATTCACAGATTAATAAAAAAAAAAATCAAATCATATTTTTGTGCAATATTTGAGAATATATGCAAATACTGTCAGTGATTGGTACGTAGTGACTGAGTTCAAACTCTGTGCATTCTATTTAACAAGCAAATCTTGTGATAAAAGCACCAAAATGTTGAAAGCCCGAATGAGGAAAAAAACAGGCAATTTACCGCCAAATGGACTCGTTTATAAACCTCTGCATCATGAATTATTGTGAATTAGATTTGGAATATATTAAGTATGACATGTTTTACATAAAGTAGCTAAAGTTAACAAATGGGAAGCACTTATGAAAGAAGGAACTCATTTTAGATTTATGTTTAAATTCACTTTAATCACATTGTTTCATTGAAGAATGAAAACATTTCTGACAAGTTTTGAAATGTTCGATTTTAAAAATGGAGGGTGATTTGAAACAAACTCAGGAATTGTTCATGTGGTGTCTTTACAGCTGTGGATTACAGTTTTCAAGCTTCTAGAACCCGTGCAGCATATGAATGTTTAAGAAGCTTTAGCTTTGAAATGTGATTCAGAGTTGTGGAGAACAAGCTCTGAACGAACTAACAACAACAACAACAACAGGGTCTTTGTACTGTATGATTTGTTTCTTAGAGCTTATGGCTGGAAGTAAATCCATTAGTCTCTGTCAGATGTCTCCTCGACATCAAGGAGAATACCTGAATTCTAGATTTTACAGAGAAAAAATAAAAAAAGAGTTAATCTCCAGCAGATTTCTAATAGACGTTAGGTGACCTTCCTGCTGAGCTTTTAGATCAGCTCTCACACAGAGACAGAGATGCGCTGTGAGCCCTTGAGTCAGGACTGGTACTTGACAGACCAATAGCAACCGCTACAGGAATCAAGGCAGAAAAGCTCTCTGCTTGGTGTTCAGCAGAGACCTCCAATTGAAACGGGCTGTTTAAGCATGCTTAAACACGTAGAAGACCCCTTGATCTCCATCTCCAACTGTTTTATTACAGCTCTTCCCAGTACTCTGTTCTGCAAACATCAGCGGTTCAATACTGAATAAATCCTCCTTCAAACTGATGGAAATGAGTTAGTGGGGATGAAAAAGGAAAAACAGGTTGTTCTTTGTAAAATCCATTAGATCATTTTGCACTATTTTTTGAGCAAAGTATAAGTGGTGCTAGCAAAAGTTGTGGCCACAAGGCTTAAGTGGATAATTAGGCATATGCGTGTGTTTTTTAGCATCTTGCTGTATACTTGCTGAGGTCTTCTAAGTGATTTTAAAAGTCTTGCTAGGTGGTTGCTTTTTACGCACAATTTAAAAGAGCCCATCGCCAAGTCTCCGTGATGTGGTTTGAATGCCTCTTTTTGAGTACGTTTATGGAATTTATTCACTTGTTTTATAATCGGCTTGGTGTAAATTGTAAATGTCCAATCGTCCATGCGTGTAGCACAAAAGTTGTGGAAATTAGATGTCACTTTAGTAAGAATCGCTTCGATCCGCCTCCATCCAATCAACCAATATAGATCCAATAAATCCAACCCTACATTTTTTTTTTCTTTTTCATTTGTCACAATACGGAAGAAAAATATCTTCCGTTTCATTGCGACGTTACTATTAGAGTGTACATAAACTATTCTGAGTAATTACCAGTGACATTAAATAAATGCCATGGCTTTCCCAGAGAGCCTAGGAATTAAAAGGGTAATTAGTTGTATTTCTAAGCTGCCCCTTCCGTTGACCAAACTTTACGCATAGTGGGCTTGTTTGGCTGTATTTCTGTTTGAAGTAGTTAACAGTAGTTGGGTGTAACCATTAGTATTGTCTGTATGTTTGGAAGGAGGGTTTGGTAATGGGCTGATGAGCTTGTTGGAGGGAGTTAGATTTGTCTTGCTAATGAGTGCTGCCATGAGTGCAGGGATCAGGTCTCCTCCTGGGGTCGGATGGGAAGCAGCAGACAGTACTAAATGTGCTATGAAGGACATGCTGCTGTCATCCCTGTCCTTGAGTGTCCATGAAAAAAGACATCCAAAAAGAATTGTACTGGGGAAAAAAAACAGCATGTGGATGCATTCTGGGAGCGTAATGACGTGGACACGGGTGATTGATTCCAGGGCTGCACGATATCAAGAGAATTTTTTTGGTGACTTTCTGTGAACGTTTGTGGGTTTTTTTTGTGATTTTGGAAAAAAATCCATTCACATATGAATACAGATTTGAATCGATTTTACAAATTTCAAAAATTGATTTTCTAAAGTCTTGTTAATAACGTGATGTTGTTAAAACAAAGAAGGCAGTGGTTGACTGCAAGAGCAGTGCAGCAACAAGATTTAAAAAAAAAAAAAAAAATTTTTTATCCCACATAGAAAGCATTGTAATTTCCACAATCAAGGTCCAGAGAGGTAAACGCATAATTAGTCAACATCAGCAAGAATAATTTTTGTGCGCAAAAAACTAAATAAAATAAATAACGACTTTATTCAGTTATTTATTTTTGTTTTTTGTGCACAAAATGTATTCTCGTCGTTTCGTAACATTAAGGTTGAAGCACTATAGATACGTAGCCTATTTTAATTAGGTATTTACTTCTCTGGACCTTGAATGTGGTCATTTCAATGCTTTCTATTTAGAAATGGAAAACCTCGGATTTCATCAAAAATATCTTCATTTGTGTTCTGAAGATGAACGAAGGGTTTGGAACAACATGAATGGCAGAAGTTGAATTTTTGAGTTAACTAACCCTATAAATAATCTATAGTTACTGGCACACGTCAAGCTTTTCTTGCAATCGATTTTGCTGCCTCTTATGTATTGTATAAAGGCACTTTTACACCCAAGAAGCGTGTTTGACGTGGTAGCGAACAATACCTGCTTGTAAAAGTGAATAAACATATCCTGTATTCTCAGTAAATTAACCTAGCAACCCTGAAACACTGTTTCTTTAACAACGTCAGTGAGTATTTTTATCAAATGGGATTGCAGCATTTAATTACCACCGCATTAAGCCATATTTCAATAACTATTTTATTCAGATTCAATGTTGCCCTAATTTGAGCTAAATTAAATCAAGACAGCTACCTACAAGCTTGGTTTACCCAAAAATGTAGTCATTTACATACCGTCTTGTGTTTCATAACACATATTGACTTTCCTCCATGTTAAAAGTAAATGGTGATCACAAATGTAAAGTACTCTTTTCAGTGAAAAATGACTTAAATGTCAGTCTGTTCCTCACACAAAACTATCATATAGCGTTAGAAAACTTGAAATATATATCAGCTATCATAGGGGCTACTTTTTTGGAATTGGACCCTGGTTTCCATCCACTTTCAGTGTATTGGAAAAAAGCAGCATGCACATTCTTCAAAGCATCTTCTTTGTATTTCACTGATAAAAGAAAGCCATACAGGTTTGGAATAATGACATGAGCATGAGTTAAATGATAACATAATTGTAATTTTGGTATGAGCTATTTCTTGAACTTTGTGTAAAAGCTATTTTTTGTAAGCAGTTTTTTTAATTGCACTACTCATGTGTAGAGGAAGATGTTTATTTGTGTCTGGGGTGTTTTGAACGGCCTGAAAGAAGAAGTGGAACCCCCTCCCTGTGCCCTCCACTCTATTCTCCAGAGTGGGAGAGAGAATGATTCAGAGCAGCACTTTATGTGATTATTTATTTATTGATGTGCTGTATGGTTTCCATGGCAGTGGGTATAATAGTGGGCAGAGAAACATTCACTCTCCCAGGCACTCAGCCCTCTTTTACTTGAGCTGATGATTTATTTATAAATATTCTGTGTGCCTTCCATGGATGTCCATTAAAGCCGCTGACTTAGTCTGTGGCAGGTAGATTTCTGATTGGTCTCTGTTTTTCTTCAGGCTGTGTGGGGTAAAGACCAGAAGGGATACAGCTACGGCCACTGGACATACGCACATCAATATTGCACCATTTGATATTTCTTTATTTAATTTAATAACTATTTGCAGATTTGTAAGGGTAGGTGTAGATGTTAATAAAGCACAATTTGATAAGTAGCACATTTACTGTTATTTATTCTGAAGTTTTGCCTCAATTCCGGCCGTAGCTGTATCCCTTCTAGACACAACTGCTTTGTGGGGCCAACATGCCCGCCCCAGGTTGGAACTGAATATCACTTATCCTCTCCATCCTTGTCTGTCTTATTATATGGCACTAATAACAGACCTGCACATCTTCAGTGGTTGTCGAAGAACCCTAGAGTACACACTGTAGTTGTTCTGGTGTGGTATCGTCTTGAAGTTGAGGGTCATGGTTCTCTCAGACACTTGAGTTGACACCTAAGAGGCCCTTAACTTTGTCCTAAAGGGCCTCTTAATTCCCTCGAGAGAAATGGTGCTGGCACAGAGATGACAGTGTTTTAGCATTTAAAAGAAAGTGGGTGGAAAAAAACAAGGTATCTAGTACTTTTTACATTTTGAAATGAATGGTAAAATTGGTAAAAAAAAAAAAAAAAAAAAATTAGGTAAAATTTTACCTAAATATATATAATGTAATATAATTCATTGACTCATTGACTTCTGCTTCTGCTCACTCCAGCAAAAATTAGTCCCTTTACCTTTGCACCAAAATTTCCACATTCCAACAATATTTTTCTGACCAGAATTGTTTTGGAGAACCGCACTCATTGGTGAAGAGTTCTTCTCTAAAGAAGTCTTTCGACTATGTCAGCAGATTTTGTGCATTTTGTAATGTTGATAAGCTACAACATGCCAGCAGTGCCAGTGTGAACAAAAATGAGCAATTATTGCCCAACAAGTGAAAAGAGTTGCAAAAGATTTTGACTGAAATATTGAGAGGCATTGTTGAAAAACTTTACTATGACTGCTTTAATTTATCATCTTCAATTACCCACATTTAATTACTGAAACTTCATTTTCGGTTTTGGCTAAATGAAAATTTTTGGGGGAAAAAACCCCAGATTTAGTCGTGATTTGACTGTTGCATTTACCAGTGTCCCCTTTCTGTTCTAACCAATGCCCTTCACTTCCACAGACCCTCCTGGTTTGATGGGTCCGATAATCGGGATGTCTCCAGATAAGAAAGCCGAATCTCCTGGAGCGCAGGGCGTGTGTGGAGCTGGAACACTCCCTGAAGCAGAGAGTGCTTCCAGTCCCATGGCTACCAGTCTGGACCAGACCGTTCGTACTGGAGCATTGAGTGTGGTAGCAGGCGAGTCTGAAGATGACGAGCTAACCAACCTGAACTGGCTTCATGAGAACTTGCTGCAGAACTTCACACTCGGGGGACCTGAGGCTCAACCTATCAACAGCCCTCTGTTTGACATTGAGGGCGGCGGGGGATCGCCACATAGCAACGCCGCCTCGTCTGCCTCCTCTGTCTCTGCAGGAAGTGAGCGAGATCCTTACAAGTCAAAGCCTCCCTTCTCTTTCTCCTTACTGATATACATGGCTATTGAGCAGTCGCCCAGCAAATCTCTCCCAGTGAAGGACATCTACGGTTGGATCCTCAAGCATTTTCCATATTTCTCCAGCGCCCCTACTGGCTGGAAGAACTCAGTGCGCCACAACCTATCCCTCAACAAGTGCTTCCGTAAAGTAGAGCGAAGCATAGGAAAGGTGAGGATGCAAGACAAATTAACGTTCCTGTATGGTGTACGGTTTTAAGGGGTAATGCA
Source organism: Opsariichthys bidens (assembly GCA_037194245.1). Taxonomy (NCBI): domain Eukaryota; kingdom Metazoa; phylum Chordata; class Actinopteri; order Cypriniformes; family Xenocyprididae; genus Opsariichthys; species Opsariichthys bidens. The sequence continues at coordinate 13,962,171 of CM074296.1, forward strand.
CAGTCATTTATCATCAGGTCTCGTTTCATGTTGAAGTAGGGATGCATAATTTTTATTTCATAATTTTTATATTTATTAGAGCTGCACAATTAATCGTTAAAAGGCGTTCAACATTCAAAGCGGCAGCACTGTCAAAAGTATGAAACAGCTTTTCAATCGCACTGTATCGTTATTTTTGTGCTACAAATATATCGCAGAAAGAACTAATAATAAAATTGTATAGTTCGGACAAAAACACTTATGTCTACGGAAGTGATCATAATAGAGCAAATCACCTTTTGAGGAACATGGATGGTGGCGACAAGTGACTGTTCAAAAATAATAGTCATTGAATCATTCACTCAAGAGATTTGCTCCAAAAACGTTGATTCATCCAGTGATGAAACAATTAAGTATTTATGAGTGTATCATTGAATCATTCATTCAAAGTATTTAAGATTCATTAAACATTTTAAATGGACTGCAGCCATTAACATTTATCAGAATCGCTAGTGATTACATGTTATGTTGTTTAGTTGTCTGTTCACAATCGTGGGTAGATCGTATGATTCACAATTCATCCAGAATCTCGCAGCTCTAATATTTAATGTTTCTTGAATTGGTTAGGATTGGATATTTAATGATGGACCAATGCTGTTATTGTTATTTAAAAGTAAAACGGTTAAAAATTGTTTTAATTGAAATTAAACTGAAAAATCAAATACATTTTTTTTTTTGCTTTGACGACTAATCAAAATAAAATGTTTAGGTTGGTTGACGTACTAATATGAATAAAACTAAAACTGAAATAAAAGCTAAAAAATATCAAGTTAAATGGAAACATATATTGACAAAAATATAAAAATAAAGGTAACATTTTACAATAAGGTTCATTAGTTAACATTAGTCAACTAGATTAGTTAACAATGATGAACTTCTACAGCATTTATCTTTAATGATATTTTCAACATTTACTAATATGTTATTAAAATCATGTTAACATTAGTTAATCCACTGCGAACTAACATGAACAAACAACTGTATTTTCATTAACTAACATTAACAAAGATAATGCATTAACTAATGTTTAACTAATGAACCATATTGTGTTACCAAAATAAATGCTAATTAAAAAATAGCAATAAATAGTCAATAATTACTATATAATACTTTTACTAGTAAATAAAAATTCATTTTAGTTTTAATGCTTTTTATTTTTAATATATTTAGACAAAATAGTAGAAGATTTAATATCATATTTATTGATTATCAGCCATAATCGATAAATGTCATTAAATAATTTGTCAGAATGTGTATTCCTATTATGGGGTTTATTGTGCAGTAATGACCATCTTTCTGCGTATTTATTTCCAAAATTATATATACATGTTTAAAAAAAAAAAAAAAGAAAGAAATATTAATGAAGGTTGAAATTATTTTTTAAATGCCTGATCACGTGCTATAAGACACGTGAAACTAGTAGAGTGAGATGGTTGCCAGGGACAACACTCAGTTCAGTGGTTGTTACACAAAAACATTGACCTCAGAATGCTGCGATTGCCGATCAGAATCCCGTATTCCAGAGAGCCTTGCAATAAGTTAGAATAACATCTTTTTCTCAAGACTGGTACACACAACATTGCTGCAGAGAACTCGCTCAGATGTTTAACTAACTGGGTCAGTGAATAAAGTAGTGCAGGGCTGACTGCAGTGTGCTAACAGGCTTGTCAAGAGGGATATTGGTTTAGGGCTTTTTCAAAACCAATGTGTTCAAAGCGGGGCACGTAGTCAGTTTAATGAAGTGAAGCAGATGTTTTCATTTCTTCTACATGAACCGTCGATGGCGAAATGATTTATGTAATGGTGAGGACAGTATGTTTCATTAACGTGTGACATTGTGTGTGAATCTGTGGGTTTCATATGTCTCAGCCTGGTGTCTGTTGCCATGGCAATGTTTCCTCTTTCCTGTTTATGAACACGGCAGTGAAGTGAGTCAAGGTCATATTCCCCCTGCAGGACCACACCTCAGACAAAGGGTGATGAGTCCTTTATTCAAACACACACATGAAAACACAGCAGAAGCCACCGTTCCACATCCTTCCCATATGGTCATTATAGTTTCATGATGATTCAAAATGATAATTTTGCATTCATGATGTTCATGAATGTATAGTGTGGGATCAGACAGACAGATGGTCCTGTTGTCATTTAACCTGATCCTTTTTCTCACACCACCATGCTGAAATCATTCTTGCGCTTCTGACTCCTCCCCTCTCTGTTCCTTCTAGACCAATGGGAAAGGCTCTCTGTGGTGCGTTCACCCCGAGTTCCGCCCCATGCTGATGCAAGCCCTGAAGAAGCAGCACTTCCCAAATGCACATGCCTTCTGCACCCCTCCTGCCTCCCCTCCTAGGTATCAACACTGGTCTGATTATACAACTCACGGATAATTATGACATTTATCAAGGCTTCAGTCAGTATAAACAATGCTCGTATACTGCTTACCTTCTAGAAGTCTACTCATGCGAACTGTCACGGACAAGCACTTCCAGTGTAGACGGCTTTTATAAATATAACAAGAGAGATTTCGTTTTGATCATGATCTAGATTGATAGATTGATGTCATGATGCTCCCCTCATTTCCAGTGTAGGCCATCATGTTTGATGTTAACCAAAATTTAGATTTTACCACAGCATTAGTATAAAATTCAGCTACAGTCACAGGTGTGCAAATATTGGTGGTTTGAAATGTTGTTCGCCATATTATAAATACAACTTCTCCCCTCTCCGTCGAGACCGATGGGAAAGGCAATGCGGTGCATAGATAGTTCTTCTTTTTTTTCAGCACTAAGTGTATTTTGTTTCCATTAGTTTGCACATAATGTATGTTAATAATTGTTTTATATATGGTATACACTTTGTTTTTACATTATAAATCGACTACCCTGGCTAGCATCTTTGAAAAAAATTCTGGTGATGCTGAGCTCAAAAATATCTATTAAAAATTTCCGTCATGCATTTTTTCCCCCACAAAATAAATGCTAAATTATTACTACAAAAAAAAAATATATATATATAGCTTTAATGCATTTATCAAAATAACAAAAGCAGCCATGTCAAAGTTTTTACTGACAAAAATATATGTTCAAAATGTATCATTTATTGGCACAATATGTAAGATTTTTGTATTAAAATATCCAAAAAATACTACAACAATGTTATGTATTTTGTTGACCTGCGTACTTGCATTATCCCAAATGTTTCCAAGAATGTTTAAATCGAGAGGAATAAGCAAATTTAACGGACCGTGTCCGTGCGTCGGCTCTCAATGACATTATACCAGCGTAACCCTCGATTGCATTCCTCTGTTTTATTTTATAGAAACCATGCAAACACTGAAGATGCTTTAATATATTATGCGTTTTATCACAAAGGTGAGGAACTGTTTGGATTGTCAGATAGCTTGTATGTAGCTGATATTATATGTATAGTCTTGTTGTTTAAATTTTGTTTTCTTCATTTACCACGAGTACTATGTTTTACCGTACTTAATATCAATATAGCTTACTGCTGTGTGTAACAAGTGTCTCATTGTAGAACACACAGAGTAGCATTATAACAAATTTCAACACACAAATGTATCTAATATGACAAAACTCTAAAAACAGCCCTGCATTACCCCACATACGCATGACCGGAAGAAGCGAAAGAGGTCATCTGAAGCATAATTAAAGCTCCACTGATCTTGAGCCGTGTGTCTCGTTTCTCTACTACGCCTTTGTTTTGAATAAGTGACCTCTAGTGGTGAAAATTACATATAGTGCCTTTAACTTACATTCTGCAAAGGATTGGAAAAGTGTTCAAATACTTTTGAAGAAATATTTATAAGCAAAAATGAACTTAGCAGAGATCAAATAATAAGGTCCTCTATTTTTCCTATACATACCACAGTCCAACAAAAATTTACAGTTTTTTGTACAAAATCTGTAATTTTCTGTCACTGTTTTGATGTAGTAAAACACCCACGGATGTAGCAGAAAACATCTCCGTTTCAGAGTCATGCTTGCAATTTCTTTTCTCACTGGCCATAATTCTAACCTTAAAATCAGGATTAAGCATAAAATAATTTCATGTATGTGAAAGTAGGTTGAGAATTGAACTAATGGGTTACAACCAGCTCGGGAAGTCTTCTTCTGGTGAATAAAGGTTAATACAAGACTGTACCGTATGAATGTGGGGGGTGGGGACCATTATTTTTATATATATATATATATATATATATATATATATATATATATATATATATACATATATACACACACACACACACACACACAATATGACAATTTCAACTATGGTTAGGTAGTATTGTTGTAGAGGTCTCTAGAGAATATCAAGCAGGTGTATTTAACACCTTCTCACTCTTTCTCTTTCCTCTTTCCTCTGTAGTGCCTCGTCTCCTCCTCATCACCTTTTCACATCAGAGCAGGGCTGTGCCCTAAAAGGTTAGTAGACTTAATCAGGTCTGTTCAGAAAATCCAAGACCTGCTCACATCTTTAAACACCATTATCTGACGTATCATCACACATATCACTCATCTCAACGTTTTGTTTTTTTTGTTCTGCTCACCGTGTACTTGAAGTCTACACAGTGCACATAGATGCCATCTCTTTCCTGTATTTGGTAACCTTGACAACCAAGGCACTGGTACTTTGAAATTAGAAAGAGACTGTTTCGCTCCTGGGTGGATGTGACTCATTCATTTAAACACACATACACATCACATAGTCAATATTTGTGTGCATCAAACATTTCTTTCTCTTTACAGAATGTGATTTTGATGCTGCCACTGCCATGATGCTGTTAAAGTCTGCCTCTGAGCAGAACATTGACTCGTGTAAGAGACCACCATCACATACACCAGCAACTCATTTTTTTGTCCTCGCTTTTTTGTTCTCTGTTTCTTTTTATTCATGTTTTACATCTGGTTTATTTTAATCAAGACATGCATATATTTAAGTGTTCATATAATCGCAGCATGTGTGTATATTGGCTGTTCTGTAATTGGCTTCACACGGGGATCATCCAATCGAAAATTTAGTGTTAGAATAATCAATTTATACTGTTACAAAAGATTTCTATTTCAAATGAAGGCTTTTGAGCTTTCTATTCATCAAATAATCCCGAAAAAAGTGCAGCACAACTGTTTTCCACATTGATTGTAATAACAAAATGTTTCTTGAGCACCAAATTTGAATGATTTCAGATAGAATCATGTGACAGAGTAATAGCAGAAATAGAGAAAACCTTCATTTAAAATATATTAAAATGGTAAACAGTTCTTTTAAATTGGAATATTTCACAATATTACGGTTATGTATGTTTGTGTGTGTGTGTGTGTGTGTGAGATGGGGTGTACAATTTTTTTCCGATAACAATAAGCGGACGATATTTTGCATCATTCAAAAATGTTTTATTTGGCAATGCAATTGGTGACAGACTTTGTTATATCTCTCCATCTGTCGCTTTTTCTGTCGTAAGGAACTTTCTTGCTAAATTATTCGGCCATGTTTGTTGCATGTGTGTTTTTGATTTTGCTCTGTCTGCTGCAGACGCGCCGTGTTCAGCTGACTCCTGAAGCTTTTCATAATCCTCATATTAGAGCTGCGCGATTTATCGCCTTTAAATCGCACGCGATTTGTCAAAGGCTACGATTATTTAATGCGCAGCTTGTCAGAGCTATACGGCTGTGTGATCAGTAGTAAATGCTTCTCCATCTGAAAGCCAGAGAGCGCTCTTGCGCAGAAACTCAAAATATACCCTGCAGCAGAAGATGAGACGCGTCACATCGCTGTAGCTGAATGAACAGAACGTTGAAACGCTTTGTAGACATTGAAACATGAATAATAAACACACGACTCCCTTATTCTGTGTAAGAAGCCACATCACGTCAACATCTCACAGAAGGATGCTCAACTGTCGTTATGAAGTGAGTTTGAAGTAAAAACATGTTATTAAATGTTAATAAATGCTTCTCATGTCTGGAAAGATGTTTGACGCGTGTTGCTTTTTCAAATGTACATTATAAGCGACTCAAACTCGCAGTGCTTTCAGATGGATAAGCATTTTAGAGCCGTACTTCATTGACAAGCTTCACAGTTTCACTCATTTTAACTTCAGTCACACACCACATTCTGAATAAGCGCACGCAATAGTACTTAACATTTACTTTGCTACAACACGCAGTGAATTTGTGAACACCTCCTGCAGCGTTTTGATTGGTTTCTAAAAATGAGGGAAGTACTCGATAATATGATTTGGCATATCGTTAAAACATCAATTACGATATGTATTGCGCACCCCTAGTGTGTGAGAGAGAGAGTTGTATGTGTGTATGTATATATATATATATACAGTTGTGTTCAAAATTATTCAACCCCCCCAATGCTGTAAATGGTTTTAGAGAATTTAGAGTACATTTGTAATTGAATTCAGAATGAAATCCTACAAGGACTTCTTAAAGAAGCATATGCAACTAAAATGACATCAATTGGTTTTGTAATACAGTAGTAAATGTTTCTTTTGTGAATTCTTCATTGACACAATTATTCAACCCCTTAAAGACTACCACTCTGAAGAACAGAGGTCCATTGAAGTGTTTTCAATCAGGTATTGAAAGCACCTGTGGATGTCAGGGAGCAGCAATAAAGCCTAATAAGCACCAATTAGGCAGCTTTAAAATGACTGTGATACTCAGCTCCTTCTAGACATTTACTGGTGTGGTTACAAACATGGTGAAGTCAAGAGAATGGTCCAGGAAGACAAGAGAAGAGGTGATTACTCTTCACAGGAAGGGCAATGGCTATAAGAAGATTGCAAAGATGTTAAACATACCAAGAGACACCATAGGAAGCATCATTCGCAAATTCAAGGCAAAGGGCACTGTTGAAACGCTACCTGGTCGTGGCAGAAAGAAGATGCTGACTTCGACTGCTGTGCGCTACCTGAAGCGTAGAGTGGAGAAAAGTCCCCGTGTGACTGCTGAGGAACTGAGAAAAGATTTGTCAGATGTAGGTACTGAAGTTTCTGCTCAGACAATACGGCGCACCCTGCGTAATGAAGGCCTCCATGCCAGAACTCCCAGGCGCACCCCCTTGCTGTCTCCAAAGAATAAGAAGAGTCGACTGCAGTATGCCAAAAGTCATGTGGACAAACCACAGAAGTTTTGGGATAGTGTTCTGTGGACTGATGAAACAAAATTAGAACTGTTTGGGCCCATGGATCAACGCTATGTTTGGAGGAGGAAGAACAAGGCCTATGAAGAAAAGAACACCTTGCCTACTGTGAAGCATGGCGGGGGGGTCAATCATGCTTTGGGGCTGTTTTGCTTCTGCAGGTACTGGGAAGCTTCAGCGTGTGCAAGGTACCATGAATTCTCTTCAGTACCAGGAGATATTGGAGGACAATGTGATGCAGTCCGTCACAAACCTGAGGCTTGGGAGACGTTGGACCTTTCAACAGGACAATGATCCCAAGCATACCTCCAAGTCCACTAGAGCATGGTTGCAGATTAAAGGCTGGAACATTTTGAAATGGCCATCGCAGTCACCAGACTTAAATCCGATTGAGAACCTCTGGTGGGACTTAAAGAAAGCAGTTGCAGTGCACAAGCCTAAGAATGTGACTGAACTGGAGGCTTTTGCCCATGATGAATGGGCGAAGATACCCGTAGCTCGCTGCAAGACACTTGTGTCAAGCTATGCTTCACGTTTAAAAGCTGTTATAACTGTAAAAGGATGTTGTACTAAGTATTAAGATTGAATGTCACTTGGGGGTTGAATAAAACTGATAATGATGTGAGCAGAGAAAAGACATTTGTGGTTATTTCATTATAAATGTTATGTTATATTTGTCTGACCTACACGTGCCTCTTTGATTTAATTGTAAGCAGGATGACTGAATGATCAAAATCAATGTCAAACCGGCCAAAACAATCAATTTCAGTGGGGGTTGAATAATTTTGAACACAACTGTATATATATATATATATATATATATATATATATATATATATATATATGTGTGTGTATATATATGTGTGTGTGTGTGTGTATATATGTTTGTATGTGTGTGTATATATAACTGAATAATATTTTAGTGTAGTTTTATTTTGTGTAAAATGAAAATTTGTAATATACACAATTTTTTCATTAAATTTCCATTTATATAAATTGAGTAAAATTTACTGTATGTAAATACATTTATATAAATGCAAATTAAATCATGATATATGCATACTACTGTAAAATTACTCCTTCTGCAATTAACAGTGTTGATCTTACAGTAATTCATAATATTGTCTAATCATCAGTTATCACTCTGCTAATGATTTATCAGACCCAGACCAAGAAGGACCCATAGATCTCTCCCGAAGGGACTTGGTGGTTGTGAGTCGGGATCCAAAGCAGGATCACAACTACAGCAGCACCCCTGTCCCACCTTGCCCTCGCCAGATGCCTCTTTCACAGCCGGTCAACTTCAGCCTGGGTTTGCACCATGATCAGGAGAGAGAAGGCCGGGCTCGATGGCCACGCAGCACACTTCAGGGTCAGTTTTTAGGGAAGAGGAACAGGAGAGATTCTCGGTCTGACGTGGATGAGGAGCTCAAGGAGGCGGCCGGCTCGCTTCTACACCTGGCCGGTATTCGCACCAGTTTAGTCGCCTCGAGACGCAAGAGCAGGAAACTCAGTAGAAAATAAACCCAATTCTGGAACTCCATCCTGTGGCCTGCCCAACCTCTCTCTTCTGGTTTGGTGTATCTTCCTTCTTGTTTATAGTTGTTGGGGTGTTTTTCTTTCCTTTGGTCTTTTTAACTGGGATAACGTCCCGGTCCACTCATCAAACATGGCAATACAAACGCAGGAGAGAAAAGCCATACTGACATGTTTTATGTACAGAAAACGAACGCATCACATCGGTAAGTTTATAACTAAGAGGGTTTGAAGATGTTAATCATTAAAAAAAAGAGAGAGAGAGACAATGTCAAAAAGCTTCAAACCTAGAAGATTTGCATGCTTCCACCTCTAAACCAACACAAACTTCTTTATACGGAAAATGAATGCATGGATTTTCAAGCTCCCAAGAACTCTCACGCTTTACCGTAGCGGGGGGAAAAAAAGCTTAAAAAAATCAAAAAGAAATTTGAAAGTGCCATTGATTTTGGATCATAATATAAACATGATACAAAGAAGAAATGCAATAATTAGTTGACCTAAATACCTGTAGTTATTTTATTTTTGTACTGCTGGTTTATATCTCATATGGTGGTGGTGATGGCGAAGGCATGCCCCTGGGAGCCTTTTGCTGCCGCAGTTATGATGTCAAATCCATGTGACTCCTCCTGTGCACTCTGATTGGATCAGTTTTGCATCCCCATCCTAACCACTTTGACTGGAGAACAGCTTGAAATAAACAGCTTTTTGTTGCATGCACATCGGTCTCAGTGTTTCTCGGATGCTAGCGAGCTGTATAATCAGGTGTTGTGCTATTCCACGTGCACTCACTGACTTGATTGAATCATTACACATGTGCATACTGCCTGCTTTTGGAGCGTACTTAATAGTGGCCAATCAAAAGAAGAACCTCTTTACCTCTACTATAAGATTTGAACCACTCTCCCTCCTTCCTGCTCCTTAGCTTTTTGTTGGCAAGAGGGTCACCTTTACACGAATCAGGCCTTTATCGTCTTTTTCTCGTTTAAAAATGTCTGATGAAGCCTCCAATAGGGGGTGCTGTGCAGACCGCCACTTTCAACTGCTGCTTTTGAGACCTCCAGAGAGTTCTCAGGGCTTGAGAGGAAACCAGAGACAATGTGAACTGCACGATAAACACGCCTGCAAGCCGAGACAAAGACATTCTCCCATCACTGCGGCTCGCGGATGGTGCTGATCACGGGAGAAAGGATCACAGGAACTGAACCTCGGGAGACTGGACATTACATTTAATTAGCTAAAGGTGATCGAGCCAACTGGATGTTAAGTGAGGGACCTCCCCCCTTTTATTTTTTTTTTTTTTATTATTATTTGTCATCTTCAGGATCGCCAAAGTTGCTGCTCGCAAAACTTGCCTGGCTGTACCCTGTGGTCCCGGACCTTTAGGTTGTTTGTTCGTGATTGAGTTTTTAAGTGTTTGTTTTCGGCTATATTAGGATTTTACATACCCAAGCATGTGAAATTGTGAATTATAACTGCCACTTGCCCCCTGACACTGGCAAACGAGAACTTCTTGTTTAAGTTGATTGTTATAAAACTGCCCATTCTTGTGAAGCTCTTTCCCTGTCACTTTAACCATGGCTGCCAATTCCTCCCCTCCCAGCTGTACATAGTGCTATTACAGAATGCAAGTATTAATGCAGGGAGGAGGACAGAACAGTAGTTTTAGAATTTGAGGCCAATTCTGAAAACGGCTGCCTATTAATTATTATTGTTATTATTATTATTATTAATAATTTTTAAGAAATGGTCCACTATCTGAGTTGCCACTTCCCCATCAGTTTTGTCATGTTCGTCTGCCATGTATGTGGCAGTCTGAGCCTGATTTTTGATTTTGTAAGCTAACCTCTGTTAATAAAAGGTTTATAAAGTTTATTTTTGCCAAAGATATGCAATTGTTGCATTATATATGGTATTGAAGAATAAAAGAGTTTTTTTCTTTTACTCATTTAGTGTGTGTTGTTCACTGTGTAATCAGTCAAATAGAGTCTTATGCTGCCATTTCACTACTTTGACAAACAATGGACTGGAAGCAATTCATTTCCAATGAAGACAAGCTTTGCCGAGTTCCGTTCATATGCGTATGTGGAATTTTCTGATCCAATTTCACCTTTGTTTGTGTTGAAATATATGAACAGTGCAGTTATTAGTGAAATACAGGAGATTATTACCTATCTTTTCCACTCCTATATATATTTTAAATTGTTAAACAATTATTTGCATTGATTAGCTCCTGAAAACCTATGTTTTTCTTTTGGACAAATTGGCTGTCATATTTTTTTAATGTCCTCTGTCGCTTTAAATGCTTATGCTGTGTTTCATTTACCTCGGAAGAGGGATGTAGGAGATCCAATGTGGCTGCTCGGTGCATAAACCGTAGTAGCACAGTAGTATTGTTAATTAGCAATCAATTTGTCTGTCTCAAACAGGTGCACACAGTACTATGCACCCTCTACTTGTCGATGTGATACTTCAACATTATGTTTGCCAAATAGTGCTTCTTTGTGTTTGTGTTCAGAAAGGGCAACTGCAACAAAGGTTTGCTTAGAAGTGTCCATCTTAGTTTTTTGGCCTGTGTAATGAAACGGGGTGAACTCAGGTGTGACGACATCCCTCTTCAGCAGTAAATGGAACCAGTGTTGGGCGTAGTGCATTACAAGTAATGCAAGTTAGGTAATCAGATTACTTTTGCTCCAAGTATCTAGTAAAGTAATGCATTATTTGTAAATTTACAATAAAATATCCAAGTTACTTTTACAAATAAGTAAGGCGAGAGACTTTGCCAAGTTAGGGGCGGTCTTGGGTTAACAAATTTTGTTGATCCTGGAACAACATTACCACAACATCTGAAAATGAAGTCTTCACCGTATCCCTACCCCTAAACCCAACCCTACCCAAATAATCCCTTAAATTATGAGAATTGATAGGTGAATAACACTGAAGTAGAAGCACCAAACCCTGATTGTAAGCCTAAACTTGACATAAACTGTAAAACTGTCTCTCAAATTTGATTGGATGAGTGGAGTGTTGTTCCAGGATCAACAATGTTGATCCAGGAACATGTTGTACTTGGCGAAATCAGGTTCTACTACTTGACACTCCCATTTATTGGCTGACACATCTCCTGTGCCTTATGTCAAGAAACATTGGGAGGAAGGTGCAGAGGTGCTGTGTAAACATGATAGTCTTTGTAGTTTAAGACTAAATGTGAGCATTCGTTTATTCATCTCTGATTCAGCAATCCACAAAATGAATAAAAACAGTAAAATGTCAACTCAGAATAATATGAAAACCTGCAATAATTAAATGTAAATAATACAGATATACTTAATGAATTTAGTCTCACTTTATTTGCTAATGACCTTCGATGATCCAATTCGGCCACACCAATAAGCAAGAATAATATGACACTTGTGTTTAATTTTTTATATAGTTTTTATTTTAAAAGTGTTGAATGCCCTCTACTGTTCAGGCGTGAATTTGCATTTCCTTCAGCCTGAGGCTTTCATTTTTGTAATGAAAGGGCCTTTAAAATATATATAAATATATTAGAAAAAGTAACGAAACGCATTACGTTCCATACAAGCGAAGTAATGCAATTCGTTACTTTTTTAGGGAACAATGCAATAAACTAGCTTAATGAATACTGCAGACATATACACTGTGTTCTGACAACTTTTTCTTTTTAAAATGGCAAGTGACAAGGAGTATCACTAAGTAGGGATGATTTCCAAACTGTTGTCTAATGAAATTGCGTATTTAATTCAGAGCGTGGTGTTCAGTTTTAATATAAGAAATGAGAAAGTGTTGATCCAGATGTGTAAAAATGCCTCAACATTTGGCTGTCAAATCAAACAATGAGTTAAGAAAGATGATAATTACAGCTGATATTTCAATAACAGCCATCAGACTGGAACTTGAAGGTCATGTGTTGTTGGATATGTTATTCCACACATTTTGGATAATCTATGCAAACAGAATATTCGCACAACAATGCACAGAATATATTATAAATTTTGGAGCAACAGTTAGAGTAGTATGCAAGTGTTCAGTGTTTGGTGGTGTTTTTATGACCTGCTTCATGCTTTTGGTGGATTGCAGCGCCATCCAGTGGTCAGTTTTAGTCACTGATTCTTGAAATTCCCAGAAAACCTGACCTGTTTTAAACACTGTTTTAATGTTCTTAAAGGGAAGGTTCACCTAAAAATGAACATTTTACCATCATTTACTCACCCTTATGCTGTTCCAAAACTGAATGAGTTTCTTTCTTATGTTGAACACAGAAGAAGATATTTTTTTTTTAAAACGTGGGTAACCAGACAGTTGATGGCGCCCACTGACTTCCATAGTAGGAACAACAACAACAACAACAACAACAACAAAAATTACCATGGAAGTCAGTGGGCGCCATCAACTGTCAGGTTACCAACGTTCTTTAAAATATCTTCTGTGCTCAACACAGGTTTGGAACAACATTAACCTCTTGTCTTCTCTGTGTGTGGCTTTCTCACTGTCCACTGTTCCCTTGACTTGCAGCATTGAACCCCTGGCCTTGATACATGAGCCATATCTTCATAACAGATTCCTCTTCTTTGTGGACTTCCTCAGCCCATTTGAGGTTTGAGTTCAGGGTGCTGTGTGTAGCGCAGCTGCTGTAACTGCCACACACTCCCATCGCCCCCCTCTAACACTGTGGCGAACATGGCTGCCTAAAAAAAAACCCCAGCAGAACAACAGCTCTCTGTCTCAGAGCTTAAACATTATTGCAGGTGCAAAGATAAGAACAGAGGCAGGACTTGGACAGAGTGAAACTCACTCCTAACTTGGCGTGTGCCTCAGTTTGTGTAAATGAGCCGGCTGTCCTTTACTTTTGTTGTGGTTGTCCATTGAAGAATTTATGACTTATACCATAAGTCCATTCGACTTAAAACTCCCATACACTCTTAGACATCCTCTAATACTGCGGGTGGTCAGCGAGGTTACTGTGACCTTGAACAAACCATTCCAGAGCGAAAGTACTGGAGTATTTGCGATAAGAGGGGCTATAAATGTCTTCTCAGTTTCAACACACATGAGAACTGAAATAATACAGTAGACAAGAAAACTATTTGAATGGACTTGGAGGTTTTTATTTGTTGGGTAATTACATTTTTAAGATGATTGTTCTTATTTTAAGTGAACAAATACTCAAAACACACTCCTCATCTCAAAAACTCACTCAAAAGCTCCTCAAAAATTTCTTTTTATTTCTGCCAGGAGTATCAGCCTTAATGGGATAGCTCAACCAAAAGTGAAAACTGGATCATCATTTATCGTCAAAAAAAGTTATTCTGTGTTTCAGTTACTTTTGTTATCCTTCATTGTATGGAAAAACCACTAAAACATTTTTTCAAAATATCTATCTTAATTTTGACTTTTGGGTGAACTCTCCCTTTAAATTTGACAACTTTTCCACAAGAGCACTGAGAATTATTAATTAAACCGACAATATGTAACGCAGCATGCTTGTTGAAAGATTAAGAGATCTATATTATTCATACTAAAGATATCATCTAATCTCAATTTTTGAACTCTAATGTATGCAGAATATGTCAAAAGTCAATCAAGCAGCATTTCGTGAATGGCGTAAATACTTCTAAGACATCTGAATCGGTTGACTTGAGAGTTCAAGCACCACGATATATCTTTATGAGACACATTTACCCTATTTCATGCTGTAGAAACCTTCAAGAATTTGATATCCAGATTCCACCTTTTCCTTATTTATCCTCATTTTTGCTTCCAAGCAGCATATGGTTTCAGCTGGTCACACCAGAGTTATGGTGGATCGAGTTAGTGGTCAGTGCACTTGGGCGATGTGCACCAGGGAGTACAGTGTTCCATCACTAGTCTTTGGCGAAGGCACCACGGCTCCGTTTTCCCCCCAAGAGATCTCTGTGCGGTAAATGTGTGCACGTGTTTTAAAGCAGCCGAACCGGCTAGTCAGAATAAAGAAATCCCTCTTGAAGGTTTTAGTTAAGAAGGAGTAGAGAAATGGGTTTGAGCAGGAATTTATGGGGTAAAAAAGCACCAGTAAGACTTTGGCGTGAGAAACCGTGATTAGTGGTAATTTTAAGGCCGCGGAGATGGCGAAAAATGAGATGGGCGCCATACACAGGAAGTCGGTGAAGATGAGCACGGCCATGCGCTTGGCTATACGCATGTCTGCGTTGGCAGGAACGAAGGCAGGATTGTGGACGGTCAGGTAGATGCGCATATAGCAGACACACACAACCAGAAAAGCGGCTACGTTGAGTAGGAGCAACAGCACCACGTATCCTTGTGAAAGCCCCGTTTCTACCTCCATGGGGAGGCAGATGCTGGTCTTCCTGTAGCTGCTCACTTCGAACATGGGCATCAGAGCCGTCAGCAGGGCGAAAAGCCACCCCGCTGCCATTACTGCGCAGGCGTGGCGCAGGCGCATCTTGCGTTCCAGCTGCATGGCATAAGTGATGGTGTACCAGCGCTCCAAGGTAATGGCAGTCAAGGTGTAGACGGAGAGCTCACTGGAGAAGACCGTGAAGAAGCCGGCCACATGGCAGCCTATTCCCGTCTGCCAGTCGATGCCATAGTTGTAGTAGTGGGACTGTGTGTAAATGTCTGCGCCGGCGATGAGCAACAGGTAAATTCCCATGCAAAGGTCCGCGAAAGCCAAGTGGCACATTAGAAACCTGGGAACGGTCAGTTTGTAGTGACTGGTGAGGAGCACCAGGAGGACAACAACATTTCCTACGATGGCTAGTAGGCTGATGAACCAGATCAGAACACGTAGGAACGTAAAACCCATGATGTCCTCGCAAGGGTTAAATGCATCTGGTGTGGGGTAGCAGGTCACTTCTATCACATCCTTACAGTGGTCTTCGAAAAAATCGGACTCCAGTTGGAGGGTATCAGGATTGTTACACACTTGATTATTCACAGACCTAGGTGAACAAAAATAATACTTGAGTCAGTGTTATGTAGGTTTTCGCTTTAAAATTTCTGTCACCCTGATGTTGTTTCAAACCTGTATGACTTTTTTCCTCTTTGGAACAGAAAAGGATACGTTTACCAGAATGTTCACGCTGCTCTTTTCCATACAATGAAATTGAAGGGTGACCAGCTCTTAAAATTACAAAAACCATAATAAAAGAAGACTCATGAGCCTTCTGAAGTCTTTTGAAGCTATACGAGCAGTCTGTGTATATTTAAACAAGTTGAGTCAATATCTTTCACAGCATTTTGGCATCTGTAAGGCCTAAACATAGCTTATTCTTGTTCTTCTTGCAACCAGTTAACATGCCAAATTTGAAAATGTGGCTTTTCAATCTGCATGAATGATGAGAGCTAAAATAGGAGAATTTAGTACAAACATTTGGTCTCATATGATTTTAAAAAACTTTCAATATAGATTATCAGCTGATCGACAACTGTTATGGTAATTTAAAGGCTTAGTTCACCAAAAAATGAAATTTGTCATTTATTAATCACCCTCATGTCACCTTCACAAATTAACACAAAGTAAGATAATCTGATGAAATCCAATGGCTCAGCGAGGCCTCTTTTGACAGTAAGATAACTGAAACACTTTCAAATGCCCAGAATGATAAAAAAACACATTTAAAACAGTTATTGTGAGTACAGCAGTTCAATCTTAATGTTATGAAGTGACGAATATACTTTTTGCGCGCCAAAAAACCCCAAATAACAACTTTATTCAACAATATCTGGTGATGGGGGATTTCAAAAGACTGCTTCATGAAGCTTCGAAGCTTTGCGAATCTTTTGTTTTGAATCAGTGATTCGGAGAGTGTATCAAACCATACACATAATAAAATACATAGATTCTGGAATTGAGAAAAATGCCTGGTTCATGTGCTGCTTGGGGCTGTACAAATCGAATTGAATACAGGTCTCGGGGAATAACCTTTCACAGGTAAGCCTGAACATTTGTTTCTGGTTGTATTTGGTCATTATATAATTATGTTGATAGTAGTTGACCACCGGAGTCAGTCAGAAAATAGCTAGCGATGTTGCTAATTAGCTGTGAAAGTTGAGTTTACATGATTTACATTATAGTTTTAGTGTATATTATCTTATTTTATAAACTAATTTATCTGAAATTTATTTATGCAACTTTATTTTCTTAAAAACAACTTTTAAGACAAACACTTGTTTCGTGAATTACTGTAACGTTAGTTTGTAAGCTAGCTTACTTTTCTTGCACATTGAAGGTTTCCCAGAGACAAAGAGTTGAGGAGACAGTGGGAAGTAGCTATAAGAAGGGAATATGTTTTTCCAGCGTGTTTGCTTCGATTTGCAACATTTTCATGATGGTGGTCAATTCTAAACACAAGAAAAGCTAAAATGGCTAAAAGACAGAAAATGCCTTTTCCACAATAAGAAATATTTTTTCATTTAATGTGAATGATCTCAGTATGGGCGTCTTCACAATTCTTATCCAAGAATAAAGCAGCCAAATACAGGACAAGTCTGAGCTTTGACTATTAAATTTTTTTTTTTTTTTTTTTTTTTAAATCTACTATCGAGGTTTTAAGTAACTAGACATGGAACTTTTTGTACATCATAAACTACTGAAATCGGTTGATAAATGTAAACGCTATTTTCGCTTTCATCATCAAAAAAAAAAAAAAAAAAAAAACGCAGCTCGCTAGTTTACTTGCTTTTGTTTACAGTGCAGTCCTGCCCTCAGCAATATGGCGGACGTGGTGACATGTCACAGCAACGTTCCAAAGCAGCCAATGGCGCGTCTATGTCTGTTTCAAACTGCCAAAGTCACGTGAAACCACTGAAGATTCAAAACGTTTCGAAACACTTATGACATAACGAACCCTAGTTTACTGAAATCACGTGACTTTGGAAGTTTGATACACGCTCTGAACCACTAATTCAAAATAAAAGATTTATAAAGCTTCGTGGCTTTATGAAGCAGTGTTTTGAAATCGCCCATCACCATATTGTAGAATAAGGTCGTTATTTTGGGGGGGGTTTTAGCGCAAAAAAGTATTCTCGTTGCTTAATAATGCTAAGGTTGGTAAATATAAATAAATATATCTAGTACCTTTCCGGGCGTTTAAAAGTGTATATTAATTTGCTATCAATGAATGCCTCACTGAGCCATCGGATTTTATCAAAAATATCATAATTTGTGTTTCGAAGATGAACAAAGGTCTTACAGGTGTGGAACGACATGAGGGTGAGTAATAAATGAATTTTCATTTTTGGGTGAACTAAAACTTTAAGGCCAGTTCACTCCAACAATGATTGTTCAATCCGATCTCAGGAAAATGTTAATCTTTTACGAGGTGGCAGTTTCGATTTAAAACAAAACAAACAAACAAAAAAACTTTACATGAAGGTCCGACCCTAACCCCATCCCTAAACCTAACTTAGTGGGTTACGCAGATAGTGCATTAATGTATGAATGAAATTGTACGAATTCATTCGAATGATCCATTATTCGTATATATGTGCAGTTGCAAACTGCCACAAAAGTGCGCTGGAATGCACTGGAACATTCGTTCTGATTTTGGCGTGTAATTTGCCAATGCATATAAAACGGCAGACTGGCTGAATGAAAATGCCAACTTTTGGTTTCTGGCACCCACTTGTCGTAGAGAGGAAAGTAATTCAAACAATTTATCTTCAAACAGCTGTTCAGATTTTTATATTAGCCATGGTGTTTATCCATCAACATCAAATACAAGAGCACAGAGATAAGAGAGCCGGTTCCAGAAAAACAAAATCCTAGTTTTATGTAACAGCAGGGGCTCTGGGCATGTGACCAAAAGTGCATCTCTTATTGGTTGGCCAGCATTATTTGTAGTTCGATGGAAAAGCGATTAGAACCCCAATCCATAAAAATATTCTGAAGCATTGATGGTACAGACTCATCAACAGCCGCTCATCCGAATTAAAATGTTCATAGCACGTCGAGTTGTGAATCTTAATGGTACTTTTTGGTCATTTTGGCAGCTTTCTATTATTTACAGTGTATGGAAATTAGCAGCGTGCACATCCTGCTTAATTACTCATTTTGTAAAGGAAAGAAACCACACAGGTTTATAACAGTATGAGGATGAGTAAATCATAACAGAATAAACTGTTGTAATCTGATTGAATGTAATTTGTAATTGACTTGTGCTTCTTGAAGTTTTTGAAGGCACAGCAGTGGCTGGGGTAGGTCAGATTGGCCTGCGTGAGCTCAGTAAACAGCTCCAGGCTTGGAAGCCTCCTTAGAGAGTAGACCGAGATGGCTGTCAGAAGCTTTAGGGTCCTCAGCATGCTTTCCGGTAGTGTGTGGACGGCAGTATGTGAGATGTCCCTGTAATGACAGCAGCCATTTCAGTGTCCAGTGCAGGATTTGATGAGTGTAGACTGAACTAAATGTACACGAATGGTGTACAAAGCAGGTAACGGGTTAGTGTGAGTGTGACAGGAATTGCTGTGAGAGCTTGTCCTGAGGACATAGAGTGGGTGTGTGGTGCTCCAGCTGGTGAGTTGTATTGTTGTTGAAAGGAGAGTTGTTCATGCTTACAGAACGATGGGGCCTTCAGCTCCTATAAAGGCGTAACTGTGGATATGATTCAGCTGCTGGTTTCCCATGAGAAAGCTGTGAGAAAGAGAGAGAAAGGGATTAGATGAACGATTAGAGGTTTTATGTGAGATGCTAATTTGTGAATATATATAAAAAATCTAACTGAACTCACAGTTTCTCAATTTTGGTACCATTGAATGCATAGCTGTCTATCTCACGGATCCCATTCTTTGTTAATCTCCTATTAGAGTACATTAAGTTAGACCAGTTTCCAAAAGTTTTGGGTCAGTAAGATTTTTTTAAAATGTTTTTAAAAGAAGTTAAATGTTATATAATGAAATATTATTACAGCTTAAAAATATCTTTTTCTATATTAATATATTTTAAAAATGAATACAGTTTTCAGCATCATTACTCCAGTATCACATGATCCTTGAGAAATCATTGTAATATGCTGATTTGTTTCTTGTTATTATGAATGTCTAAAACAGTTGTGCTTCTTAGTTTTGTGTGTGTGTGTGTGGAAAGCATGAAAAGAAGTGCATTTATTTTAAATATGAATATACACTTTTCATCAATTTAATGCACCCTTGCCGAATAAACATTTTATTAAAACAAAATAATAATAATAATCTGACCACAAAATTGAATTAAATGGTAGTATATATAAGGTAAAAATCCATGTATGGTAAACATTTTAGTCAATACATGTAATTTTGTTATGTAATATTATAAAACTCTTTCAACAGTTAGTTTAACAGCAGTTGAAGTTAGCTTGTTTTTGTCATGTACACCAAAACTGACTATTCAATTTAAATCTAAGTAGTGTGCATTTTTATTAATGAATCAAGAACCCGTCACATCATTCATTCCTCTCATAAATAAAACCTTTTTGGGAATAGTCAATCACACAGCTGCATACTTACAGCTCGGTTATGGTGGCACTCGTCAATCCGAGGAAAGCGTTACTGGGAATCCTCTCTATGTGCATGTTATCTTGTAGATCACTATAACATAGATTTTTAGTAGCAGTACATAGATAATTTGTGTATATTTATAGATTGTAAGTTTTGAGAATGGACATACACCCTCAAAATACACATTAAGACAGTGCCACAATATGAGTAGAGACTTACAATAGAAATTCAAGACCAGCAGAGTTGATTTTTGAAAAGTCAGGCAGGATTTTAAGACCAGTGTTTGATATAGTCCTGGAGGAACACACACACATACACACACATAGGCATACAGGAAGACCAGAATGAGGAAAGCAATACGTCGGAGTGACAGTTGTATTTTGTCTTCGCATCTGTAGCCTTAAGGGTGCGTTCACACTTGTAGTTCGGTTGGTTTGGTTCGTTTGGTCCGGACCAAAAAACAAAACAAAACATATAGTCCTGGTCCCGCTTAGCGTTCACACTGGCATATTTAACAGCGAACTTTAAGTTACCGAACCAAATGCATAAGGATACGGTCACAACCTGATTGGTCGGCTTTTATGCCATATATTTCGCGACGGAGCTTCATTCCCGAACATTCAAAACAATGCTGTGTGCTGGATTAAACGCCATCATTTTATGCGTGTACATATGCTTTATTTTTACCAGCTAAGAACTCACGAAGAGCTCATAAAATGTTCAAAACGTTCAAAACAGCAGCAGGATTTCCTCCGTTGTGTGCAGAAACAGAAACTTCACCTCCTCGTTGCTCCCCGTTTGCCCTCGACTCATTTTGGATACACCGACCTTTCCGCGTCGTCAAATCAGCTGACTTGTAGCGTCGCATCTTGAGGCATCACGTCCTGTTTTTGGTTCGTTTGTATGTCTTTGGTCCGTGTTGTGTTAATATATCAATCGAACCGCACCGGAGTTCGTTTGGAAGCGGACCGAGACCCATCTTTTTAGCGGTTTGGTGCGCACCAGGGTTCGGATGGCAGCGTTCACATATGTTCAAACGAACCGCACTAACTGAGCAATCGCACCAGGGTTCGTTTTAATCGAACCAAACATGACAAGTGTGAACGCACCCTTAGTTTCTTTTGAGAAAGGATATTGACCATGTGTTTAGGTCATTTTGCTTTTATACATACCTCAATGCTAGGCTGAAACTCGAGTGGGAATATACTCCCTTTAAATTGCTGAACCACAGCATGAGACCACAACGATTCAGAGTAAGAGTAATGAAGACAGAAAAGAACTCACAGATACCGTAGCTTTGGAAGTCTCCAGAAGGCATCTTCGTGCAACACAAGGTTTTTGGATTTTGTAATAGTTCTATCAGACAGATGGATACGTTATTCTGTGTTTAATATTTACTGCATCATTTGATTCAAATGGGTTGACAAGAATGTCATTATTTCTACACACGGTGCAGCAACGTACATTTCCTGTAACTCTGTCAGGTTGGAGAAGGCAAAGGCTTCAATTCGCTCAAGTGCGCCATTCTCGGACACCACTCTGAGGAGGAGAATAATAATCATATAGAGATAGACATTATTATAAGCAGTTACGACAAATGTCTAAAGTTTCATAAAACTGATTGCAATACATACAAATCTTACAGTTTTCCCTTATTTTCTCTACTGAAGTGCATAAGAGGAATTCAAATCACTGTGTAAAAATTTATTTGAGAAATAAAAAAGATTACTTTTACAATAAAAAATCTCTCTCTTAGGTTTTGGAGTATTTTCCTGTGATACATATCTCCAGTGTTTGGGTCCCTGTTAAACATCATGTTCCATATGAAAGTCTAAACATATTCAATCAAGACTAAATATCATGTGTTTATATGCGGTTTTTGCAAAACTAAGCCAAAAGACAAAAAGAGTTGTGGGCATTCAGTAGCAATGTCTCTGTTATTTGATTGATTGAATTCTTTCTAATCTCTATGTGCATTCTTGCTGAATATGCACTTCCATGTTTTAATAGTAAACATCTCTGTGTCCTTCACTCTTGCACTCACATTCTCTTCAGCTCGTGTAGTTCAGACAGGGCTGCTCGGCAAAACACACTGATCTGAGTCAGTTTGATCTCCCTGCGCAAAATTAGATAGAAGAGATGTGATTCACCATCCAACAATTCATTATCATCAATGTGTTAAAGTTATAAATATCACAATCTATTCAGATGTGAATGTTTTATGAGCAGATATAAAAGCCGGCATAGCTATGTCTGATATGGCTGTTTTGTTTTGCATCCACCAATTATTTCATATCAATGTACACTAACAAATGCTGGGTTAAAAATAACCAAAGATGGGTTGAAAATGGACAAACCTGGCGGTTGGGTTAAAGTTTGTCCAACGTGCTGGGCAGTTTTATTGAACTCTACTATCATTTGAAAATTACTAAATATAATGAACCCAAAATAGGTTGGAAATTAAAAATCAGACATAATTAGTAGAGGCAACAATATTAATCAAGAGGTGAGCATTTATTAATAAGCAATTTAGTATTGCTTAATATAATTGTTTAAATATTATTCATTAAACTTATTTAGAAATGCTCATTTATTAAAGAAAATAAACGTTCATTTGCAACATACTTTGGGTTCATTTTAAGCAAGCAATACAGTCGTCTTTAAACAATAGTTGAGTTAAATAAAATTACCTAACCACTGGGTTAAAGCAACCATTTTTTTAGAGTGTAATTTAATAAGTCAGTTGACTCTGCAGCTATTTTGGTAAGACCTCTGGACAGCTATTTTCTATAGGTAATGGGCAACTGGTAGCTGGTATTTACTTTAATGGAGAGTTCACTACGAAATCTCCCATTTATTTTTTTATGAGTTGTCCATTTCCACCCTATTATTGATACCAGACTAGCTGAACTCTCACGAGTTAGATCACACTCTCATGGCAATTCTAACTATTTCATATTTCGCCAAATTGGTGGCTATATAATTCTCATGAATTCTGATCTTGATGCTTACGTTTTCCCCTACAAATCCAATGTTTTTGAACAAATCACAAAATTATACTTTTTCTAATGCGATAAGGCTGGCTCAAATTTTAGAGTAAGTGTGTGCTCTTAACTCTTTCCAAGTTTATTTGTGAACTCTATATATATATATATATATATATATATATATATATATATATAGATGTATATGTGTGTGTAAATATGTGTGTGTGTGTGTGTGTGTGTGTGTGTGAACTGTATCCTCATGAAAGTTAGTATGAACAGAATGAGTCATAGCAGAAACTAGGTCATTCAAGATGAGAAATGTTATGAGAAATGCGAACACCGTTACCAGTAGCCTATTTACAGACAACTGCAAATGATCTATTTACTGTCAAGCTTTTTGTGTAATTGTTTTACGCACTACCATTGGTGTCTGTGTGTTCTTCGTGTGGATATTCATTCCTGTAATCCCTCAGAAATGCAGACAGCCCAATTACACAAAGCACACTTAGTGCCTTTTAAAGCAAATTATGCTGGTACAAGAGATACAGATATTAAAGACTGTAAAAACCACTATTTCCTTGTTAAAGCACAGTTTGACTGTTTTGATTCTTGTTTTTTTTTTTTTTACTTTTTACTTATTTTGTCCCTGACTGAGTTTGGAGGTTTGTGTTTCAAAGCAATCATTACTTGTGATTTCATTTGGTGCTGTTCGTGGAGAAAATACACACTGCAGCTTGAAGAACTCATCACACATGACAGAATTAGGGTAATTATTTTTAAATAAAACAATACAAAACATGAAGCAGTAAACATGAAGTAACTAAAACTAAATAAACAAATAAAAATCTGTAAAAAAAAATATAGCCTAAAGTGAAAACAGATATGTGCAGTTATCAAGAGAGAAAACATCAGCAGAATTTTTATCAAGCACACTGTTTGTACCTGCAGTGCCAAGTCGAAAGTTTGAAAGTTTGACACACAAAGCTGAAAAGCTCTTGCTGCTCTTTCCAAATGGAAAAGTAAAGAGGCTTAAAGTAATGAACCCAAAGCGTAGACAGACATTAGTGTGAAATGTGTGATCAAGCTGAGCATCTTGAGATAGATTGAGCCGGGCAACCTTATCCAAACTGACTGACAGTCGGCTCAAAACAGAAATACAACCCACGATTAACCTTCTTGAGGAGCCAAAGATAGTTTCATCTTCATGTTTACCTCTTTCTCTCTTTGACTGGCTGAAATGAGTTGACTAAAATAACAAACGACTTCATGCGATACATTTGATATAACAAACACACTCCCCCGTAATATGTTTGAGAGTTCTTTTGAGGAACGATAGCCTTGAGATTGCAAAAAATTTTCTGGGACTCACAACAGAAACATGTATTCCTAGTCAATTACATTTTCTCCAAAAGCACAATAACATGCTCTGGGCAATAGCATTGTCATTAAGATGATCATATTTTTAAGCCAAGACTGTCAAGCTTTTGACTGGAGTGCACTACTTTAATTACTATGTTCTAAATGGTAAAAGGTAAATGCTATGTACTGATGTTCATCAAATGATTATTTGTTTGATCCTTTTATTTAAAATCAATGTCTGAAAAGTAAAGCATAATCAATTTTCATTAAAGAAATCATGATGAAAAGTTACTATTTAATTGTTTACATAAAAAATCTAAATAAAATAATGAAGCAAATAAATAAAAAAAAATGCGTATTTAATTTAGTAATTTTATTCATAATAATTTTAATGAAAATTTATACTGATTTATGGACTACTTTTTCTACTTGAAATTAACCATAGCAGTTTTAGTTTGGTATTATTTATCGTACATAGCATTTATTAATGTTTGACATAATTTGTATTTAAATAATTTTAAATTGAATAAAAAAATATTTGATATATGCTTTTGCCTTTAGTTTTTCTTTTCTTTTATATTTTTAAGATTTGCTTTATTTCAGTTACATGGCTAATTTACGTTCAAGTTTATCATTCTAATATGTATTTAATTTTATTTCATTTAATGAAAATTTTTTTTTTAGTTTTAGTTTACAATAACAACACATATATACTGTAGCTTCAACATCCAAAATAACAATGTGGCATCAAAATATTTGAAGTGAACATTAAGTTGAAATGTAATAATGTGCGTCTTTTGGTGAAATCATAGATCTAGATGTTTATTACTATGCATGCGTTTTGATGTGCATTTGTGCGTGTGTTTGTTTATACTCACACAAATGTGGTATTTTTCGGTATACTTCTTGGCATCTCATGGACCTTGCTGCCCAGACAGAAGAACCCGCGAGTTGTACCATTAAACAAGCAGAAATGAGATCCAGCCAACATGCCTTCTGTGTGTGGTGTGGACCAGCCGAAACTAAAGCAGAGCATCATCAACAAGACCATCCACTTTATCATCTTCTCTTTTAGGTGGAAGGGTTTTTACAGTGTTTGTGAACTGAGGCCTTTAGTGTAGCGTCCTGAAGCAGCTCCTGGTCTCCGCTGATGTTCAGGTGAGGGCTGGGCCGGGCCACTCAGATCGGTCTCGGTCAGGAGTCTATTTTGCGTGGTGTTTTCTGGTTGTAGTGGTCTGTTCTTCTGAAGCCGCAGGGAGGCTGATCTCTTTCTAAGAGGCGTGTTGGTCAGAGGCTCTACAGCCAGAGCCAAGAGAGACCTTGGGAGAGAGGTCTTCTGATAACAAACAAATGTTTTGTTCATTCCTCCCCTCCAAACTTAATTTCTCTCCTCCTCTCATCGTTTACTTCAGAGCGTCAATGCGGTCCTTCCCATCTATAATGAGCTCCAAAAGTCCTAGAAAAGCTACATACAAAGCAGTCTTCCTGTGGCAATATTCATTGTGAAGTTATACTTTTTTTGGCAGCACAAGTGCAAACTACTTGTTAAACATCTATTTTCCTTTTTTACATCTGTGCTTGTGGACAAATCCCTTTCTGGTATCAGATAGACATGTAAGGGAAGCATATTATATGAATTGGAGCCGGTGTGAGTGCTAGTCTCCCTCATGGAATGACCGGAGCTGTTTAGTCTTAGAAACTTTGTTTGAGTCTAACATGTGTAAGTTTGATAGTAGTGAACTATGTGTTCTGACACTGACACCAAACACACACACACACACACACACACACACACACGTTGGGTTTTCATGTTATATGAGGACATTCCATAGACATAGTCTAATGATTTTTATACTGTACAAACTGTATTCTATCCCCTACCCCTATACCTGTACTTATTTTCATTTGTATATATGGCATTATAGGATGGTATTTTGGTGTGATTGTCACCTGTTTTTGCATTTAAAGTGGGCCACAGGACTCTCTTTCCAGCATGGGCCATGCCCCCCCTCCCAGACCCCCCGTGGAGCCAGACCCAATTTTAATCCCTGTATCTATTTTTTTAGTTTATAACCATATGACAAGCAGGGCATGGCGAGAGCTGTGAGGGAACGGCTCAAGGCCAGTGACGCGAGTGATGATGAGCATCAGCTGCGTGCTGCACCGGTCTCGTATCGCTCACGGAGGAGCTCTGGAAGCATGAAAGGGGAGCAAAGACAGTGGAGGACTAGAGAGTACCAGGCCTGGATTTTATGTTGTGTTTTATTATGTTTGTGTGGGCGGCAGTCGCCGTGAGGAATTGCTGCCATTTTACTTTCGATTTGTTGTTTGTTTATTTTGAGTATATTAAAGTTATGTTTAACGTTCGCTGGTTCCCGCCTCCTCCTTCCCGTTCTTACGAACTGCGTTACAAACCACATTTAATTAAATGATATATTGCTATTCTATCAACCAAATAGAAATTGTGGTTTGGGGTTTGTAAGTGGAAAGTATTAGTCACTTTGTAATTTACACTCACTGACCACTTTATTGGGTGCACCTTACTAGTATCGGATTGGACACCCTTTTGCCCTTAGAACTGCCTTAATTCTTCATGGCACAGATTCAGCAAGGTGCTGTAAACATTCCCCATAGACTTTGGTCCATATTTACTTATGTGTATCATCACGCAGTTGATCGAAGGTGCTCTATTGGATTGGGTCATTGTCATGTTCAAAAGATCAGTTTGAGATGATTTGGGCTTTGTGCCATGGCACATTATCCTGTTGGAAGTAGCCGTCAGAAGATATGTATACTCTGGTCATAAAGGGATGGACATGGACAGCAACAATTGTCAGGCTGTGGCATTGAAACGATGCTCAATTGGTCCTAAGGGCCCCAGAGGCAGGATGGATCCATGTGCTCATTTTGCTCATGCCAAATTTTGACCCTACAGTTTAACTGTCACAGTAGAAATAGACACTCATTAGACCAAGCAATGTTTTTCCAATCTTCTTTTGTCCGATTTTGGTGAGCTCGTGCAAATTGTACCCTCAGTTTCCTGTTGTTAGTTGACAGGAATGGCACCCGGTGTGATCTTCTGCTGCCGCAGCCCATCTGCTTCAAGGTTCGACATGTTGTGCGTTCAGAGATGCTCTTCTGCAGACCTCGACTGTAACTAACGAGTGGTTATTTGTTGCCTTTCTATAAGCTCGAACCGGTCTGGCCGTTCTCCTCTGACCTCTGGTGTCAACAGGCCCACAGAACTGCCACTCACTGGATATTTTCTCTTTTTCGGACCATTCTTTGAAAACCCTAGAGATGGTTGTGAGTGAAAGTCCCAGTATATCAGCAGTTTCTGAAATACTGCTTTGGCACCAACAAACATGCCACATTCAAAGTCACTTATATCAACTTTTCCCTTGTTGCTCGGTTCGAACTTCTGAAGATTGTATTGACCATGCATTCACTTGCTGCCATGTGATTGGCTAGATATTTGAGTCAACGAGCCGTTGAACGGGTAAGTGTACATTTTGATATCTGCTCACAAAATGCTCATAGGTTCAAAGTAAATGATGTGTTAAATAGTTTTCATTTTCAAAACACATTTCTATTACATTTATGCTATTTTTCTGTTTGTTCAAATATATTTTTCACATCTTGGCTGGCATTTGAAAAAAAAAAAAAACACGTTGTATTGGAAAAAAAAAAATCAATGTTGAGTTTTAATTGCTGTGCACTGCTGTGTGTGTGTGTGTACTTGTGTTAAAAAGTGCTGTGAGAACAATGATTGGAATACAGCCATACCAGAGAGCTTTATAAAACAGAATAGCTGGATAACCTTGAGAGGTAGTTAGTAGGGGAAGGGCGGTTTTACTCAATTTAATTTTTTAAAATTCTGTTTCTTTGGCGTGAACACAGAATTCAGCTGTAGTAACTTCAAGAAAAACATAATATAAATTAATGTTAGTTTTTTATTTTTAAATGTGGTTCCCTTTGAGCACCAGTTAAATAATGACTATGAAATTTTAATTTAAGATGTAATTCCCACAATACAGCTAAAGCTTTCAATGCTTTTGAACGCAGACAGCTTTTTAATGCAGGAATAATTAGAAACGATAGTGAAGCAAAGTGAATATTTAGGTCAATTCCTGTTTCATTACAACAGAGTCCCAAAAGCAAGAGTGAAGGAACGAGGGAAATGAGTCTGTGTCGCTGCATCTGTTTGAAATACGTAATGAGGCCCTCTCAGCAACATTCTTATTTTACCTTGATGATAAGGATGGTGAAGGTGCTAAAAATAGCTGGGTGTGTTAGGCAATCAGAAGACTGTTCCTGTCTTATCAAGCCCAGGTGAAACACAACAGAGTGCAAAACAAGATGAATTTACTTAGAAAATTGATTTGAATTATAAAATGATATATATATATCAAATTATATTTATAATAAATATAAATATATCATATTAAGTATACATTTTATATAAAATAATTTTAAATGATTAAAGTTTATGTTTAACAAAATGAAATTTATTTAAAAATGGATGGGAGGTAAAATTTTTTATTTGTTTCAAAATATTTTCTCTGAACCAAAGTCTTCTTTTCTTATAAAAATTTACGTAGTTAGATATTTTCCCTGGAAAACAAGACAAGAAGATTAATAATAATAATTATTATAATTTTATTTTATTAATAATTTTTTTTATTTTTTATTAATTTACATTTAATACAAATATGATATATTAATTGTACATGTAATATAAAATTATATGAATAAAGAATGATTGAAGTTTGTTTAATATGAGAAAATTCGGATTCATTATATATATGTACAAAAATGCAGGTTAATAATAATAATAATTATTATTATTATTATTATTATGCTGAAGTAAAAGACATGTCGAACTTTGCATGTCATCAGTGTTCCAGATTGAACTTGACACCGTTTGTTTTGTGTTGTTATTAGCACAATACGTCAGCAGGGGGCAGGAGAAAACCGTAAAAAGATTAACCAGGCCTAACTATCAACCTTTGGTAATGCTGTTCTAACCTATTGCAGTCAACCTACATATGCTAACTGTTCATGGTTGCTTACAATCCAAAACCTCTTATAATATGCTTTGATTAGCGTAATTGTTTTTTTAATTGATGCTTTCCTGACCCTTTACACTAAGATATGTTTTGTGTGTATATGTAATGGCATAATCTTTCAGCATTCGCCCTCACAGACAGTCACCTCTAGATGTTGTATTTAGCTTTGAGCCAGCTGCAGCTGTGATCTGGATGTTCATAGCCTGATGCCTATCTGCCTGGAGCCTTGTACTATCTGCCTACGCACAGCGTAGGCTACGGCATTCTGCATTCCTAGTGATGTGCTCCCTTGCTGATGAGATCTTCAATTTCGTTCTCGCTTCCGTGGATACTGTAGCCCCAAAAGATGTAGCATCTGATAATGGGGTTGAAAATAAGATCTACATATTTCTGCACAGAAAACAACAACAAAACATCTGCTCGGAACAGCCGTGTAAAAGATAAGTGTAAATTAGAAAATAGTACAACAAAACGAGAGTTATTTAATTCATGAGCACACATATATATCCTCTGATCTCGTCCGGACCTCTCTGTGGTTTAAGGAAGAAAAACCTTGCAGATCTCATTCTGTTTTCAAGACCATCAGCAGAGACATATTGTGGCTTTCTGTGGAGACATGATAAGATACGCTCTGACAGCTACCTGATTCTCTTCACACTCTTTCATTGGCAGGAGCAAAAAAGCGCCAAGGGCTCAGGTGTACGGGGGCTTTGGGATAATGAAGGATTTTATAACTTTTTCCCCCTCAAGCATGTCTGAACATAGTGGATCTTGTCCAAAAAGCAGCATGGTAATGTACTGCCGTATCTGTTGGCTTTTCGATTTTAAGGAGGTATCTGTTAGTAAAGGAACACTGCAGAGTCTTCTGTGTTTTTAATTGATTTAATGTTACATTAAATTGCAAAAATGTGAAATGAATCCAGTAACGCATCTTTTTAAAGTTGGCACGGAACGGAAGTATCTCCTTTCCTATATTGCGACCTATAGGGCCTATATCTAGGGCCAAGTGAAATGGCTTCAGGCACAAGTTATGCGGAGCATAACAAATAATCTTATATGTGACCCTGGACCACAAAACCAGTCATAAGGGTCATTTTTTTTAAATTGAGGTCTATACATCATCTGAATAAATAAGATTTCCACTGATGTATGGTTTGTGGTTCGTTAGGATAGGACAATGTTTGGTCGAGATACAGCTATCTGAAAATTTGGGATTTGAGGGTTAAAAAAAAAATCAAAATATTGAGAAAATCACCTTTACAGTTGAAGTCCAAATGAAGTCCTTAGCATTGCATATCCTCTCACAAAAATACATTTTTTTGATATATTTACACAAATATAATGACTGGTTTTGTGGTCCAGGGTCACACTCACACACACAAACACACACACACACACACACACACTCATGTTCGTTTTTCTATCAAAGTGAGGACTTTCCATAGGCGTAATGGTTTTTATACTGTACAAACTGTACATTCTAAACTTAACCCTCACAGAAAACATTCTGCATTTTTACACTTTTAATAAAACCTTGTTTAGTATGTTTTTAAAGCTGCTTGAAAAGTGGGGACATATGAAATGTCCTCACATTTCACGTTGAAGTTGTAATACCAGTGTCATACCCATGTCATTATACACATTTTTGTCCTGATATGTCACAAAAACGCGCGCGCGCACACACACACACACACACACACACACACACACACACACACACACACACACATGCAGTTACAGGGGTTTTTGACCAGCACATGTTTGCAAATGTGCATTTTATCGAACAAATTTGTTGTCATGATTTTAACATGTAAACAAAGCATTCTCTGACAACAAAATAACGGGAAAAGAGAACATTTGCTTCAAGTAAAAATAAATCAGTAAACAAGTAAATAAAATAAACATTTATTGACATTATTAAGCTGAGCATTGGCACAAATTTTACAATTTGACTCGATTTTGATTCACAAGCAGGGGGTCTATCAAGTACAGTACATGACAACTTTCCTCAAAGAATGAAAAATCTCTCAATTAATGCTATAAAACTATATTTAACCCCAGTTGGGCATGTGCTCTGCCCAGGTTGTGAATTGGGCTAAGGTAAGGTGATAGTTTTGACCACTGGCTGGTTATGCACTTGCTCAAAAATCGATTTTGGATAACTTTTGACCAAAAAAAAAGTTAAGGACTGCAGCTTTAAATTGTCAGGTTTGATTTTGTGGTGACTTTAAAATGAAAATAATGACTATGATGTCACCCAGACTATGACTCACTGAAAACACAGGTTCCTTTTCTTAATATCTAATAACGTCATGTAAGGCGGATGCTGTTGTGTGTATTGGCATGTGCTGGCAGCGAAGAAGCTGGAAAATTGGATCCGCCGAGTAAAACTTTTTAACAATGGTTGTTTCGGCAGTTGTTGACATCAGCAGATGACATGCAGCAAAACATGTTATGTCTTGGACTGGTGAAGTCAAATAAAGCCAGTTCTTTTTTCCTCGGGTCTATTATTGTATTATGAAAAGAGGGAGCTGTAAATTCTTATGAGCGACATACTCCTTCACGCTCTGGCAGTCCTCTCTTTCTCTGTCCCTCTTTTTCCTCTCTCTCTCCCACCTCACCTCAATCAAACCCATCAACCTCATTAACATTCCACATCCAGGAGCAAACCAAGCGTTCAGCTTTGAGAAGAGAGGACAAAGTAGCATGCTCTCCCGAGGAAAACACATTGACATTTTGTCAAGTCAGAGTGTCTGTGCAGCTCTCTTCCATTGAACTGGGTTCATTTTAAAATGATGCCGTAAGGAAGTTTTTCTCCTGTTATACTCCCACTATTTCTTCTCTTGAATAGTTTTTAAACTCTTCTCTTGAACGGGTATTTCTCATGTAAGCAGGGCACTGTAGGCCATTTTATCCTACATGTTAGATGTCTCTGTCCCACTTCATATTAGGTGTCTACAGTGTACTAACATAAAAAAGGTACAATGCACTTATTGAGTTCGTGTTGTATTGCAAAATACTCTTGTGGTGAGGTGGTTGGGACAGGTTTGGTGCTATGGTTAGGATTAAGGGAGGGTTATGGGTTTTACAATGTAAAAACATGTATTTACACAATACATGCATTGTATCAAATAACTCAATTAAATGTTATTACATAGTTAAAGGCACGTAATATGAGGTGGGTCCAACAGCTCTTTGCTTGCTGTACTGTAGATTGATATTAACAATATAAATAATAAACTTCAACCAAATAAAAAAACAATTAAACAGGTTTCCATAAACTACAGTCCATGCCAGCTTGAGCGATTTCTGTACATACATTCGAAATATTACAACTCTGAAATCCATGTACATTTTTCATTTTTAATAATATAATATAATTTAATATAATATAATTTAAAGTTGTAATGTTTGTATGGAAAGTATAAGTATAATTTGCAATATCGATATTAAATTGTCAAATGGTTTTATTGAATATTTTTCCTTACTTTTTAAATAATATAAGTTGTAATTTATGTGTGTAAATTATACATATATATATGTGTGTGTTTTTAAATATTACTTTTTAAATTTAATTTAATTTCACATGGTAGGCTATATATATTTTTAAAATATTTTTAAAATGTATTTTTTCAAATGTATCAAATAGTCCCAGATATTAGTTATATATTTAGATAGTATTATTGCTTTTATTATCAGCATCAGCCAGTTTCATATCTCAGCATCGTTTGAGTTATGTATAGTGACGTGACGACAGCTTTATGAATTCAGCAGAGGCTTTGAGAATCCAAGTCATGGCTCAATGTTTCTGCCATGTCTTTCAATTCATTACACAAGTCCTTCATAGTCATTACCTCTGCCTGAAGGAGGCTTGTGTCAGTCTTTGACTGCACTCCAAATAATCCTGTTTGATCAGAGAATAACTATTCTGTCATTTAATGAATGCTAACTGGGCTGAGTTGAATTCGGGTGCTATTACACCTCTGTTTGGATTTCATTTGTTAATGACTTAAGACTGAAAGGACTTAAAAGATTTCCAAGCACCTGCTTGTTTAGATGTTAAACTAAGTTGTTTTAAGTGAGGCCACATGACTAGGTTTTGTCCTTTATTCCGAGCAAACATCAGCATACATGATTGCCTTCGTAAATTCCTCTGTTTTGATTAAATGGCATGCATGGCGGGTTGTGCGTCTTGACAAAGCCGACCGAACATGGGCGTAAATTTACAGGCGGCAGCTTTAACGCCACTGAGATCAATGACCAGAGGTGAAAACCTCATCAATGCTTATTGGCCAAATGGTGACCTTCTGCAATAATGAACAGCAATCAATTTTACAGCATCCTTTAAACTAGCCATGGGGAAAGGGATATGCTGAAAAAGCCTTTCTCCGTGAAAAACGAGGGGTTAAAACGCACCTCAAGACTGCACCCACAGCAGCTGACTTGAATGAATACATAAATCATATAAATGAGGAAGGTTAGATGGGGTCAAGGCAACTGCAAACATGAAGAGTTCAATATTTCATGACTTCCAGAGTTCTTCTTAGATAGAATTTGTGATGCAAGACTTTGCTTTTGTGAACAGCGAGTTATTATTTTAACCGCTAAATGTCTTGGTACACACCTGACAGCTCAGTTTTGAACTCCATAGGATGTCTGTCACACTGCAGGGATACATCTCATGTGCGTGTTTCTTTGTTTTCCCCTTTACTTGCTCTACTTGAATGAAGTGAAAGGTTTTTTTTTAGTCGTCTCTTTCTCTGTCCCTCTTTTTCCTCTCTCTCCCACCTCAGCTCAATCAACCTCATTAACATTTCACATCCTCCCGTTTATTTACACTGCTCGAATGAAGCGAAAGGGTTTTTTATCGTTTCCTTTTTGCACTTATGTCGCTTCGCCCCTCTCCCCGAGGAGGATACTAATGTATGTTATTATTTTTTTTCTACTGAGATGAGTCAGCAAATCACACCATTATTTCACACTAACTTTCCTGGCCATAAATTCAGCTAGACGTTCATAAACTCTCCCTGTCGGCTATTTATGTCTGAGGTGTTTGGGGTGTAACAATGAGTTGGTGAGGTTTCTTGCTGAATTTATGGTCTGCCATGTCAGAGTCTCACATTGAATTGCCCCCTTGAAGTTTCACTCAAGACTCTGTTCTCCTCTACTTCTAATGGAGAGAGCGAGCTGGAGAGCGTTTGTCTGAGTTGTTAGTTGCCGTCTCTGTTGAAGTTTGCTGTGCAAAATCTGTCCTCTCGCACAGAAGTAACACAAAAAGTCTCTCTCAAAGAATTGTCTCTGGAGAGAAGAATCTAAAATTCTCTTTTAGGAAAGTACAGAGTCGTGCTTTTAACCCCCCATACTTAAAAATAGAAATGTGGGGATTCGTAACTTTATTATGTGCGGGGAAAGCTACGGAAACGAGACATTGACAGCATCATCTTTCCAATTCAATCTCCCTTTTCTGTTCTCAAGGCAAACCCAGAGGTTTGTGTACCTACTCGATGGAAAAAAGTGTTCTCTGTTTGGTCTTATTTTCTCTGACTTTTGTTAGCAAGGCTAGGTCAAACGACCAATGAAAAACAGCAAACATAATAATGTATGTGATCTATGCCGTTCTTATATAACTTTAATATGAGTCATTTAAGCTGGATGATATTGCAGTCATCTTGGATGTGCGCTAGGGATGTTGCTATATTACAATTTCACTACACGACTATTGTGGCAAAAACAATTCACAATAACTATTTATTGCAATAGCCTATCTATATAGAAATTTCGAAAATACTCTCTGTATTTAGCATACTAGCCTGTAGTTTACAAGACTCCAATATTTGTACAGGACTAATCCATCTCTTACGGGTACCCATGGTCTCAGTGACATTTGTTACAGGTGCTAATATGTTTCCTCACACCCATCTCGTCCTCTGGCTACCTGAGTCTCCCGCCTCCTCTTCATACTACACTCAGACCTTTATCTCTGTATTCAGCATTCTTAGAACAGTGTGAGTGTGTTATTTTAAATCGCCAATAATGTTAGGATACTAATAGGGCCTCTATACACTCTCAGAAGAAAAGGTTGAATATAGAACGCTGATGTAATGAGGGCGAGTGGGTTAAGTGCAGCTTTATTTACAGACGTTGTCAGATAGGCAACGGTCAACTCAATAGCAAACAGAAGTGGCAGGGAACAGGCAGGCTCGTAGTAAGTATCCAGGCTAATAGTCAACAGGCGGGCAGATAAACATCACAACAGAGAAACAGGCAGGATCAGAAAACAGGCAAACAAGACAGGGGTATGACGCTCGGAATTGCAATACAATGAATAACAGTACTTCACAGTGAGTGTGTGTGTGTGTGTGTGTGTGTAGTGCTCTTATAGGGGTGAGATGTGAATCAGTTGTGATGGTAATGCATTACAGCTGGCAGGGTGATCAGTGGCTGGGTGAGGGGCTTATGGGAAAGGTAGTCCGTAAATAGAGTCCATGATGTGGAAGGGCGACCTCTGGTGGCAAGTGGGTGAAAGACAGAGAGGATTCATAAAAGTTAAAGGGCTCTGTCAGTCGCTTCATATATAGAACCTTATAGTTCCCATGAGATAATTTTATGGATTTAGTTTTCATTAATTAACTTGAATTCATTTTTAATTTTATTATTTGAATGAAATAGCTCATAAACATATTTTATCACTAGCAAAAAAAATCAAATAACCTGTTAAAAAAAGAAAGTATTGTGCAATAATTTAGGACATTATTTGGTCACGAAACTTTGAGTTCTTTATAGAACCACACAGTGTTTTCTCGTTACCAAATCGCTAAACTCTGTCAACACAACTTCCTGCACAGTCTCTGCTCCGTATCTTCATCCAGACGGTGCGAAGGACGTGACGAAAGCGCAGGCAAACGCGACATTGTGATGTTCATCATGGCCCCAAATAATATCCAGTGCATCCATACAAATTTATTTTGAATTTGATGTGAATAGATTAAAACAATGACCATGCATACTGTATTCCTATCTGAGTGTGGAATAACCATACTTATTAGCGAATAATCAGAGTAATGAAAATTGCTTGTAAACTGGAGTGGAGGTCTGCTCGTGTTTTGTAAACATCTTACTACTATTAAGACCTTACTCTGATTATGAGAAATAATCATATTGGTGCACATTGGTGCACATGTAAATGTCATTGTTAAATCAAACTGACCAATCAAAACCCCGAATCCGCCATTTTATCCGACAAAGCAATCGGTTAGATTAAAGTTGGTGAACTTGAACTTGAAAAATTGTGCATCTGCACGTCTTTCCGTGGTTGAAACAACATTCCTTCTGATGTCCATTCTTGTTTATTTGACGCTTTATTGTTTAAACTTAAAAAAACTACAATATTTTAAATATGAAACTGTTTCATACATGGTCAGTGTCCTCTTTGCCCCGCGATGTATTTTTCACTTCGTGAGAGCGCATGGCTTGTCGGCATAGCAACAGGAGGCGGGTTTTGCGAAGGGTCAATTACCACATTCATGGTCCAGAAAAGTAGTAAAAACATGGTTAAAATAGTCAACGTGACTACTTCAAATTTGATGTTATGAAGCGACAAGAATACTTTTTGTGTGCGAAGACAAAAGTAATGACTTTATTCAACAATTTCTTCTCTCCCCTGTCATTCTCCTACGCTGTTTACGTTGCAGCGCTTCCACGCTCTACATCAGAATGCTGACTCTATATTAAGTATTAAGTATTGGCCGACACTATACATGTGAGCAGCACAATGTATGCGCATGCTGCTACCTTTCTGGACTTTGAATGTGGTACTTCTGTCGCTTTCTATGGAGCATAAAAAACCTCTTAGATTTCATCAAAAATGCAGTATATCTTAATTTGTGTGCAGAAGAATGTGTGAATGAAGGTCTTGCGCGTTTGGAACGACATGGGGGTTTCTAATTAATACTTTGTTACTAAAGGAACACTTTCAGTTGATTGAATTTAATGTTTTTTTTTTTGTTTTGTTTTTTGACACAGTTAACACATTTATTCAGACATGCCCATTTTAAGTGCTCCATTCTATGATAGCAACTTTTGCATTTTAAAGTGCACATCTCGTCTTCTTATGCAACTGCATCATTATATACTCACAGCAGTTTTTTCCTTTACTTTATTCTCAAAATATTTGGCAGTATTGAGGACAGAGAATAGTGGTTTATATCTAAAGGACAATATTTTAGCTATAACTTTACGTCCGACACGCGGCTCCATCCCGACTGATGTTTTCCTCTTGTGTTTCTCATGCATTTGAGGCTCACGGCCCTTTTATCCAAACAAACAACTGCAGAACATCCCCACCAAGACACACTCAACCCTCTACAGAGAGGCGGACTTCAAAGCACGGCTGTCAGCCACTAGAAACCTCGCACCTTTCCTTTCTAAATGATTCATTCTTTGCTCTGTCTCTCTTTTTAATCTGCTCAAGCACAAAACTCCCTGTGGAATCAAGAAGGAGCTGAAATTCACTCAGACATTCTCTCTGTCACCAGGAGAAAAAGGACCATTCAGATCTGGCATAACCTTCCAAAATTAAACAACTAAACAAAACAACACAAAACAAACACAAAACTCAATAATGCTGGAAACTAATTTTGGGATGGACAAAAAGTTGTTTTTAAACACCCATCTCCTCATTTCCATTCAAGGATGCCAACATATCAGTAGTACTGACACTATTATTTATTGAAGGAAATGAATGAATAAAATTTCATGCTGTGACAGACACACCACATACACTCACAACACAAGCCCAAACCGTCAAAGTATTCATTAACATTCAAACCTACCCACCGAGCCACACGTCCTAACCTGCACACGTTTAAAAGCAGCCGCACACAATCACACTTATTCACCTCGTCTGTTTTTTCCCTGTCTTATTGCTCCCAGAGACCCTTGCATGATGCATTAGAGCGGCTGTCACACAACCGGCTGGTACAGAGAGGGTGGGACTGGCTGTGATTGATGGCATGAGGATAATGCATGATTGGCTCTATGACTAATGATCATGGTGAGTGAGAGTGACACAGTGGAAAAGAAACATGAAGTCAGGAAATGATTATGACGGGCCAAAACAAATGACAGCTACTCTGACATCACCCACTGCCCGATGACACGCAACAGAGCGATGAGGGCAGTCAGAGAGATTGAGCTGTTGCCTGCCTTCTCTACTGTGATGAACAATGCGCCATTTACCCTGGCTTCGTAGCTTCACTTCACACTGAATACAAGTGCACAGAAGTATGTCAATATAGAAAAATTTGTTTACCTGAAATGATGCTGTAGGGCTTATGCTGGTGTCATTAGCTTTGCACTGATCTTAAGTAAAAAATGCAACGAATTACCTCAAAGGGAACTGTTAATAATTAATCATAACTCGTTATGATTAATTCTAAGTATTTCGATCAATTAATAGAATTAACTTCATGTAGCGGAACCCATTTTACAATCAGCAAACCTGTTCATCCAGTGAACAGTTTTGATTGTCTGTCAACTCTCAGAAAGGATATTTATCATGGCCACAGAAAAATAATTCTTTCTTAGCATGTAGAGTGCTCAGAGCATGTGGCAAGATCAGGAATCATTAAAGGGACATTAATATGCGAGCAGAATCACAACTGGAGAACTCAAATGAATTGTGCACAAAGTTTTATTAACTAGATCATGAACACATAACTAGTCTAAACAAACACATACTCGCAACCACTCATAAATGGGTAAACAGAAAAGTGAAATGACTGAATAAACCAAAGTGAAGCAGAGGGAGGAATGGACAGTCACAAGTCAATTTTACCAGCTGAAGGAACCAACAGTTTCTTAATTCAAAGCAAAGGGGTCTATGGCATACGCCTGTTTAGCTAAGTGTACAATACTTGCAATGCCTTTGCAGCTAAAGCAGTCTCATGAAGTCTCTGAAGAAGGTCTTAATGGTTCCATTCAATGAAGTTGCGATTTTATTTTTGACTCTGTTGTGATTGGGAGTGTTCTCTCTCCCGAGTGAGAAGATGGCGGGATGTAAGTTGGGACTCACAGGCCCCGTGGGCAATGGTCGGACCACGAACGATCCCGCTTGGAATTATGAGTCATAATTATGAGGTAAAACGTCAATATTATGACATGAAATATGACCGTACACTCATTTCGAACATTGGCATGTCACACACAAGAAATTATCATCTCTTCCTCTTCACTACCAGATGTTGAAAAATATATTAGAACCAACTTACTGAATTGTCACATATTTATAGTCCACATTTCTCTTATGTGGCCATCTTTGATTTATTGTCTTGTCGCAATGCATTCTGTTATTGCCTTCTCTATTAAGGATACAAGCAATGTTGCCTTGGAATTTGGCCAGAAGCAGTAACTTAGGAGGCAGCAAAATTAAGTTGCATACTATTTGGAACAAGGAGAGTGCCTATGCCACAAAATTCTGCCTTCAGGAAGACTATATTTGTGTTTTGCATATGAGACCTGCACACGTTTCTTGCGATTCTGTCGTTTAACACCCCGATGCACCTTGGATGATTTTTATTGGATGTTTTCAAGGAAACACACACAAACACAGGTAAATACACACTTTAAAGGTTACAGCTGATAGGAAGCCCAATTTATTTTGTGATGGTAGGTGAAGACCGTCTGGGCCTCTCATCCGTCAAGCTCCTTTCAAAATGTCAATGTAGTTCCTCAGTCAATCACCCGCGACGGTAGAGGTGTCCCACATGCCAGTCTGCCAGGTACACTCAGTGCATGAGAACAGCCTTTCTCATCTGTTTGACTGGCTGGCCCCTGCGCTACTGAATGTGAGAGCATTTATTCAAATGTAGCACACAGTCATGCATATCATTGTGTGGACTCAACAGATAACATGAGCAGGGAAGCAGTTTTTTGACAGAAGTGGCAAAATTCCCAACTATTATCAGCACCAGCCGAGTGCAGAGTAAACTCGAACAGAATATCTTACTGGAGCAACTCTTAGATTCCAAATGTTGGATTTTCACTGAAAGGGATAATTCACACAAAAAAATTCTGTCATCCATGGATACATTGATTTGGACCTCAGTCAAAAGGCTTCATTGTCAATCCTCACATGTGCAGGTATTATAATCTAGAACAGTTTCCTGGCACCATGCCATTCATATTCCATCCAGAGAAATGTCAGGGCTCTGCAGTCTCCTCTAGGGTCAGTGCTCGGGTAGACAGACAGCCCAGAGGCTCAGCTGTGAAATCGCCAGCGGAAATAGAAGAGGTCACTTTCTGACCTGTGAAACACCTGAATGAAGATTTAGAAATCAATGGAACTTTCTCCCTCAATGTTTTGCCATTTTTATTATGTCTGTTTGAAAATACAATCCACTCACGGAGACCAAAAAAGTAATAAAGTTTTCTCCTTGGTGGCTAAAGATAAATTATGGTGGTCTGACATCTGGGAGCAATCATTTTTGGTCACAAATTTTGATAATGCACTGGTTCTATGAGAGCATGTACAACATTTATTCATCTAATTGTATTTTATAAATACAGCATTGTTCATTGCCAATTCATAATGCATTAAGTTGCTAATTTATAACTT
The DNA here is from genome assembly GCA_037194245.1 of Opsariichthys bidens. NCBI lineage: Eukaryota > Metazoa > Chordata > Actinopteri > Cypriniformes > Xenocyprididae > Opsariichthys > Opsariichthys bidens. The sequence continues at coordinate 14,003,444 of CM074296.1, forward strand.
ATATATTATTAAATGTAGTTACTAAATGTAGAAAATAACATTGACCTAGAGTAAAATATGCTGTAAAAGAAGACAAAACTCAACTTTAACAAATTAAGCCTCTGTTCTGTGGCATTCCAAAAAAAGAATAGATGTCACTTTTGTGCTCATTAGGCACTGAGGAAGCAGGTTATTGTAAAATTTCTTACATATTAGTTTTATAACTATGAATAGGATAATATCCTTACACTGTCTCTCTTTTAATCAGCGTGCAGAATCCATTATGTGCTGATGGCATCACTGCCATGGCTTTAAAGCATGCTATCTTCACCAGAACACCTACACATGCCTTCTATGAGATTTGGTTGAGCCTCAGGCAAACTTTCTCAATTTACCTCTCAGGTACAGCAGCAGGGATGAAAAGAGAAGTACTTCAAACTGGAAGGAGTGCTAATGATAAAGATGAAAAGAAAAGGATAGAAGAAATGACGAGCAATAAGAAGAAGATGATGTGTTGTACACGGTGTCCTGGTTTAGCCATCCCTTTCATGCTTCTGTCTGAGTGATAAGCTTTTTCTTTGCCCCGCAGAGAAAAGAAGCCAGCTCTTTGTGTCTATTTCCACGCTGCAGAGATCACGAGATATGCGTTTATGATTAGTGTTCTATGCAGCAGTGGCACCAGTAACAAAACATTAAAAAAAACCCACTGAAAATACAAACACGACCCGCTAGACTAATTGCATTGTGTAAGATGATTACATTCCATAAGGCTTTAAACATGTACATTATGATAATTATGAAACCATCTGGGATGTGGAACCAATCACAATGTAAACACTCTCTTGTTGATTCTCAGCTAGTGCATCATCTCCCCTCTTCAACACCGGAAGCGTGTGATTTGATGGGAAAGCTTGCCATTCCGTCCTCTGGTTGGAAATCGTCCAGCTGCAGTGATAGGGCCATCTCATCAAAGGACAACAGCGGAACCATACAGAGCCCCTGCCGGTAGGCCATCTTGTGAACATAAACTGTATTCTTTTATTTTCTCCGGTGGTGTAATAGGTCTATCTTAAGCAGCTTTGGAGATGGGACATCACATGGAAGACAGGCAATGTCATCGACATCCAACCGTGTTTATGATTGCAAGGCCATTGGTATGGTACAGCCCGTCTTGAAATGAGATTGGTAACTGTGGTTACGGGTGGAAAATCTCACTGTTTAAGTATTCACAGTATTCAAGGTCAGAGGATATGGCTCCTTCACGCTTACATGTTTAGTGTGAAGTTTTAAATTGCATTTTGCTTTTTACTATCCAAGGAAAAGCCATCCTATCATAAGGGTTAACTTCAACAGCAACACATTTAGCGGAATATAACTGGTTGGATATTACGTTCTTAGATATATCCAGGGCCTAAAATGCATCCATCGCCTGCCAATAGCCGATGACTTAAAAACATTTATCAGCCATAGATATATATATATATTTTTTTTACCAGCCATGAAACATAGATTAATCCTTATTAAAGTTACAAAAGTTATTCAGCCCAGAGCAGAGATTTTTCTTTGTCATTTGCTGTTTGATTAACATTAAAAACACCGACAGCAGCAGGAATATTAGGCTGCTGTCACTTTTAGAGCATTGCGCAATGGATATACATGCGTTTTATTTCTCAACTGTTTACGTTCATTTCTGAGTTCTCAGGCAATTCTGTATTTGCCCGTTGTCTGAGACACCCTCTACTTTCATATTCGTATACTCTCTGTCCTTAGTATTCGAAATTAGTATTAGTATGTCCCAAAATGTAATATGTTGAAATGAGTATTCCAAATATACCCGGATGACCTATTTTTTCCAGTTAGCATACAAAGTGCAGATCTGTGCACTCTAACAGCTAATATTGCCAACAACCTATTGCGCATTGGACGAGGATTCGATTAGAACTACAAACACAAATAAAATGTATTAAAGAACTACAAACATGGTGAGTTTAGAGCGGTTTAGATAAAGGCATCTAATCTAAAACTATGATCTTTTTCTTCACAAAAACAGTACTTTAGGGCATATATCATCAAATTATAGTATAAGTGGGCGAACTGGGAAGCAGTAACTGATTTCTGGGTGCTCTTCTGATACTGTGCACTGATAGCTTCCTACACAGCGTGCAAGTAATGAGTTCCCTCTTACATCTTCTTGAGCTTGAATATTTAAACTGGCAACCTTTAAACGTTTGTGACGATGCAGCACTGTCCAGAGTGATGTTTGTTCATGTTCATGTTCTCACAATTTTTTTCACGCATCAAGTTCAAGGTGTTGATGCTTGCTTACAGATCCACCACAGGCTCTGGACCCTCCTACCTCCACATACTGCTACAACGCTACGTCCCCACCAGAAGCCTGCGATCACTAAAGGAACGAAGGCTTGTGGTACCGTCACAGAGAGGCACAAAATCACTCTCTCACCAGAACATTCTCATTCACTGTTCCCTGCTGGTGGAATGATCTCCCTATCCTTCATCAGGAACGCAGAATCCCTGGCAATATTCAAGAGACAGTTGAAAACTCATCTCTTTCGTGAACACTTAACCCTTTTTCCCTTCCTACTCTAGCTTATGGTACTGAGCAATGTCTGAAACTTGTATTGTGAGCACTTCCTGTGTCTGTTTGCCTCTTCCTGAAGAATCGCTTGTTTGTTTCCTCACTTGTAAGTCACTTTGGATAAAAGCGTCTGCTAAATTATTAAATGTAAATTTAAATGTAAATTTTGCATAGAATTTATAAAAATGTTACTGGTCTACTGCCAACTGGCACCGTGCTAATTTTAAGCCCTGAATTTATCGCTATAGCATTAGTTTATAAAAAAATGTTTGCCCAAATATTTCTCTGTGTATATATATATATATATATATATATATATATATATATATGTATGTATATATATACACTATAGGTTTTCCCCCTTATAATCATATATCATATATATTCCATCCAGCACTGTATTTTAAAGAAATAGTTGATGGCTGTGATGACTATGAGCTTGAAAAGTGTCAAGACTCCAAAAAATTCCCTTTGTGTTACACACAAAAAAATAAAAAAATCAATAAATAATAATACAGGTTGGAACATTTGAGGTTGAGTAAATGACAGAATTTTTTTTTTTTTTTTAAACTATCACTTTAAATCACACAAATGAATCATTCATTTCAGTGCCCTCACAATGCAGTCCTTCAAGTCAGTTCTATTGGCAGCCATCTTGGCAATGCCCCCAGGCAGATATTTTCTATCTAGGCAACAGGCATGCAGTAAAGCTTTTATTTACTTGGTTAGACTTAAATCTGTCAGCAAAGCTTATGTTTCAACATGTCAAATTACCAATAAAATCCTACAAATATTTTCATGTAAATTTTGAAAAAAAAAGGTAACATTTCTATATCCAAACTTCCTGAAATGCCAGTGCCACAGTATCATAAACTTCACATACTGATTCATATGGACAAGATGGACAATATGTTTTACTAAATACCTCTGCAGTTCTCGCCAAATATAATAAAATCTTGTGCAGCAAATGGTCACTTAAATATTTTTTCTGAAGCCTCCATACTTGTAATCCTAAGAAATGAATTCTCATGGGTGAAACCTCAGGGTTCAACACTGCTGGATAATTTAAAATGTAGTCACTGACAGCTTACTGAACACGAACGCTGCCAAATTAGCCCCAGACCCACTGAAAGGAAAAAAATTCTCTCCTTTATATTTTGTCACATACACAAAAAGGACAAAAGGGACCCAGCACTTTCAAGGTAACACACTTGATGGAATTACCTGCATGTAAGAACAGACAAAAAAGAGCGAAAACAGTTTTGACCTGTCTTTTCTGCTGGAAAATGAACCGCTGAAATCTGTCAGCAAAAGAAAGTGCTCTAGTACATGTATGTTTGTCATCCTAAAGTACACGTATGTTGTAGGATGTGTGTCTCGCAATTCATCTAATCGCTTCAAAAATGTACATTACCCACGTTCATCATAAATTCAATGCCTGGAAAGAATTCCCTGATAGATGACCATGTTGCTGAACATTAGCTGAAATATATGAGCGGATTTGACTAAGTTTAAGATGGAGAACGAGGGACGGCTCGGTCTGACTGCCGCCGGTGATGCTGGAACGCTCGTGCTTCTCGGCTTCCATCGAGACAGCTCTCCCCCGATAAGGACGTCAACCCCACTCCAGTGCACTCTGCCACAGCCATGCATGAAATATGACACTGCAGACTGTAATAACACAATACACAGAGCATTCAATTACAGCACTGCCATCACCAAGGTCCTTCTCCTCGAGCTAGGGGCCAGTATTTACACCAGTCTGCCTATAGCTGTCCCCCCAGGCCTGAGTTATTGCCCCCACCCTGTGCACTGGTGCACAGATGAGTCTTACACTCACATCCTCAAAAGCACACAAAACGTCTGCGCCAAAGCCCAGCATACTGATAGCAACCACCTCACATTTAATTAAAAACACACAATTATTTCATAATGATTTATAGAGCTGTCAGCAAGCTGGGAAGGAGATAGAGGAAGGAAGAAAACCTCTCATTTTTTCTCTTGTTTTGACAGGTAAGGCAAAGCAAAGTCAATTGTTTTTCCCTCTGCCTTTTATAATCTTCCGGGCGCTTGAAGACTTCAGCAAAATGGTGAACCACATCATTTTGTGACCTGTTATTTGTATTCATTGGATTTCAGAATGATTTTTTTTTTTTTTTTTTTGTATTTAGAACTGTGGAAGAAAGATAAGACAAGCTTGCCTTTGTGGCCCTGAGCATATGATGAGTCAAAGAACATAATTATACAGAGATGGGCTTTTCACAGTTAATTACACTGCTCTCATATCTAAAATTTGGAAGATGGTAATATTTTTTGCTGGTTTCGTACTCCAATCATTTCAGCTGCCTTTGACAGATTTGATGTGTTGGACCTAAAGGAATTAACCCAAAAGTGAGTGTTTCAGGACTCTGTGCCCAAGATGAGTGATCGCATCAACAAAAAAAAAAAAAAAAACTCTCCTCGTTCTCCATCCTCTCCAGATGGAGCACAGCAATCACTCAGTGGCTGGGACACCTGTAACAAGCTAATGAAAATATGGAAATAAAACTTGCACAGAGGTTTGACAGATGAGTCTGGCTGGGCACAGCTAAGAAAAGGTGTAACTCAGTTCAGATATTATCATGGACGTAAGTGGCACATATCTTTTTGAAATGGTCCCCGATACTTCAACAAAGTCCCTTTCAAGGAAAGTCTGTCCAGGGCCATTTTTGCAGCTAAGCATCTAAGTTCTGTCTATTTGAATGGGGGAATCCTGAAATCTCAAAAACTGCTTGGCGAACTTAAAATTAAATAGGATATTTCAAATCAGCATCAAAATCTGACACGAACTCTCCCATAAATTTTGTTTCTTATGTTCAAAAAGCTTATATTTCAGGTTTGGCATGTGCAGTCATTAGCGCAAGTCACGCAAAGACTTTACCAAACAGGCGGGGCTTATTCCGCAAGATTTCTCTCATTCAGAGTTCACGTGCTGTCAGAAAATGTGTAATTCCCACTTCTTAAATCGTGATTATGAGCTCATCCCTTTTTGAGTTTTGAAACTCGTATTTACGTTGTTTCCGAGAGAACTCGAAGGCAGCGTAATAGGAGTGAACCGTCTTTCTAGATCTATAGTCTTTAACTACACCCACTCTCCCCAGTGTGACATCACTGTTTTCTCCTGAGCTGCTGTATAGATAAAAGAACTAAAATGAATAATTAATGATTTTTACAATGGAAATAATGAATACTGAACTTGCTCAAGCTGAACAATGCTGCTGTGGAGCCAAAAATATTTCTTTGACACAAATCTGCGTCGTAAAAATCACTAAATATAAATAAAGGTGATCTGACTTGACATGGCAGAAATTGTTTTTGTTAATGGGATTTGAGGGACAGATGCAATTGTGTCCTTTCCACTGTTCAAGCGAATCCAGTGCTTGCTTTAGCCGTCCCCGACATTTTTTCCCCTATTGAGGGTGACACTGTCATTTTCTTTCTTTTTTATTGTAATTACTCCACTGATATCACTCAGAGTGATAACAATCTCTGCTCTACTGATGCAGTGAGCAAGCAACAAAATCTCCAATGATCCCTTTCTCACTACAGATGTAAACAGTTGTCCGTAGGGTTATCTGTCATTGCTGTCAGATAGCAGATGCAGACTTTGATAAATCATGCTCGCCGCTGAGAGTATCCAAGTTTATCGAACTCAAGAAATCATTGCCTCAGCTTCTGAATAAATAGATTCAATCTCACATAAGGTCACTAAACAGAGCTAAGCAAAGAATTTTAAAAGAGCTAACACCATTTATTCCCTGTGTGTGTAGATTTCCACTATAGTTTGAACCAGGTTTGCTATATTACAACAGATAGTTCTGGATCTCTAATTTGATTGGATAAGCAAGGTGATATAGAAATGTCCCAGGTTTTATTTTTTTTCAGTTTTGTGTTTTCTATTGTTTTTTCATAAAACAAAAGTTATTATGAAATTCATACATACATGTCTTTGAAGCCCTTTAATGTCACGTGATGGATCGATGTTCCTGCCTCAATTCTCGTTCACACTGCCAGTGACATGATCCCATTCTGTTTCAGTAGAGAGCTGTTCTATATGATAATCTGAAAACACCAGGGGCCTCATTTATGAAAAGTGCGTACGCTCAAATCCACACCACCGTTCAGATTTATGAAAATGTCTTTGACCAATGAGATTTGTTTTCGCGCATCAAGCGAGTACAGTTGAGCTCCTGTTTGTGTTCGCTGATGTTTATGTGCGAGTGTAAAGCCTAAATTCAATCTGGAGTGAGCATTCCTGAAAGCAGGTTATGTGATATACACGGGTAAGTTTAATCATAAACGGATACCTCAACTTTGAATTCCAAAAACTGAGGTATAACTCTCAGGTACTTCAGAGGTATTCCCTGATGATAATATATATTTAGCAATATTATAACAAATGTTATATCCTATAACATACGCAATGTATGTTTTCCTCTTATGTATTTAATTTATTTTAAACCTATTATTGTTTGTTTGTTTGATTGTTTGCAACAGGATGCTTTCTATAAAATGTATTTCTATAGTAAAAATACATACGGTGGCCGAGAGAGCTCAAAACGCTTCAAATAATAAAACACATGCCACATGCGAATTAAAAAAAGCACATGCAAATAAAAAAAAAACGTGATCATCAGTTTGACAACACATGTGCTGCAAATCCTCACAACACATGCAAACTCAAAAAAGCGCTACATTTATGAAAAGCGCTGCAAAGAGCACAAACCACAACGGAAATGTTTCAAGGGGGACCCCAAAAAGTGACGGAAGAGACCAGTCCAAAACCAGTTCAACTCATCCTTCACTTATTCACTGATCCCTAAATAGTGTACGGCATTTGAGTGCACAATGTGTGCACAATCATTAAATACTATAAAAACTGCAAACAAAAATAAACAACTGTACATTATTTCATGTATTTATTATTTTTCATAAAGTGTTTTTCAGTTTGCTAGAAATTCACAGATGACGCGGTCGTCGAGCGCCTCAGGCGGCCGTTACGGTTACGTCACATTAATATGATACAGACGATTAACGAATATTTTTAAATCATCCACTAAATGATCATCTCTTGAAGTCGAATGAGTTAACCACAATGCCACATATTAAAACACTTTTCTGTTAGTGAAACAGATTACATTGAGTTCATGCCTACATAATATATTTTAATATTTTTTAGTTTGTGCTGTTGTCAAGTAGGGTCCGTCACTTTTTGGGGTTCCCTTGAAACATTTCCGTTGTGGTTTGTGCTCTTTGCGGCGTTTTTCGTAAATGTAGCGCTTTTTTGAGTTTGCATGTGTTGTGAGGATTTGCAGCACATGTGTTGTCAAACTGATGATCACGTTTTTTTTTTTATTTGCATGTGCTTTTTTTAATTTGCATGTGTTTTATTATTTGAAGCGATTTGAGCTCTGATACATGATACATCTCCACTTACAACAAACGTGATCAAGCAAAATGGTTAAACATTACGAAACAAACAATATTGTTCACAGTGATAAAAATGACTAAAGATTAAATATGAAAAACAACTGTACAACTGGCCCGTAGGTGGCGACATGCAATAAGAATGTAAATCGCAATTAAACCAAAGAAGAAGACGAATGCTTCCTTCAGCGTCTCTTTTTGAAGAGAGAAAAAGTAGTTGCGTGGATTGTCATTAGAGGAACTCAGATGGATTTAATTTAAAATATGTTCATTTATCTTTTGAAGGTGAACGACAGTCTTACGGGTTTGGAGTGACATGAGGGTGAGTTCGACGACTATTTGTTATATTTTTGCGGCATTTACAAGGCAGAAATCTGAAACCGTTCAATTGCGATTTATAAATTTCACATGAGGAAGAGAGGTACACGTTTGTTCATTCTCTGAATCAAACTTAAGCATATGGGAGAAATAATCAAATGGAGCACGGCTTCTGCGCAACATTTTATAAACGAGGACCCAGGGACTTCTACCTGACAAATGTTTATTTTTGTTTCCTACATTAGATTATAGGCAAACATCATCCAGCGCTATCTCATTAATTGTTATTTTGGTGTGAGAATAACCGCTAACAATTCTACTGTCCAATTTCAGGCCTTTTTGCAAACCTTGACCAACTGACCCTTCGCAAAACCCATGCGCTCTCAAGTCATGTTCTCCAGCAGTGAAAAGACACTGACAACATATGAAACAGTGGCATATTTAATTGAAACGGTTTATTTAACTGTTAATTCATGTTTTTTTTTAAAAAGCAGTTTAAACTCCAAGTCTCGTTTAGTGGCTCTTTAATCTATCGTGACAGATCCTTCAATCGGCTCGTGAATCTCTTCATACTAGTTCATTTATAGCATCAAATAAACATGAATGAACATCAGAAGGAATGTTGTTTAAACCGCGGAAAGACGTGAGAACACACAATATTTCAAGTTAACCAACGTGAATCTACTAAAGGCTACTTCCTGACGGATTTGTCATATAAGCCCTTACAAAAAAGAACTGCAGTATATTGAAGTAAAACTGCAGTACCAAGTAGTTTAATGAAGCACAACCATAGAGTTGCAGTATAATGAAGTATAGTCACAGTACAGCTGCAGTAAAATGAAGTACAACTGAAAGTTGCATGAAGTATAACTGCAGTTGTATTGCAGTTTTATTTTACTAGTACTTTAGATGTATTGCAGTATAGTTGTGCTCCAGTAAAACTACAGACATTTTAGGTTATACTGCAATACTGCAGTTTTTTTGTGTCCAAAAAACTGCATTTTTCTATATGTAACAAAAACTGTAGTATTACTTCTAAAAAACTGCAGTAATCTTTAGTAAGGGAGATTTGGGATTCTGCGGTATGATTGGTTAGATCGCCTAGTTCTGATTCCAGAAAGTTAATAGAAAACACACACAAATACTGCTGAAATACTGTCAGAGAAAACAGCTTTCAGGTCTGGATACAGGGATCTCCATAATCAGAATAGGATTTGCCAGTAATATTTGAATGCAGTATTTCACTGGAGCTCTAGAGACGCCCCTGGCAGTCTGAGTGAATTTAAATTGTTTATTGATGGTTTGTTCATCTGGTTAATGATTTAATGCACTCGCACATGTGTAGTGTAGTGTAAAGATACTGTCCAAGCCTTACGCCCTTCCTTCATTTATGGAGACCAGAGTGTTGCTCAAACACTTCCATTGTGGACAACAGACCAAGCCAATTTCACCCTTTAATCTAAATCTTAAGACTTCTTTATAGGGCAGCTCCTTTAGACACGCTTGTGCCTTAATGTCTGTATTCTATGCTTTTGATGCAAAACTTTCTGGAAATTTGCCAAAGATGACCTCTGCTAATATCTGTCAGTCCTATACAGTATCAACAAGCAGAAACACAGAATGAAAGTGACAACAGTTACGTTTGATATTTCAGTGTGACATACCATGACACAGAATTGTTAGAAATTACATCGTTACACAATGGCGTTGAACAACCGCTCAATTGGTGGCTGCATCAGAAATCATGTACTCTCTTGAGTAGGTACTTACTTTAAATAAGTACGCTTGGTGGCCTCTAAAAAAAGTATGTGCTATGTAGTTTGAATGTAATCTGGACGTTTTACATTTCACCATGTTGTCATTATCATGTGACCCACTAGCGTCAGTTATTTTGTTTCACTGCTTCACATTCATAAATCCTCTTCAGGATGGGCCTCATGGGATTGTAGACTGTTCAGCATATGCGCTCAGGTCATCTGAGTACTTTTTGCCTACTCTTTTAGGAGTAAGCCTACTGTAAATTTGTACACACAGTACAATACTCCTCACATACTCGTCTACTAAATGCTAGTGAAGAATGTGATTTCGGATGGAGCCGGTGTTTTGAACAAGATTATTGAAACGCACAATTCAAAAGAACTGGTTCGTGGAGATGAATCGGACTTCCCAGCGCTGTCCACCTTATTTTTAAAATAAGAGCGGGATGCACAATATTCTACTTGATATTGCAAACTGGTATTTCTTATATAATTTTTAATGTTTTGTCTCTGGTTTGCATTACAAATATTTTTTACTGTTTGCTGCACTTTATTATTCTTGTTATTTACCCTAACTATAGAAGCTAATGATTCGCAAGCCTTGCACAGTCACTAGGGGTGGGAGATACAGCCTCAATTATATGACGATATTTCAAGAACATTTGCGATAATGATATTTATGACGATACAGAGAAAATTGTATGGAACATTTTATTGGTAATGGCAGCAGGCTGCAGCATTTATTAGTGCAAATAATAATAAATAACAATGAGCTACTGACATTGATGACAGAACACCTAATAGAGATGCACAATTTGCAATTTTCTTGGCCAATTCCGATTTTCTTTCTAAGAACCATAATTGACAGCATATACAAACAAAAATCTACTTTTCTTCAATGCAAAGTTTTTTCATAAAAAAAACAAGTAAAAAGTCAGTAATAAACTAACATGAAAAAAATTTGCAAACAACAGCACAAATAAATGCAATAAAGAGGGCTATGAAAGTTTTTCAGGTTAAGTAGGTTTTTATTCAGGTAAAAAAATACTACAGAAATTAATGTAATCAAATGTAAAATAACACTGAGACGAGTCAAGTCATCTTTATTTATATAGCGCTTTTTACAATGCAAATTGTGGCAAAGCAGCTTTACATTAATAAGAAAATGGTGTCATTGTGCAGCTTATTCTATATATTATTGATTCATTCCGTTGCAAATATCAGTAGTTATTAGTCTAGTTAATTTATGTGTATCAGCACTGGAGAAAACAGTGACGTAATCGTCCGGCTCAGCTCAGTTCGCATACAACGGCGCCAATGCAGGCATACCAAAAACACTGCTGAATATCAAGCAAATGTCCCCAACTTAAGCAAGCCAAAGGCAATGAGTGAGAGAGAGGCGGCGCCCACGCGGGTGTGTGTTACCCGTTGGAGAGAAAAGAGCGAAAACGTGCAGCTGACGTTATTGCCTGTGCCGCTGGTAACAAAACTGATCAGCTCAGAATTGGAAAGATGACGTTTCAAATTTGTTGTGTTTCCACTTTTAGCAGTAACAGTTTTCTTGCATATTGTGCTAAATATTGTGCTTAATTGTTGGAGGTCTGACCTCTTGTAACCAAACCACTTCCATACTATTGAAGTAGCTCCCTGTTTAGGTACTAAATCGTCATCGGAGGCTGATATGCTGCTTCTACTCTCAGACAGGTGTTATTTTTGTGTATGCCAGAGAACGTAAATGCGACATACGTCATTGCGTCGCTATATCATTGATATCGTGATATGACACTTTTTTTTTTTTTTTTTTAATCTTGTATAAAATATACCTGTATTATCGTGGACTGTATGATAATGGCTCACCCCTAACATCAAAATAAGGTGGATAGCTCTTTTGAAATGAAAATCGCTCTTAAAAAGGAGTCGATGCCATTTGATCGAGTAGTTTGGGATCATCTGAAATGGAATCTTGATTCCCAACTCAGAATTTATTCCCAGCCCTTGGTCAAATGGCAGGACCGTACGGAGCGCAATTGAACTTCCTCTGTTCGCTACAGCATTACATCAAGCATGCGTGCAAAATAGTTGTGAAATCCCATTTAAGAGTAACAATTTGGATTTACTGTTTAGAGAATGTTGAGACCGTTTCAAGCCAAAGTGATTGAGGAAAAAATTGAAGATAAATGGCTATTTCAGCTCATTTAACATAGGGTTTTGGACATTGGGCCTACAAAATCTGAGGCAGGCTAGATCTATGTTTGCTAGTGAGAGTAAAAAATGACCTATAAAAGTAGATTCTCAAGGACCCATAACGCTCCATCCCAGCAGTCCCTCAGGTCAAACCTCTGGTGCTGGAATTGTACCAAATTAACAAAAAGCATGTTAAATTAGAGCTATAATCAACTGTGTGTTTTGCTGAATTCCCATGTTAGATTTGGCTCTTGTTCTGACAGCATGATGAAACGCTGACTCACCAGTGGCTCCAAATGGAAATGCTAAATTAATGATTGTTTCAGTACAGATTCATGCACCTTCTGCCCTGTCCCGTCTGCCTTGGTTTTGACAAAAGGTTGTCCCACCCGAAACGCACCATATGAAGGATGAGTTTAACAACAATATTTGGTTTTGATTCAGATTAAAGCTAGGTATAAGGCTGAGCGCAGGATTAGAAACCTAGTTAATGTGTCAGTAAATTGGCCAATAAAGTGTTTTTGTCATCGTGTGAGCCACACTGGTCACTTTAGGCTTGTTTTTTCACCGTGGCGGTCAATCGCGGAAATATTTGTTGGGTACACATTTCATGTGTTGCACCTTGTTGCTTTATACAAGAATGTCGGTATTGCCGAGCTGAATGCTCTTGAATGAACTTCTTGTTTCAACAGTAGGTAAAAACTTATTGGAAACATCAACACTATAGTAGACAAAAAGAAAAGGAACATTTGTATTTATATAGTACATTTGTTTTTGTAGAAATGTTACACGTAAAATGAAAAGTCCATTTATCAATTAAGCAGACATCACAAACATGTCATATGTCTTAGACATATATGGACTATGCATGCATTTTGCATGTAATGGCTCACACGATGAAAGAATGTTTCGAAGTTGTGAAGAGTTTGACAATTTCAAAGAGGGTCTGTTTACACTAGTGCTTCAACGACGCGTCGACGTCACACTGTTTACATTCATCTCGCGTAATGGCGGCTTCTGCTCCTGGGAACGGAGAAAGTTCCCAAAACTTATCACAAAAACCTACACCACGATTATGAAAAAAAAAGTTTGGGAATACTTTAACCCCTGTGCATTCAAAATAAAAAGTTACGCATAGATGCAAAATGGACAAAAATGTCCATGCCAAAAAAACTGTCATAGAAATATGATTTATTAATATTTTTTTCCACTTTCACTGATGTCAATTTTTTAACCAGCATCTGTTCTATCCATAGATATCAAACATTCATTAATTTTAAGAACTCTAACCCTTTAAATGCTGGATTGTTTACATAATGCCGAAGGTATTTTTTATGAAAAAATTTAAAATTGTAGTTTATTTTTATGAACTAAATGCTAAGCAGAATTTTTTTCTTTGTGTATTAGATTCTTGGGTGTGTCAATGAAAAACAACAAATTTAATTTTGAGGCATTTATATTTTTTATGTAGTGTCAATTTAAAAAAAAAAAAAAACACTTGGGTCCATAATGGACTAAAATGTCCATGCCAAAAAACTGTCATAAAAATATGATTTATTAATATTTTTTTCCACTTTCACTCACTCTTTTTTTTTTTTTATCAACATCTCTTCTATTCATAATTACCAAACATTCATTCATTTTCAGAATTTTAACACTTTACAAATCTGTTTCTTCACATAACGCCACTGTTGTTTTCTATACAAATAATAATCATGAGTAACTGCTGAGTTATCTTGCAATCCTCTCTTCGTCTTGCGAACAATGAAATGATCAACCCCTCAAGCACCACATATCTATAGGTTTGGCCGTGAGAACACCTGTGCGAACACCTGTGTGTGAATTCAAACTTTGTATAAAATCTATCATGCTAAACAATCAGCATTTTCTTGTGGTGAAAACTAAAACAATGTGTTTAGGGACTTCTGAACTTCTGCTTCAAATTCAAGCGCGCCTTTTATCGCCGTACAAAAACAAGCGAAAAAGTGCAATCAATTAAGATGCATGTTTGGGTGAAAAAGAAAAACCTCAAAGCTAACCTTCTTTGACCTTGAATGCCTATTTGCAAATATTGTATCATTTTAAAGTCAAATGGCCCTGGGTTAAAAAATTGCCGTTTTAATGGGTTTCAATGTGGACATTTTTGTCCTTAAGGTCCTGAGTGTGAGTATTTTTTGTACGGAGGGTAAAATTGATTTTCTGAAGAAAATGAGGGTAAAATATTAAAATTCCAATAAAAATAAACATCTGAGCCAGAATTCATGTAGTTGGCATTAACAAAGGCACTCTTATAACAAAAAACAAAACTGAAATGGACAAAAATGTCCATAAGGATGCACAAGGGTTAAACAGAGGCCAAATAAAATGGTCCTTTGTCCCCTTTGCATAACCGAAATTGCGTACCACCTATGGAATTGGATCTCTGCCAAATTTTTAGGTTTTGGAGATTTTGAGTTGAGGAGAAAATCTTCATCTCAAATGAAAGCGAATGAAAATCAGTTTTGCATTTCAAAGAAGTTTATTTGGATGTGCGCGGACATTCTCTTTCGCACGTGCAAGGTTTCAGTTGCTCGCTCCTGACGATCGCTAAGGGCTGACCGCTCGCCTGCTCAACACAAACCAGCGTTACAATGCGCCAAAATTCCTGCCAATCAGAGATGAGGCTGCTAAATTCTGATTGGCTGGCTTGACAACCAACACAAGACTCCATGCATTACAGACAGCACAAGAGGAAAAATACATGGTTCAGGAGACGTTTCTTCAATGGCTTGATCACTGTCAAAGTTCCTTTTAAGACTGTATAGAAAGTCTTTGACGCTCTTCATTTTAAAGTTCAAATGTCTACCACTGGCTTATTTTTAATCAAAATCAAATCGTATTATTACATAATGGCGTGTCCCAGTGTTTCTACACCTCAATGAACTGCTAAATTATGAACTGGCAGGCAGCAGCATTTATTAGTGCAAACGAAATCAAGGGTATTTTCCATCCTTTTCCAATGAGCTACTGTCATTGATGATAGAACACCTAATTTGAACTGTAAATCTATTGTCATATGGTGGCAGCATTATAGTGCAACAATAATTTTGAATAGAGCTTTTTAATAGAGATGCACAAATTGCAATTTTCTTGGCCAATACCGATTTTCTTTCTAAGAACTATAATTGACAGCATACACAAACAAAAATCTACTTTTCTTAAACGTAAAGTTTTATTTTCATAAATTAAAAAAAATTTAGACCCTGTATGCTATCGATTTATTATTGGTATTTCGGTATTAGATTGTCATACCATACCGAAGCAAAAATTGTGGTATTGAGCCATCCCTAATCAGAAGTTGTTTGAGATTTTTTTTGTTTGACGCATTTTGGTCAGTAGTGGTGGTGCGCGCGCATTTGGTGTGAACGTGAAACCTGAGAGAATGCAAGCACTATTAAACCGGAGCGAGTGAGAGCGAGGAGGCGGCTGTGTGTCACTTCGCCATTGGAGAGAAGAGAGCGTGAACGTGGCTGACGTTGTTGCCTGTACCACTAGTAAAACTGATCAGCTCAGAATCGGTCACCGGTCAAGTTTGTTGCGTTTCCACCTTTAGCGTTCCTTCCACCTGTGCTTAATTGTTGGAGGTCTGACCTCTTGTAACCACTTCCATACTATTGAAGTAGCTCCCTGTTTAGGTACTAAATCATCATCGGAGGCTGATATGCTGCTTCTACTCTCAGACAGGTGTTATTTTTGTGCGTGCCACGGAACGTGAATGCGCCATATGTCATCGCGTCGCTATATCATTGATATGACACTTTTTTTTATAAAGTAAAAAAATCATACCTGTATTATCGTGGACGGCATATGGCACACCCGTAGTTAAGTCTATAGGTTACAAAGTGACATCGCCATCTACTGGCCTGGCATGCAAAATACAGTGTGTTTAATTGTTTTCATGGATCCGTGTGAACGGGATCATTTTGACAACGTTGTCGTCTGTACGCAACAAAACAAAAAAGCAAACGAAAAACTTCATTGTCGTGTAAACGTACCCTGAGAATCATCTCATCAGTTTTGATCAACAAGCCATGTGCTTTTAGTTGTTGTGCAAAGAGGAACTAACAAAAACATACTGTTTTGAAAGAAAAAAAAATCTTGTCTGAAAATGAAGCTAAAGTGATTGAGGAAAACTGACATGCCACACTGTTATATCATTAATGAGGGCTAGAGTGACGTAGTAATGTGCTCTGAACACAGACAGCAGTGGGAGTGTGTGGAACAGTGTGTTATGAGCTGAAATGACGTCAGCTTAATTGGCACAAAGACAGTGGTGTGATGAGAATTCTGCATTCACTGCTTTTTCGGTCAGCAAGAGCTGGTCAAGAACATCTGCATTTGATTTCTATTCACAACAGCAGATACTGTTAGAAAAGTACCTGTGTGAAAAAAAAAAAAAAAAAAAAAGAGTAATTCAAAGTGCGGTTTCTGAATTTTTCAGTGCTCTGGGAAATTTGCCTGCTCACAGATCTGGAGGAATATAGATCCATCTGTTATGTAAGTCCATCATCAGGTTTATTAAATATTGATGCGTGTATTCTGAAGAATTCCTTTGCTTTAGCCCTTATCAGAATGAGAACCGCATCAAGAAGCTTCTGCATCCGCTCAGCCCTTCAGCCATTTTCTCACACTCGTTTTCATATGCCATTATTTTTAGTGAGTGATAATGGTGTTCTTTACTAGTCAGGCTTTCTGTAAATCATCTTAGATTCACATTCAAATTGTTTTTAAAACGGTAAAAACAATTTGTACTGTGTAAAGGAGACTTTTCCCTGACAAATGGGAAACATATAAACAATGTCCAAAGGATAGTAAATGTACAATATTATAAACGGTCTGACAAAAGATGTCTGATTTAACTGTCGGAATGGCTTAAGCACTCAAATATGAGGAATTACTGTTACCAAGAAAATGAATTCAGTAATTTTTCATTAACGTTATTTTTGCATACTACAAGGAAATGAGAAATTCATTCAAGCCCATTTCTGTAACTGAAAACATATGGGAAACTGTCTCTCCATTTTATGGAATATCTTGGTTTAATTAAATATATTTTTAGACCCAGGTAATGAGAGCCATTCATTAAACTAAGCCCACCACTGAAAAGAGTTTTTTAACGCCAATGGATTTCTAACTGCTTAATTCATGTTCATGGACTGAGAAAAACACCAGAACAGGGTGAGGGCAACAGAACAGGGTGTTTAATTCAAGGTGCTATGTCACGAAATCAATCATATAGCACCTTCAAGGTGACGCCACGTGATAAATGAAGCCGGTACTGAAAGAGATGCAGTCTTTTTATATTTCATCCAATCTTAAAACCACATGATTGTTTAAAAAACCTTCAGTGGAAATCGTTTTTGAAGCCCAAGACTACATATGACTAGTATCAGTTCTTCTGCATCTCTGCTCCCCCCAACTTTGATTATAACAATTAAATCAAACCATCACAGAGGTTTTTCTCAAGGCCGGCCGTGACAAACCTCCGGCCCAGCTGCCCCTCCTTCCCACACTCCCTCTGCAAAGTGTGTTGAAATGAGGCCTGATGAAAAGTCTATGGCAGGTGTGAATAATTCATGAATCATAAATTACAGCACATGCCTCCCTGTAGGGGTAGTTATTTCACACCAGCTGTTCCGTAGCCTCCTCCTGTGCGGAAAATTAAAGAGAGGCGGTACTCTGAACCGTCCGCCGCCCTGACCGAGTCTCGGCGCAGTTCAGCTCTGCTAGAGCCTTTATCATGACATCTTGTTCTTCGATACAAAAGGAACAGAACTGTGTGTTTTTTTGTTACGCTGGATCGATGGCCTCATTCAATATCTGAACACAGAACGAAGGGGCCCTTAAGGCTCCCTGGGAGATTTTTTTTTTTTTTTTTATGTGCGAACCATAAAGCTGCACAGTGTTTTGTTTATTAACAGGACATTATAATGAAAGAAACAACTAAATGAACCAAAAAAGTGCTGATGCTGAGAAAAAGTAATATTTCTGATTTTTCAGCAAAGTATTTCTTGCACAGTTGACTGAATATAACACGGCGAAGCTATTTTCCTTAGATGTATTAATGTTTTTAACAAAAAGAAAAGAAAAACCCACACCATTGTATTCTTTAAAGCCCTGCAATGTGTCTTAAAGAGAAAGAACAAAGAACAAATGCTTTCATAGGTCTTAATATTTTATTTATTCATTTGATTTTTCAAAACTATTTTTTTCATAATAAATCTTCACTTTGAGGTCATCAAAGAATTGTCACAATAAAAACAAAAGAAGGTATTATAGAAAAAATTGTACACAAATAAAAAACACACAAAAACAAAAAGCAACATTTTATTCAGAATGTCATATAGTTTATACCTCTTGTACATTCCACACAGGTACAAGATAGCAGAGAGAAGAATGTTTGCGAACACTTTTTGAAGGGTGGTTTTCTCTAACTTTGTGCTTTATCTATAATCCAATACTCCGTTTTCCGGGGGTTGGGGGGGGGGGGGGGGACTGAATTCATTTGTTACTTTTTGAGCTTATGATATTATCTCTCAGTAGTCGGAGTCCTAAATACCATGCATAATTTGTTTGGTCACTAAGACGAGCAAGAGGATATTGCTTAAACAGTCCAAAATCTTATTTTCTTACGTCTGTTTGCTTTCCAAAACTCATACTCTTGTCTTTTAATGTGGACACAAAAGCAAAAATGAGAAAAACAGAAGTATGTCAAAAAGAACAGATGTTGGAGATGCACAAAGGAGGGAAAATCAAATCTGTATAGCTAATGGCAGAAACGGTTCTATCGCTATAGCAACACATTAACATTTAATTTTCTGTTTTTCATTTGTTTTCCCCTTGGTTTTTTCTTACAAAAGTTTGAAGAGCAGGTATACTGTAGTTGGCATCATCTATATAACAGGCTATAAAACACCACTTCAGCCACAGTCCAGAGAGCACACAGATAGTCTTTGCACCGTATATAAACATGTAATAAGATACTTTACGTGCATGGAGTTTTTCCTCAATCTATCCCGAATGGCCCCGGTATTCCTCGTCGTCATCAGCATCATCTGTCATCGTTTTGACAAACATACAAACAGAAGAAAATCCAACAACCTTTAGACGTGGATTGATATTTAAGGCCTCCACAATTCTCTTCGACACCGAATGGAAATCAGTTCGGATCCTACTAAGGAGCGGTCCTTTCTCAATACTGCCATCAGAAAAGGGAGTCAAATACTTTGGCTGATTTAACAATCATAGGTAGCATCTCATTTGTAAGTCCTTCGTTCCTTTTCCAATCCGTCCCATTGGTGAATGTCTGTTTGGATTGTTGCAGATGGTTTTTCTGGCTTTTAGAGGGAAAATGTTCCGGCAACACATATACAGGCAACATAATATGAAATACACTTAATTCTAACCAGCGGCCTTGTCTCTCAGCGATCCACAGCTGGAGTGACTATGTCGAGTCTTCTTGCACAGTACCATTTCATTTTGTACACACTTTTCAGCTTAGTAAAGTTCTGGTGTGCTTGGTTATAAAGTATGTTGTTGTTGTTGTTGTTGTTAGTAACAGTATATTGTGTCTTAGGTCAAACTAAGACAGTTTAGTCTTTTTCGATTTTTTTTTTTTTTTTTTCTTTTTCTCAATTACTATACACAGGTGCATCTCCCCTCCCCTTTTGCGTGAGTTCGGAGCACAGGATCTGTGGGTGGGTTGCAAGGGGGAGGGAGAAAGTCTGTGAGATCAGACGTAGTACTCCTTGTCCTTGTTCTTTTTATCTTTTTTATTTTTGGGCACACCAATGGGCTTTTCTTTGACAGCGGCTCCGTTGGGCTGCGTGGCAGAATTACTAATGTAGTTACGGCTCTCGTCCACGTGGTACGAGCCCTCGTCGCGGTTTCGGTATTTGTACATGGCATAGAGCAGGATTAGGATGCAGAGGGCGGCGGCCGCAACAATGCCTACAACCATGCCTGTGGTGCTGCTGGACTCCCGAATCACCTCCGGGCTGGGGTAACCCTTGGCCTCGGGTAGCGGAGGGTGAGCTGTGGGCACACAGAATGGGGGAAAGAGAGAGGCGGTTCATTAAAGCAACCGAAATATCCATTTATCTCTATTATGACAGAGCTCTCTAGAACGCTTGATTTTGAATTCAGTGGTCAGATATTTGCTAATATTCAATCTCGCCCAAGGAAACTGTATATTCTTCTCTTGGGTAACTGAAACAGGTGCTACTCACATCTCATTTTACACCGTATACAAATGCAAATGGTACCATCTTGCATGTTAATTATTGACTATCAATATGTAGTGAAAATGAAATCGGAGGACTTGAGTATTAAAGTCAACAATTCACCCTATGCATTTCTATTCTAAATGCAACTAAAAGATCTTATTGTGATCAATTTATCTTGTTGCATTTTTTTAAAATTAGTTTTGACTTCATAATTTGTAACTGTTTTCCTGTAAAATGACAAGACTTCTCTTTGATGCATGCAAAACTTCTTCAATCATTAAGTTATCATTTAGCTTGCATTCAAATTTTCCTCCATCCAGTCAACATTTTTTTCCTCTTCGATGATGTTTCGCTCTGATGTCACAATTTCTATTACATTGCAACTTTACTATTACTGCATGTAGATATAATGTTCCCAAGAATGTTTTAAATCCAGAGGAATAAGCAATTTTAACCAGGACACGGACCATGTCCCTGCGACGCCTATCAATGACATCATACCTGCATTACCCTTGATTTCCGTTTCCGAATTTATTTTAATAAAAAATAATATATTAAATCTTTTATTAGACAAGGGAATAACTGACTGGCTACATTAATAGACAGAAATTGAATTTCTCTCAATTAGCAATCGCTGGCCTCGTTCAGCACCCACAGCACTCGGCCTTGTTAATAATCTCATCCATGGTCATGATTTCTGCCCGTCAGATTCTCCCTCACACGATTCCATGCTTAATCTCTATGTCCTCAAGCTACACCTTGCGACTTCTAGCCGCAAAAATGAACATATTGTGCCTTTAAGATAATGTGCATATTAAATTATAACTCACGGTATTCGTGTGTGTTGGGCTCATTTATCACCTTGTAAAACGTACAGCTTAGTGAGCATTACCCCTTTCTTAAAAACCACCAATCCGTTGAGTTAATCTAAAAGTTTTCACTACCGTAATGTCAACATTGCAGCTTCTTTCAAACCCGTAATACTATTCAGTTTTGAGTCGGCGAGAAATGCTAAGAGGAATGAAACTATAAAGAATTTGAAAGAAACCCAAAAATCAATATTTCTCTGCCAAATTGATTCCTCTCCTGACGAGATTAGATATCCCACTGAGAAACTGCTTCACAGCACCGTACAGTCACTTCAGTAAACAGGATATAAACCACAATAACGGCACTCAACCTTGCAATATATGCATGTACTGCTGCCGAACGGACAAACTTGTACTGTAAGCTTTTCCTAACACACTTTGCTTATCAAACCGTCACAAAACGCATCTGGCTGACACAGAGAGAGCGATCAGAATGGATATGCTGCACACTTTCCATGAGCCATGACCAGTGAGTGAACCTCGCTTCCTGGCCATTTATTCCTTACAGAGAGAACGACGTGGTGGGTGGAATTGTATGGTATAGTTTGTTCTGATTTCTGTCTCTTGGAGAGGGGACAGTGACTGCAAGACAATGCGACTGCAAGCCGAGTGTAAATGCTCGGCAAAACAACACCTGTGACAGAGCCGTTTACAGCTTAGGACCGATCCACTACAACTCACAGGTGCAGGAAATGAGATGATGACAAAGTACAGCAGGGAATTATAGATGGTGACCTCTGCTCAAACATCTGTTTGTAGAAGCGTCGTGTGGAAGGAGGACACTTTGAAGAGCCGTAACATCATTTATCTGAGAACTCTCAGCTTTGGACAACATTTTACGTGTCTGCTTTTTTCCTGTGCTTATTAGCAAGATCGTTACATGATTTGTCAGCGTATTATAATATGACTGCATAGGCCACTAGCGGCTGTAACCAAGCCAGCTGAAGGAATCCAGATTGGGTTAACCTTTGTGCTTCATTTTTCATGTCGAAAGTGGTTTTCGCAGTCGACTGAGTAGCCAGGATGCACCCGCTGCGTAGAGAAATAGGAAAAGCAGTATGTGCTACGCTAGCATGCTCGTTGGCCTTTTCTGAAATTATACCTCAACACAATTCATCAGGTCTCTTTAACCCACACGCGGTCAGTGCGGAAGAATAGGGACCATGAGTAAAATGATCAAAAATACAGACTATTAGGGCTCCCCCCTAATAGTCGATTAGAAGAGGCTTGGTCGAGCAAGATTTAATTAGTTGGTTAGTCGCAGAAAAAAAAAAAAAAAAAAAATCCCCACGGGAAGTCCGTGAGGGACAGATTGTTAACGGCAGCAAATCCAAACATTCTCTCATCATCCATCGACCTCAAATATGGCTTATCACTTGAAACCTGGAAGTAGTAGCAACGTTACAAGTCCGCTCGCTCTAATGTTAACCTAGATAAATGTGCGCTTATTGCATTGACATGGAGGTGCCGGTGCGATCACTTTTGCATTTTAAAATACTCCACCATTTTAGTTATACAGGTAAGAGTAATGCAAACTGTAAAGGGTCTACTTTTATTTCTGTAAACTCACAATACGAGCAAAACATTGTAAAATAATGAAAACAATCAGGATGTGCCGTGTCGTCTCGGTCTTTGAACTTGAGCACAAAATAAACCTCTTCTCTCTTCACAAACACGTGAAATGTATCTATAGAAAGCTTGAAATCTCGACTTTTAAACGAACCAATTCAAATGGAAAAGAACTATTGTCAGATTATGAAATCCGTATGAAGCGTGCACTACTGCGGAGATGAGTCAGATTTGTTGTCCAGCCGAAAACAATCAATTATTAACGTTTAGACAGTCGCCTTCTGGTTTTTTTTTCACGACACAATCATTACTTTTGCCGGTGCGCTGTGGAAAGCTTCATGCTTGCGCTTGAGTGCTGATTAGGCCATGTTTTCAATATACAGGCAATTAAAAGCTGGTTATGTTTTATGGCTTATTAATGGAAACGCGCGGTCAGTCGACTAATGGCTTAAAAGAAAGACTACTAGTCGAATAGAAAAGTCTTTATCTAGGGGTAGCCCTACTAACTGCATAGAATGGGTGAAAATGAAATCATGTGAGCTGAAATGATATAGAAGCACAAAGAAATTTGATGACAGGCACAAGTTAAAGTTTGTTTAATATAATGACCTATTTAAAAACTCATCTAAGCAATGAGCTCCCCCGGTGCCAGAAAGAAAATTAAAATATTATATTTACAGCATATAAACAGGGTAAAGGATTTAATGTGGTTTAATGAGGTATTAATGTCTGTTTAAAGAGGCAAAGTCATATTATACAAACATATTTCAGCACAAACTGCGAACACTTTGATAAATGAGCACATAAGCAACAATGCAGCTCAGGTAACAGCGCGTCCTAACCGGCAACAAAACCATAAAAGCCCTTTCAAGTTAATCTGAGCTCCTGTTCGAACCAGCTGCGACAAGCGGTGAATGCCGCCACATTTTGTCAGTCGCTCGGTTTCTATTTCTGCACTGTAGCGCCGGATTATTAAACATCAAACATGAATGAGCCTTGGAGAGGTTGTTTTTGGAAGTTGAGAAACATCGGATATGACAAATCCCTCAAGATCAACAAGGAGCATCATAAAATGGATGCCGCCCGAAGAAGTATCGTGGAAGTGCCGAAAGTACAAGACGTGTTCTAGGTTTTTCGCTCTTCAGCTCGCCCTCACTGTTCTGATTGGCTGTGGTTTTGTTGGGTTGAATTTTCGCTGGATATCTCATCGCGTATGACACGCCGGACACATTTCCCAGACTCTTTTCATTTTTGTGGTTTCCACTTGGCTGAATATGTGAGAAATGATGGCATTAGTTATTTTAAACGCACTTTCTGTACATTTTACCGAATGTCAAATATGATGTTTATATCCTCAAATTGTAGTGCTAGGACACTACACAAAATAATTTGAATAATCTTGCAATAATGGAGTGGTTTCAAACAGAACAATGAAAAAATGCAGAACATTTTTAAGAGGAAAAGAACATGTTGACAGTAATAATATAAAAGAAAGATGACTAACCTAACCCACCTGAACTTGGATCGCAAGGGTCGATGTCCTCATCGTCACTGGGACATTCTGCCGACGCTACCAGAAGATCATCCTGTCCCAGAGAGACACAAAAGAGATAGAGGGTTAGTCAGAAACATCTTGTGGCATCATTACAGTTTTATAGGGCTGCTGTGTCATCTAAGGCCTCACGCTGTGAGAGAGAGAGAGCAACGAAAAGGAAATGTCCTTTCCACTGCCACTCTGACATCTCTCAGGTCCTCTGAGCTTTGACTCACAGGCGTGATCAAAGGTGTCCTAACCGTAAAAGGTCACAACTTTTCCGCTAAAACGACCCTTTTTTAAAACATGCCAAATCACCTCATACTACAGTCTTGAGAGACTTCCACTTCAAGGCAGTTGGAAATATCGATCAGAACAGCACAAGCACATATACACACACACACAAAGATTTCACGAATCCCTTGACGATTACAATGTTGCCGGCAGTTGCTTTATAAAGAAAGGCACGCGGAAACATGTGGCGTGAGAAGCATCAAATCCACTCACATCCATCCGTCCCGCTGGAAAACAATCTCATCAAACGTGCCTTTTAATCTGAAATAAAACCATAGGAAGCAAACATACAGACAAGCCCTATCAAGGACAATGCACGGCGCTGAGACACGCACAACATATACTGAAGGAAATCTTGCCTCTGTTCCAGTGATGGTTCCGAAGGGAAAGAAAGCCATGTTGAGATTTCACGCTTTGAATTCCAAAGATGGTATCCGACTGTGGTTTAATAGCTCAGAACGTCTCTCCGTGCAGGAATTCTCCATCAACTATGCAAAAAGGCAGCGAGCTTGACGTTCCTCACAGCACTACAGCAGAAAATTCCATCTGACGATGTCGCTTTGGTGGCATCCATTTAGTGCCAGTCTTCACACTTCTCTCTCTCTCTCTCTCTGCAATTAGCCAGAGTGTATACATTTGCCAGCTGGCCAAACGTGTACATGCATGTGTGCTTGTCCCAATTGAAACGCAGGGCTGGCTGAGTCTGTGTGTGTGCGTGCGCGCACGGGGAGGACAGACATCGATTTGTCTCTCTGAGCTCACAGTCTGCCCACAGGCTGCGGGGCAATGCCCACGCCAATCAGGACCTTTAACCATCATCACAGCCACGCGGACCACACGAAAACAACACGGCAAGAGAGAGAGAGGGAGAGGAAAGTAGGAGTGGGAGGGGACCCTGCACAGTTGTTTCAAAGTGGTTGCCGTAACCACATGGTTGCCATTTTCCTTGCAGCAATATCTGTTCAACTCCCAGCTCTCAAACACCCTGCAAGTAGGTCAGTGCGGGTGAATAATTTAGATCTCTGACGTTACAGTGCTGGTTTGTGTGTTGCTGCTGGAAGGCTGGGAGACATGGAGGTAATGTGTTGGAGCAGGAGTGCACAACAGAGCCCTTGCTAAAGGCCGGCAGCGCATCTGTCTGCCTGACTCTAGAGATGGAAAGAATAATAACGCAGAGATCGTGGGAGCCACGGGTTGCTGGGTGAAGTCGTCTATGCCGCGCCGTCTGTGAACTGACATGCAATGGATAAGACTGCGACTATCATGGACATTGAGATTAGAAGTTAGGTCTCTGATAAAAAGCCAAGGGAGACAGGTATACAGGCTTAATAATGCATAGGCTTGAGCATGAGACACGACATGAGACTCGGTTCTCTTCCTTGACATGACCACCGAGAGGAAGGAAGGAAGAACTTGTCCACAAGTTTAGATCCATGAGCTATCAACATTGTGCCTGAACAATCATCCCAAGTTACCTTGGTGATATACATCGAACATTTACAACGTGTTCGAAACTTTGGAGTTGGAAAGATTCCCCCAAGACTATATATATATATATATATATATAACAATAAAATGGTAATTAATTTCGGTGGTGTCAAAGCAGACATCACTCTAGTCCTCAGTGTCCCATGAAATCATTCTAATATGCTGTTTTGGTGCTCAAGAAATATTTATCAATTTTGAAAATGGTTGTGCTGCTTTTTTGTGTGAAACTGCTACATTTTTTGCCTTTGAAGGGAAAGACCAAAAGAACAGCATTTATTTGTAATATAAATAATTTGTAAATGTCATTATAAATGTCTTGTCAATTAAATGAATCCTTGCTAAATAAAATTATAAAAGGGTTTGTTCACCCAAAAATAAAAATTAGGTTATTTATTACTCTCCAAACCCATAACACAAATGAAGATCTTTTTGATGATATCTGAAAGCTTTCTGTCCCCACATAGACAGCTATGCATCTACCATGTTGACACTTCAAAAATTTCGTAAAACTAATCTATATGAATAGAGTACTATTCATACTCAAAATTGTGGAGATACTCGATCACTTTATATGATGAACAGATTCAATTCAGTTTTTTATTCACAAATAAACATCGATCAGCGAACATAAACAAGCTCAACCAAACCTGCTTCATGGATGAGAACAAACCTCTTGCGGAAGCTCAAACGGGCTGTAAAACACACGAGAATGAACCTCACTGGTTCTCACACGTCAAGCAAACAAGCTTGAACTTCCGTTTACCACAACTGATGTGTGAGTTGAATGTTTACATGTGAATAAAAGCCTAAATTCAATCTGTTCATCATATAAAGTGATAGTGTCTCTTTAGAAAATTTGAACTAAACAGACTTTTGAACGGTCGTGTGATTCCAATGATTCCATTCATTTAAATGTTATTATTTCCCAAATTGCACGTCATTAAACTAGTATTGAGATCCTCCTTGTCTTAAAATTTAGCTGCTTTAATAGCATCTCTAATGTAGACTTCAATAGCAAAAAAAACAGTCGGTTCCTTTCTGCAATTCATCTCAAACGATCCTTTTAGATTAATCAGTTAAAAATTCATATTTGGCTACAATTAGTCTCCAGGTTGCAACAATGGCAACAATATATGATCAAAAGGCAAAAGCTGATATCATCCAGCTCCAACTGTTCTAACTGGCAGGGATAGGAATCCGCCAAATGACTACATGCCATTGTGACTGGCTTTAAAATGAACATGCTCCACCCAAACCTTTGTTAGGATCTCTATTTAAATTCCACTCACACAGCTGAACGCCAGAAACCATCCTTCTCTTTCACTGTCTTTCCTCTTTTGGAAACACTGCCCCTCAGCAAAGTGTCAAAACTTGGATTTAAGTCCTCAGATGTGGCGTTACACAAGGACTTGAGTGTGAGGCTGCTTTCTGCAGAAAAGTCACATATGACTAAGAGCGAGCCTTCAGCACCCATCTGCCTGAGCTTGCCGCTCTCCTCCATCCACTGCCCACTCAACAGCTGTGCTGAGGCGGATGAGGAGGCCAGAAGCGGCCTACATTATAACTAGTTATTCAGCAGTAAGAAAATGGACAGTGCAGCATGTTGGAGACCGCGGGTGTGCTATCGGAGCATCGTTTGCACACACTCACACGTAGACCACATGCACAGTATTAGACACCCTGTTTTGCTTTTCTCTTAATTACTGCACTGCCAACAGGCACAATAAGGGATGTGACAGTGCCAAAAATGGGCGGGGGAGTGGAGGAAAGAGGGAGACAACAACGCTCAGTTCACCTGTGTACACAGAGGGGGAACCAGCTGTGCCCTAATGAGACGCTCTCACAAAACACACACTTTTCAAGCTCCACCTCCATTCATCCCTCTCCAATTATCTCTCAGCAGCCAGACTGATCTATAGAGACACAGACTAAAAGTAGGACCTGACTGAGCCAGCTGTACATGCCCTGGATAAGAGAGGCACAGGAAGTGGATGGATCTGACCTACTGACCTCTTCAACCCTAAACCTTATGTAAGTAGGATCCAAATGAACTTTTTAACGCAGCAAATTCTGCAGCCACAAATGTTTTTTTGTAATGGCTATGGAACAATTGGACCCTGTATGTTAGTCCTGACCCTCAAGAATGTCTAAAAGGCTTGTTGTGTAACATAATTCCCTCAACTTTCATCAAAAAGATACCTATGGAAGCTCGTTTCTTTTTCTCTCTCGCAATTCGGAGAAAAAAACGTTAGGACAATCATAACGGCAATTTTGTCCGAAAAACAAATCAGACAGGAGAGTTAGTAGATTAACTTCAGTGGACTTCAACTTGGCGTATTGACGCGTTTCAGTGATTGAAACAACGTACCCTCCGAGAACATGTGGCGTGAGACCGCCATGGCTTGTCGGACGCAGCGACAGTAAAGGAGGGCGGGTCTTTGCGAAGGTCAGTTGCGAGGAAAAAAAGTAAGAATTGTGACAAGTCACAATTACCATTTTTATTCAGTGGCGGAAACAAGCTTCCATAGATACCACTTCTCAAGTCCTTGTTCTTTTGACAATTTACACTCAAAAACCAATATAAATTTCACAGCCAGCCTGAGATGGCCAGGCTCAGACACTCGCATTCACCTCTCTCCATCTCTTTCAGTCATGAAGATGCTAGTATTCCACCAAGAATAAGAATATCTCAGAACAGTGCACAGTCTGTTGTTGTTGCCATGGTGACATGAAGATTCAGCCTGTTCAAAATGATAAGAAATAAAAACCGAATCGCCTCGGTAGCTCAGCTGGGACCTGCAAAGCAAACCATTGATTTCTCGCTGAAATCTGGTTTTTTTTTTCTTTTTCTTCTTTTTCTCCATATTCCTTTCCTCCAGCCAGAGTGAGAGAAAGCATAAGAACATCAAAGTCTGCCAGCTAACTTAGCAGCCTGCTAATGAAGTGTGAATATTCATAGAGAGGTCCTGGTGCTAAATGCAGCCTCACTTTGCTGAGAGAGGTGTGTTTAAAATACTGAGAGCTCGTACAATGAATAAAAAATGGCCACTGATGCACTGCAGTATTCTCTAACAAGAACAGTTGAAAAAAAAAAAAAAAAAAATCACAGGAAACACAACGGAGATGCGCCTGCTAGTATACAACTAGCGTGCACAGAAATATATAGAGCTGGCCCACGGGGCCTCCATATGCGCTCACTGACATCCTGTACATGAGATTCTACTAGTTAAAGGTTTAAAAGAGCTACAAAAACAAAAAAAACAATCTGAAGTACTGGATGAATCTCCATTTTCCATCATCAAATGCCGTTCTACAACGAATAATAGAGAACCCAGACCTTTCATAAAAGATCACACATCGATCAAGAACCATTCTCATTTAGGTATTAGAT
The DNA here is from genome assembly GCA_037194245.1 of Opsariichthys bidens. Taxonomy (NCBI): domain Eukaryota; kingdom Metazoa; phylum Chordata; class Actinopteri; order Cypriniformes; family Xenocyprididae; genus Opsariichthys; species Opsariichthys bidens. The sequence goes on from CM074296.1 coordinate 14,033,153, forward strand.
TATTTCGGCACATTCAAAAGCTTTACAATATCCTGTTTAATTATAACACCTCATTAATAATCTTAATTAAAGACTTGCTTGGCTTTTTATTTCATATTTCTGGTCATATTCTGAACGACACATTGGTTCGTGTTTTTCCAAAGGAGAAAAATAGTTTGTCTTCAAATATTTTAATTGAATGTTCGATAACGTTGACCAATAGTCAAACCGTTATTTAGACACTGTTTTAGCAAACTCGTTCGTTCTGTTTTATAACTTCGTGGTCCAATCAATTCCACGTTGATAAGATCAATTCTCGTCCTACCTTTTTTCTCGCTTACTATCATCTTTCACTTAGAAATATGAAAAATTGCTGACGTAAAATGCCATTTCACATTGACTATTAAAAAAAAGTAGTTTATTAAAGGTTTTAATAACTGTAAAAAATTATTTGAACAATTGAAGTATAATTGTCTTCTATGTTCTTAAAAAAAAGTATGAAAAAACAGGCAAATGCATCATGACTGACAGAGAAGTTCTCAAAGTACTCTTGACTCACTCTGAGAAGACATGTGAGTCACAAGTAGCCATTACAAGCAACTCCCAGGGGTCATCCAAGTGGGAATAAATAAATCTGATCATACACGCTGCCCACAGACAGAACACGCTGTTACAGACCGAAGCTCTAGATCTTAAACAAAGAGTGAGAGAGGGGAGGGCAACCTGCCAACTTCACGCAACACAATACACACACTTGTTCACAGCACACTGGGTTGAACTTTACTGGAGGACAGCACTTGATCTTCACACACTTTTAATGAGGGGCAGAAAAAAAACGAGATCCAAATCAACAAAGGACAATACAAACATCGGTGGGCGGTCGAGACGACAGGAGGAAGCGTCTTGTTAAGCACGAGAAGAAACCGGCATGCCATGAATGACTCTGGAAATGCGAACTCGCTGCAACAGATGTGGACATCGGCGACGAATGACGCCAACATCTCTCACGCTCAAAAAAAGCACTGCAACTTTTCTTTCTTTTCCCGTAACTCCCTCACCGCTGCCCCAATTCTGTTTTCTCTCTGCCTCTCTCTCTCTCTCTCTCTCTCTCTCTCTCGCTCGCTCGCTCTACGTGCGGAGCGCTGCAGACAAATGGTGCATGCCTCTTTCGCTGCATGAATATGACAACATCAAAGACTGCATGCGATGATGGCAGGATGGAGAAGGACCGTGAGAAAGAGAGACTACCTGGGATGAGGAACAATGCCACCTCGCATCCATGATGGCAGCCTGGCTACACTGTCTGCCTCCTCCTACTACAGCTTTGCTTTTCTTTTTAGGTGAGAGTTTGTCCTCTCCCCCTCTCTGATCTCCCCGTCCCTGCTCCTAGAGCAACAAAAAAGCCCCACACCAATAAAATAAAGTCCGCTCTGTCAGATCAAAAGTGATGACTGGAGAAGTCCTACTTTGGTAAGCAGATAGGAATGATAAATTGTCTGTGCATCAGGAGAGACTATGAGTGCCTTCTACAGACTAGAGGAGAGAGAGAGAGAGAGAGAGAGAGAGAGAGAGGGAGGGAAGGCGTAAGCGAGGGAGAAGAGAAAACGAGAAAGAAACACACGGAGAGAGGCGGGAGTGAGGGGAAAAAACGGTACGACTGCAAGCCGATCACATGACTCGTTTCAGCCAATCGCCATTGCCGCTCAGCTTGAGGTTGCTAAGGGTTTGCTCAGTTGGACATATTTTATTATAGCATTTTTTTTTTAGAAAGAGATTGATGTGTGTATGTGGAGAGGAGGGTGGTTGCACACCTTCTGCCCTGCCATGAAACTCCACTGAGACACAACCCACAATCTAACATCAAACACACAATGCACACTCTCAAAATGCATCTCTCCACAGCGAGAGCGCGAATGTTACACAACGGAAGGCAAAAGCTCCACGTTTTCATCTCCACCGGCCCTCCTGCTCCTCTGGGACCTTGGGTTATTCGGCTCCATCTAAATGCCTCCGCCAGCTAAACTAACCAGCATGAACGCACATTTCGCTCGCATTCAAATGCGTGCTTTGGGCACGTAGACGCCCACTGAGAAAGGAGGGGTGGAACAGATAAAGAGAGATATGCGGTAGGTGTCTGTTTTTCACACAGTGGTCAGTCTCAGAGGACTCTGTTTGTCCCCTGCGTCGGCAGAATCTGCACGGACACCAAAAGCAGCCATACATTATGAATGTGACAGAATTGATAAAAAAGGGAACAAAAACGAGCCAAGGTCTCACACGAGATTATTAGACATGATAGGTTTGAACACATCTGGTCTGCCATGAAGACTATAACAAGCGGCATGAAAAACCCTTTGTGAATTTACAGGGTCGTCATTATCTAACAGCACACAGATTAATAAACGTTTGCAATATCTACCACCTCCAGAGAGAGAGAGAGAGAGGGGGAGAGAAGAAAGACTCAGGAATAGTAGCTGAGGAGCAGTCCATTTTATTACTCGCTTTGTGGCAGCTCAAACAATCATATTGATTGACTGATTTAAGCGGTCAGTGTAAATGAGCACTGGGACAACAGTGCATGCAGGGCAAGTCACAGGATCCATTAATTTGGACAGAAGTGGGGAAAAAGCACAGGAATCGGAACCAGTTTAAATTCATCCATGCTGAACATTGTCCTGCCCTCATGATGCAACAGAATGAAATGAGTTGGAACCACATTAGAGTACGTGTGAATTTTGAAACTGGACTGTTGTATTTTAACAATTGTGACACACATAGATTACAAATATATGCATATTTATAGGTACTTTAAATAATAAAGCTAATTATAATTACTAGCGATGGGTAATGTACATCACACTTTCCGGCGAAAAACAAGCAACATTATGCAATTTAATTTCACCATAATTAACTTCGTTTGCGATTGATTTGGTTCATTTTCTTCAATCAGTTTAGAATATCAGTTTCCATGACTCAACAACAAAACAGTAAGTTTGCAGTATGGAATTTTTCATCTATTAAAATGGTTTACTACAAAACAAAATATTGCTGTTCATTATTATGTACAGAGATTATGGCGCATATAAATGAAAATGATTAAATGTAAATCTTCCGGTGTTCATTTAGTGAAGACAATGCATCTAGTTGGCAGTAATTGCTGTTTGGTCAAAATGATGGTTCCACTGATAACAAATAAATAAATAAATAAATAAATACAAAACAAAAATAACCCCTGTTAACCGTTTCAGAACAACATAATCAGAAATGGAGATATTTTAAGCCCAAAATATTACCGACCTTACCACATTTTATATGTGTGTATATATATATAAATAATATGTACACACACACACACATATATACATATATATATATATATACACACACACACATACAAATATATATACGTACATATACATATATATTACATTTTATATATATATACTACATTTTTAAAATGTAGTTCAAAATACACAATTACTAAGGTGAACAGTAAGGATGCTCACATGTGCTCACATGCTAATTTCTGTTTCCAAAGAAACCAGATTTGTTTGGCTTTGAATAACTGTCATATTAAGTGTGTTGTTGTAAGGACTCAACTCATATTGTAAAAGAATTTGCAAATTTTTTGAGACCACAGGTGTGGGACATGAGCAAAAATGGGGTTTGGACTTATAAGTGCTTCATAATTTTTCATTAAATCATACTATTCATTCATAATTTTTATGTCAAGGTGTGCAATGACACTGTTTATATTTATGACAAATAGTTGCAGAAACATTACTATACAGCATTTAATATACAATATGCTGTATATTAATATATAAACATTGCTTTCTATTTGACATGTCATACATTATAGACATTTTTCAACAATTGTATCCCCAAAGTATAGCTAGCTTAGAAAGACTCACACATATACACAATTGAATATATCATTTCAAATTACGCAAAGGCAAACAATTTTCAAATGTAAGTTCCATATATAGTCCCACTGTAAGAACTGATTTGTAATGACACTAGAAATACGCCCTGTAAACACATTACAGTAATTCTCTGTAAATATTTTCACCAAGAGAGAGAGAAAAAAAAGAGTCCTATTTTGCATCTGATGGAATCAAATCCACTCAGCACCAACACAGGGCATCTATAAATGCATGACTCTCACGTGGCACACACCCACGCTGCCATTTTCTAAGCAGAGAAGTGGCGCTTCACTGCCCTCTGCCCATCTCTAGATCTAAAAGATACCCCAGGGTGTTTAATGACATGCACAGCTCACACAGGAAATGCTAATTTATTATTTAAAGCCCAGCACATAGCCCGATGGCCCGCCGCAGCAAGATGTCCCTGTAGATCGGAATAAACATATGGGTTCCTGACATGCCAAATCCCATCGAGCCAAACACCACGGCCACAGATGTGAAAGGATATCAGAAACATGGCATCAAAAACCAGACAGAACAGCCACAAATCCATAAACATGGTGACGTAACAGGTAAAATGCAGAGAAAGTATACTTTAGAGAAGGAAAACCCAAAGAGAAAGAGTGGGACAGAGGATAAAGAAGATAATAAAAAAGCTGTCACTTCTGAACAGCAGTCGTGCGGGTGGTAGTCACAAAGGAAATCAACTTCTGATAGAAATATTAAACATCTCATCTGTCAGTCACAAGCAGACGGTGCATGCATGTGTTTTTCTAACCATGTTGGGCTCCTCTGAGACGACCTCGGTTGTTTGTTTGTTGTGGCTGCTGTTTGAACAGAAACGAGTAAAACGTGATGCTTGGCTTTCTATCATTAACGCTTCTTTAAAAAGCTTATATGCTGTGAGCCAGTGTCAAACAATAGCAAAACCAGTTTATCTGAGGATAATCCAAGCTCCACACGTCATTTTAAGATTAAGAATGCTCACAGAGCAGATCCGAAGCCATTAAAGGGGAAAAAAAAAAAAAAAAAAATGGCCACGCAAAGTATGTAAAATTATTCCAAAGACTACAGACCTCATTTACACTACACACAAATCTGCTGTATTACAAGCAAATCAATTGATCTGCATGAAATATTATTGCCTTCCGAGCCATTCATTTGTAAACCATTTGTACAATAAAAATCATCTCTATTATCTGCAGCGCCTTTATCTTCAAAGGCCACGCTGACGATCTGGGACTCAAAAACTCATTTAATGCTGGAAATGAACTGAAAGTTTCAGGATTTTGAAATTTAAAACAAAGCAGTATTATGAAACGAAATACAACATTTAAGATTCTGCACGACAGCTCACTAATCAAACAATAATTACATGGGTCAGTGGCGACATTCACTTTTGTCTCGTCTCTTAGTTTATTTAAAAATGTATTAAAAATGCAATTCATACATAAAATGACTTGAATACACATCTTTGGCGGGACAAGCATGTTTAATTTCTGAATTAAATTTTCATCTTTTTTTGGTTAGTTCAGATTGTAAACTATAGCATGGTGTGACTCCAAAGACGATTTATTAAATAACAAATGACATTTATGAATGAATAATTAATGATATTTGAAAAATTATCTTTATTTAAAAACATTTGGAAATAATAATGCCAAAAATTATAAATTGGTATAACATTTTTTTTTAATACCACATTAATAAAATTACCCCAAGTTTTGCCATCCTGTATACGACTTTCTAATTTCTGACGAACACAATCTGAGTTATATTAATAAATATCCTGACGCAGCCAAGCTTTACATTGGCAATGAATGGGAAACGACGAGTATGAAGCTCAAGAAAGCGCATCCGTCCATAGTAAATGCACTCCACACTGCACCGGGGGGTAATAAAGTCCTTCTGAAGCAAAGTGATGCGTTTGTGTTAGAAGTTGTCGCCTCTCGCAGTTCAAAACGTTTACGAAGTTGAATACGAAAGACAGTCTGGCGGAAACTAGACATTTTACTTTATAATTTGTTAAATATGAATGTTTTTATACACAAACGCATTGTTTCACGTTGGATGAAGCTTCATACTCGTTGTTTCCCATTCACTGCCATTATAAAGCTTGGATGCGTTAACTCCAATTGCGTTCATAAGAAAGAAAAAGTCAAATACACCTGGCTTGAGGGTGAGTAAATCCTGGAGTAATTTTCATTTTAAAGTGAACTAATCCTTTAAATCATTAGTGATTACATTTAATCTTTTAGTTCTTCAAAACCATATAAAAAAGCAAATACTTTGCAAAATAGATTTTTCCATTCCTTTTCTTTACTGTGAACACTCGTATGTCATTCACCCATAATATGTAATAAAATAAAAATTCATGTTAATTTTTCAGCTTGTTCAATTCACAAGCTCTTTATACAGATCGAACAATTATATATCTACGCAGCTAACGATTCCTCCGCACACTGCGCAGCAATTTTCACACTCTCAAGTGACACTTAAATTCCTTTCGCCCCTTCTTCCAGATATCGGCTAAATCAAGGACGTTTAAGGGGGGAGACCTCGGCGGACACTCTGGAAAAGTGTTAAGAAGATGGAGAGCCCAAGAAGTTCCATTAGCTCTTATTACAGAGAGCTCTCTGGTCTAATGGCTGCTCCCTTCTAATGGGCATCACAAAGGCCTGTAATCAAAGAACCACAAACTCCTCTTTGATTTCATATCTCTCTCCATCCAGCTTTTATCATTAATTAGATATTAAAAATCCATCTTAAAAAAATGAAGCCGTTGATTTGGACAGTGCAGCTGTGCAGTGAGAGAGAGAGAGATTGTAATGGATGATAATGGAGCGCAGATGGCGCAAACTTAGAGAGTGGCGTAGACACCGCTGTGCCGAGAAGAGAGGAGTCTCATATTTCCATGGCAACATTTACCATCATTGTCGGTGTGCGGAGGGTGGCAAGCCCACCATTTTGTAATGCAATCCGCAGACGAGGCCATGAGAAGCCAACGTCACGATCGGGCGCTAATAGATCGAAATATCTGTTATTGCTCAACTATCACTTTCACACAACGTGCCTGGAGTGCCCTTGAGCAGGGAGGTAATTTAATATGCAGTGCCAGAATCAGTTTTAACCATATCAAATTACGATTTTATTGTTGTGGAGGCTAAATCACAGTGCGTAAAGTCACGCACGAGGAGACGAGACTAAACTGGCCTTGGCAAGCCTGTCAATCACCCCGCTCAGCCTCCTGCTCTGACATGTAATTACAGTGCCACCGTAATTAGAGCTCACTGTCAGGGCCCTGAATGATGCCTCGCGCTCAGGCCGAAGACAGAGAGAGAGAGAGAGAGAGAGATAAACCTGCGAGTTGTAAAGGAGAAAAGCATGTCCACCTACACGGCGCTCATCTCCCCTACTGATTTCTCCCCTTTATGGCCCTGTTCCATTTGCCTGTGGGTTCTCTCTGTTCACACAGACTTATTGACTGACTCCAGTCTCCCAGCATCCCCCGGCACTCTCTCTCATCCTGAGCCGCAGCACATCCACAAAAGAAACGGGCCAATCACTTTGTGTCTGAAAGCAATTGAACTGTGTCGGGCCGAAACCCTTTGTCGGTTCGATAATGTACGATGCAGCCACGGGCACGTCTTTAAGTGCCCTGGTCGTAGTCTCGAGGCCTCTTTTGCTTGAGAGAGCATGGAGTTCAGTTTAAACGCGTCTCGTTGGTGTCTGGGTCACTTATTGAAACGCCACTTACAATGTTTTAGATGGTGAAAGAGAAACTGAGCGAGTGTGCGAGAGAAACAGGCTAAAGAGAGAAGCCGAGAGTAATGATGTAGATGGCCAGTAACAGCACAGGGCTAAAACACAAAACACAGCCTGTCTGCTTCAATCTGATCACACCGATCGGTTCCAACACTTTGAGCAAATGAATCTTTATGACTACTCCATGGCCTTTCCAGTTGTTTATGATCACTGCATAAATCATTCAAAGTCAGAGCTATTCGCTAATAAATCACTTAGACCAATCTATGAAATGAAGCATTTGCTTAAAGATCGCACAGCGTAACTAGCATGACATGTTTAATGACGACAGAAATTTCAGTGACTTTTCAACGTCTGGAAACCACAGTTTTGAAGACGCACTCAGCATTTGTTTGCAACTGCTTTTGGTCCCACTTTATATTAGGTGGGCTTAACTACTATGTACTTACATTTAAATGAATCATTTGATACAATGCACTTGTTGTGTACATACAGTGGGGAGAACAAGTATTTGATACCCTGCCGATTTTGCCCACTTACAAAGCATGTAGAAGTCTGTCATTTTTATCATAGGCACTCTTCAACTGTGAGTGACGGAATCTAAAACAAAAATACAGAAAATCACATTGTAAGATTTTTAAATAATCAATTTGCATGACATCAGTATTTGATCACCTACCAACCAGTAAGAACTAACATTCCGTCAGATGTTAGTTTCTCTTCAAGAAGCCCTCCTGTTCTCCACTCATTACCTGTATTAACTTAACCTGTTTGAACTCTTTACCTGTATAAAGGACACCTGTACACACACTCGATGTGTGATGAGTACAACCCCAAGAACACCATCCCTACCATGAAGCATGGAAACATCATTCTTTGGAGTTGCTTTTCTGCAAAGGGGACAGAATGACTGCACCGTATTGAGGGTAGCATGGATGGGGCCATGTATTGCATGATCTCCTTCCCTCAGTAGGAGCTTTGAAGATGGGTCGTGGCTGGGTCTTCTAGCATGACAACGACCCGAAACACACAGCCAGGGCAACTAAGGAGCGCTCCGTAAGAAGCATCTCAAGGTCCTGGAATGGCCTAGCCAGTCTCCAGACCTGAACCCAATAGAAAGTCTTTGGTGGAAGCTGAAAGTCCGTATTGCCAGCGACAGCCCCGAAACCTGAAGGATCTGGAGAAGGTCTGTATGGAAGAGTGGCCAAAATCCCCAGTGTGTGTGTAAACCTGGTCAAGAACTACAGGAAACGTATGATCTCTGTAATTGCCAACAAAGGTTTCTGTACCAAATATTAAGTTCTGCTTTTCTGATGTATCAAATACTTGTAAAAATGTAAATTAATTACTTAAAATTCATACAATGTGATTTTATGGATTTTTGTTTTAGATTCTGTCACTCTCAGTTGAAGAGTGCCTATGATAAAAATGACAGACTTCTACATGCTTTGTAAGTGGGCAAACCTGTAAAATCGACAGTGTATCAAATACTTGTTCTCCCCACTGTACATGTTTTTACATTGTTTGTATATTTTAAAAAGTACCTGCATATAATTATATCTGTAATACATTTCTGTTATTACATTTATAATTACACTGTTGACCCATCCCTTACACCTTAACCCACCCTTAAACTTACTCATACCACCCTGTCCCAAAACTTACCCCTATCCCACCTCAATAGCAGAAAAAGTGTTTTTAGTTCAATACAATATGAACACAATAAGTACATTGTACTTCATTTTGATGCAAGTACATAGTAGTCAAGTCTAATATAAAGTAGGACTCTGCTTTTTTTCACTTAATTAGAAGCACTACAATTAAATGGTATGATCTGTTAAATAGGCACTATTGAATAGACAATTAGAAGTTTAGTCCCAAGTATTGAAAATAAAAATGCATCAAACAATTTTACAGACAAACCTCTGTAAAAACTTGCATTCTCACAACACATGTTCTGTGTAATCAAAAAAAAAATTCTACTCACTGTCAAACACTGAGACATTTTTTTCTGGAATTAATGAATCATGGTATCACTAACAAGGTCTCATTTGTTACCATTAGTTAATGTATTAACTAACATGAACTAACAATGAGCAATACAATTTTTAATCTCGGTTAATGTTAGTTAATAAAAATAAAAATGATTTATTCATGTCAGTTCAAAGTGCATTAACTATTGTTAACACATACAACATTTGATTTGAATAATGTATTAATGTAATCAATCGATTAAAAAAAAATTAACTAATTAATTGCACATTTTTAAATATTTTTTTTATTGTAATAATTTCACAGTTACTCTCCAGATTAATGTAGAAACAATGTAAAGTCAGGATATTTTAAATATTTGTTTAATGGCATCTTTTTATGAATGAAGGCCAGTATCACTGATACTAATACTGGTACTGATGTCTCTATGAAATGTATTTAAACACAGCATTTTTTTGACATTCAACGTTACAGCAGGTTGAAATAAAGAAATTAAAAAGAGTTATCAAACACTTTACATACTTCACTGCATAAATTATAAATTAAATAAAGACGAATACTAATTTATACTAAAACTGTTGTTATTTAACTTTGATCACAGCAACCCGGTTCATTAAGATCTGCCGCTGCCCAGCATGACGCGGATGTGACGGGTCTTTTGTCTTTTCTTCTTTAAGGTCTTTTAAGACGTTATTTAACACATTTAAGACTGCTCTTATGAAGATAATTCTGTGTGTTATTGTTTGTTCAAGCGTGAAAGAGAACTCGATTGTGGTGCAGACGAGTCATGTGTGTGTCACATAGACAGACAACGCATTCTCGTTTGTCTTGTGATGCTTGAACGATTTAAAAGCATTTGCGTGAATAAGAGCGTGATCATATAATGTAACGCTAGCCAAATTATGAGGGAAAAAACAGATGCTGCGATCTGTCATCATTTACTCACCCTGTTCTGCTGTACACAAAGGAAGATATTTGGAAGAATGTCAGTCACCAAACAGATCTTGCCCCCCATTGGCTACAATAGTATTTATTTTTCATACTATGGTAGTAAATGGGGTAGGGGGGGATCTGTGCGGTTACTGACATTCTTCCAAATATCTTCCTTTGTGTACAGCAGAACAAAGAAAATCAGGTTTGGGACTACTTGAGGGTGAGAAAATAATGACAGAATTTTAATTTTTGGGTGAACTATCCCTTTAACTAAGATTAATAAATGCTGTAGAAGTATTGTTAATTCTTAGTTCATGTTAACTAATGAAAACCGGAATCATGTCTGAGTGTTAACAGTGCATGCATTTACAATGGCAACGTTAACTGAAAACTGTTGCTGTTCCATGCAAGTCCAAAGCGACTGCCATAATCCCAGTCACTGAATACATGTGTAAAATTCCCCGTTGATTCCCGTTTTTTTCATGAAGGAAAAGAACCCTAGTTTTTTCCCATCCATTTCACATTCTGACAAGGAAGAAAAGGATACGAAACACTCAGCATCAGCTTTCCCAGGAAACTGAACTAGAATAAAGGTGCCGCTGACCTGTGGAGTTGTAGTCTGCTTGCCCTGGCGGTTAGATGCAGTTGTAGTGGTTATGTCGGTGATGGAGGGCGACGTTTCTGAGCGGTTGCCCGTCGCGGATGCGCTGGACTGGGGCGTAATAGAAGAGGAGGGCATATCTCCCACCAGCCGGGCACTACCCTCCACACGCACATTGGGGTCGCCCTCGGCGGCCATGTTGAGCACTTTTAGGCCATTGTAGTAAAGCCCTGAGAGCTGGCCTTGGAAGGGCCGACTGCCCTTCTCCCAGCCTCCAATCTTTATGGTTGTCTGACTGTTGAAGATGGTGAGCTGCCGACCTGCCGGAGAAGAACGTTACAGAAAATACAAGAGTGTTCAACGGCCCGCTCCCCCACGCCGTAGAGACGCACACATTCACATGCACACGCCACAAACATAGACGCGCACACGCACGCACGCACGCACGCACGCACGCACGCACGCACGCACGCACACACACACACACACACACACACACGAGAAAACAGAACTGATGGAAGTCCTGATGGTAAAACACACAACAACCGTAACCTTATTTTCCCCGGGGATCATGAAGCAATAAATTACACTAATGCTAACAGCAACACTGGTAATTTATCGACTGTAATTTAATGGCTGCTGTTGGCACAAAGTAAATAAATGAAGGGGATGAGAAAGCTGGGTCCCAAAAAAAAAATCAATGGGACTTTGCTAAAAGGACAATCAAATACATGCTAAGATGAGAGAAAAAATATTGTTTATCTGTAAAAACAAATTTCCCCTTTTACATGAGAAAATTACTGTTATTCTTTCAATGATCCAGTAGTTTATTGCAAATTACAAAGCCTGTATGCACAGGTCTAGTAAATTTGACTGAGATTGCCTTTCAGCAAGGGCAATGGCAATTAAAATGAATTAGACTGAAATAAGGTTTATGTGAGGATGGCTTTACAGCTACATGATACAAATGATTCATCATGGTTATAATTCCATTGAAAAGGGAAAGCAAGAAAACAAGCAAACTTGAAAACAAATCACTTTGAACGATTCAATTTGTTACATACATTGCAGCATGCATTCAAGTCTTTTCCCTTCTTGTGTGTTTAACTTGCTTGTTAAAGGGACTTCATATCTGATGCCAATAATCATTGAAGCTATTTAAGAGACATTTGCTTTGGGTTTTTAACTGTCCACTTTAGCAGTTTCCAAAAGAAATAGGTTTAGCATGACAAGTAGATATGCATACATAAATTAAATAGTGTGTACATCACTATGAATTCAAATGGACAATACTTTAATTAGTCATTTAGATTATTACAGCTGGAAAATAACATTATTTAAATAAATATTTTAATGATGTAAACATATTTTGTTAATGATTGAACTAACTTCAGTTATCAGTATATTACCAGTCCCTTTAACCTCTGACAGGTTTACAAGTACAGTATAACAACACATTATTGAACTGTACAGTGCAAATATTACAAACTACATTTGTTTAATTTTTAAACTTGGTTATACAGGGGATTTATGTTTTAGATGGTTTATTTGCTGTGCAAAATATCACTTGCTTATGATCAAATTATCTTTTATTTAAAGTTTTAATCAGTGTTTTTACCTTTGTCGAGTAGCCATTCGTCAACTACTCGACCAAGCCGATATGGGATTCGCTGTCTAGCAATCGCCAGGCGTTCGTTATCAATGTTGCCTTTAAAGTTTAAAGAGACATTTCATTGTTAAAAATCTGAAAGGTCAAAGATTAAAACCTACAGTGAAACATATGCCCTAACTGTCTGTTTTTTTTCTTTTTCCTCTTCTTTTCTTTCTTTCATTTTTTTTATTTGGAACACCAAGGTTGCATACATAAGAATGATGAAGCTTTACAGTCAATTAACTCGTAAAATTTAAGCAAACAAATTAAGCCTATTTTAATAGAGGCACTGTGCTATGTTAAATATGCACCTACTCTTCTTGTGTTAAGAGAAACCAACCAAACTCAATCACGTTTAAACAACATATCACTCCTTTACATAATACATTTACAAAATCGTAATCCTTTTAAATCTTTTTAGCAGATTTTTCATCTAGTTATACATGAAAACTAGCTCCTTTTAATCTAAAGATTTTCATTACAGTACATTCCAGCTTTTTGCAACCAATTTGATTTTAGCTTCACATTTGCTGTCTAATCTAAGGTATTTTCAGTCATTTTTAATATGATAAATCTCACATTATCAGATCACAATACATTTAAAAACATCAAAGTAGCAGAAAAAACACTCAAAGGATTAAAGCAACAGGAAGATTATCAGTTCATCAGTAATGCATGTAAGATCAGTCACTGTTCATGTTCATGCTCCCCATGTGAATTTGAAATTGCTCTGACAAAAGCTTTGACCTCAGAGATGTCCATATGCGCACAGTTAGGTGCTAGTTTCCCTACGGTGGCCGCCACGTGACCTTGAGCGGAAGCTGTGCTTGAATGTAGGTATTTATGCAACATGTCCAGGTTGAGCCAGCTACAGTAGCTCTATTGAATTGAGATTATTTGAAAACATTTACTCCTCTCCCATTACGGCCCACACATAATTACCACTCCTGACTTCAACACGAACCTGACTTGCTCAGATTTCCAAAGAGTATAATTACGCCTCACAATTTTTACCTTATGAGCCATTAACTTGTTATTTGTCAATCAAAAACGAGTCTCATGCTCTCTATATGCGATTAAAGAACGATTAAAATATGAACGGTATGAAAATGTTTCCTCGACGAGACGTAACAAGAGTAGCAAGTCAGCCTGAAGGTTATGATGTGAGAAATTCAGCGGGAGAATTACTTGCAAATTTCCATTCTAATGTGTCCTCATTTCCCATATACATGACGTGCACAAAAACGAGCTTTAAACGGAGTCTCCATCAAACTGTTTTAATATAAGGGAATATGAAACATTTTTGGTGCTTTTTTTCATCTGAGCTTAATAGTTGGATCTCTATTTACTTTAATTGTATGGAAAATAGTGGCAAAGACATTATTCAAACTCTCTTCTTTTCTTTTCTCCAGCAGGAATAATGTCATACAGGTTTGGAATGACACAGAGGTGAGAAATTTTGGTGAATTATTCCTTTTAGGCACCAAAGTTGAAGCTTATATCACCTCACACGAGCATGACTGCACTTCAGAGGTAAAGCTCTTTATTCTGTATCCGACCCTGAAATGGCATGACTAAATTGCTTCTCAAATACAGTACAATACTGTTTTTGATAGGTGATTGCAGAAGGAGAACACCCATGGACAGGGAAAAAAGGCTCCCTCAGGGCTGCACATAAGGACAGATGGAGTGCTTGATTCTGGACTTGAGACTGAGAGTGCCGATATTCTGATGTGAGAGCGTAGAGAAGCCCGAAACTCAGTCCATTAATAAGATTTTACTTTCATTCATTTGTATTTTCCCCCTTCTTTCATGCTCTCGTTTCCATGTGCAGTCAGGTCGAACTGTGATTTATGTCTACTTGTGCACTTTACCTAGAGTAATCAAGAGTGAAAGGAGTAATTTGTCTCAAATCATAGCTTAAAAGAAACAAGAAAAGAAGGGGGGAAAAAAAACAATAGGATGGACTGGATGACAAAGGGCAAGTTGTGTGCATGATTGCTTGAATGCACATAAACATGCACACATGCACGCATGCCCACCCACCCACTCATAGGCTATACATACACACGCAGTGGTCATGTTCTGTTTAAATGAGGGGGCAGTTGCCTGAGGGCCTCTCTGTAAAGTGAAAATGACTGCCTAGTTAGCTTAGCATGCTAACAATCTGAACACTCTGCCTTAGTAAATATTAGGCTGAGACACTGTTTCAGCAAAGGCATGTAAATTATTCAAAAAACATTTCTGTGCTCTTAAATCTGTTCTACATCCATTTGTAATGTTAGGAAATACACAGTGATTTTCAAAGACAGCATCAACACCTCAATTTATCCCCACCCCCCGCCAGTCTAAACCTCATGCTGTGGTCATTTTGTGCCCAGCAGTAGTTGTATGGCAGTAATTCTGTTAGGAACATTACAGGAACATTCCACTTTTTTATTTTATGTATTTTTTTTTCTAAATATGGAAAATGTCCACTTAAGTACTTTCAGATGGACATGAAGCATAGGTAATTTGCGCCTTTCATCAAATTGTGTGATTACCTCAGCTGTCAGAACTCTTCACATTTTTCATTACATTTGCTGAAAACAGTGACTGTAGTCAAGCTCTCTTTATTTCACTCAATCCATTCCTAACCAGACTTTAATGAACATTACATTCAAGGTATAGTCAAAAATGAATATTCTGCCATCACATGCTCACCCTCACGTCATTTCAAACTTTTTTTTTTTTTTTTTTTTTTTTGTCTCAACCCTGGTTTCACAGACTAAGTTTAAGATAGTCCCGGACTAAAATGTATGTCTGACCTGTTTTAACTGAAAGCAACTTGCACTGACATATCTTAAAACATGTCAAAGACATTGCTTTGTCTCAAATAATTCAAAAGATCTTTTACGTTCTGCAAAAGAAAAACATTTTTTGATGAACTATTGCTTTAAGCATTATCCTTCCACACTAGACATGCCAGGCCAAGGCCACTCTACTAAAATCAAGATAAAAAATGCAATACCAAATGTTTCTGGTAAGCATCCAATGACATTTAGACTTAATTTTGATTCAATTTCAATTTTAATTTCAGTTTTCAACAAGTAAATTAGACAAGAACTCAGGGAGATAGGAGTTAAATGTATGCATTTCATTTTGAAAACCCCATCTCTTAGTTTAATACTTGCATTATTAAGCTACTATGTATAAATATACATATCAAATATGTATATATATGTACACATACATACATACATATACATAGACTGATATACATATATAAATGAATAAATTAACAAATTTCTAAAGCTAATTTCTAATGTACGCTAAAGCTATACTAGTTACAGAACTAATTGTTCAAGGTAAACAAGCTGCTCTTTTTGTTCTCCCTCAAACTGGTTGTCAATTTAAATTCTATGCATTTATTATCTCGTCTAATGCGGAGCTGAGTCAATCAAGCGCTGATTAAAATGAAGCGGTCATGATTAATTTTCTTTTTTTTTTTAAAATATTTCAGTGGAAAAGTTTCTTCCACTCTGCCACGGACATAAGATGCATTAGTATTCAGGCAATCACATGTGCTCTGCTCACTAAATCCACTGACACAATGGAAACAGAAAGCCGAGAGAAAATGGCACATTACAATGGCTCCATTTTAACAAGCAATTGTCTTCCACTCTAAATGATATACACTGCTGGTATTTGGGTTGTTTGTTTACACTAAAACAATGAGAGGCTCTTGACTAAGGTAAAACAGTTCCCCTCTTTGTCTCGGTTTCTATTTCTATAGTCGCGCTTCCAAGAACTATGTCTATTTCTACTATATTTAGTTTCATCGTATGTCCTAGTTTGCCTAAGCCGTTGTAAATACAAAATGTCAACTCTTGGATTTGGATAATCATGTTAAGAAACATATTGTTCTCCAAATTAAATAATACATAATGCATTCTATTCAACCCATGTATCTACAGCTGAACCTAGTGTGTCTCACGAGTACACATTTGCATTTTCCCTGCACATTTTGAATTTAATGACGCGCCGTATTGAACGCTATGATGAGCAACGGACGACAGCGTAGCACTTATGGGAAGCATGAGATTTTCCAAGCTTCATTACCACTTCAGTTGTCGAACACTCAACATTTACCGTCAGCCATCTCTCACGTCTGCTCCCAAGAAGAAAAGAAGTTTGCGAGAACAAATAATCTCTGTAATGGAAGAGATGGTTTAAGAAGAGCTTGAAGTAAAATACAAATTAAAAGACTAATACAGCCGCCTCCTTTTCATCATGATTGACAAACGAGAGCAATGGGATTATTTCTCATCTCTGATCTCTTGTCAAGCTTTTGTCAGGGCTTTTCAGGCGACTGAGAGGCTGGTGAATTTGATAACCCTGGCTCTGACATTTTCAGCCTTCTAAAGCCCCAAGAGCAATCATCTCTGCTGACATTTGGAAAGGATACCAGGGTTACTTTTTTTTTTTTTTTAACTGTGAGAAACCACAATCACAGACAAAGGCATTTTGTCCTTAACCCTGTGATTCAGACTCTTTTTTTTCCCTGAGCTCTGCCAGCCTTTTATTGTTCCCATTGTGCATAGCTGCATGGCTTAGATTGTGTGTGAATGTGTGTATCTGAGTGAGAACATACGTATAAAGGCTTAGGGCTCTTACCTGTTGGGTAGCGCTCAATGACTGGCAGATCATCCACCTGCAAGGTGGCGTTACCACCGCTTCTCGTAAAGCGAACTATGTGGTATTTTCCATCATTTACAAACTTTGAGGTTTCTTCAATGTTTATGTCATCGGTGCCCACATTGAACACCACTCTGATATTGCCTTTTTCCTGAAAAGATAGGAAAAGAGAAAGAAAGAGGGAGATAAAAAAAGAGAGGAATTTAAGATTCTATCACAGTCGTTCGGTTTCGTTCCACTAAAATAAAGCAGTTAAGTTTCTTAAAACTTAAAGTAAAGTATCATTTGGCTTCTTTTCACACATGAACACCATTCTGTGTTTGCAACCGTTCGGAAGACAATTTTTGATTATTAATAAAGGCCCTCATAAAGTGGCAGCTATGCTCCATCTTAACTGGCAGAATAACAGATGTACCAAATTTATTGAGGACCAAACAAGGTGATAGTTTATCAGCCTTTGCACAATTTCTCCTGACAGTACAATGCATCAGAATGATTTACCACCACTTTAATTCGCCAGCAAAAGGCAGCATTCATATTTAATAACAAAAATATCCATAATTTATGTTTTAATGAGGCTATTACATGAAGGAAATGAACAAAGAAACTGATAATAATTAGTGAGGATATATTTGTTATGTCTGTGTACATTAAGAGAATGTTACGGTTTTGGTTCAGACATTTAGTAAATATTACATGGAATCCAATTTAGTATGTTTTATTACATCAGCTATTCAATATGGAAGTGATAATGTACAGTCAGTGACAAAATAAATCCTGGGTATTGTTTCATCCTGAAGTAGTTTATTTCGTATTAATGACCGGCTGACTGTACGCTGTCCTGCTCATTACGTGATTACTTACCAATTAAAGAAATAAACGGACATCAAATATTGATTTCAGCTGAAATTATTTAATCACATGAGAAGAAAGGTCATTCTGAGTGATATGAGAGACAGATTGTAGCTGATGCCTCGTACAATGTAAAAAAAAACAAAAAAAAAAAAAACAGCTCAGTGCTGATTATGCAAAAACATAAAATGGATTTTTTTTGTGGAATATTGAGGTCAGAAATGTTTAGTAAATGACCGCTAAACTACCTGTTGTCGAAGGCAATTGATATCCTGCATAGCAGTGCAAGTTCAATGCTTCTCGTATCACCCTTTCTTTTCACATTAGAAAATCATTTCATCTCAATCCTTTTCGACTCAATCCTTCAGGGTGATACAAAACCCCTCAGCTTTGTGTGGGGTTCTGATTTCAGGATGGATGGATAGATAGAAAAACATTGCAGATGGGAATGGGACATAAACTCACATGCTACATTTAGGGCAAAAGAATATTACCAGCAGCAATCCGTAATTTTAAAGGGGGTGGTACGACTGCTGCAGATGTCAAAATAAAATTTACTGTGTCACACATTAAGCCTTGTAAACTAAATAACACTACTTTTTCATTCCCGTTCATGTTCAAAAGTTTCTCAACAAGCCTGCAGGCAGATAACATAATCAAATCACAGGAAATCGCAGGAAAAAAATAACCTTATAAGATTTTTTCCTCTTGAAATCAGCGCCTCAAGGCAATATGCTGGTCATACAGAATAATGTGTGACAGTCTCAGTGAAACGGAATCTAATCTGTATTCTGATGCAGCGCTTGTCATTTTCAGTGTAAATTCTCATCAATGCATGTTGCCGTCTTATTAATGTGAGCAGTGAGATTGAAATCACTCTGTGCTTCACATCCACACCACTAGATGGCCTCAATCCTTAATGGTTTCCTATTTAATACCGCTCAGTGGGTGGGATCCACTATTGCTAATTACAATAAAATGTATTCATGTGCACAAAATCTCTTCTCATGAAAGCACTTGCTATTAATACTAACTCGATCCACGGTGCTCGTCTTATATAAAACAGTAACTATGCCCACTCTGTGCTCTGCTTGATGACCTACGTGCCTACATGCACTACTTAGTTAACTAAAAACTTGTTGCAAACTTGTTATGAAAGCTATTACAAGCCCGCACATGAGTGCAGGCAATCGTGAAAATGGTTATTTGACAAATTTACGACAGATGGAGGCCATTAGCTTAAAAACTCTGAAATAGTCTGCCGTGGGAACGCGTGGCCCTTCCGATTGATTTGTTGCAGATTGCGAAAGCTACATGTGGCATTTGAAAATAATGAAATGAGGTGTGTATGAGAAGATCCCTCAGCGAATTCCCCTAATTCACACCTATCTGCAAGAAGAGAGCTAGCAGAGGACAAATCGCAACACCAGACTTCATTATACCCTCCCAGGAGATGTGTGTTTTTGTCTGGATACTATCAAGCATTCTTTTTCTGTCACACACACACACATACGTATGTTGTCATCTCCAGCTGGGCCAGAGCTGGATGTTCCTTCCGCCTCTCACACCCCGTAATGAAGACAGACTCTGCCCGTTAGCCCCATCCTCTTCCCATCTCCGGGAACAATGGGGCAACGTCTCCTTCACCCTCCCCTACGCTCTCTAACAGCGTTTCTCCAAAGCCAATCTCTCTCTCCCTGCCCATCTTTTAAGCTTTGTGGTCACAGAAGTGATGTGAGAGCTTGGCCTGCACTCCAACAGGCTGTGACACTCCACGCCCCCTTCTAATTGGAGAACGACCTCTCTTTCACCCTTCCGGTAGATGACCTCATCCTTCATTCGGGGAACAACACCAAGGTCCAAGCGTCATGGCTGGGACCAACATCAAGGGCGGCAGGCCTTTCGAAAATTTAGAAACGACAGAGTTGAATCAGCCACATCGTGGCCAGGGGAAACGTATAAATGCTAATAAAGTCTGTAAGCAGGCATTGGCGAGTATATGAAAAAGGGTCACTTTGCCACTTGCACTGTAATATTTTTATGAATCCTAACAATGCAGTGAACAAATGTGAACAACGCTCGGGGCAAATAATGGAGCAGTGCTGCATCGTAAAGAAAGTTTGAACCTTGCCAATTTAGATATTCAAATACAAGTAGACACGAAAAGGAACTCAATTCGTTACTTGCGCACAGTCTGGGAAGTTTTGAGTGCGTAGTCATCTGAAGCATGTGCCCAGAAAGGTGTCTCTCAGACAGCGTGCGAATACAGAATTAAGTTCTCTTTCATGTCTTCTTGCACTTTTAATGGACAAATTCACACAAAATTATGAAAAAAAAATGCTCGTCTCGAGTATCCTAGTACAAATAATTGGTTATGGTTTAAGTGGATTTAAACAGTCAAGAAGACAACTCGTGTACAGTCTCAGTATATTGGATCTGTGTATTATGTCTAAAAGTGACAGCAGCCTAATATTCCTGCTTGTATGTGTGTTTTTAAAATTAATCAAACAACAAAAGAAAAAGAAAAAAATCTCTTACGGCTCTTGACTAAATAACTTTTGTAACTTGGTTATGGATTAATCTATATTTCATTTATGCAGTGAAGACTATCCAGTGTTTTGATTGTAAAATTCAATTTCTATAACCTACCTGGAAAACCTAAAAAGCACTGTTTATTTCATTTGTATCTTATTTTATTTTTTGCTGACTGTTTACTTTTCTTTAATAATGTTTTCAATTTTATATTAGTTAGGCTAGTAGTTGTAGCTGTGGTATCTTTGTGGTAACTTTGGAATAGAGAATTGAGAATTTTTACTGGTATCTAAAATTTTGGTGTCACCGCCTGTTTTTGCAAAATCAGTTTCATGGCAGGTAAAAAAATATTTATGGCTGACAAATTTTCTTCAGTTTCCAGCCATTGTCAGGTGTGGCAAAAAATTGTAAGCCCTGTCCTTAACCATTCTTTAATTTGTTTCTGACTTGGACGGAAGGGTTTGGACCTTTGCAGAGGGCTTCTTCCTGCAATCTTGAAGTGGGCATGGTTTAAAAGAGACACCCTACGTCCTACATTCAGTCTCGGGTGTAATAATGTCCCAGTTTCACAGAATTTTCTGTTTAAAAAAAAAAAAGAAAAAAAAGGAAGGCGGCTCTATTATGAATGCCTCAGGGGCTAAACATACGAGAGGGGAAAGCAAAATTGAGCCGTGACACCAAATCCCAGATTACCACAGAATAACAAATGTTTTGGGTGATGTGCTCAGGATTCTGTGTTCACTAAGTGATCCCTAAAGCGAGCAAAGGATGGGGTGTCATTTAAAAAGAGGGCCCGGTTCCACATGACTGCATCTCGGCCGTCCCCGTCCGTCCCCAGCTTCGTGTCACCTCTCCACCGAGGCCTGCAGTGCCGCTCTAAATATAAAGAACTAATACAACTGGATTCTCATTAGACTCAATAGGGGTTGTTATAGCAACACTGTTCTCTAGAGTTCACATTTCTTGTAGGCAATTAGGTGACAAGCACGGCACCATCCTGATTGACAGAGCATTTCATCTACACTGGAACTGCCATGATCGCTCCTCTTTGCCACACATACACATATATATATATACACATATACATATACATATATATATACACATATACATATATATATATATTATATATATATATATATATATATATACACATATACATATATATATATATTATATATATATATATATATATATGTATATGTGTATATATATATGTATATGTATATATATATACATACACACACACACACACACACTTCATATAAATATATATATACACTTATCAAATATTTGTTTCTCTACTTAAGGCAAGACACCACAGGTGAATAGGGTAAACGAAATAAATTAGAAGTAGTTTAGAGGAGTAGTTTTCTAGTTCCTTATATACACTTAAAAGTAATACTTAAACATCCCCAGTTGCTTAATCACTGTACCTTAAGACAATATGTATTAAAAGTTTTCTAAAATATTATGTTTAAATATGCAAAGGAAGTATTATCTAATTAAAAAGGCGCTAATTTGCATATATTTCCAGAACAAAAATTTGAACATTTGAGAAAGCCAAGTACAAAAATCTTCATTTCATTTGTTGACATATTAATGTTTTTTTTGTTGTTTTTTTTTTACATGGGGTATTTTGAGATCTATTTTCACCATAAATCAGAAAATACTGTCAAAAGCCAGGGAAAAAATAGTTCGGCCTGTAGTGTCTTGCCTTAAAGTGACGGTTCACCCCAAAATGAAAAGTCATCATCATTTCATTTATTCACATGATATTTTTTTTCACCTCTGTGGAGCAAAAGGCTATGAAGACGATATTTTGAACAGAGAACGAACAGTCTTCCAAATCTACCCCATTGATTTTGTGTTCCACAACGAAAGTGCAGGTAAAAGTTTGGGACGACATGTGGGTGAGTTGATAATGAAATTTCTTTTTTGGGTTAACTATCCCTTTAAGCTCTAAATAAATCGATGAAATAATTGTGATAAAGGCAGAACGTTCCATCAAGAGGAGCCAAACACACACACAAAGGGCCGGGGCGGTTGCTCCGGAAACCTGGAGGACAGAAGAGCCACTAATGATGTGTCTTATTTAGGAAAAGGTGCAGGCAGAAGCTTATGGAGTATGACGGAGTGTGTGTGCCACAGCGGGGATGCTGATCTGCCATGGCATTCAGCTTAAATGAGCTGGTGCATCCAGGAAACCTCAGCCACTTTACATAAAGAGCCTCTCAGTAATGCTCAAGCTAATACCAAGGGAATGCGCTTAATTGGATAGAACACCCAGACATGCAATATACGCTCTCATAAATAACTTGTGTTTGATATTAGATCAAAATATCAAGCCGTGTGTGACACGCTCCGGAGTGCATGTGCCCTTATGTTTGAGTACTGCAGGTTTGGTGAAACGGATAAATCTGTTGTGTCCGCAGAATAATTCTACTTTGGCAAGCAGTTCTTGCTGTTTCACCCCCTCCTCCACCTCCTCTCTTTCGTTTTGTGTCTCTCTCGCTCTAGCATTCGCTCGCTCTCACAATCTCTCTTTATCTTCTGGTAAGGGCTGGATCTGGTGAGATCATGAATCTTTTTGGCAGCAGAGAATTCTTTTCCAAGTTCTCTGAAAACTGAAAATAGCACTATGTCCTAGTTCCTCTCGAACCTGAAAACCACATGCACTCTATGGGCGTTGTCTACACAAGCCATCCAAGAAGTCACGCAGACTGCAGTGCCGAGTTATGAGTTACAAACAAAACAGCAAAAACAAATACAAACGGCAGCCTGAATGCAATATCTCTCGCAGACAATATCATTTCATATTACAATCGACAAATCCAAGGCGTACTGAAGTGCTGCTATTTTTGTGGTGATCCTTGTCAACCCGTCACTGGGCTTCAATAGTAACACGTTCTTTCATGCATCGACTCTAATCTGAAGATAAAAGCGTGGCAAACATTTTTTTTTTTTTTAACGCAAAAGGAACGAGTGGGCCGAGTTTGTCACAAAGAGAGCGTTTAAAAGAACACCTGTCTCTTTTATTTTGATGAATAAATTTAAATATTCGGCTTTTACTTCTGCTGCCATCTGTCTGCTTATCCTTTCAGATACTAAAGATAGCAAAGGCACAGTTTGCCATATGGTGCACTTATTCAAGAAAAAATGGCTGACGAAGACCAAACATTAAATCGTCTGTGGCCAGTCAAACTGTTCTCCACGCCACTCGTAAATTGCATAATGACCTGACATGTAGTTTGACGGTATGCAAAACTGACAGCGTGCATGAATGACTTGTACTCGAATTATGCGGGTAAGTGGACGGAGGAAATAAGTGTTGCTGGGTTTCAACTGAGAGAAGCAAAATGGCATTTTTCCAAAGCACTGGCTGTTTGCATCTTAGCTGCTGGGTGGAGACAGGCTTAGTCCGCACTGACGGTATGAGGTCAGCAGACACTTTGCTGTCACTCAGAGACATGTCACACGTCACTCATGTCTGACCAGGTATGTCCTGTCCACTCACACACTATTGAAGCAGAAAATCAGCATGTGTCACTCTCTTTCACTTTCACCTTCATCCAAATGCGAGTGTATGTGCGTGAATGTGTGAGCATATGAGTCTCTTTGCCTGGAGACATGTAATATATATAAATAGATTTATTATTTATTCACCCATATATAATATATACAACAAAATAAAAAAATAAAAAAACCCTGATTCCTGAAACCCTGAGGAACTATTCACCTGAAGATTATTTTTCCATCAGTGGAACACAAGGTGAATTTGTGAATAATATCCTGGGTGTACTTTGAAAAAATGTAAGTGATTGAAAGTATTACAATAAGCCTGCTGATCAATTATAATAATATTTCACAATATTAACATTTTACTGTATTTATTGATCAAATGAATGCGGCCTTGGTGAGCATAAGAGAGAAAACAAAAAAAATTGGTAATACTTTAATTTGGGGTCAAATTCTCTCCATTAACTAGTTGCTTATTAGCATTAGGCTTGCGGCAATAGTTGGTTCAGCCAAGTTACACAGGTTACATGACTTGCCCACTGCGGCACCGGCCCCGCTGCGGTTTTCTTTTTTTATAGTAATAAAAATCACTTAGTTCAGTTAGAGAGCAGACACTACAATTAAAAACCGAATGTGTCTGCTCAATTCAGCGTGAGCCGAACGAGAGTCGCAGCACATATCAGCAGCAGGAGTCGAGAGTGAGGAACTGACTGACAAGACGATGGCAGAATATTTGGTTTCAAAGTGAATCATAAAATCGACTATTTAAGCAAGTTTGTCACTGTACTGTTTTGTTGTTGTGTTTTTTAATTAAGAATAAAAAGCAATTGCCACCCCCAAATTGCAGCTAATTTGAATAGCGCGTTTCTACTGGCGGCAAGAGCGTGGAGCAAAGCAAGCATTTTCAATTCATTCCTATGGAAGTTGAGCCCATAGTGCACAAGTCAAATGAGCGACTCATCATTTAAATACACATCCACTTCCATTGTATTCTTGAAACATTCCCGCTTTGTGCACCAAGAAAGTACTCTGACATTTAATTTTGGGTGAATTATCCCTGTGACATGGTCAATGTGCATATTCTGCTATTGCCGACATCTCAGCACAGGTGCTCTCTGAAGTATGTTTATATTCACCTCATACTAATTCTCTATCCCCTTGTCAGTACTACTGTTCACACCTCTGTACCTCTCTCTGCTGAGTTAGCTGTGATAGTCACCATTCTTCAATTGGACTGATGTGCTCATTAGACTGCCCACACGCTCACACACTCTTTTGGCATCGAGAGTGTGAGAGGTCAGAAAGTGCTAATGATTTGGTCAAAACCCCAGGGGTATAATCACTTGGCTTCGACTCGTTTACAGTCATCATCTACTGCTCCTTCAGTCCTGTCCTGCTTGGCGGCTTGCGTGCCATCCGCAGGGCATTCGTCCATGGGTTCGAGCAGCTGGCAAGCTCATCTCGAGCAGAAGAAATATATTTAATAGGCCATTATACCTTTAAATGCAACATTATGCTGAGTGAAAGAATGCATACAAATGTTTTCTTTTCCTGTACAGTGCCTGTCTCACCATTCCTTACAGTTCTTGCTCTCCGTCTTGTTACTTCTCTCTCCCTCTCTCTCTCTCTCTCTCTCTCTCTGCATGAGCAAGTGGCTCAATGATTTGGGGTGAACGATGACTAATGATATTCCCCGGTGATGGTGATATGATGAGATTTAAATGAACTCTGTCACAAGTGTTTAGGGTCATAAGCAGAAACGGGGCGTGGGGGGAGGGATGCCACTGTCTGTTTGAAAAATCAGGACATCAAGGGCCGCTCGTTAACATGGTCAATGATCCTAAGTTAATTCACTTTCAGAAAGGCAGTCTCTGGATAATGATATCCTCCCAGTCTACAGACAGGTTTATCAAAACATTCCGTTACATCACCGAACGGTCTCGCCATTAATGTCAATACTGACATGCTTAATCTTATCAGTGCCTAAATATAATTAACGGAAATGGAAGGGAAGATCTTTTTTTACATTAATTACGGGGTAAAAATGGTACTGGATGTCTGTAATGATTTCAACTGCTTTATGGACGGTTAGCGATGTAGGTACAGCTAATTTACCCTCCTACACAACACTGATTCATTTAGTAAATACCTTTTATGCTGGCTTAGCAGTCATCAGTCCAACAAGCATCAAAAATGGCAGACGTAGCACCGCAGAGACTCCACCAGTCACACATTAGAATTAGCCTAGATATCCACCGCTAATCGCATCAAGACATTAAGGGCCTTTAATTTGCTCATAAACATTCCCTGCCATCTCTATGCCAAAAAGCCATATATCAGTCATGGATGCCTGATTAATTGTCATGCCAATATATGGAAATATATAATCTGTGATAATCTTAATTACAGGCATTACATAAATTTCTTGGTCTTATGCAACTCCGGCAGGTTCATTTTAAGATGCATTTTCCAAAGACATCATTACTATACCACCTTTAATTCCCAAGCTAATATCGGAGTCGAAATGCGAGGAACTCCATGTTCCAAGTATATGAGAAAATAAATCATAACCACAGTCTATTGGGCATCTGATATCATGCTTGTGCTCTCAGCTTCTCTGATTTTGCTGATCGATAACATACTGAATTCATGTATCCGCCGCGCTGCATATTTACGTACACAGGGCGCAGGGTTCACAAGTACGCGCAAGCATACAATCTAAACGAGCTTTTGATACTTCAGATTTGGTGTAGAAAATGTGTTTATTAAAGAAATAGTTACTCTCATTCCGGAGAACTGATTTTCGTTCTTTAGTGAAGCAAAAATGATGGGGACTGGAGCTTCAAAACTGACACAAAATTATATTAAAAAATGATAGATTTTTGTGATTTTTTTATTCTTTTGTATGTTATTTTGGAGCTTGATAGCACCATATCAGCCAGGCTTAAAACATTGCACTTTATGGAAAAAAGAAAAATCATGCTGATTTGGAACGACATGAGGGAGAGTAAATAATGACAGAGTTTTCATTTTTATCTGAACTATCCCTTTAAAAGAAAAGTGTGAAGTACGTCGGGGCATTGCAACACTGTAGCTGAAGTCATATATAGACAGCAGCACGCATCGTAAACTCCAGGGCTCAGCTGGAGAAATCATTACCTCACCTCGCTCGGAACGCATTTGCTGAGGCAGTCGTGCAACAGTCACGCCATGATGCCACCCCTGAGAGAGCTCGCTGATTCTTCAGGGAATCAAGTTTGTGATTACAGCAGGAGTGGGCGTA
Source organism: Opsariichthys bidens (assembly GCA_037194245.1). NCBI lineage: Eukaryota > Metazoa > Chordata > Actinopteri > Cypriniformes > Xenocyprididae > Opsariichthys > Opsariichthys bidens. The sequence goes on from CM074296.1 coordinate 14,060,863, forward strand.
AAAAAAAACAAAAAAAACAGAACGAACGAACGAACAAAAAAATAAATAAATAAATCAAAAACATAACTCTTCGAAGCTCAGTGCCAAACACTTTCCTGTCCCCCTTGCCTCCACCTCCTCCACCTCCCACTCCTCCAGCACAGCATGTCATAGGAAATGCGGGTTCTATCAAATAGCATCCACAGAGCAAGCGTTGGTAGAGCCTTCTATTCTGAACATTATACAGATTTTATTCATGAGGGCGGTCTGAGGCGCTGGAACTTTCTAAAACAGACCAGCACTTTGAGTGTTGGAGGAGGCGTAGAACACTATGATTACCCTAATGATCATTCACAGGGCTCTTTGGGAGCACGATGCTTGGTGAATTTCTACTCAGGGGTTTGAATGAACAGTGGGCATTCTCAGGAGAGTCTGTGTAGTTTTAAGCAAGTTCAAACAGTGGGGTCCAAAAGTCTGACACCATATTGAAAATCTGGGATTTTTTTTTCATTTAACTCTTTCCCCACTACCTTTTTTTTTTTTTTTTTTTTAAGTTGCCAGCCATCGCCATCGTTTTTTGATCATTTTCACAAAAATTTCATGGCTCCCGGAATATTTTGTTGAATGAATATCTGAACATGCAATATATCAAAAGAAGGAACAGACCCTCTGCTTTGAAACTAAAAACCCGTTTTATTCTAGCTTTACGTATTCTTTTTTATCAACACTTCAATATGGATGTTTCATTAAAAAAGCAACACTTTGTGCAAAAAGCTGAGAAAATTGTGTTTTTGTCAAAGACTAAATCCACATCGGATTCAGAATGATGATCAAAACACAGAAGGAGTAAATCGAGTCCATCAACACCCCCAAAGCTTCACAGTCCTATAGCTCATCCTCGGTCGACATTTCATTCAGTAACATTAGGCAGTTTTAATTCATATGTTGTTTAATGTTGATGATTGTGTTATTTTACACATGCATACGATTACATATGAGATCGCTTGTTTCTGCGTCTTCTTCGCATGTGCATTGATCGGGAGATTCAATACTCTTTCAGAAGATGTGTCATAGCGCCCCCTAGCGTACAACAGCGTAGAATATTCAGTGTTTTGCTGGGGAAGCGTTTTCTCACAAATAACGGACAATTCTGTTCGGCGGGGAAAGAGTTCAACCAGAAAATAAAAATGTAAAACATTTGAACAAATATTTCTCTAAATATTTCTTCTAAACGAGAACATTTGTGGCGTTGATCATCTGACACCGTACATGACGATCATCAGGTTTGACACAAACTGGTGGAATTCACGCGGCTCATTGCTGTTTTGTGAAAGGAGTTTGTACTAAATACTACGAAAATCTGAAATTCATGTAATTTGCTATGCTGATAGTTTATAATGAAAAAACTGTATTAGACTAGTAAACATTTCCACTTTGCAACCCAACTGTAAGTGCTTGTTTGTTTGTGTAAAACTCACAATCTGAAGCTGCAGGTAGTCTCCCAGGCCGGAAGAGCTGTCCACCCTAACCAGCACTGCATCCTTCTGCTGGGTGCTAAAGCCGACAGCCAGTCGGTCAGCTCGTGTGCTCGGTCTGTCGTTGGGTGGCCATGTGTACACAATGAGCCCTCCATCACGTCCGAATATGTATGTGGTTCCCGCTGCAGAATAAGAAAGAGAGAGGAATAGAATATTAAGTGTAAGAACATCAAAGTAAGCGAGAAAACTATTTCCATTTCGCATGTGTGTGCGTGCATATGCACGGCTCTGCTCCATTACACAAAGCGCGGGTGTATCTTGATGAACCCATCAGAGTGCCAGACAGCCCCTGCTGGTCCCTGATTGGCTAAATTATAGCCCTTCTGTGACCCTCGGAATGCTGATGTCACCAGGAGCACCTGTGTCCGCCGAAGCATGAGCTAAACAGAGTCGCTCTTGCTACAACCAATCAACGCACGCAGCCCCCCACCCGAGCCCTGGGCTGATTGAGCTGATTACAGCCGCTCTCCTCGCCCGCCGACACACACCGGACAATCAATCCAGCCTCACGGCCGCCAGCCCAGCACCTACTTCTGCATGCATTTATTCTGCCAAAGGTGGGCAAACACGGCAAGGACCAGACAGCTATTCCTGCTCAGCGAGACGCATGCTAATGCCTGACGGAGCTAATTACAGTGTCAGAAGCAGGTAGCTTACTGTGAGCGGGGTCACTGTGATTCAACGCCTTCAGGAAGGTTTCTCGGGTATATCGGCGTTGCTTTTCGCAGCGAGAGATAGAGAGAAATTGTACTAATGGAGTTGATCTCATTAACTGGTGGACTGCGCCAGCTCTTTTGATCAGGCGTGACTTCAATAGCAAAACGGGCGAAAGCGCTTCGATTGTGGCAGGTGCAGTTGGGGTAATGTTCGCAGAGCAAAGAGCTCATCAACCTCAAGATAACAGCCTCGGGAGATGCGAGACGTACTTCAACACTCTCCTCTCCGAGGAGTACGACTGCTGCGCTTCTGAGCTCCAGATGCAGATAAGACGGGCGGCGAAGCAGCACGGGGAAAAAACCCAGAGGAGGCCGGAGCTCTCAGATGAGCGAGAGGCCCGGAGTTAAAGTGCCGAGAGCGGTTTCAGAAGGGCTGGGTGATTTCCTGGCACGCTTCTCCATTTGCCAAGCCGTGCTCATTAGCTCCACTCTCTATGATTTTCACCAGCGGGCTCTCGCCAGCCCCCTTGACCGCATCTCAATGAGACTGTTTCACACCGTGTCAGCGATCGGCCTGACCCCCTCCAAAAACAACACCCCCGGGGCAGGCACATTCGCTGACACGGGTACACAAATGTTCACAAGCGCACACAGATTCATGCACGAACTAACGCCCGGTTAGTGACGACTCCCTTGACGGGCTCGTTCGAAACGTAGGGAAATGAGCTCTGCTCATTAGCGGGGCTCAGATGGTTGAACTTCACACACGCATATGCGCACAGGCCATCATAGATGTGAAGCGGATAGGGAGAGCCAACGGATGAGATTTAGGCTCTGTTGAAATCTGTTTCGTGCGAACCGCTACGGCTGCCTGCCTCATATCTGTCGCTCAGTATGACGGCAATTCGCAGCTGTGGGTGAGTGAATGGATTTGCCGGAAAGGAAGCGTAAAGCTGTGCAGAGATTTATGGGCACAAATGGTCAATGCACGGTGCACTGAAAGTTAAAATCAGTGCAATCAACTTTTAAAAATACAAGTTGACATCTGACTCATGAATGTATTTAAGGGGACAGTTCAACCTAAAAATTCGGTCATCATTTACTCACCCTCATTCTGTTCCAAACTTGTAAGACTTTCATCTGTGAAACACAAAAGATATTTTGAAGAATATTTCACCTTATTTTGTCAATATCCTGGAAGTCAGTGGGGTCCAAAACAACCCCATTGACTTTCAATGTATACAGTAGATAAATAAACAAAGCTGTAATTCAAAATTTCATTTAAGGTGTCCTTGTTACAGAGGAATTAGACAAGTCAATGCTAATTATTATCATTAACAATACGTACCTACTAAATACAAAGAGGAAAAGTTGAGGTTTAATTGCGTGCAATTATGCATGATTTACTGTTGTTAGTATAGTATATCTGTAAAAAGACACTATCTTCTTTTGAGTTTCACACAGAAAAGAAAGTCTTATATGTTTGGAACAATATGAGGACAGGTAAATAATGACTTTTTTGGGTTTAACTATGCCTTTAAGGGACAATGAACATTGGAAAATAAACCCTAGACAGGGTGATCAGGACTTAATCCAAAGGGGAGTTTATTGTGTGATAATGATAGGCTGACTGAACATTATCTGTTTGTTTTTTTTTTGTTTTTTTTAAGTGGTTACTTACCAAGTAAGTAAAAGTGAAAATTAATTATTGATTTGAGCTTAGAAGATTTTATTGTGTTAGAAGAAAGAGACTGCGCAGTGCTACTGGAAATATAAAGCTCAAGTATTGCAGAGCTGTGAAACAATTCTGTTTAAATAGCCAATGTATGGAATCGTGGCATTGCGACATGGAGACATGGAGCCCAAGCTGGAAATATGGGTTTGAATCTGGCCTGCATCAAGCCTGGATCCTGTTCTCCATTTTTCTCTTGATAATAGTGCTGTCATCTCTCCTCATTCAGCTGGATTCTGTGTTCATGCAGTCGCCTCTTATCCCAACTACTTGGGCGCTTCTCCAAGACACCCTCTTTTCTTTCTTTCTTTCTTTCTTTCTTTCTATCTTTCTTTCTTTTTCTTATCTCCCTCAGCCTGACATTTCACTCCCATCCCTGATGTGGTTAAGGAGCTTGCTGCCCTCCCTCTAACGGGGTTAAACCTCTTCTCTGAAGTCTATTTTCTGATGCTGTTAAATGAGGCAGGCTCTTTGTGCAAGCCAGACCATTAGCCCCTTAAATATGTTCAATCATCTCGGCTGGGTGGGCAGCTGGGTCTGGGTTTTAAAGAAGACCCTCGCTACCTAACAACCGTGCGGGTCTTTCCACTCCACCGCCCTTCTAAGGTCAATCAGCAGGAACAAGGAAAGGAGAGAGGGCCGACTGCCGCCCCATAGAAGAGCTGTGTGTGAATGCTTGGGAGAGCTGTTCTAATGAGATAGATATTACCTGGCCCTCTGGAATCCCATCATACCCGTAATCTCCTTTATGTGCTGGAGAAATTAAATTACGTACCAGCTTCTTCTTCTTCTGCCAGGGTCTTGGACCATCCATACGGATCCCTCTCTACTTTTATACACAAGCTAAAATACTATTTCTTGCTTAAAGGGATAGTTCAGCCAAAAACAAAGCCCTCATGGTGTTAATATGCAGGTGGTTAAATATTGACAGATTTTTCATTTTTCAGTGAATTATCCCTAGAAGTCTCTTTATTTGCACAAGGCTGTAGAAGTTGCCATGGATGTTTCATCCTTTCTTAACCCTCATGTTGCTAGCATACAGGCATGACAGTGTTTTCATTGTTGGATGAACTATGCCTTTAAGACTCTCTATAGACTGCAAAAGTTCCCGTTAACAGTTAGCATATGCGCTCCGACACATCAGTGAGTTGAATTCAACATCGTGTAATTTCCGGATCCCCTCGTGCCCCCTTCAAACAATAATTTAATGCATAAAAAAAGTTACGAGAATGGAACAATTCATATTTCATCATCTGATTTCTCAGATCCACGTTTAAATGTAAAATCAATGACAGCCAATACTGTCATTGTCTTGGGGGCTTATAAGCAGCAAATCATACTGCTGAAAACACAATATTTATAAGCTGTGCTGAGCTGACTTTCCATCAATAAACATTTCAGCAACACAAAACATTGTGCTCGTGTCTGAGAATGGGGAATGAATTGAGCTCCCACTCTACTCTGCTTCATGTCCCTAGATGCCTCTTTCCTGAGAACAGACGTATTGTAAGGGCCCTGGCAGTTTGGTCTAAAATTACGGTGCATTGTGTTGGGTTTCCCACCTCCTACTTGCATGCTAGAATGAGAAACATCAGTCAAACTCTACAGGGTTGGAGTCATTCACCCGGTGGGCAAACACACACACATACAAACATGCACTTCTGCACATCGAGTGTGTACACACAAATACACAAACACACACGTGCACCCCACTGATATGAAAATTCTGTCAAAATAAACAGAAGGCAAAGTGAAGACCCCACACAGAGAAGTATACAAAAATCTAAAAGTAACACTTCAAACCACCAAAAACGAAATGACATCCTGTACTGTAACCTTCATAAGTTTCAAGATCATTGCACGTGACTTAAGGTTATTCGAACCTCATTCATCGTCCGGTAAAAATCGTGGGGGTCAATGTAATCATTCAGAATAACAATTTGAGTGAGCTAAACTGAACAATTTTCATACATTTCAAAACGTCTCAGTAAATGCTTTGCTCCCTTAAAGGAAGTTCTTTTTCTTTTCTATTTCTTAATTTAACATTGCATTTTGCTAGATTTAAAAGAAAAGAAAAAAAATCACACATATTCAATGTGGTCTCAGGTATGTGGTGTATTGTTTTCTGTGTGTTTTGTTTGCTCATCCACCTGGCAACTTATGGAGAGATTTTTTCCCCCCATTATGCTGAAAAGAATAGGTGTGTGTGTGTGTGTGTGGGCGAGAGTGAGTGTGTTGATAGTTTTTATGTGAAGCAATTATAATGTTTACGTGAAATATGAGTCTGTGACATTGTATTTGTTTATTAAACATTCAGTGCGAGCTGTGCTGCAACTACAAAACCGAAGCTTCTGCAATAATAAACAGGCAATTAAAAAGTGAATTACTGCAGCTCCAATTACCAGACTGACACCACAGAGCTCCACACCAACTGGGTAATTACAGGCAACAGCTCGAGCGGAACACTGGCCAACCTAGGAGCGTACGGATGTGTAGATGAATGTGTGTATCTTTGCATATGTGTGTGTTTGATGCTGTTAAACTGGCCGTTATCATCAGCGAAAACAGCAAGAAAGAAACGTCCATAAATTTGACTCCCGTTTCTCCCTCCCTCTCCAGGAATCAACTTAAGGCGCAGGTTTCAAGACGAGACGTCGTGTTTATGACGGGTATAGAACGGTCCACGGTTTTATTGTCTGCCCATGAAGGAATTCTCCGGGTGACTGACAGAAATTCTGTCTCCGGTTGCGAGAGTTTAGGCTCCATGGTGGGTGGGTGGGTGCCTCAGGACGCAGTCGAGAGTCTACACGGACAGCTCTAATACTGTTCAGTTCCTGCACGCCTCATGGGTTTGATTTTTACATGCATCATTGGCACTGTCAAAACATTTTCCTTTCCTTTCTTTAATACTCTCTTCAGTTTTTATTGTCAGACCTGAGGGGGCTGAATGAATCAGATCTAATAAAACAATAAAAACCATTGTGAAATGTAAAGTCCTCTGAATTATTTCATGTTTAGTGCAACGCAATTCAAGGACAGTAGCCAGGCACAAACGGAATTTTCAACAAATCTGAAGAGCAGCGCATTGTACAGCACATTACGACAATACAATTTACCTTTGAGAATAGCCGCAGAATCATTCAATACAATGAGGCCTGGCTGGAGAAAAACCAGCAGTTCATACGTGAAAAGAGACCACTGAAGAGTGAAAGAGGCAGGGAGCACTGGGGTTTGTGGTCGTGGTAGAGCTCTGGTATTTCTCCTGCTGACCTTTCCAGGGCCAATTAGGATAGAGCTGAGAATGAGCGGTCAGTGCTGTGCTGGCTGAAAGCCTGTCTGCTGTGGCACTTTAGTGGATGTTGTTTTGATTTGCTTTGTGTTTTTATAACGAGCTTTCGGCTCCTGAGCACCTCCAGGGGGTTTAGGAAACGATGAGGCTTAGGCTGAGGGTGTGTGAGTGTGTCTATTCTCCAGTTCGTGTATACGTGTGTGTTGATCTGTGTGTGTTATTTGCATTTTGTGTTTGAAAGAAGAAAAGTAGCAAAAAAATAAATAAATCAAAGACAAAAATGACAAAAAAGGGAGAAATAACAATAAGTAAAAAAAAAGAAAATAAGGAAAGCGCACTTAGGAATGAGGAAGGACAAAAGGAAGGAGGGAAGAGATGGACAAATGAAATGAAGGAATGAAAGAAAGAAAGAAAGAAAGAAAGAAAGAAAGAAAGAAAGGAATGAAGGGAGGAAAAGGGTGAGGAAAGTAGAGTAGAAACATTAAGAGAAAAGGAATGAAGGAGGGAAGGAAGGAAAAAAGAAAGAAGGCAGGGAGGAGGAAAATCTGGAGAAAAGGATGGGGCCAAATAGAAAGGAAGGAAAATAGGAATAGAGAAAGATAGAAAGAAAGAAAAAGGAAGAGATGAGGAAAAGAGGAAAGAAATAATGAAGGGAGGAAAAGGGGGAGGGAAGGAAATAAGAGAAATTAAGGAGGAAAGGAATGAAGGGGAATGAAAATAAAGGAATTTAAGCAGAGAAGGAATTGGAGAAAGAAGAAAGAAAGAAAGAAAGAAAGAAAGAAAGGGGAAGAGAGGAAAAGAAAGGAATTCAGGGAAAATGAAGGAAGAGAGGAGGAAAAGAGGAAAGAAAGGAATGAAGGAAGGAAAAGGGTGAGGGAAAGAAAGAAGATAAAATTAAGAGGTAATGAATGAAGGAGGGAAGGAAAGAAGGCAGGGAGGAGAAAAAAGGAGCGAAAGTAAAGAGTAAAAGAAGGATGTACAGAAGGAAGAAAGAAAATTCAAGAAAGGAAAAAACGAAAGAAGAAAGAAAGTGCTGCGTCGACGTTGAGGGATGAATTCACAAATAACTCTTTTATTAGACGGAAGCATGTGTAATAATCTTTGCAGGTGTGTGTGTGTGTGTGTGTGTCAGTACGTCCAGTCTAAGCCTCCCTGAGCCCCATGTGTGAGCTACAGTGACATAATGAGAAATCTCTCTGGAGGTTTGGCTTGACTGGGTTTAGATTACACACCCCAGCTATTGTTCCTTCTATCTCTCCCTTTCTTTCGCCAGATTCTCTTAGGAGAGTGCATAGCATTTAAAGAATCAATCACCTCCATACTATCAAGGGGATGATATGTCTCTCTCATATAAACTCTCACACACATACACAATGTGCCCACTATAGAGTGTATCTTGCAGCCCTGTGCAGTCACTCACTGTCTCACTGTGTTTGCTGGTGGAGATGCTGTATTGTCCCCGGTGGAATATCACTGTCAAGTGCACATAGTCTCTGACCATTCTGCTCATCCCTTTGCCTCTTTTAATTCCCTCTATCTTCCTCTTAGGCAGGACAGCCAATGCTTTGAATTGTCAGCCTCTCAGAGTATCATATTTAACTAAGCACATCAGCATTCACCAGCAAATCCACGCTACCCTTTCATTACAGCAATTCGGGCCTCTCAAACTATAGCTCGAACATAAAAGAGTGCAAAAAAGATGGAGCGATAGATAGAGGGAGATTACTCAGCCCCATCAGCTCGCTTACTCCAACCCTACTCAGATGTGCAGTGATTGAGAGCAGAGAAAGCACACCATCGCAGCTCGCAAACTCATTAATAGCCTTCGGAAACATATGCAGGCAAGTATACGCTCACACAAACATGTTTTTTTAAAGAATGAGGGGGAGTGATGTTTAACCTACACTGTTCGATTTTACACTCCAAGTTACATATGATCCATTTTTCTGTAGGTGTGAGAGAAAGCAGCGCTCTTCTACTGTAGAACTCTAAATGTAGCTTACGTTATATTTGTCAATGTAACTGGAGGAAAGGGGAGATAAAAGTGCAAGACTGCAGCAAATTGAGAAAAAAAAGGGGACGGGTTTGACTTTAAAAACACTGTGCTGGAGCCCAGGGTAACTTCTGATAATTTGCCTCGCTTTGTGCTTTCATTTTCCTTTCCCAACCAATCATTTCGGTGGGAGAGAGGGCACATTTACTGGTGCACACGGACAAGGGCGCGCGCACACACTTTTCTGCACTCCACATAACCTACTGTTAATGGTTTTTAAATGGTAATTTTGCTGCAACAACAGAACTCGTGCTGTTCTCAAACTCCTCGTCGCGGCATACCAAAACAGGGCTGGAAGCAGGTAGGGCTGAACAGATTTGCAGTTCGGCTGAGAAGGTGTCCGCTGGTGCTGTAAATAGCCTAGAAGACACATAGCTGGAAGCAGCTTCGGTTTTAGTTTATTATTATCAGAGCTCGTGAATTACGCTCAGCTGTGAACAATGTCGCCGAATATTCTCGGGGAAAAGAGGTCCGGAGGTTTGAGAGGTTTAGATTAGCTTGGCCGGGAGGGGGCGGAGGCAGAAGCAATGGACCCTGATGCGCTGCCTCGCTGCCTGGGGGGACGCACACGAGCAGCGGGGCTCTGTGATCTCAGCACACCCTGCCATTAGAGACGCCAGCTGTGTCACACACACACACACACAGAAAAGAAGAATATGACAAAGACAGAAGGAAAGAGTGATAGGGAGAGAGGCAAGGAGGTAGAGAAGAAAAACTAAGAGCCTTTCAGAAAGGATGATAAATGACTCGTCTCACTTCACAAGCTTCCGCTCACTTCCTCTTGCCTCTATTCAATAGTGTGTTTTTTTTTTTTATCAAAGCATAATCTGTGAGGATAATGCTGAGAGGCAGCCAGGTCTCGTTATATAAGTGCAGTGGATCACATACTGACAGCTCAAGCCCCTCTGCACACACAGCGTGGAAATCGCCCTGATAGTTTTAAACAGCCAGCCGCAACGAGACATTACAACACAAACTGGGGAGAAAAATCTGGTGCAATAAAGCAGAAGGTGTTCAATTTATACTGTATACCGGTCTCAGGAGTAGTGGCCAGTGGGGTTTAACGGCAATGTAGAAGTAATAGAGTTTCAAAGGAAGTGTGGTGGGTGCACCAGTGTAGAAATCGCTGGACGGCCCTGGGGTCTAATAGTGGCGTAAAAGCCTGTCCACTGTCCCTTCTAGACCTAATACATTCAATTAGGCTGGTTCGCTGAATTAAACCCACACATACGCACCACACGGTACGGTGACCACAATGGAATTTGAATATAATTTCATCATGTCAAAGGTCAGCTTGAGTCAGCATGAACGGACGCGGCCTTTCGAACAGGAGAGGTTAAGGATATGCCCTCGGTGCTTATATAAACACAGCCCCCTCGATGGCCTCTAGAAATAACACAGAGACAAATGCATTCAAGCGTATTCAGCGTAACGGGAGGCTGAATCGCTGGTCGCTAAGTGATTGTGGTGCAGCCAACATTTGTACTCTGCATAATGCATCTGCATAACGTTCACAAACACCTCTTAAAGATCGCATTTGCATCCTGACCACATAAGTACACTTATAGACCGCCGCCATTTACCGCGAGATTACAAGAGCATGATACTGCTTCTTACACGGGAATGTCGACACATGGAAAACGGAAGCTCTAGGAATGAAAGGTTAGCGGATGGTACAGCAGTGACAGGGTGAATGTGGCAGTCGAAAGAGCTACGCACCATGTCCTGCCCGCAGGGGGGCGTGGGATCTGGCGGCAGGCACGAGGTGATGAGGCATATGTTGAGGGACGTACAGCTCCCCAGGCCCCTCTGCCAGAGCCAGGGCTGACCCCAAAGTCAGCGGTGGCAGCCAGAGAGCCATGCGCAGGTTGATGCGGAGCAGGATGGAAGCAAGACCTCCAGGAGCCCCGCCGGGCCACAGACGCAGCATGCTACCGGAGTGCAAGGACTTTACAGAGGGGCGTCCTCAAGCCACCTGGCAACCCATGTCCCGCTCAAGCCTCGGATCCTGACCATGCAACAGCCCGATCACTGGTGGAGAGGCAGAACAACGGCACGTGCTGAATCCACATGGAGAGGGAACTTCCACAGAGTTCTCCGAGGTATGGATTGAAAAAAGAGCAGCACAGATGAGGTCAACTTCAGACAATGATCCTGGATTAAATTCCCCTCCTCATGGTATTCAAAAACACAAAATCCTGCAGGAGAAAAAGGAAACAAACCACGGAATCCGAGTACTCCAGTAAGGTAGGCGTAGTGGTGTATTGGAGAAGAGGGAGAAGAGAGCAAGCAGCCTTTGTTACAGACCTCCCAGCAGTCCTGGACTTTTCCAGTGCACGCTATCGCCTGAATCCCAGCTGTATCCCATGAAGACAAGGCTGCATCCCTCGTTATCCCCGTGGAGAGAACAGGAGAGGAGCAGGGAGACTACCAGAAGCGATGGCACACACAAGACGAGATCGCCGCTGCAGCATTTAACTCAATACAGAGTGCCTCTCCCCCTCCCCAAACGACAAACACACACTCTCTCACACACACCACACAAGAGCTGCTGCTGCCTGGCTGGCTGAGACCGCACTGCCTCAGAGGAAACATTAGCAGACACACCAAAGGAGAAAAGGAAGAGAGAAGCAAGAAAGGGCAAGAGTGGTCAAGTGGTCCTCATGTGAAAAGGGTGGTCAGAGTTTCTGAAAATTTCACCACGAAGAAAGTCCTTCCTCTTCTCTTACTTGTCACAGCATCTCTGTAGCGGAAGCGTTCCTAAGCAGCATGCTTAGAGGAAAAGACCCTCCGAATGTAGAGAAGGGGAAACAGAGAACGGTGAGGCTTGGCTGAGCTTTCCTCCCCCTCTTTTTTTCTCTCCCTCCCCCTCGATCATCGGGGAGGCGCGTGCAGCTGTGGAAGGGGGGGGTCTCGTGTCTCGTCCTCCTAATCGTTCTTTCTCTCTTCCTGTCTTCGTTTCTCCTTGACAGAGGGGTGGCTCGAGTAGAGTGTGGGCTCCCTCTCCCTTCACAAACTAGTCAAACCTTAATATACTCCTCCCTCTTCGGCCATTGTGTAGCTGTAGGAGTTTTCTTACTAGAAGGACAGTCATTGGGTGCATTTCAGCACCACGGACAGCGCCTGCCTCGATTCAATAGCAGTCTTTCTTTGCAAGGTGCAACAAAAGCTCCAAGGCTTCAAGTGAGGCTTAAGATAAAATTGTAACCTTTTCTTCTTAATCTTAGTGTTTTATAGTTTGACATTTTGTTTTAAATTAAACTGAAATGGCACAACTTTGCTTCAGAACCCAAAATTGGTGGTGTTTAAAGGGTTAGTTCACAGAAAAATTTAATTTCTGTCATTAAGTACTCTTATGTCGTTCCAGACCTTCATTTTCGGAACGCAAATTAAGTTATGTTTGATGAAATCCGAGAGTTTTTTTTTTTTATTATCCCCATAGAAAGCAATGTAATTACCATATTCAAGGTCGAGAAAAGTAGTAAAAACATAGTTAAAATAGTCAACGTGACTACAGTGGTTCAACCTTAATGTTATGAAGCGATGAGAATACTTTTTGTGCGCAAAAATAAAACAAAAACAACAACTTAATTCAGCAATTTCTCAATTTCTCTCCCCTGTCATCCTCCTACGCCGTTTATGTTCAGTGCTTCCAGATTCTACATCAGAATGCTGATTCATTATTGGAACCTGGAAGCACTGAACGTACACAGCGTACTTTAACTTTGTCTTTTAGCGTATTTTAGCATATTTTAATGACTATTTTAACAATGTCTTCGCAACCTTTCTGGACCTTGAAAGTGGTAATTATGTTGCTTTGTATGGGGAATAAAAAAAAAAAAAAAAAACTCTTGAATTTCATTAAAAATATCTTAATCTGTGTTCCGAAGATGAACAACGGTGTTACAGGTTTTGAATGACATGAGGGTGAGTAATTAATTACAGAAATTTAATTTTTGGGTGAACCTATCCCTTTAATTTTACGGTTTTTGAAAATGAGGGCAAGTCAGGCAACATGATCATGCTGCCATCTGCCTAATTTGTCTAGTTTGTACCAAGTGACATGCATGTTAAGTCAAAATACTGCTTAGATGGATGCCCAGACTTTGACATGAACGACGAAAAGACAACATTTTCTTAAAGGTACAGTTAACAAAAATATATATAAATTCTCCCCTCATTTATTCACCCTTATATAATTCCATACCGGTATGACGTTATTTCTGTTGTGGAACACAAAAGAAGATATTTAAACTGCATTTTTCCATAGATTTAATGGAGTACAAAACAATGTTTGACCTCACTGGCTTCCATCGTATGGTTAAAAAACAGACAACAAAAAATGTGTTCCACAAAAGAAAGAAAATCACAGGTTTGGAATGATGTATGATACACAGCTGACAACCGCTGGTCTATTTGAAGAGGCAATCTAGTTTACTAAAATGTCGAACGGGGTGCGTAAATAAGCAGTTTAAAAGTGTCATCCTCCCCCTAAATCTCTGTTTTGTTACTGTGAGTTTTTCACTAACAAACAAAGCAAAAGAAAAGAACGTACTAAATTAATATCGTGACTGTGTCAGTTTCACCCTCTCCCTAATGTGCACCCCATGTTGTGCAAGTGTGGGTTATAGAAGGAAGTCTGCAGGTGTGCTTCTCCACAGAGGCTCCAGTTGGAGTGTGAAGAAAGACGCTCTAAAATTGACACTGGTGTCACCTCTTCTCACACAAGGAGATCGTTGCTTCTCCCTCCTCTCAGCTTTGAGCATCGTTAGCACTGTATAATTAAAGTTGACAAAGCCGGGTGATCAGAGCCGCCTCGCCAGGGGCTCAAATACAGACTCCAACAGGAGCTGAAACTGCTCTATTTGGAAGACAATTTTATCACTGTGACTTTAGCAGTACCCAGTGTTGAACATAATGAAACATCACATCACAGCTCCAGAGGTTTACGAAACAATTTGGAAACCAGACTGCTGCATTCATAGTAGGCTAATTGTTCTCTGCGATATTAAAAGAATGTGAGAACACCGCCTGCGAAATGAGCATGCGCTTCATTTTCTGTTTACAAGGCTGCCACCTAATGGTGAAGGCTGGGTGTTGCTTTAAGCAGAGGACCCTTGCCATTCTCCGGCAGTCACATGTTTGAGCCAATCCATTTCTTTTTTCAGCTGACCTCAAAAGCAGATTCAAAGGAAGTAGAGCATGTTTTAATACTAGTGCTTCCATTCTGTGGAGAGAAAAAAAGGTTTCAAGTATTTTAAACAGTAGGGGACACATAAGTGGAAAGGTCTGTTTTTTCCTTCCTTCCCTTTCGTTTTGCTCCAGCTTTTGTGTCGAATTTTATTACGTTCTGTTGTTCTGCCCTGGTTTTTCTTATAAAGAAAGGAGGAATGATTCACGATGTGAAAAGAGAACAAATAAATAATAAAATCCACAATCATATTCCTCTCATTTTTCCCTCTCCCTATCGATCCATTGATTTACAGGAAGGATGAATCAACCCCCACCCATGATGCTCCAGTAACCGTCGTTGTTTATTAAGAAACAAGATCTTGGATAAGTACAAAGCTAATTAAAAACGAAGCACGTCTTTAAACACATATTGTTCGGTTAGTGAACAGACGAGTGCGCTGCAGTCATAAATACCGCGATTCATCAGATTTAATATCGCATTTCTCACGTGAGAATCACGTTATCTCTTCACGTTTTATTCTCTATAGCTGTGGTCATTTTTTTAATCACGTAATTATTCCACCTATTATCTGTGCTCTGCGTCATTAATAGGATTTACACTGAGCAAATCAGTTTTGCTTTCGGTGAACAACCTGCCATTTCTCCTAGCTACAGTTTTCTGAAGCACTCTTTGACAACAAGCTCATACCAAACTGCTCGTGTAAATAGTAGACTTGCAGATATATAAGAGCCCATGCTTGATGAGGCTTTTGAACAAATTCTCCGACCCAATGCTCAAAATGTCCTTTTGCCACTTTTGCCTTATGCCAGTGAAGAAGAAATTTAGAAAATATACCCACCTAATATTACAGGTCAAGAAACCATGTTTTTTCATCCAATGAAAATTAGATACTTTGCCTTTTTCTTGCTTAAAAATAGAAATAGAGAAAATTCCTACAGGCCTTGAAACCATATTATCTATATTTTTTTTAAATTACAAATGTGAGTATGAAAATAGATTAATTGGTTGTTTTTTCCTTCCATAAACACAGAAATGAAGAAAATTTACCAGCTTAAATCTATCTTATGAAATTATAAAAAATTATAATTAAATGAAATTATATTTCTAATAAATTATTTATGTTAAAAATAAAACAATATTGGTAACACTTTACAATAAGGTTTACATTAGTTAACGTGAACTAATAATGAACTGCATTAATACAGCATTTATTAATCTTTGTTAATATTAAATATAACATTTACTAATACATTATTAAAATCTTGTTAATGCACTGTGACCTAATATGAACAATGAACAACTGTATTTTCATCAACTAACATTAACGAAGATTAATAAATACAGTAACGAATGTATTGCTCATGGTTAGTTCATGTTAGTTAATACATTAACAAATGTTTAACTAATGAACCTTATTGTTTCCACATATTAATAATAATATTATTAATCAGTGGAACCACTAAAAAAACATTAAGATCATAATTTTGTTCATATTTGCATTTTGGTGGATTACTGAAAAGACTGAAAAATTAAAATATTATATATTATATTATATATTATAAAAAGTCACTAGTGAGTAACTCTCCATTTTCACTCACATTTGGAGCGTGGCAAGTGTTAATTCTGGAACCTGCAGAGACTTGTGTATTGATCAGTGTGTGTGTGTGAGAGAGAGAGAGAGAGCTTGCATTAAAGATGGGTCTGTAGTTTGTGTGGTGCAGGTCTTAAGGTGATATGTGTTTATGTCCAGAGTTTGTGAGCCTCAAACCCAGGCTTTACTCTCTGCCACTATACTCAGACAAAGCCTCTTTCTCTTTGCACTGCCTTCACGGCCTGATGATCACTGGGCTTGAGCTTCTACACATCTAAATGAGCCTATGTATGTGTGTGCGCATGGGCATATGACCGCGCGTGAACATTAATATTGTGTGCACAGTAAAAGATGGATTCAGTTTGTAATCATTAACCCATGGGCTTACATACAATAACAAATGTAAACGTGCAAATCCACCAATTTATTTCCTTTATCGATCTGAATATCACTGTATATATGAGGGAGGAAAAGAGTAAGCTGAAAAAATGTGTTTCTCTTTATAATCCTAATTAGGTAGCAAAAGCGATCCTATCTTCTTCTCCCGTTCTCATCTAAAAACACACACTGAATAGATTCCAGCGAGGTGTGGGGATGCGGATGATGTAATGCAAGCCGTCTATGTGGTTTCTTCCTCCTGAACAAAGGCGGGCTCTTATCAGTTTGGCAAACCCGCAGAATGGATTAGCTGTGCATGGCTTGAGCCTGTAATAGATCTTCTCCGTAAACCATCTCAAGGACTTTCACTCCGCTTCAGATTCCTGGCACTCAGCACTTTCACAGGCAACAAGCACTAGGGGCTTTTCACACCAAATTCAGTCAATGCTCTTCTTGAGATCCAGCTCAATATTACAAACCCATTCATAAATGCCCACGCACACAAATCCAAGAACACTCGTTTCCTCTAGATATAATTTATATCCACGAAAACAGTCAATTAAGTCTATTTTATCCTCATTGCAGTTTATTGCAATAAAGAACATGGTGCAGATCCCAGCTATGCACTGTCTACTAACCCCCTCCAGTGGTGTAGCAGAAGACTGCACTATTTTGGCAGTATGCATGCAGTCATGCACAGTGCATTGAGGGATTCGGGGGTTTTTTTTGTGTGCAATATGATCACTACATGCGTATATATAATGTACGGAAAGAATATTATGGTAAATATGAATTTTCCTGCATGAGTAAAACAGGATGACCTTTTATATTTACTAATGTGTATATTGGCTGCAATGATTTCAAAATAATATTGAGTGTGACAAATAAACCACAAAATAAATCAAAAGCAAAATAAATACCCTTTTTATGCAACACAAACATATTATAAATGATACAGATGATAACTGGACTTACTCTCTGAATAAAACAGGTTATGTGACAACTATGTAGCATACTACTTTTTAAAATGCTTATTGTTCAAAATGCATACACACTGTTGCACAGTATTGTGCTGGGAGCATGTAGTGTATTCTGTGCAGTACACAGTACGCTAGTATTCTGTTCCGAAAATAGCCACTTTCTAAGGGTCACTGAGATTCCACTTTAATTCAACGTGACATGTCACATCTGATGCATCAGTGGAATCTCACATCTTTTGATCTCAGTCTTTGTATTAAGTATAGTGCAGGAGGTTTGAATATAAATGTGTCTGTGTTTACTTTTCACAGTTTACATATTCAGTAGTATTTTCCAAAAATACATAGTCATCATTCTAGTTGATGTTTTTAGAATACAATAAATAATAGCAGCACAAGTGCTCTCAGCACTGACAAACCAATTTGGGTGGTTCTGGATCAGTGCGTTTGGGTTTTTCTACAGCAGCTGAAAAGCAAGAGAGCTAATAGACTCACGGTCATTGCAGAGCGGCCCTCCAAATGATGTCATGCTGCAGTCGCAACTGAACCCCTCCCACTGCTGCAGACACACGCCCTGATTGGAGCAGGAATCCTCTTGACAGGTAGTGCTGGGGCCTGTAGAGACCGATGACAGAGTAGAGAGAGAGAGAGAGAGAGAGAGAGAAACAAACAGACAGAAAGAAAGAAAGAAAAAAAGAAGGGTATATAAATTCTCAGGCCCCTTGCAACATAAAATCCAGAGTGGTGAAGAGCTTTTATTGAAGCAGAAACAGCCAAACAGAACCGTCCCATCTGCTTACTCCCCACAGAGGAAAAACTACCAGTGAGGACAAAATCTTCCTGATTTGACTACACTCTTTAGGGATCTGAATTGGGCGAAGAAAATACAATATGAATATATTAAAAATGCATAAAAATTTTTTACATTCAAATATTACTTCTGTAAAAGAAAAAACATCAATCTTTTCCATTTCAGTGTGATTTAATATAGCGTAATTAGTGTGCTTATTTTAGCTTACTTTATGTCATTATCTTAGATTCATGAACCATGGTGATCATTGAATAAAGTCCTGTACAAAACCGAATTGATAAGGTACACTCAGTCATTTTTTTATGTTGCACAGGCTAATGATAAAACTTCATCCGAAATCACATACATAGTTTGTCCTGCATTTGATGAAGAACTTCCTTCATGACCATTAAAAAGTACATTCTCAAGTTATGCATATGTTTAGTATTAGAATCAGTATAGACTTTATCGAGTATGTTGACAATGACATACGATGTAAGCTGTGTCGCTGTTTCCTTCTATTTACAAATAGTAAGTGTCCACTAGATGCAGTTTTATGAATACCATTCAGACACACTCCTCATTTGACCTACTGCTTTTTGCATAATACTGTATATTAGCAGGGAAGTAGCCATATTTAGATGCCCTGCTGGACTTCTACTGACGCCTAGTGGTTTAGACGTACACTACCGTGTAAAAGTTTGGAGTCAGTAAGATTCACCATACAATGAAACTTGTGTCATTAATTACTCACCCTCATGTCGTTTCAAACCCGTAAGACTTTTGTTCATCTTCAGAACACAAATGAAGAGCTTTTTGATGAAATCTGAGAGCTTTCTGTCCCCTCCATAGACATCTACGCATCTACCATTTTGACGCTTCAAAAAGTTGAATTGAGTGGTTTAGCCCACATTTTTTGAAGAGACTTGATGAACAGATTTAATTTAGGATTTTATTCACATATAAACATTGAACTTTTTCTGTTTATGGAGGGACAGAAAGCTCTCAGATTTCATCAAAAACATCTTCACGGGTTTCGATTGACATGAGGGACAGTAATTAATGGCACAATTTTAAGTTTATGGGTTATGTTTTAAGTTTCTTATGCTCACCAAGGCTGCATTTATTTGATAACTAAAATATTACAATTTAAAGCGTAATCAAATAAAAAAAAAAAAAAAAATAATAATAATTGTTTTATGTTTTAATTTTAAAAGGTAATTTATTCCTGTGATGGCAAAGCTCATTTTTTAGCCATTACAGACTTCAGTGCCACATGATCCTTTAGAAATCGCTCTAATCACTCTCAAGAAATATTTCTTATTAGTAAACAAGAACCATAATTTTTTACAGGATTCTTTGAAGAATAGAAAGTTAAAAAAGTGAAACATCTTTACTGTCACTGTAAACAACTTATCCTAACCTTGCTGAATTTTAATATCAATCTCTTAAAAATGAAAAAAAGAGTTTACTGACCCCAAACTTTTGAACTGTATTTTAGCATTACACAAAATGCAAATTTAGTAGAAGTTTGCTGTCAATCACAAGAAAAAGTATTTAATAATAGGTAGGTTCCCACGATAAATGGATCTCAACATGTCTGCCCCCATGAGGTGACCTGCACCATGCAAAATCAATGAGCTTGTGTTAGACTGATATGACTGGAGTGTTCGTTTCATGTGAGTGTACATGATTTTTAAAAAGTATTATTCATTTCATTAAGTATAAAACTTTTTTAACAACAAGATTAAAAAAAAAAAAAAAAAAAAAAAATCACTGAGTGCGCCTTTAATCGGTCTCATTACTCAAGAACACATTAAATGTGGACAAGTGACTTGATTTTAAAGTGCAATCCAAGCAATGCACCAGAGGCTGTACTGGCCGTAATGCGCAGTGTATTGGCTGCAGTAATAATACAGGCTCCCGTGTGATAATAACATCTGCTCCAAGTATTGCTGAGGTGAGTTTAAAGCAGCAGCACTCCCTGGGGACTCAGGGCTGTAAGATAAATGGGGGCCGTCTGGAACAGCTCATTTTGTGTTCGGTCTACAGAAGCGAAGCGACGGGGCGACGGGCCAGGCATATTACAGCCTGCGGAAACACTTCTGTTCTCATTTCTCTCATTACTTCAGCCGGCATGTAAAACAGGCCCCTGGCCCTCAAACGCTCCCTCCTCTCCATCACTCAGCCATTTGGCCAATCAGTCGCACATTTGCGGCTTGGCCACTTGACTCGGAAGTGAAGCGAGTCTGGCAGGGAGAAGGTAAGAGAGAAACGCTACGACAGCCGCCGGTGCGATCCAGATGAGTGCCGCTCCTCCTGTCTCACCTGATCTGTCTGAGCGAAGCTCAGTTAAAGTCTCAGGCTGAGAAACGGAGCGATGGCTCGTTTCCCCGACAAGAGTCTCTCCAACCAAGTGTTATATATCTGAGCGGAGTAATCTGACTTAGAACTCACAGGAGAGATTCCCTAACCGCTTGGGAAATTCCATCTAGTTTTAAGGCCCTTATCGGGGGTAAAGACTACAGACTATTTCCGTCGCATTTTTGTGCGGAAGGAGTTGAGACTGCATGCAGTGGGTGGGTGGGGGGAGGCACTGTCGGAAGAGGGAAGGGGGGACGCATGCCTCCAGTAAACAACAGAACAGATGTACGCTCCAATGAAAAGAGAAGTGACGGGTAAGTGAGGGACACAGGACACTTTGAGACATTTTAAGACCGGGGGCTGTAAATACAAGGTGTGCGGACGGTGCTTGTATTTACGGTGATGGAGTTACTAGAGCGGCTGCTGGGCAAACGTGATCTACTACATCAGACGGTCACACTGGAGGAGGGGAGGAGGGGGCATCGGTTAAGACACACATATGGCTATCTACCTTGCAAGTCAGCTTTCAGCAATGCAACTTTTGTCAGCCAAACGAAAAAGAAAAACAAAAAATATATAAGATGTTAGTAGAGGCACTGGAATGTCTGTGATTATAACAAATTAAGTGGTTAAAATGTAAGGGAACAGAGAGAGGAAATAAAGAAAGTAGACAAAAGTAGACAGAGACCCAGGGAAGAAGAGAGGTGGAATTAGAGATGGCAAAAAAAGAGTCAGTCAGGAACAGACATGATTAAAGCCAGTAAGTGTAGGTTTGGTTTGAACAGAAGGACATTTTTTATGTGATCCCAAAACGGTTTTACTAAAGATGTATTCATAGGTATTCGTAATCAAAGGTTTATTCAATATATCGAGGTTTTATCAATTTTAAAGTGGTAGTTCTTAGCAAATATCAGATATATGGTTTGATGGATATAAACACTATTTTGCCATACTTTCAGACTAAAATGCTGAAAAATCTTCCTGGAAAAGTAACAAATAGGTTTTCTTTTAGCAGTAGGGTTATGGTCAGTCTGTAGTTAAGATTTATTTCAAAATAATATCAGTGTATTTGATGCATTATTTTAATTAAAGGCACAATATGTAATATTTTCTAATTAAAATATCCAAAAACCACTTGAAAAATGTTATATATTTTGTTGACTTTTGAACTTACACTATCCCACATGTTTCCAAGAATGTTTAAATCCAGAGAAATCAGCTATTTTAAGCAGAGTAACGAATGTCATTGCGTCGCCTGTCAATGACGTCATAGAAATGTCAAAAACTCTTTAACATATTATGTATTTTATTAGACAGGTGAGTAACTGTTTAGATACATTTATAAACAGAAAATGAATCATTGTTAAATAGCTCAACCCAGTCTTATTGTTTGAATCTCTTGTTTTTTTTTTTATTTACAACGAGCACCATGTTTTTACCATGCCTCAAAGACAACACTGGTTTGAGATCATAATCGGAGAGAGCTTTCTCCATCACACAATATATTTTAAAACTAATTGCATATCATTTAGGATCACAAGTCATCCAGCTTTTATTACTATGATATTCTAATATCAATCGTTATTACTGCAAAATGCAATAAGTCTCTCACGCCGAGCAGACACACAGTGTAACGTTATTAACTTTCAACGCACTGTATTTAGTATAATTGTTTTAACCATTTAAAACAGTGTTGCGTTACCCCACATAAGCGAAGAAAAGAGTGGAAGAGGCCAACTATAGCATTAGCATAATAAAAGCTCCGCTGGACTCGAGACCGGTGTGTCACGCAGGTATCTCTCAGCATTCGCTTCAGTGACCTTGTTCTGCTCCCATGGCTCTCGGCCCGCCCTTCTTCATTCCACAGTAGTGTTAATAAAACTTTAATACGTTAGCTCATTCATGAACATTCTTTTTTTAATTACGATTTTATAGTTTTACGATAACAAAACAGTGGTACGGGTGTCTCATGGCGGCACATACAATCATCCATCAACTGGTTGTTCAAGGACAGAGTTCAAGGGTAATAGCACCAAAATAAACAAGAATCAAGAAATAAAGGCATCTGCCTTTTCTTTCTATGGCTTCCTTTCCATTGGCTGTGGAGGTGAAGACGACAACTCCCAGGATTCCACGCTCACTCACGGCGCCATCAAGCTACGCATTTGTTTTGAATAAGCGATCTCTAGCGGCGTATTGTGCCTTTAATGTTTTTGAAAGAAACCCCTTATGCTGACCAAGGCTACATTTATTTGATCAAAAATGCAATAAAAACTGAAATGTTGTGAAATATTATTATACATTATATAATATATTATATATTAAATTGTATCTTATATCTGTGATGTCAAACCTGAATTTTTAGCAGCCATTACTCCAGTCTTCAGTGTCACATGAGTAAATCTCTAAATATCTCTATCAGTAAATCCAATGATTATTCTTACATTCCCTTTTTAAACAGTTTTTCATTATAATAATGAATAAACTGCATTCAGTTTATTGAATTTAATTAATCTTTTAAGGACAGAAAACAAAATAGCCGAATTTTGCTAGCCTCTCACAGCAGTCGAATGGGCCATTCTCAGTTATGTTAGTACCACTGATGCTTCACTTTTATATCTTTCAGAGCTTTGATGAAAAAAGGATTACTGTTAACTTTGGTAGCCCTAATTACTATGCTACAAACTGGCATTAACCAGTCTCTTTCCTCTCATATATTCAGCTTCATCATAGTTATAGCTTGGGAAAAACACAAGGTCTCTTGACACTGATAGGGACATGTCCATATCGTTCACCCCTAATCTACACCAGTTTCCAACAGAGGAACAGAACACAGAAGCCTGAAACCCGTTAAAACTGGCCCAGCATGAAGAAAACACAAACAGATAGTGAAGAGAACAAGAAGCAGAGAGGATGAACAGGAGTGCATGAGATGAGACAAGGACTGGAGATTGCAGTCATCAAGCGAAGGACCGCACTAAGCCGATCTGGTGTCTTTGCCATTCATACCGTTTTCCTCACCTTCGCATCCTCTCTCCACCTGGCCGGCGTTGGACAGTGCATCTGACAGCAGGTCTGGCAAGCGGCCGTTCAGGTCCACAGATGCCAAGCAGCCCTGGAAGCCCTCTTTAGAATGCACCAACTTTGGCAAGTCCTTATACATCTCTTTGGCCACACCTCCCACATACAAATCACCTGTAGAGACAGGAAATATTATGCTCTGACTGACAATGTCTTTTCATTTCAACTATCAGGGGAGCATGTTATGTAAACACCCATATGAAAAGGTACACCACTTCCCCCTGCTGGTCCGTTTGTTTATTGCAATACACAACACAGGAACACAACTTGGCACTAAGATAAAGAACACATATACACTGCTCTTCAAAAGGTCTGGGATCAGTAAGAAATTTGATTTAAGAAATTCATAATTTCATTCAGCAAGGATGCATTACATCGATCAAACATGACAGTAAGGACATCAGTTAGTAAAACGTTACAAATGATTTAAAAAAATGCTGTTCTTTCAATCTTTCTATTCATCAAAGAAGCCTGAAAAAAACTACCATGGTTTCTACTAAAACATTAAGCATTATAATTGTTTTCAACATTAAAAAAGAGAAAGAACTATATGGTGAGCATAAAATCAGAAAGAGTTCTGATTTAGTGTTGTGGTAAGTACCAACTTCGATACAAATTTTAAAAATCTAACGCTTTGAGTGCTGTGTTGAGCAGACACACTCCCACGTGTATCTGTGTAAGCACTCGGTGAAGAGCGTCTTTGAAGTATATTTACAACATGTTTTTGAAGCGCTGATCATTGTAGCCAATCACAGACATATCTGATGAGCGTGTGAACGACGGCCAATCAGAGGTGTTTGCGAATCCGCTCAACAGCGCTCAAAGCGTCACATTTTTCACATTTCAGTACCAATGTTGGTACTTTTGACAACACTTTTCTGAAAGATCATATAACACTGACCATATGATTGCTGAAAATTCAGCTTTGCCTTTACATGATTAAAATGCATTTTTAAATGATATTAAAACAGTTATTTGAAATAATAATATTCACAACATTACATTTACGTATCTAGTCAATGCAGCCTTTGTGAGCATAAGAGACCGTTGAAAATATAAAATAATATAATAATTCTTTTATCTAGTTCATCTTATATTATCAGAGAAGTCATTCTCATGAAGAAAATCTCAAAAGTACCTTTCAGATCCAGGTTCTTGGCTCCCATGGTAGTCTGTGTGGTGATTTTGGTATCTATTTTGACGGTGTGAAGGTTGTTTGTATCTCTTGAGATCATCACATTATGCCAGTGATTATCATTCAGAGGTGTGTTTGAATTTCCTTTGATGAGATGAGCTCCATTTCCCAGGTCTGACACATAATGGAGATATCTGCATGCAAACAGTCATGAAAACAATTAGTGAAGGAATCATTACATGGCCTACACGTGTTAATCAAGAGTGGCACATTAAAAATGAATGACTCTCACCCTTTTACCAACTCTACAACTATAAAGTCATTGCCATCTCCTCGGTTGTACAGGATGAGCCCATCTGGTGAAGTGGTCTTAAACTGGAAGAACAAGTGCATGGAGTAATAGGCCTGGAGGGTGGGCAAGGTCACATAGCTAGAGCGAGACTTGAAGGTCACTGGATCTGCAACGATGCTCCGGTAGCCGATCATGGCGTTCAGTTCACAGTAGTCAATGTCACCGTTCTTGCACAGGTCAATGTAGGACATGCCATTGAAGGACAGTCCCTGCAGATGTCCAATGAAGTTGGAGGGCACGGCGGGCATGTACCGCTTCTCCGTAACGATGCCTGTTTCCACATTGTGGAACTCCAGCTGCGTGTGGTCCCCCGTGATTTGACCTTACCAAGGCGAATAATCGAAAACAGATTTAATGCAGGAAGAGTAGGGTGTCAAAACACAGGCCCTGTCCCAATTTCCACCCAAGGGGTGATGTAATGCTGCACACAGTATATACGGTCATGTAGTGGACAAATGGGACACCATACGGTCTTGTGGACTTCACAGACAAGTACAAGCCATTCGGGGTGGGCGATATGACCAAAATCTTATATCACGATAATGATCTATATTAAGATATAGCTATTTTTGCTCTAAATAAGTAAGTTTTTATGGTAGCAAAATTTCAAGCACTAGAAATACTACATGAAATAAACAATGCAGTCTGCG
The DNA here is from genome assembly GCA_037194245.1 of Opsariichthys bidens. Classification (NCBI taxonomy): domain Eukaryota; kingdom Metazoa; phylum Chordata; class Actinopteri; order Cypriniformes; family Xenocyprididae; genus Opsariichthys; species Opsariichthys bidens. The sequence continues at coordinate 14,086,622 of CM074296.1, forward strand.
TAAATTCAACATACATTTATTCTTATTAAAGTTACAAAAGCGAGCAGGGAGAGATTTTCTCTCTTTTTTGTTGTTTGATTAGCATTAATAATGACAGCAAGTAAATTTGGATGCTGACCCTATAAGACTGACTACACCAATACTCAAGTGTACCTTCACTTAAGTCATAAATGGCTCTGTTTACTTGCAAATTCATGGTCACTTTGACACATAGGTGTGTATTTAACCATTCAAGCCCATCTAGATGGCAAAAAGCACTAAATTCAGACCTCACTTCATGTCGGCGTCTCTCAGGGCTGAGAAATAGAGAGCACGTGCATATGCTGAAATGAGATGTCTTTCGCAACTAATTGTGCTATTATTAATTGTGTTTTAAAACCACTTGCATTTCTTAAAAACGCATGCAATCGACTTTCGTGACCACTCAGCACAGCGACATCGCGTGACAAATCTCTACCAGTTAGTCGTGTCTACCGGTATATCGCGCACCCCCACAAGCCATCGTAAGACCACATGTACACATAAAGTGTGCTAATCGGGACAGGGCCACAGTGGTGTCAAGTGGGTCATCTCAAATTTACTGCAGCAAAATTTGATTTTTAACAAGCATTGAACACTAGAAAATACGAAAGAGTTGGAAGAATATCAAAAGTGTTTCAGGGAATTTGAAGGAAAAAAGGTTAACTTCATATTTCTGCAATCCAGCGGGAGAGAAAGAAGTCCTTAAATATTAAAAAAAAAAAAAAAAACTCTTTTAAAGCTTCCCAAGAGAAAGCTCTTTCACTTTAAAATCAGTAAGGTTATGTGAGTATAATGTATTCCCTCAGTGGTTTGGTCTCCGAATGCATCAGCATTAAGCGAAATACCGGTCTATTTCAAAGTGTCGGATACACATTAGTAGGTTCAGCAAGAAACTAAAGTTGATTGTACTGCACTGTGGGAAAGCACTACCTTTTTCATATGGCGCTTCATTCAGTGAGCAAATTGCAAAAGGTGTTTTTGCTCCTCTAGGAGCACTGAGGGAATGCTATTGGAAAGTGAGCCACTCAATCCCTTCATGAATGACTCTTCCACAAAACCATTAGCAAAGTAGCAAAGTGCTATGATTACTTAAAGGAAATGATTATGACAATGTACTACTGGGTGGCGCGTCCCATTCATTAATCTACAGGTGAATTATTTATCTTACATTGGATTTTAAAACTCTCTCTTTCACACAGTAACTATATCAACAAAGAAACGATTTCTTATTTTACATAAATCAATTTATATACATATAAAATACTTTCCCTTCTAGTAATTACACTACTGTTTAAAAGTTTGGGGGTAAATTTTTTAAAATTAGAAATAAATACTTCAGTTTATCAAAGATACATTAAATTTATCAAAAGTGACAGTGAAAACTTGCACATTGTTTTTTTTTAACTTTCTATTCATCAAAGAATCCTGAAAAATTGTATCACTGTTTCTAAAAAATTAAGCAGCTCAACTGTTTTCAACATTGATATTATTAATAATAAATGTTTCTTGAGCAGCAAATTAGCATATTAGAATGAGATCTGATGGATCATGTGACACTAAAGACAGCGTTGAAAAATTCAGCGTTGCTGTCACACAAATTAAATTTTAAAATATGTATTTTTTTTAATCAAATAAATCTTATTGACCCAAACTTTTGAATGGTAGTGTACATACATTTTTATACATACATACAGAAAGAAATATTTGCATGTTTTCATTATGCAACTTAATAACAAATTTATACCGGAGACACAAAGAGGTTATTTTTGAAATTGAAATTGGTTACATTCAAATTTTTGGCTTTTTTGCCATAGCAATCTTGCATGTTGTTATGTTAATGTAAGTTAACGTTTTAAGTTGCAAGTGCTCTACATTCAGAGGAAAATTTGAAAAATATTCAAGAATATGATGTACCTTCAGATGGCTGCAGGTCATCCACTGTTAGTTTCAGACTTTTGCCTCTTCTGACAACACGAACTGTGTGCCATTCGTTGTCATTCAAGTTCTGGCCCGCAAATATGGTCTCTGGACCTTTACCTATAACATGTCCCACATAGCGGTTAACAGAGGGTAGAAAGATAGAGAGTGATAGAGAGACAGAGGAAGAAAGGGATTGTGAAACGGGATAAACTAAAAAAAAAAGGGGTGTAAAGAGGTGACTGATATCCATGTAGAGAAAAAGAAAAAAAGAGAGAAACAGCGGAGGAAATGATACTGTCACACATCACATTCACACATTTAGATCCATCAACTATATGCCCTGTGGTTTTGCTAAATCCAGCCTTGAACTGAATTCAATCTCACTCCAAAAAAACAAACACAAAAACAAAAACTATTTGTTATCATACATAGTGATTTATCCCATTTCTGCCACCAGATGGAGCCCTTCAACTGTTTTTCTGACGGCCCTCCTCGAGAAAACCGGCCTGCGTCTGTTATTTCAGTTGAGTGATGTTCGGCTGCATATGCATCTCACGTCCTTACAATTCCTGAGCGGTTTAGGAAGCACATCCAAAAACCTACAGACTGTAAACTCCATTCGAGAAAGCAATTTCTCGCCTGTAGAGCCTCCCCCCCTTATCCCGTGCGCTCGGCGGCAAGTTCGACGGGGCCCCCGGACCTCCGGGCTCCAATCGAGCTTCCACTAGATGATCAGAGCGCGCAAAGAGGAGCCTGCAGGCTTTGTGATTTCAGCCTCTCTGGCTCTCTTTGACACGTCGTTGTCTCTCCTAATCAGTCAGACTGCTGCTAAGAGGGCAGCGTGTCATTGTCAGGGGCCCCTGCAGCCCATCTCACTTGATAACAGGTAAAAAGAGTTGCCATTAAAGAACTGCCAGGCTCCCAATCGATTTTCTATCCCTCCCTGCTCTCAATTACTATGAATCCAGATCAGCCAGCCATGAGCCATCTCTGAAGGAAAGAAAAGCAGCCGCACGTAAGGTTTCAGACTGCGCAACATCGCCCCCTAAAGGAATCTTTGTGGATCTGAGAAAAAGAAAAAGCCACCACTGAGAGGAAACACTGAGGGACAGTACCATTAAGCCTCCGGCGATATCCAAGACATGACATGTGCTTTTTTTAGGCCTCTGACCATCGCTGCAAAAGGATATATGTGAAAAGGTGACAGCGTTTGATTGGACAGCTGGAGAGACAGCTAAAGGTCCACGGCTGCTATGCCTTTATTAGGAAGTCATGTTCAGACAAACTCACAAGCAGCAAAGACAAAAAGCCTCTCCCTCTGTCTGGGAGGGCAGCTTGTTGCCATGGAACTGGGGCAGATGGTTGCGTGTGTCCGGTCACTTTGATTCTCATCTCCCAGGGTAGAGAGAGAGAGGGCAGAGTTAAATAAGACAGAGGTGGGCAGGGGCTGGCTAGAGAGCTCTGACAGGACAGGGCTAGCAGGAGAACGCACACGCACACACACACATTCGTCTAGGCCAGGAGAGATGAGATACATTGATATCTAGCTCATCCAGCTGAGAACGATACCCATGTGAAACAAGTGCAGGCAGCCATTTTGAGACAGGACGATCTTCATATTGAGGACACAGTAATTCAGCTCTGCTGGGACTGACTAATCAGCAATGCTAAAAGCGTTTTAAAAACTCTTTGATCAACTGGCATTTTTAAAATATGGATGTGTTACAGCTCAATTTTTCTTTTCTTTTTTTTCCACAATGTATTAGCCAGGGTCAGAAATGAACCAGGGCACAAATGCTAACCAAAGGGACAACAATGTTTTAAATGTGAGGGTAAAAAAATACAATAAAAAAGAATATATAATATAATATAATATAATATAATATAATATAATATAATATATGTTGTAGAACGTGACAAAAATGATTAATATTAAGATATTATTTTTAACAAAATTTTATACACAGGTAATTACTCTATTTTATATATTTATATAATTTTATTCTTAATATTTATTATTAATTGTTTCTGTTTACTTTTTTGTGTAAATAGATGGTATACTGTGTGTTTAGAAAAAAATATAGATGGTAATAATAGGTAAAAATGTAAACATAAAATAAAAAAATAAAAAAATGCCCCTGAAGATCAACTCCAGGAGGCAACTATTGATCCTTTCCTTTATAATAAAATTCATTTCTAACACTGTCCTGTCCGCGACCACCCATGTGTGTGAAGGGTTTAATTTATTAGGAATTATGGTTACTGAAAATGAAAACGAATGGTCTGCTGGATGAAATTATAATTCAAACGGGAGGAAACTGTCTGTTTTTCTGTCTGTTCATTAATGGAGCAGAGCAGGTTAAAACATTAACTTTCAAATCACAGCATGATAAATAATCACAACACGAAACTAAAACCAATGCGCCTCACATTTCATTCTGTCGTGTGAAGCGTTTTTTTTTTTTTAGAAAATAATTTAAAGGTCATCAAAATCTGAGCAGCCGAACCATTTCAACGGTGCAACTGTAAATGTCAAAGACCCAAGGTGAAAATATGGATCCCCGAAGTGCAAACCTCTAACTAGCCAAAACGCTGCTCTCAACCTATAGCCTGATTTAGCCAAGAGCATATAGTGACCCCACTAGTTTCTAAATATACATCTTTCATCCTGCTGACACTCAGACCATATTAACAACCCATGAGCTGATGTGACAGCACTCTCTTAGTTGAACACACTGTCACCCTGGGGGAGGCAGAGTCCCTAATTGGCAACGGCTTGTTCTTCGTGTCAGAAGAAGAACAACGCTCATAAACACACACACACACACACACACACACACACACACCAATGACAGGAGTAGCTATGGCTGACACAGATAATTAATGAGGATACAAAAACAGAGAGATGAGACTGCACAATAGCAGGCTGTTCAAACATGTAAAGCCCCTGCTTCTGTTTCTCCACGGGAGCTTAAATAAAACATCTCCTTTTGCTCAGAATCCCTGATTCTGTCTTTTTGTTATAGATTCATACAATTAGAAACCGTGTCCTTGAGCACAGAAAAAGATGCAACAAGACAGATACCATCGTATATTTTGATGGTTGAACGGACTTAAAAATCTACGAACGCCCACATGTGCTAGAAAAAAACAAAATGGCTACCACCATCCACCATCCGTGGACTGTTTCTTAAATTTACCGAAAAGAAATAAGGGCAGGGGGACTTGATACAAAACATGCAGAAGCAAATAACAAACAATAACTTTAGATAACGAGACAATACATTACCAAAGAAGCACATATGTTAAAGTTTGAATTAACATCCACATTTGCTATATGTAAAAAACAAAACGGCTGCCGTTAATGCCGTTGTTAATGCTTAACGTCTGCATTGATTTGATCATACCGTAAAACTGTAAAATTGTGCATTTTATTATTGCAGTTTAAAATAACTGTTTTCTATTTTAATACATCTTATTAGCTCCATAGCTGAATTTTCAGCATCATGAAAATTAGTTAAAAAGTTATTTTAAATAGAATCTTTTGTAACATTATGAATGACTTCACTGTCACTTTTGATCAATTTAATGCATCCTTGCTGAATAAAGGTATCGTTTTCTTTAAATAAAAAAAAAAAAAAAAAAAAAAATCACACTGATTCCAAAACTTCGATGGCCACCCTGTTTCTAATGCACACATTTATCGAACAGATACTTTTTCTCTGTCAGTTCCTCAGTGGAAAAAAATGCAATAAACTCAACAAAATGAATAACACTGTTCATGATAGATCTTACTGAATTTGCTTCCTGAGTGACTTGTAAATTGAAATAACAGAATGTAAACAAGCAGCACACAGCAAAAGAGTCAGACTCTTTTTCCGTGTGTTGTGTTAAAAGGTAAACTCTCTGCAGTGTGAAAATGTTCCATTTCTGATTTGTTTATGAGACCTCTTACCCAACTCTATCGATGGGCAACAAACCACTCGTCAGAAATATCTGAGCTTCCTTCTTCACTATCGATGTGGAATTGGTTCCTGTGGTTTTCATGGGACCATTCACACCTTTTCCAACTTCCTCTCTGTTCATATGTAGTTGTTTGTAATTATCTCCCAAGGCTCCTCACTGTGTGGGTAGATGCCCAACTGTGAGGGAGATGTGGAAAATCCTGACAGCTCCCGGCAACTTTGTGTTTTCACACATCGTCAAGCTAGAGCTGTTTTGCTTCTTCAATGCCAAAACACCCAGCGCAATCAGCAAGACACCGCTTCGGTGAGGGATTGATGGCTCAAATAGATGCAGGTGAGGATGTTCTGGTAACTTTATTTAACAGCACCAGAATGCAGTCCCATTGGGGTAAAAGCACATACATTTTGTATACGAATGAGTTGATAAGAGGACAGAGGATATCCACTGGAATCCCTGGGAGTCTTTCGGAGACAAATTTGGGCCTTCATCAGGAAGCAACAAATCAGTTAAAGAGCCAATCATGTGGGATAAAAGGCTTTGGGTCCAATGCCCAGTGGTTCATACAAAGTCATCTGTCCTGCCCAGATCTGAACATCGCTGCAGCAAACTGGGATACAGAGGCTGCGAAGGAATGGGGGGGGGGGAGGGCATCATGATGTGACCATCTGCTCTATCACTCAGAAATTAGGCCAGGTCAGGGCTGAGATTGTGGGACCTTAATAAGTAAATGGCCTTTTAATACTATTCTCATAGGACTCACAATGTGAGACTTCTACTGTCAGCCACACCATGTACCAATCAGTAAATACAGAAAAACAAACACACAGTGAGATCAGGCTTGGAAGGCTAGCATTGCTTTCCACCTCGTCTGCCGTTCTATCTGCATCACAAATGAAACCGGAGCATCGCCACTGCATATTTATGAACACGGCCGCTTCAGTAAATGGCAACGCTGCTGCATATTTATAGAGGAGGTTGTTTCAGAGAAATGAGGTCCTTTTGAATTCACATGAATCTCTTGATTCTGGTAAAGGATGTTCTGAATGCATCAAAATGTCCTCCCCTTGTTGACTGTAAATGCGTTTCTGCACAAGGTGTTATTAAATAATCAGTCTGGAGTTTCTTCATGAGATCTCCTGTTAGGGGACATGCGAATGTGCAAGGATTCGTTCACACAGAATGTGATCTTGCATTTCACCTGCGCTATTTTTGAAAGTTTTAATATGCTGTATATCAAATCAATTAGGGATGCACAGATTTGAAAATTTGGCCCATACAGATAATTATTTATATTTGAAAGCCGATAACCTATATTTTGGTTGCTAAATCTAAATCCAAATATAATTTTATACCATATTTGATAGCCTGATTACAAAAACAAAAGTCTCACCATTAAAAGCACACAATTATAATTTTCTCATTATAATTTTATATAGCTTATATGACAGACTTGCGCTGAAGATGTCATATTTGAAGCAATTTGAAACCATCATTGCGAAGAGTGCGCATCTGAAGTCTCTTGGCTGAAGGAAATATTACATTATTTAATGTTCTTATCACGCCGATCACGATAACATTAAAAATGAAAATATATTGGCCAAAACCAATATTGCAGCCGATATATTGTGCATCCCTAAAATCAATGTCCATTTTAAAAATGTGCGCCGGATCTAATTCTGGGGGCGGCATAAGCATCTCGAATGTATTCTGTCCATCCATCGTGTATAGAAGTTAACACACCTATAAACACACATTCTTTTCCATTCCGCTGTGCTCTCTCTAGCCATTTTTAATCAAGAATCCATTATGTGTGAATCTCTCCTATGTGCAGTCCATCTCTCTGTAAGAACATTCACATTCATAGTTATAATTGAGCTACAGCAGGTTATTGCATAGTCAAGCAAGTCTTTATCTGTCTAAACATACATGACACAATGTGTAATCAAATATTTGAAGGATTAAGTACACACTGTGAGTCACCGCTGTCTTTCAGAACAAGAGCAGAATACTGAGGCCAATTGTAGAGTGCTTTATGTGCATCGACTACTTCTCAAAAGTTTGGGGTCAGAAATACTAAAAAAAAAATTAATTTTTAAAACCTTTTATTCAGCAAGGATGCATTAAGTTGATCAAAATTTAGAATATCACAAAATAAACGCTATTCTTTATAAATTTCTTTCTAAATAAAACTGTATCAGTTTAAAACCGTATCTGTAAAAACGGTTTTCAACCTAAGAAATGTTTCTTGAGCTCCAAATTAGCATATTAGACCCTGAAGACTGAAGTAACTGCTGCTGACAATTCAGCTTTACCACAACAGGAATAAACGTTGTTTTAAAATATATTAAAATAGAAAACAGGTCTTTTAAATTGTCATAATAATTCACAATACTACTGTTTTGACAGCCTTGCTGAGCATAAGTGGCTTCTTTTAAAAACATTTGAAAAATCAAATGTATCAAAGTCAAACCTTTTCGCAGTACATGCTGGACGGAGCCGCGCAACAATCACAAGCATGATTTCAGTTAGTCTAAAGTGGCATTAAAAATAATGGAATTATTGATTCAGTCAAACCGTCAAATTTTTTTCAAGTGCTTTGTATCTACAAATGCAGCTTGTCAGATCGCATGATATGAGCCAAGTGAGAAAAGCCAAGACAGACTGTGCGACTGTGTGACAACAGATTTTACGATATACATCATTGACTGGGCAGTCTGCTTCCGATCTGACATCCTTATTTGAGGACAAGCATGTCACACACTGAGATTCAAGGCTGTTGAATTTGCCCTACGATGAAAATAAATATTTCACAATCCCTAAAATTTGTCTCAGGCAGCAGAATCGAGGCAAAAATCTAACAACGTGCATCCTAATTTGTCACTGGCCTGTTTACAAGAATACTGTGTCTGGGAGTGTGTTCTGCTCCCATTATGCAGAGGGAGTAGACGAAAGGATGTGGCAAAGCCCCCCGAGGAAGCTCAGGTGCTTTGTTATCTTGGGCATTCAGGTTAACGCAGACAACTGCCTCATTGTCAAATTTGCCAATATACTGAGCTCAAGGTTGCAAGGAAATAAAAAACAATAGACGCCCGTTAAGACGCACAAGCAAAATACATTAAGGAAGTCCATGGAACAAAGTACTTTATCAGATGATTTGATGACAGGTAAAATCCTTGAAATCTCTGGATGCTTCTGACTGGACGAGAAATTCTGGGGATTAACAAATTCACTGTTGTTACCATGCAACAGCACAAAGCAAATATTTCTGAAGGCCAAATTTGGATGCAGAGCCATATTAGTTAGATAATGAGGGAACTGATCATTATGTTCATGCTTTGAATATGAATGAGCAATGGCAGTTTGGGGACATAGGAATCTACGATGAGTCACTCAAAGAGATACGTACCGGAAACAAGTAAACACAAAAACAAACAAAGACTCCTTTGAAAGAACCTTTAGAAACTGCTATTAATTACCCTGAGGCTTTTGGAGAATCAATGCCAGGGAAGGCTGGAGTTCTCAAATTAAAAAAAAAGAAAGAGAAAAAATACATCGGCAAAGCCTGCAGAGATGGAGAACACCTATTTTTCTTCTTCCAGTACCTTCCTAAATCCAATATGTCTATTTCCTGTTGAAGGGATAATCAAAGCAAACAGGAGAAATCTTTTTTTTTTTTTTTTTTTTCTTTAAATATATTACTGATAGTTCATAGTGACTGTGTGTATGTACAAAAATATAAATAGTACAAAAGGTTACAGGGGTTTATTCACATTTTCCCCCAGTCAATTATCCTGAATTCATCCCTACCATAAATGGTTTAAAATAAACAGTGAACACAATAAACAACTTATTTTGTGACACATTTTAACTTTGACAGATCATTGAATCAGTAATCCGCGCTCTTTTAAAAGACTTTCTTTTAACCGGCTGACGTGGTTCACTAATTCGACTGATTCACATTGTTCTCTTCCCACCGGAAAACAAACACTTCCCGATGGTCTCTCCTTCTGCAGGGACCAGGAAGCAACAAAAAGACGAGGGAAAGAAAATAAGAGGCAGTCATTGGCTGTCAAGCTCGGGGCTGAGGAGGGATTTGAGGAGAGGCTCTCTGAGGAAATGATCTTTGCGAGGGTTATTGGAAACGGCGTGAGCTGGAGTGTGATCTGTGAGTGAGAAACTTAATCGCCTCTCCTCTCATTCCAGTCAGCTCCATTTCTCACATTCCTAGAAAATGGCTGCCAGGGAGCCCGAAGGCTCCTGCAGCCCACAGGCAAAAACTAGCCGTACCTGACAGCTCGCTCGCACTTTGGAAACACCACTCAAAGCCCTGCTGGCCGCAACACAGAGGCTTCGTAACCGCAATGTTTTACACTTCTGAGAGCATACGCACGCACGCACGCACATACATACAAATGAACAGTACACATACAGAGAGGGCGCTTTGGTTCAGTGTCATAGAGGCAGAGAGAAGAGGAAGAGAGGGGAAGAGTCACTTACTGGTAGTACAGTTTATCCTGATACAGTCTAGATGGGGGAGAACAGACAAGATGTAAATTCAGCCTTCAAGGTTATGACTGCAGACATCCATTACAACACATCGCCCACAAACTGGGGACGGACACGCAAACCAGGTGGAGTGGAGAAGTGCTGTTTCACTGACCAGATACGCACCCTTTCTTTTCTACCTCCTGTGTACCGATAATGAACCCCAGGTGGAGTGGATACAGACTCGCTGCCTGCGATAATGAATATTCATGCCTTCACTGTGCCATAATACATTTAGAATTAGGGAAATTTGCCATGTATTGAAATGTGATTATACCCAGTTCCATACGAGTCTCGGGACTACTGAATATTCAGAGGTAATTGATTCATTTGCTCTCTGGGTTAGCTCAGAAAGCGGCACAGGAAGCAGAAAAGAGAGAGAATCTTCCCAGAGAAACAGCCTATCCTCGCCAATGGTGCTGCTGATGCTCTCGTATGCACATTTTTAAAAGCGTATCCCTTTAATAAGTAAAATCAGACGAATTAAAGAATGACTCATATTTGAAGAATTTGGAAATGGGGAAAGGGCCGCTAGATGAGAGGGAGAGAAAAAACTTGTGTTTATGGACATGTCGCAGCAGAGCACCAGAGCGTGTCCACGGTAAGCCATAGCCTCCTGGGAGAAGAGCTGAATTCAGAATGCTCCTGTAGATAAAAAACACTCCTAAAAACCCTTTACTTGAACTTCACTTTTCCTGCTTGCATGCGAGAAGGACTGTAGTAATAACACGTTGTATGGAGGTTGAGTGTGCGTGAAAATAAACACATCTCTCGGTAATTTCCCTAAAGGCAGTATACTGACAGGATCATTATTAATGCTACTAATACTGCTTTTAAATAAATTCTATTCAGATCTTTCTCTTCTGCTGTAGGTTTTATTTTTGCTGCCGACATCTTCACTGGCCCCATCACAAAAGAAAGATCACTTAATCATTTACATTTTTGCATGTGGTAGAAATATACAAATGTGTATGTATATACACATACATACACACACACGCACATATGTCTATATATATATATATATATATATATATATATATAAAATAATTAAATATTAACTAGAATTTACACAGATGTTCATAAACATTTATTCATAACCTAAATTCATCAACCTTTGCTGATGATATACATAATACATAGTATTATGTAGTATTTCACACTTTTTTCTATTTCAACAAAACCTTATCTATGCTAGCAAGCTAGACGTTATCATTTTTGAGAAAAATTAGGCGAATTAGCAAAATGCCGTCATAAAAATGCACAAGATCAAAATATGTAAATATTTGTGAAATTGGCTTGTCAACTGACTCCAAAAAATTCTCACAGTCCTTATTATTGAGCCCCAAAATCACTTATTAATATTCAGTGTGTTTAGCCTACAGCTACTTTTCCAAACCTCATGTTCCCATGTGAATCTGCCTTAACACAAAAACCTAAATCTTAAAAAAAAAAAAAAAAAAGAAGAACTCAAGGTGAACGGTCTTTAAACACTAAAAAGTACAGTACCACTGAGACTCCTTACTGAACCGCACAACACAACAGCTTTTGTTCTGGTTGGTACTGTATAATATAAAACCTTGCTTGAATCCTACGAGGAGGCCCAGTTTCCCATTACTATCTTTTGCAAAGCGTACTTCTGGAATGGAGAATCGATATTTCTCGTGCACAGCCCGGGCTGTCCCATGCTTCAGTGTGTGCTATGATGGAGTGGAGGGCCGAGAGGAATTCAGAGCATTACACAAATCCAGCTCTATCTTTTTCCCATGAGGCTGCAGCCCGTCGCGTGTCGTCAACCACAGTGAAAATCGTGGCCGCTAACAGCCAGAGAGCAACGTGTGTCCACCCTAACAGGGAGTGCAGTACCCTCAGGGACAGAAGAAATGATCGGTGTTTGTGTGGGTGCATATCTGTTTGTGCATGCGGAGGTGTGCAAGTTTAAGGACTACCGGGACTTTTTAGACATGCTATTGCTCTATGTAAGCGGACATGTTAAATGGCACAGTGTATGTCACACTGCCAGATGGGAATGGATGACATTCATCTTAGTGCGAGTTCTGCACATTTCAGCAGAGGAACTTTTTAGCTCAGTTTTGCATGAGAAATACCTGACATGATGTGGGAGGACAGTTAACCGACTGATGTTCAAATTTACTCACAGTGAACTAGCTTGAATTTGCGGACAGCAGAGGTGCTGCTTCATGAGTAAAGCAAGACTGTATAACATTAAGCTGTGCGAACGAGTGTAATGGCTTCTGGGGAAATGTAAATGAAACATACTGGGTGGAACAATGGCTTGTCAGTACTCCTGACATGTGTTACGCTCTAGTGGGGTCTATAGCATGCAGGTGTAAGACTATTGTGCAAAAGTACAAGGCAGGGACTGTGCACTCTCTGGTAGGGAAAGTCTACAGCGTGCTCATCTGGGAGTGAGCGCTTGGCCGCAGACTCTGGCCGTTGAAGGTTCTACATCCTTCTCTTCAGCACATAAAGTTTTCACAATGTTTAATATGTTAGAGAAAGTGCGTGTACTGTATATATTTAGCTATGCTCTGGGGACAAATTTGGATAAATCTTACAAAACCTCCGTTTATGGACATCCAGGAAAACATAAAAAAGAATTTAATATAATATCATTGAATCCAATATGCTGGACATAAAAAGAAGAGTAAACATGTCCCCATAGCCAAGTTATTGTGTGGGTGTTGCCTGAATATTAAAAGGAAGATATTCTGAATGCTCATTAACATAGGCAATAGATAAACTGAACTGAAATTTAAAAACAACTCAAAAAACAAACTACTCCATGCTGTGTTGTAAATGCATGTACGTCTATGTGTGGTGTTAGCCATTGAGGTGAGCACTCCGACTGGCTGATGTACCTAGGTTGACAGTGAGTCGGACACGCCCTCCGTCCAGCTCCAGCCTAAGAGTGTCAGCGGAGTTCCGGGAGGTGGTTGCCATGAGAACACCATAGGCACGCTGGGATCGGAAGCGCAGCGACACGTCTTCTGCCTCTGTGTGCATCACTACTGGCAACTGGATCTTCATGAACTTACTGCCATCATAACTGAGGATGGTGGCATCTGAGAAAGAGAAAAGACCGAATTTAGGAAACACTATAAAAGGAGAGTACTGGGCAGTGACAGCGGCTCGGTGGCTGATCATAAACCCCCGTGTTAATGGCGACAGAAGAATGACTGCTTACTAAAATGTTTTACAGCTTGACACTGAAATTCTCTACAGCATTTCACAACAGTAGCACACAACTGCTCAGTCTAACAAGAAGATAAATGCCATTAAAAAAAGACTCATTATACGGCACATTTTATTTCTTCATTTTATTGCAAAGCAGGGTTTATGAAGACGCCACGTAATGCGTTTCTGCTGAGAGGCTTTTGAAGAGCCGTTTACCGCCGTCCGTTGCTTTAATCTGTTTATTGATATAGAAATTATTTTATTGAGCAATTCAATTTAGTGAGCCGGATCTCAAGACATCTCATTTGCAATGGGAGATAGTCGAGGTCTCGGAGCGACTGGCATAATCTCACCAGCTGCTCAATCAGAGATATACAGTCCAGAAAGAGAAGAGGAGACACACGTGCCAACCGACAGGGTGTCGTTGCCTGATCCGCAACCGCTCCGCATGTTTCTGCAGCATAAAAGCTGGTTCCAGGCTGGAATCAATTGGAAACAAAAATAGACTCACAAAATCACCCCCATCATTTTGTGTACACCATGTCAGCTTCAATTTTCATGGTAAAAACCAAGTAAAAATATATTAAGATGAATAAAATATTAGCAATAATAAATAATTCAATTTTTTTTTTATATAATCTAAAACAAAAAGAAGAAGAAGAAGAAGAACAACAACAACAAAAAACCCTCAAGGAGTTAAAACACGATAGTCAAATCAAATGTTTTAAAAATAGCTCCAATATAAATAAAAAAGTTTTACATCTCGCAATCGCAAGGAAAAAAAGTCATAATTGATCCTTCGCAAAACCTGCCCCCTGTTGCTATTCCCGACCATCCATGATCTCTCACACCACACATCATGTTCTCCCGCAGTGAAAAATACATCGCAGAGCAAAGAGGAAACTGACAACGCATGGAAGTTTAAAATATTGTAGCATAATATTATATAATGTATTATTATAAATATTAAAGCAGTTTAAACACTAAATACCGTACAGTGTCTCTTTAATGTGTCGAGACAGCTCCTTAAAGCGGCTCGTGAACCGATCATCTCTTCACACAAGTTCATTTATAGCATCAAATAAACATGAATGGACATCAGAAGGGATGTTGTTTAAACCGCGGAAAAACGTCAGAACACACAATATTTCAAGTTAACCAAGGTTAATCTACTATAGGCTACTTCCTTTTTATTCAGTGGTGGAAACAAGCTTCCATAGTACGTCGCATTACACAGCTGCCCCTGATATTTACAAATATTATATGCGTGAACTGATTGCAATGGATTTTATTTGCTGAATGATATCTTATGCTTGCATTAGAATCAGATTGTGATGGCATAAAGACACTGAAACGGCTTTGAAATTGTATATTATGTCATATTATATATTATATTATGTTTTTGAAAGAAGTCTCTTATGCTCACCAAGGCTGCATTTAAACAGTAATATTGTGAAATATTATTACAATTTAATATCATTTTTTTCTATTTTTCTTTCATCATTTACTCTGCCTCAAGTTGTCTTCTGCTAAACATACAAGAAGATATTTTAAAGAATGTGAGTAACCAAACAGTTGACGGAAGCAAATTGAGGGCGAGTAAATGATGACAATGATTTTCCTCATAAAATGTTCATTTTTGGGTGTACTATCCCTTTAATCTATTACAAAGTAATTTATTTCTGTGATGTTAAAGATGCATTTTCAGCAGTCATTACTCCAGTCTTCAGTGTCACATGATCCTGCAGGAATTATTCTAATATGCTGCTTTGATGGTCCAGAAACATTTCTATTTATTATTAATGTTAAAATCTGTTGTGGAAACCATGATACTTTTTTTTTGCCAAATTGTTTAAAATGACAGGCTATTATTTACAAAATGTATGTAAATTGGTAATTGGTATAAGCATTGTGTAAAAAAAAACAGTAAGTTAGTCGTTGTGAAGTAACTTTGAGAAGTTTTCAGATCACTAGCCTCCATTTCAGTGGAAAAGGGTACAGGACACTTTGAAAACAGAAGTGCTGAGTGTGAGAGTTTTGCTTGAAAAAATACAGAGAAAGGTGGCAGAAAAAAAGGCAAAATAGGTCTGATGAGGAACTCAGTACCGTGTATATGCCTAGATAATTTAGAACGATAATGGAGGCCGGACACATCTGCTTCTGTGCAAAGACCGGCCTCTCAGCCAGAGGATAACATCTGGCATGGAACCAGTACAGAGACATCACTCGCTTGTGAGAGAGCTCTGGAGATGATGAGGCTGCAGGCTATCACCAATTAGGCTGCCCTCTTCCTCACACACCCACAGACACACACACTCCTCCTGCAATTTTGATGCCTGTCTCGTCTCGGCATCCTCTGTTTCTGTTACACCATTGCAGAGCCCGAGAGCACCACACAGAGAGCGAGGCAGCGGAAAACAAGACGAAGACAGGAACACAAGTACGGCAGTATGCATACTAATCAGCGCGGTGATGTGATGTACATTCAACCCCCAAGGAAGAGAGCGTGCGTGAGAATGTAGCCACTGAAAAAAAAAAAGGTACCGTAGTCATGTTGAATGAGTATTGTGTCTCAACTCTTGCAAAACATTGATTTACCTAACAAGCCCCACTTTACAACATTTTGTCATTGTAACTGTACTCAATTTTTGAGGCCTGTAGGAATGTGTAATGTTATCTATTTGTGCCATAGCAGAGATCAGTATGTTATGAAGCTCAGTAATGGTGCACCTGAGCGTATGCAGTTCCATCTAGTCCTATTCTCATCCAATGTGCAGCGCTGCTCAAAAGCTCAGGGTCAATATGATTCAATCAGGCTGCAACTAATGATTATTTTGATAATCAATCAATTAATCGGTATAGTATAACATAACAGCTAATCAGCAGTTCTGAAGCAAAAAAATCACTTTATTAAAAATCATAATAAAGAAAAACAAGCATAAATTGTTACCTTCCGAGAAGTCAAATGTACTGCGGAACATCTAAATTCACTTCTCTGATCATAGTAACGCAGTGGTTCCCAAACTGGGGTACGAGTACCCCTGGGGGTACGTTAGGTGACGAGAACAAAATGCTGAGTTTTGCAATTTATTTAGCTGTACCACATCTTAAAATAACATTAAAACCGAGCATGTATTTCTAACAGGCAAAATGCCATCTCTAGTGTAAAAACAGAAAAAAGTCATTTCTGTAAATGATCAAATAAATGGCATCCAATCAAATTACTTGCGGTCAAAACTGACTGCATCCACACAAGCAGCGTGCATATGATGGGTTGTCAGCAGAGTGTGCCGCCTTAGCAAATCTCGTTGCATTGCTGTCCGCCAATGTACCTTTAAAAGTAGGGCTTTTAGCACTTACTAGCATGAATAACAAATATAGACACAGATGACCTTATTTTACATTTACATTTATTCATTTGGCAGACACTTTTATCCAAAGTGACTTACAAGTGAGGAATACAACGAGCGATTCATCATGAAGAGGCAAATAGACACAGGAAGTGTCTCAGAGTAGCATTGAGAGGGGTTAGAGGAAATTATTATTATTATTATTATTATCATTATTAATTATGAGGCAAAGTGCTTTTAACGATCTAAGCGCATGGTCTGAAGCACATGGAGCATGTGCACTCAGGGCGTGTCCGAATCCACATTTGCTGGTTTAAAATGGTCAGCATGCCAGGCGAATGGTCCAAATTGGTTGCACCTAGTCTCTTAAGAAATCATGGGTGTGTTTTGGGTGTTATGTACAATTAACCAATCAAAGTGTATAGACACCCTCAACCTGACGAGTCAGTTTAAATAAATGCGAATTGACACAATTGCTATAATAATAAGTATAATAATAATATAATAAGCCAATTTCATTCATCATTACTATGAGTATATTGGAAATTCTGATACATGCAATGACTATCTATTATGTACACAATAATAATGTTTTACATTGTAATCATTTTGTTATTTTTAACATTTGGCATATTTGTGTGCTACCTTGAGTGTGTAACAAGCAGAGCGTACAGGCGTTGTGCACCCGCCTATTGGTGCATATTACTAATGCGCTCTTTAAATAAAAGAATAATAATTTCCAGTGGCCTCAAAATAGCAACATGCCAACAGTGCGCCTGAACACACCTCGTTTTCAGACCAGCACGCCTATGAGCAAACAGATGGGCGTGAGTGACAATGATAACTGCGTCAGGCTGAAAGTAGCAAAAAACACTTGCGCCTGGTGTCGCATCGCAT
Organism: Opsariichthys bidens; assembly: GCA_037194245.1. Classification (NCBI taxonomy): domain Eukaryota; kingdom Metazoa; phylum Chordata; class Actinopteri; order Cypriniformes; family Xenocyprididae; genus Opsariichthys; species Opsariichthys bidens. The sequence goes on from CM074296.1 coordinate 14,104,519, forward strand.
TTTTTCCAGAGTGTGCATAGAGATCTATTCAAGAGTTGAACTCTCTTCGATGCATAAACATACCCTGTGTGAGTTTGTGTTTTTAATATGAGGCTTTGAAAGAAACGTGAGAGTCAATGATTCAATGACCCATTCATAAATACAGTCACTTGCTTCATTACTGAATGAATGAACAACTCAATGACTCACTCATTAAAACAGTGACTTGCTGCCACCTATGGGCCTTTTTAGTTTAATATTTCAAAGCATTGCTTCATTTTTAATACAATTTACTGCTTTTATTATTTTAAAAATACAATTAATGGAATTTTATTATTAAATGACACATACATTTTAAAGGTTTAGAAAAGCTTTGCCTTTATAAAAGGTAAAAAAATGCACCTGTAAATCAATTTTAGGGGATAAAATATCATCCCTGAATGGAAAAGGTGTGACTGCAGTTCAAGTGGATGAGGGCAGAAGGACATTAAGTGCCTCAGGGGGTAGGCTATACCACTCTAAAAATATTAGGAACCACTGTAGTAACGCATTACTGTTATGTCTTTTTCCTGTAAATGTACTTCTTATATTTATATTGACTAAATTAGCTATCCATTTTAAGTTACTGCGCTCATAAAAACACAATTACTTCCATTAAATTTAGATTTTTAAACCTAAATTGAATATCAAACAACAAACATTTTAGTGTTAGTCAGAATTATTGTGCTTCATTTCACTTTTGCTCTGTTTTATGGTCCTCATTCAGTGAAGTGTGTGAAGTTTAGCTTGCTTGCTTTCGAGCCTGCAAAATTTCATTCACAGATAAAAATATAAGCATTAAGTGTAAGCATTCATTGAGCTGGGAAAAACTGGGGAAGAACTGAAACTGCAAACTGTATGATTATGAGTTTAAAGCACTTAATATAAAGCATTCTCATGTTTATAGGCAGCTTGGATCATTCAATTGTCCTAGTTCCTATAGTTTCTTTACAGTTCAGAAGCGTTTTGTATAGAAAAATCCGGTACTGCTGTAAAATGATACGTATGAATGAGTGGTGCAGGTTTTCTGCGTACTGAGTACAGACGTGATCAATAAATTATTTTCCTTATCGTTTCAAAATCTTGCAGACCCTAAACTTTTGAAAGATACATTCCTAGTCTTCCTGGGCAACATTCAGTCCACGTTATTCAAAAAGTAAAAAACAAACAACTCTAATCTTGCATCAAGAAAGACCTATAATAAAATAAATCTTAAGGCTTTGTTTCGCATATTGTTTGTTTTGGATAATACAGACTTTGTAAATTTATTAACAGTAATTTAATATTAGTTAACATTAATATAATGAAGGTAAATTTAAAATAAGCTCTAGCATTGATCCGTCGAGACACTCTTGAAGGTGAGAAACTTCAACTTTACATTTGGGTTTGGCTCCATTTAGGTATTTGACCCCACTTTTCATTATTCAATCGATTTCCTATTACAGGATTAGCTCACTTTAAACTGAAAATAAACTTAATAAACATCCTGACGCATCCAAGCAAAAGGGTAAGACCGCCTTCCATATTCAACGTATGAAGAAAGCGTAACGCCACTCGTAGTTCAAAATGCTTACACTACGTCCTACGCCCTCCGCATTCAACTTGCGAAAAAAAGCGTAACTGACGGGAATATGGAAGGCAGTCTGGCAGAAGCTAGATATTTTACATTATAACTTGTTAAATATGGATATTTTTCTTTCACAAATGCATCACTTCGCTTCAGGTTTTTATTAACCCCCCGGGAGCCGTGTGGAGTACGTTTATGATGGATGGATGCACTTTCTTGAGTTTCAAGTTCGTTGGTCCCATTCACCGCCATTATAAAGCTTGGATGTGTCAGGATATTTACTGATATAACTCCGATTGTGTTCATCAGAAAGAAAAAAGTCATATACACCAAAGATGGCTTGAGGTTGAGTAAATCTTGGGGTAAATTTCATTTTAAAGTGAACTAATCCTTAAAGTCCCACCTTCCATTACATAGGTTCAATCTTAAAAATAGACGGGTTGCAGATACCGTATCATGTAGACTTTCACAATCACAAAGCAGATGTCCACCTATTCCGAGCTGGAGCTCCCTTTGTAGCCTTTAACCCTAAACCCCAATCTTTAGCCCTCCCCGCTGAGACCCGCTCCAGAGAGGAGACAGCCTCAAAACAATGACAGCTTGACAAACGAGCCCCTCTCTCATCTCCAGTGCACTAGTCTCACACCAGGGGAGAGGATAATGAAAAGAGAGGTATGGCCAGTGGTTCAGAAAGACCCTCATTGCCTCCTCAAATAGTGCTATGCAGTCACACAGCGGGAGAGCGCAGCAGTATGGCATCTGCACCGCTCGACAGCCCACACATCACATCCAATCTGGACAAGATGGAAGCGAAGCTATCTGTGCCTGGGAGAGGTCTGCAGAGGTTTCAAATGAAGAAACATGCTAGGAAAACAGCGTGGAGACGGAACAGAGGGAAGTCGGGAAATGACAGTATAGAAGGAGTGATAGACAGTCCTCAGCTGTCCACAAATTTAGACACTAGAAAAGGGTGTTCCTTCAACTATATAGGCACTTTTGGACCCTGTGGGCTTACAATAACACACTTTGACTAGTGTAATAGATCTACTAACAACGCTTAACAATGTTTAAACATGCATGAAAGGAAAACTATGCATATATATGGAATATAATTCCATTATAATGTCACTTCCACCATATATTGGTTTGTGTTTGAGAGCATTCTGATGGAAATTATGGTAACGTAAATGTCATTTTAAACATTTACGGAATACAATGGTTCATTTTACCCCTAGAATGTTATAAATCCTCAATAAACATAATTAAATAAAATATCAGCACAATAAAAATGTTCTGTTCACAATAGATATTTACCGCGATAGTTTTATGTTTCATATTTGATAATCAAGTACACAAATTTTGAAAAAAAGGAACTGCTTTATGTTTTTATGGGACGCGAGGCCGGTGACGCAAGTGATGATGAGCGTCAGCTGCACGCTGCACCGGTCTCGTATCTCTGACAGAGGAGCTCCGGAAGCGTGAAAGGGGAGCGACGACAGTGAAGGACGAGAGAGGACCAGGCCTGGATTTTATGTTGCGTTTTTATTATGTTTGTGTGGGCGGCAGTCGCCTTGAGGAACTGCTGCCATTTTACTTTCGTTTTATTGTTTGTTTATTTATTTGATTAAAGTTACGCTGAATGTTCGCCGGTTCCCGCCTCCTTCTTCCCGTTCTTAAGAATTGCGTTACAGGCATTAAATTTAAATCTTTATAGAAATGTCACTTGCAATTGGACAGCTACAATGTGTAAAAAATGATATTAATATAAATAATTTACACACAATAAACAGTACAATTGTTAATTATTTCAATCCTTGTTTAGACCATAATAGTTTTTTTTATTATTATTTAAGTTTGAAAGTCAATGTAAAATCAAATCTTTACACAAGGCATTTGAAAAGCGGCAAAATAACTGATATGGATTGAATGTAACCTTTACATAGCAAAAAGAAAAAACTAAATCGTGGTAGTATTATACTGCCAGTAGTTGTAGAATGGCTTCAGTTTATCTTTTTCGAATGACACAGATCTCTCAATTAAGGGCAATCTTGTCACAACAAGCGCTGACCAGTCACCAAAGCTCCTCAAACTGCCGCTCTCCTGGTCTGTAATGAGAGAGACGGAACTGGAGGACCGCAGGTAGAAAGGAGTGTACATGGCTGCTCACTCTCTCCATCTGCCCCGCCATCTGTTGCTACTTTCATTTAGTGCTCGGTGCTGTCCACCTCCTCTGATATGCAGGATCAGCCGAACACATGCAAATGGAGACACTGTTATGCAGAAATAAATACCTCATCCGTCTCCGTCTTTCCCTTTCCATCAGGCTGCACATAATCTCACATGAAGCACTTTTTCTACTCTCTCTCTCTCTCGCTCAGACAATAAATAAATAATACAGGGCTGTCAATCCATTAACAATTTAATCGAAAATTTAGATGATGTGCAGATCAATTAATCGGCCTAATCATAATTCATAGTGTGTACTAGCGTTCAGTAATGATTGCTATACTATAGTTTGTTTTTTTAATATTTTAAATTCTAATTCTATTTTCTGTTTTTTTTTTTTTTTAATATTTTATTTTATTTCAGTTCATGTTTATTTCAGTAATGCATTAATGCCCCCCACCCCCTTACTTATAGTTAATAGAATAGAATGTCTAAAGTGGATAAAAGCGTTGCCGTTAACAATAATAATCCTGTCACATACGGCAATATTTACAGAAAAAAATGAGAAAAATGTAGAAAATGTAAAAAAAATTCAGACATTGCTGTGAACATTTTGTTTTTAGAAAAAAATAGTCACTTGCGAAGGCTAATTTCTAGCATTTCATGTATTCTTTGTATGCACAATTGAATACTGTTTTCAATTATAAGTTATATGCAACAGAAATGCTCCATTCAGTGTAAGTGCTATTTACCTTGATTTCTTTTTATTTTTTTCCCCACACTTAGTTCTACAATAGTTTATAAACTCTGACCGGTGTGTTGAGGAAAGCTACTTCTACTGATGCAGAAGCAATGCATTACAATATTGCGTTACATATTTACTTATTATGGAAAGTAATGCGTTACGTTACTATTGCGTTACTTTTTGTCATCTGGGCTGTTTTTTGTTTTTGGCAAATGTAAAAGCCCTTTCACTCCTAAAAGTGAAATAAATAAGCCTCAGGCTGACGGGAAATGCAAATTCACGCCAGTACAGTAGAGGGCGCAGCTCAAACAAACCTTACAGTTGTGCTGCCATTCTGGAATACAGAAGAATAAGATGCAGGAGAAGAAGTAAATGAGTAAATGTATACTCGCATTTAGTCTACAGTCTAGAATATGTTAGATAATGTTCACACAGCGCAAACCACGCCTCTGAATTTACTCCCAATTTCTCTCGACACGGGGCCAGAAGAGGTGTCAATACATAAATACACTGTAAACCCGAATAAGTTGGCAAAACTCAAAAAATTTGAGGTAATCATTTACATCAAAATGTTTAAAGTTAAGAAATTCAAAGTTTTAGGAAGCAAACCTGGCAGATCAATATTTTGTACAATTGAATTACTCTTAACTTGATATATTTGAGTTAACCAATTAATACATTTAACTTAGTTTAACTAGCTGATTCAGTAAAAGTTAACTTGCTAATTGGCAACACGGCGCTTTGAGAGCTTTAGCATAGCATAGCGAATTCTGAATGAGTATGGCAGTGTAGAACATTTAACAATATCTGTTATCAAACTAAGCCCAAGCTCCACTCATCGTCATGATAATATGAAAAACATAACAGAAACTCTTCTAAATTAGCATAGCAAAACATTACGTACTGCTAAATCTCCCACTTGCACTAAAGAAAATTATATAACACTTAATTTGAGCATTTACTCTCCCTTTTTTGAGTGTCATGGCAAAGTAAAATAGAAATCCAGTTTCAGTTACTTAAATTGAACTGAAACTGGATTTCTATTTCCCAGCATACTTTGCCATTTTTGTCTAAATGAAAAGAAACTAGTTCATAAAACTTAAAACAAAGAAACCGTTTACTTGTGAAAATTATGAGCCAGTTTGGAAAGAAAATGTAAGTTGTAAATATTCATAAGAGTAAATTGTATTGAACTAATTTGTTTAATTTAAGTTTAGCCTACTCAAAGCAATTCATTATTTGAACTAAATGAAAAAGTAACTTGGATATTTTGCCAATGTAAAAGTAATGTTTCACTTTACTAGTTACTTGAAAAAAGTCATCTGATTCCATGCTTATTGTTTGAGTTACTGGGTGCAGACAAGGGAGAACAGGATTGGGAAAATGACACAAACTTGCATCACCACCTGCACGAGTGCTCGACGTCAAAGTGCGTTTGATCATTTCAAGGCCACGCCTTCATCTTACATTCACAAGCTTGCAAAAGGCCAAATCTGTCTTCATCCCAATACACATTCTGTGAATTTAGCTCGCGAGGTGACGTCCGGAGAGTCAGCAATCACATGGCAGAGCCGCAGGCCCTCCCCTCCAGAATACTGCAGCGCACAGGAGCTATAGTTGCTACAGGGATTAGGGAAATGTATGTTCAACAATCATGATAAACAGGATGAGTTGGCTCAGAGGCATCATACATTATTCAGGTTTGCTCGTGGTGAGTTCCCGCATGCCGATGGAACCTTCACCGTAAATGTATGTTACAATTTTTCTCCACGCAGCACGACACCTCATGAAGTCTAAAAGCGTGCAGGGGCCGGGGCAATGAAACAAATACTGACTTGGGAATCAACATGAACGACCTGCCAACCGTGCAATCAAGCAGGTGTGGCTGAGGGAAATAAAAGTGAAGTCTATTATAGCTCGGCTGTTTGAACCCGCTTGTAGCACATCCTATTGCCTCTCTAAACAAAACGAGCGCTGTAGGGTAAAACTATGTTTGCGGAACTATCAGGTACTGAGGGATGAGCAGAGGTTACGCGCTAAGTTTAGTCACTGTAAGTGCCCATTAGGAACCTTGGAGAAATGACAGGAAATTAGGGCAGATGTTATTCTGGGGCATTTGTTTTTCTTTGATGCTTTGTTCAAGTAAATCTGAGAGCAGCTGGATGGTTATGGATTCATGAGTTTATTTCACCTCACACAGCTGGGCAGGGCCAACTGTGAATGTACACGCTTTTTTTTTTTATTGCATGAATTTTTTTTTTTTTTTTTTATTTCGCTCACCCTAACTCACCCTGTCTCCATCTGTCGGTGGTATTCATTTTTATAGTTTTTTGTTTTCTTTTCATTTTTGACAAAAAACTTTTCGTCATTTCATATTCATTCATTTGGTCAGTTTTATATTTTAAACAAGCCATACATAACAGAGTTATGATATAATCATTTGAAATTAAATGTAATTGAACTGAGCTGGATGATGACGTCGCTGTTTCCCCATGTTTTATAGATGAATTGAACTCATTCCATAATTGATGAACTTTGCACAGATATTGAACCGAAATGAATCAACACTGAACTGATTTGACCTAAAAAGTGGTTTGGGTCTTTTTAGAGCTACTTTACAGCCCAATTAAATTCTAGTTGCATCGTTGAATATTTTACTGTTTATCACTGTAAAGCTCGAAAACAATCTGTATTGAATAAAGTGCTATATAAATAAAGGTGACTTGACTTTTGAGGTGACTAACATTCAATTAGTTTTAGCAAATTAACACAATTTTGTACATTTAGGAAAAAGTATAAACATTTATGTATTTAAACATTTCAACGAAAAACAGGAATAAAATGCACTATATTCAATATTCTAAAGTATTAGTTACCTTTCAGAAGGTACTGATGCTGTGATCTCTTCATGGTTTAAAGACTGCAAGTCTATTCCACATTTTAGAAATTGTTCAGGATATTGCTTGAGCGTAGCATATTGTTATGGAAAACTATCTGTGGAATTGTTGTATCTCGAGTACATACTGGATATATTTATTTGTTCAGCTGTTTCAGTTGAAGCAGATCAATCCCCAACATGCTGTAATTAGATCATTTCAATACATTTTTTTCTGCATTTATTTTCCATTTTACTGCATTAATATCTCAGTTATCTTTGCCTTATAATTTAAGCATGTTTTAATTAAAACTGTTTAAGTATCATCATTAAGCATCTTTGTCATCTCATCTTCATTATCATTTTCACATTTAAAAAAAAACCAAAAAAAAAAAACCTTTGTTAACAAAAATTTCCACTAATAATTTTGCTGACAAGATTAACAATGTTGCCTGCCTCAATTTGTCTCTCTGTCTCTTTCTCTCATCTCGTTTCTCTATTTCAGCTCTGCAAAAAAAAAAGCTGTTTTCTGTGACTGGAATCTTATAAACGTGCATCTGGAGGAAGCCGGCAACACCCTATAAAACTGCACCAGACTGCACCATTTTCTTTCTGATGGCTGTTTGTGGTGAAATTTCCTCGGGCAATGACAAAGCAACCCATTTTTGATGGGTTAATTGACCGAATCATTTCCATAATTCCCGCACAGAGCTTCAACAACGCGCATATAATTGATTGTTATTTTCCCACAGTAGCATCTTTGCTACAGGCTGATATCAATGTCCCGACAACAGCAACAAGCTTAAGAGAGATGCACTTCCATTAAAGAATTAGCCAGCATAGCTTAAAGCACTTGACGGAGGCCTGCCAGAATATATGGAGGCATCTATGAGGGCTGGGAATGCGTAGCTGGATGTGGACTTTGAGCTCTCGCTGACTGCCTTTTTGACAGGGAGGGGGTGAATGCTGGTCGCTTTGTTCATCTGGAAAAACAACAGAATTAAAATTCTGCTAGGGATGGAGACAAAAGGCAAAAACATAATCCATGCTTGAGTGGCTCTCTCTGAAGATGACATGGACTGAAGAGAAACACAATTACCACGGTAACAGTAACGTCAGCTCAGCTGCACTTTCTGCCTCACTGTCAAGGATGAGCTGACAAAAGAGAGATATTTTTCTATGCTAAGGCCGAGGCAACAAAGCGGCGAATGTCGCCCTCCTCTACGCAACATAATGGACAGAATATCTCTGAATGAGTGCCACGTCTTTACACGTCATGGGAGAAAGAATGAGTGTACAGAGCTTTCATAGAAGCTAACACCTTGTCCAATTACTTCAGTCCTCTCTGAAAGCGGAGCGACACACTAAGCAACAAAACCAGAGCTAATGAGAACATATGTAATGTTTGTCCCCAAAAAGTATTTGGATTTTTAATCCACGCTTCATAATGAAGTGAATGAATGCGTTATATTTAAAAACTAACTCTATTAAACCAAGTGGCATTTATTTGATAGAAATGTAGTGCACTTTTAATGCAAAGTACAAACAAACAAACAAAAAAAATCAAGCAGAGTAAATGTATACTCGCAACATGATCAAAAATCAAGCAGAAAAAACTCATTTGTTTGCAGATCACACTTTTTATCTAATTTTATATAATACAATGAAATTCCTACATATTAACTGGGGCTTAGGTGGCCAAATCTGATCAAATGCTTTTGGGGGCCATAGAGTGATGACGTCAGAATCCAGAAGACTAATTCACCACCGGTTCCCTCAAGATTTTCCTATGGGGATTTATAATGTTTTTCTTTTTTAAATTTATGAGTAAAATAAAGCTTGGGGGTAAACTGTGTTGGGGAAAATTACTTTTAAAAGAAATACATTACAATATTGCATTACTCCCTAGAAAAAGTAACTAATTGCGTTACCTTTAATGGAAAGTAATGCGTTACATTACTTTTTCTCACCTGGGCTGGTCTTGCTTGTTTGTTTTTTAATAACAATGAAAAAGGTTACACTTTTTTCACACCAAAAGTTAAAAGAATAAGCTTCAGGCTGAGGACAAACTAAAGTGAGATTAAATGCATGAAGTATTTGTGCAAGTGAGATGACCAAAAGCACGCATTTGGTCTAGAATTACAGTAACTTTTCATTTTTACACAGCGCACACAACGCATCTGCATTCACTCTCTACTTCTCTTAACATGGCGACAGGAGAGCTGTCAGTCAATACATGGGAAAACGAAGTAACTTGCGTTACTTATTTGAAAAGGTAATGCATCACTTTACTAGTTACTTGAAAAGTAATCTGTAAAAGTACTTGTAATGCATTACCCCCAACTCTGGTGGTAAACATAACACCTTGACATTTTGTTCTACAATGTTAAAATGCACACTCACTGTCTTATATAGTTACTTTTTTAGAAATGTACGCTTTCGATATGAATGTGTGTAATTTACTTTGTAGGACAAAAGTATCATCAAGTTATGCTTACCACAGGCTTTCTTAAATTGAAAAAAAAAAAAAAACCCATATTAAAACCCCATGGAAAATCCTGAGGGAGCCAGTCTTCCAAGGTTTTGAAGTCATCCCTGCTACACTCTATTATTATGTGAAGCTGGATTTTAGACCAGTGAGATTTCACTGTGCGTGGGACTACCCAGCAAAACACAGCAAAAATAGTTGACAGTCATGGCTGTCACGGAAAAGATTATCAAGTGACACAGTAATGGAAGATCAAACTCCACATGCAAAATACTGGTACTCACCTCTCTCACAGGAGCGACCTAGATAGCCCGTCCCAGAGCAGTCACACACATATCGGTTCCAGCCCTCTCTGCAGGTGCCACTGTTTAGGCAGGGGTTGCTTAGACACTGTTTGGGAGGTTCCTTAGAGCAGGATGGCTTCACTCCGACCGCTCTCTGGGCCTCCGCTATCCGCCGGATGTCCTTGCTCTGGCCGTCCATGAATAGATCTCGCACGCAGCCCACATAGCCGTAGTTAAGGAGAGCGGTCCACACCTCCGTGGGGAAGATCAGGCCGGCGCGGTCCTCTGGCAGGCCGCCCAGGTAGAGTATGTCGTCCAAGTCCAGGATCTCACTCTCACCGGGAGCGTTGTAGGGAGTACGGATCGAGTTGACGGAAATGGTGCCTGTCACAAAACCACACGGAGCAAATTTAAATTACGTTTGCTTGATGGTTAGATGCCATTTCAGCAACTTTTAAAAAGTTTGATTCAGTTTAAGAGAAATCATGTACGCAAATTATGTAAATTAAACTCTTTACGGCTATTCAAATTCTCCTTCATTCTTTCCTCTGTAAATAAAAGGCCTTTTGCTTTCAGAGCTCACAATGTAGATGAAATCTCTTGGTTTCAGTGTCCTCAAATTAAATTTGAAATTATGTAGCTACAGTGTATACATGCTTAAGCTGGGAAGTGTGAAAGATGATTCCAGAGCAACACTTTGTCATCATTTGTCAGAACAGCGCCTATAGCATTGATTTGTCAGTTTTGCATTTGTAGGTATGTGTCGAGTATTAAAATCGCTCTGCGGATGATCAAATCAGCTTGATGTAGATGTCAATAGCAAAAGTATGAGTTATGAACAAGATTGCTGCTAAAAAAAAAAGTAAGCCTGTAACAAAATGTGGCACAATGATAAGTCTTATTTCACTTATTATAATAACTTATTTCATGTATGCTTATATTATGTTCCTGGATAGATCATATTATACCCATTTGACATAATATAATATAGGGAATTAATAAGTAATAAAGTTCTGAATGTATAGTGATAATTTGCATTTTACATTTTGTTGGAAATGGGGATTAAAATCCATGTGTGTACATGCTTTCATATTATCATCTGTTTTGGCCTGTCTTGATATGACAGTGCAAAACCTTATACCAAAATATTCAAAAGGCAGTCTCCATAGCAACAGTAGACAATATGTACCAGATTCACTGGATAGTCGTCACTATTAAAAGGGGATACAACAGAATGAACGTTCAGCCCTATTCTTATCTAATTTATTGGTTGTGACCGATTCAGTTCTCTCAAATTATTTGTGAACCCTTTCAAAGCATGTTTCTGTCCGGCCTCCTGTTTTATGATTTACGTCTAAATACCGCTTTTACAACAGTGCTTAATATAAAGAGCGAAAACACAGTGCTCTCAGGTGTGGCGAGCCTTTCATCCACTCTAATAATGTTAAAACACTTTCACGAGTTCCATAATCACCCTCATTGTTTTCCTGGCGACTCCAACAAACAGGCATTTATACGCAGGCGGCAATTCAGAATTTTCCTTCTCATTTTCCACCACTGTGCACTGCCATTATTCACGCCTTGAAGGCAGTTACAAAAGAAAAGCCATTACTGGCAAGATAGGAGAGAACAGGCAGGGATTAACGCAAAGCGTTGGCCACTGCTGAATCCTGTTTATTAGTGTCCAACACTCAGTCCAAACTCAATAAAAGGCGGCTTAGAATTAAAGATGCCGCTCTTTCGGTGCCAAAACCTTCTTTCTTTAGTGACAAAATGCAGCTTCTGTTATAAAGCCAAAATTAGTGTGACTGTAATCGAGGGGTCAGCTGGAGTCAGTACTGCAGGCATGCAACATATTAAAGGGATAGTTCACCAAAAAAAAGAAAATTCTCATCAGCTACTCACCCTCATGTCATCCCAAACCTATATTACTTTTTTTGTGGAAAACACACGCACACACACGCGGACATTCCATAGGCATAATGTTTTTTATACTGTACAAACTGTACATTCTCTCCCCCTACACTACCCCTAAACCTACCCATCACAGAAAACATTCTGCATTTTTACATTTTTAATAAAACATTGTTCAGAATGTTTTAAAAGATATTTGAAATATGAGGACGCATGAAATGTTGTCATATTTCACGTTTAAGTTGTAATACCAGTGTCATACCCATGTCATTATACAAATTTGTATCCTCATAAATCACAAAAACACACAGCACACACATATAAGGTTTCTGCGCCCACCCACACTTTATAGGGATATTCCATAGACATAATGATTGTTTTTTTACTGTACAAACTGTATATTCTATCCCCAAACCATAAACCTACCTCTAAACCAACACATCACAAAAAAACTTCACCATTTTCAAAAACATCACTTAGTATGATTTATAACACATGCACACAATTATTTATTGATGTTTATGGACCCCAGTGACTTTCATTCCGTCATCAAAAACAACTCTCCGAAATACCTTTTTTTGAGTGTTCTGTCATTCAGGTTGGGAACGTGTTTTGGAGGGTCAGTTAATGACAGACTTTTTACGTTGGTGTGAACTGTCACTTAAGTCAGTTTGCAAATGCTCAAGAAATCCAAACAAACATTGGCTGAAAATGTATGGATTTTAATTACAAATCATGTGTGAATAGATCACAGAAAAAACAGCAGAAGCATTAGTGAGTATGTGCATTTAAATGAGTGCCAAGCTCCAGTAAAGGACGTATTTGTTCTCAGATCTGTGATTTATTTTCATCATTAATGGCCATTGTGGGAATTGAATGAATGGCTGCAGTATCGTTCTGCTATGCTTTCCGGTCTGTGATGTAGAGCTCTGGGCCTGGGCTTAGATTTGCGTCACATACCTCGAGAGGGAGAAAAATTCTCTTCGAGATTAAATGTGATTCCATAGACTGATTACGGCCTCCTGTATCTGACTCATTATTCACAGGCACACCCAAAGAAATGGGTGAAACATTAAACGGCTAGACATGGTGGCACAGTAAATTATAATTATGCTCCATGTAACTCATTCCCTGCCAAGTGTTTCAATGAATACGGGACAAAATAGTGGTCTCCGTTCTATTCCACTTGATACATTACTGCAGAGATGCCACTTGTAACATGCTAACAGAGTGAGTAAATAAGAATTCTATTTTCCTCTAAGCCTGTAATAAGTCTGTATGGATTGGATGAGGCATAGCGGCACTATTTCTCCTCCTCTCACTCTACCCGCACACACACACGCACACATTATCTTGTCCTGTGTTGCTCACTTGGCGACTGCACCCCTAAACAGCAGCCAAACATCTCCCCCGGGTCATCAGTAATGAGTATTCTCCATCATCTCGACTTCCATTCACTCTGCTCAGTGATTACATAGCATGGCCTAATGCTGGGCCCGGCCTTACTTTATGTACACACGCACAAATACACACACACTGGTGGAGTAGAGTGGATTTCTGAAAAAGGAGGCAAGGTCCCATTTGGTGTTTTCAGTCCAATGTAAATTCATGTTCTAGTTTCATTTGATGTTTGAAATGTTTATGGAAAAGAATTTACTTTACACTATCAACAAACAATTAAATTTATCATTTTTTTGTATGCATTATATTTATATGCCATATATTAGGTATGTGCTTGAAGCCAAATATCTTATTCATAAAAGCACAAAAATAGCTTCAAAATTCAAATTCTGCTGAATAATAATAAAAATACAGTCTTATTTAACTAAAACTGTATCATACATAATTTCCATATTGTGCTATATTCATGAGAATGTTTTAAACCTTCCAGGCAAAATATATACACAATATAAGTTTAGCCTTATTATTCATAAATGTTGTTTAAAAAAATAGTATACAAAGCATATTTGCTATATAGAAGCTACACTACCATTCAAAGGTTTGGGG